>JBCEDM010000007.1:1232500-2432500 GCA_039880735.1 Diaporthe australafricana | reverse complement strand
GTCAAAAAGGAGGGGGGTGAACGACAGAAAAGGTGTGACCACCACCTGAGCAGTATTCAGTTGGACGCTGTTCAGGAGGGTGATGTATTGCGAGCATGAGATAGAATACCACAGCATCATGAATGATAATGACAATGCGAAAGTGTCAGTATATGCCTGTGAGACTAACCTCCAGGAGGATGACCTTTCAACCTCCAGTAGGATAATTTCTTGACCTCCAGTGGCATAACCTCCAGTGAGACAACCTTCAGTGAGACAACCTCTAGACATCTAGGTGGTGTGTGCAAACAAGGCTTTCAGTTCGGACCATATAAAGGTGCTAGGCATGGAATATAATACTGATTAATGTCAAATCATATCATCGTTACACGAGTTTGACTGACTTCAGAAAACAGTGGCAGACCACCTCCATTACTTGGCAGGGAGAAGAAAATGCCGACCCGAAAATAGGTATCGACTGTGGACGGTACAGGACACACAACCAGACCGTACACCACTCTGTCGCGCGCAGACCATTCCTCGCGGCCCTCAGCACTACCCAGGAGAAGGAGTGACATGTTCTTCCATAGGTTCGAGGGATCAGAAGTTCCAAGCCAGTCCACAGCACAATTGACCAGTGGTCTATCCTTTCTTCCGATCCAGGTATCAAAGTCATGCGACAGGGGACCAGGTAGCGGGCGCACCCTGGTGGTAATGAGCAAAGATCCGTCCTCAACCTCACCAGTGAGATAGCGTTCAGGGCCGCTCTTCGACGCCTTGCCCTCGATGCTCTTGCACTCGCTCTGGTAGTCTCCGATGTAGTCTGAGGCCCCCCGTAAGGGAAGCAGCCACGATCGGATGCAGGCTCGCCGAAAGTGGCCATCCGGTCCCGACTGGCCCAGCTCCAAGACGGGGGCGTTGTAGACGTTTGGCCCAGTGAGCTTTTCCAGCAACATGGCCCAGCTGGGAGCAACGCTGACGCCGACGCCCCAGTACAAGCTGCGCCACATGTCCCTCTTCCATAGGCCTGCGAGGTACTCGTCCCCGAGAAGGTGGCCGAAACGCGCGGCAAGACCTGAGATGGCTGGGAAGCGGTCTCCAGGGTAAGTGAGTAGTCTGCGGGAGAAGTCTGCCGCAACATTGCACCACTCATTGTAGACCATGTCAGGAGTCATGTCCTCCTCGTCCAGGTGATCGGCCTGGAAAAAGTCCACGCCATCTTCATCTTGTTCGGGCGTATGGTTGAAAGTCTCGGATCCACTCGGGCAGATGAAGTGGACAGCGCCATGGCTGAAAACAACGAGCCGCTTTGACAGCGAGTACTCCTGGTAGGTCCAGCCGCGCCGAGCCCAGTTGCTGGTCACAAAGTCCTCGTATACTGCGCTGTATCTGATGGACTCGAGGGATCTTGTGTCGCTTGAGATGACACCCCTGAAGCGAAGGCTATACGTTCCAGTGATACCCGGCTCCAGTTGGGACTGGAAAGGTATATTGAGTTGAGCTGGCTGTAGTTGTAAGAAACCCTCGAGACAAGATTTAGACGAAAGCGCGCACAGGGTGCAGTACGCCTCGCTGTAGATCTTTTCCATCATCTTGGACTCCCTTTCCCAGTCTTCGGCGTCTCCTTGGACGATGCAGAGTGCATCTATCCACAGGTATGGGATCTTCAGGGCCCTCGTTGCACGAATAGCGTCTCTGAGGACCGACGTCATCTTCGTCTCTGGGATGCCATCTAGCAGGTCAGATATCGTTGGCCTTTCAGTCTTGAGCTGCATCTTCGCCTCGTCTGGGGTTCCCCAACAGTAGCTGAGTGCGGCATATCTGTCGGACTCTGCTGAGCGAGCCACGTGCTGGGTCTGAACAAGTCGAGGCGGGTCACAGTCCACACGAACAAGGCGAGATGGTAGAAATCTCGTCTCGGGCAGTGGGTGACATGACTTCGAGCAGGACTCCAACCTTTCACTGATCCATGCCACGGCATTGGGATTCAACGAGTCGACGTGTGTCGTCGACAAGTTATCAACGCGGAGCCAGCTTTGGCATGGGTCTGGATATTTGTTATTACAAAGCACAAATGAATGATCAAACTACGGCGGATTTGAGAGCTCTCTGCGTGTATTGAAACCATTACGCACCTTCCGGGCTGGACTCGATTGTGAATCTTAGCCAAAGGCCTGAATCACTGGAGATGCCTACCAAGAGTTAGGACGCGCCATACCTCAAGGGTCGAGGCCCCCGAGCGCTGGGTTCTGGAGCACCTTTGTCTCTATTGATGCCCAAGTTCACGATCAAGAGGGAAAGACCGAAGGGACAGACCATGGCCCTCCAAATATACTGCATCGTCAGTGTGAGCTCGGTATGGCTAGCGCCATCGACGCCAGCCCTCCTACTCAGTGCGTCCTCGACATCTGGGGACCGGATTGTATCTCTCAACAATTTGCATAGCTCGCAGCCTCTGTCTGCAGACTCAGAGAGCCGGGGAAGGCTTGGAAAGACGTCGCGAAACAAGTAATCGACTGGCAGTCTCTTGGGTCTGTCATCTTCATCCAGCATGAGAAATGGCAGAGAATCCTCGTCGACTGCGAAGCCACCAGCTTCGCGGTCGTGAAATGTGACGGCTCTGCAGTCGTCGCAGAACATGTTGACGGACTGGTTGAGGAGTCATGAAAATGTTCAAGAAATTCGATCCTCTCTCTCAGGCCGACCTCACCAGCGTGCATGCACTAAATGTAGTGAGCTGCTGTTTGCGGTGGTGCCTGTGTTGGGAGGAAGGAGGAATGGCCTCACCAACCCCACCTTGGGCAGGCTTATCCGACTTTCCGGGCCTCCTCCCTATTCGGGAAGTTAGCTATCACTATTGCAGGGGGCTGGGAGGCGTCTCCTCGTCTTCCAGTTCGTTCTGTCGATGTCGACATGCTGTAATTGATTCTTGGCTTTGTTTCTCGTGGACTTGCATGCTTACTTATATGACTACTTACATGCCCTCATCATATCCTGTCTACTCCAATTGAGTGAGTCTTCGATCCTGAAGCCGCCTGGACACATCGACTGTGGCTCGAGGTCTTGCAGAGCCCACAATGCTGGCCACCTCCTTGCTGGCCGTGGCGGCGACCCTCGCCCAGGTCTCACATGCCCAATTCCCTCCCCCGCGCGAAGGTATCAAGACTGTCCGGTCAAAGCACCATGATGGTATCACCATCTCGTACAAGAACCCGGAGCTGTGTGAGACCACGCCAGGAGTCAGAAGCTACAGCGGCTACGTCCACCTGCCTCCAAACTCAATCAACGAGACGGGTGAGAGTCAGAATTATCCCATCAACACCTTTTTCTGGTTCATCGAGTCCCGCAAGGACCCGCATCATGCGCCCTTAACCATCTGGCTAAATGGCGGGCCGGGAGCTTCGAGTCTGCTGGGCATGCTGTCCGAAAACGGCCCCTGCTCCGTCAACGCCGATAGCAACAGCACGACACTGAACCCGTGGAGCTGGAACAACGAGGTCAACGTTCTGTACATCGACCAGCCTGTCCAGGTTGGCTTCTCGTACGACACCCTGAACAATGGGACATATAATTTCGCCCAAATGGATCCAATGGACGATGCGCACGAGGACCAACCACTCCCAATAAAGCTGGATGACTTCGCAGATGGTATCCCAGAGACCAACGCAACCTTCTACGTCGGCACTTTTGCAAGCCAGAATATGACACAGATGCCCAACTCGACGGAGCATGCAGCAGTTGCTCTGTGGCACTTTGCGCAGACCTGGTTCGAGGAGTTCCCCGAGTATAAGCCCCATGACGAGAAGATCAGCTTGTGGGCTGAGAGCTACGGTGGGCACTACGGCCCCAAGGTCATGCAATTTTTCCACAAGCAGAACCAGAAGATTGCCGACGGAGAGATCTCTGGGCCAGGCACCCATTATCTGCACCTCGACACCCTGGGCCTCGTCAACGCGTGCATCGACGTTCAGGTCCAAGATGAGAGCTACTCCTTCTTCGCCTGGAACAATACTTACGGGATCAAGGCCATCAACGAGACAAGCAAACACAAGCAGCTCTACGAGCTCTACCGGCCCGATGGCATCCTCGACCAGACCCGGGAGTGCCAACGCCTCTCCAAAGCCCTCGAAGCCACGGACGGCCCGAACCTAAACGCGAGCTACGTGGAATCGTACTGCCGCGACGTGTCAAGCCTTTCCTCTAAAGTGCTCATCGAGCCATATATGGAATCGACGAAGTATGGCTGGTTCGACGTCACACATCCACGGGCAGACTCCTTCCCGTCAAATTACCACCTGGGCTGGCTGAACGAGGAGTGGGTGCAGCGCGCGCTGGGCGTGCCGGTCAACTTCACCTGGTTGTCTCCGGTGGTATCTCAGGCCTTCGTGCAGCACGGTGATATGGCGCGCGGAGGCTACTTGGAAGGCCTGGCCGAACTGCTCGACAACGGTGTCAAGGTCCACATGATGTACGGTGACAGAGACCTTGCCTGCAACTGGATCGGCGGGGAGGCGGCGTCGCTCGCGATCCCCCACCGCTACCAGAAGGCCTTCGCAGACGCGGGCTACACGGCCATGACCGTGTCCTCGCCTGAGGAGCCCCCCTTCGTGCCGTACGGTCTCACCAGGCAACACGGTAACCTGAGCTTTACCCGTGTTTATCAGGCGGGCCATATGGTCCCGAGTTATCAGCCTGAGGCGAGCCTCAGGATCTTCGAGAGGGCATTGTTCAACAAGGACATCGCTACGGGAGCTGTGGACCTCATGGCGACGGGTGGGTGGAAGAGCGATGCTGACATCTTCCAGACGGAGGGCACGAGGGACACGTGGTGGAAGAAGAATGAGGTCATGCCTGTGCCGAAGGGACAGTGTTATATTCTCCAAGCCATGACTTGCACCAACGAGGAGCTGGGGGCCTTGAAAAATGGGACGGCGATTATCAAGGATTATCTTCTCGTTGGTATCAAGGGATCCAAGGAACAGTCTGTGGCGAAGGACGAGATGTCAGAATCCGAGGAGACCTATAGAGACGAAGAGCAACACATAGTAGCTGGAGTGGATGAGTTGTGAGGAATATTGGAACCCAGACCGCATTCAGACAGACATAAATCCAATGGTGGCAACCCCTGAGCGAGCCGAGTTAGTATTTTATAATCAACACATATTCAAGCACCCATAAGTGGCATTGCACAGGCCTTCAAGCATGAAGGAAGCGTTAGCCTGTCAAGTCAGGCGATTGACATAGAGTCCACAGGTGTCTTGGGGTCTCGTTGGAGTAATTTCACGATATCTTGGCAAGCAGGATCAGGCTAAATAAGTCCTGCAGAGTAAAGGCACGCATATAATAGGCAGCTGGCTGCCATTGGTCTCACCCCTGTGGTGTTGGCCAGCACATCTCGTCACGTTTCCCCAAATCTCGACAAGATATTTTGAACCACGCGATACAAGGAGCAGAGATGGATACACCGCTCCCAACGTTATCGCCGACGGCGACGATACCCACCAGTCAATCCACTACAACATCCGCGCCGCTCTTCCCAGTCTTTCTCTACGGCGCGCGCCCGCTGAGCCTCGACGCGTCCCTCATCGCAGCGGACCCGCTCCCAGACGAGCCAAACAAGACCCTCTGGCGGCTACAACTCGCCTGCCCGACCGGGACCAGCAGCAGCAGCAGCGGCGCGGCGGAGGACACCGAAGACGCGGACGACCAATGTGCCAGGGCCGGGCTCTTCCCGGCAGAGCTGTACCACACGCAGGGGTCCGTCTACGGCGGCACGTATACGCCGCAGGCGGCGGCGGCGACGACGTGGCGCTGCGAGCTGGGCGGCAGCACGGGCGACGAGCAGGACCCGCTGAGCGGCGACTGCTCGCAGTGGGAGACGGAGGGGGCGTCGTCGACGACCACGACGCGCCTGGGCCAGTGCGACGTGCTGCGGCACAGCGTCCCCGTGCGCATCACCGACGGCGCCGCCAAGGAGACGTACTACTACCTCGGCACCACGTGGTCCCCGGACCGGTACAACAGCGAGGTGGTCGCCGCTGAGCTCAGCTCGCTGGCGTGCCCGGACCCGACGAGCCTGGTGGACTTTGGTGGCGCCGCGGCGGCCGTGACGTCGATTTCGGCTTCTTCTTCTTCTTCTAGCACGGGCACCGCTGCGTCCGGGACGGGATCGGCCTCGGCGAGCGGGACGGACAGCTCTGGTGGCGCCGCTGCGCCGACCGAGTCTGCGAGTGCTGGTGTGGCGTCCAGGGGCGAGAGGGCTGGCCTGGGGGCTTTTGTCTGTGTGGCTCTGGCGTGTGCAAGTGTAGCGGGTCTGTTGACCATGCCTCCTCTAGTCTGAGTGAGTAGAGGCTGGCAGATGCAACAAAATCGGGTTTGAAGCCATGTTGCTGGCAGTTCGGACGTCCGGATTATATGTATATATTTATAATGTAAACGAGGAAGTGCGCAGAGATCACCTCAGTCATCATGGTAAGAAGGATGACATGCTGGCAAGTTCTGACTGACGGATGCTCAGTGGTCATAATCTGTGTGGTGATACCAAATTTGATTCAAGCATTGGGCTCATTAAACCATGAATCCAGACTGTCGAGAGCAGCTGGAAGACCAATGCAAGCAGCCCAACGGCTTTTGAACAATTACCGTCCATATAACCTCATACATACCACATTGGAGCGCTGGTCATGAACACGTCGAACAGCAGTCCATTCAGCAGTCCATGTGCGCAAACGATGGGTAAAAGCAAGCTTGCTGCCCATGGAACCAGGATATTTCTCGTGTTTTGCGGATCGGAGAGGAAGGGGAGGTCTTCGCTAAGAATAAATATTGAGCCACTGCATAGGAATTACCACGTGTAATGCTAGACTTTTACCGACCTAGCTCATGTGAAACTTCCTTGGGCATCGTGGCCAAGCCTTGCAGGTCCTCGACGCGGGTTCGTAGATGACCAGGAAGTATTATAGCCTCAGACTGATGCGTATTTCTCTGTAATCAACATATCAACGGCCGGGACTGAGAGGCCTGTTGAAACCACCGACACGGTTCATGTACTGGCGGTACTCGGTCTTCTTCTCCTTCCTCACGGCGCCCAGGTTGTTGCCTACCACCTTCTTATTCTTCGTGGTGCCGAATCCCCCAAAGCCCATCATGGCTGCCATCTCATCGTCCATGCCGTCGTCCTCGACGTCGACATCCTCTTCGTCCTGGTCCATCGGCTCGGCAGCATCGTCGTCATCGCCTCTCCGCTCGTCGGTCCCGCGCCGCCGCTCGCGATCATCGTGGTGTCTCTCTTCCTCCTCGTCCCTTGGACCGCGCTCCCGCTCGCCGTCTTGCCGGGAGACCTTGAACGACATCGAGGAATTCGGGTTGGATTTGTCAGCGCCGCCTCTGCCTCGGTGAGGCAGGTCTGCCGTGGGAGGACTGCCGCTGCGCCGGGGCGATGCGGATCTCCGGCGAGGATCTCGAAGAATGTCAGTAATTGTATCTGCGTAAAGCCTGTCAAGACGTCTCAACGTACCCTCTCTGTGCCTGGGTGTTCCATTGCCCCTGTTTCTTGCATCTCTGCCGTCAGAGTCTCGCCCACGCCGCGACTCGTATGCGTCGCGTGGCGGGCGACCGTCGCGATGCGATCTCTCCCGCGACCTGGATCGGTCACGCCTGGTATCCTTATCTCTCCCAGATCTGCCTCCGTCCCTGTCCCTGTCTCTATCTCGGGACCTGGATCGGTAGCGCCGTCTGTCATCACGGTCGTCGTCGCGGTCATCGTCGTATCGCCTGCGGTCGCGGTCCTGGTTGCGATCGTCTCCTCTGTATCCTCCTCTCCCACCTCCTCTGCGGCCGGGCCCATTGTCCCTTTCCCTAGGCGGACGGCCACCGCCACGTCGTGAAGATCGGTCTGCCTGCATCGGAGCTATGGGGTGTGGTGGAGAGGGCAGACAAGAGAGCGGAATGCTGTCTGTCTGGACGTGTTTAGACGTCGCGGTCAAGCTTTCGAGGCGTGGAACTGAGAACGGGGCAGGCAGTTGCGGCTGAGATAAGGCTGCGAGCAAAGATCGCCCATAGGGCTGCAGCTGGGTTCTCATAGCGGTTGATCCACTGTAAAACCCCTGCACTGGCCTGTACTGACTCTTACCCGACGGCCGTAAAACAAATTATGCACCATTCCGATCCCACTTGCTGATGAGGAGGTACAAGGTACACAGTAAAGTATCTATAGACCTACCTACATATCTTGGTCGATATTGATAACCGATTTGCAAGATTCACACTGAAGAAGCAGATCATCGCGCTCCTTGAAAACCTGAACCGGTGCATTCTGTGTACTTTTACTTTGAATTAGCCCACCATGGCGCCCTCGGCCCAAGCTCACAAGCGATCACACAGTCTACTGCTGCTACAGAAACTACTCAACCTTAGAGACAATGCCAGCCCTCTGACGCTGGTGCTTGACACACTGGAGCAGGGCGCAACCCCACTGATACAAGAGTTTACAACACGAGCGAGGGTACGTTGGTGAGCAGACCTGTATCGCAACCCGTCCATCTGCTGACAGGCACACAGATATCTCACACCAAAGTCATATTCATATCCTTTGCAACGATAAAAAGGCCTGGCAATGCAGATGTCTTCGTGCGGGCCAGGGACAAGCCGTTGCAAAAGCTGAGGGCTGAGATCACCTCTAACTATCCCGCACTCCCGCCTCCCACGGCCAGAAACGCCTCATCACCATCATCACAAAGTGAGGCGCACACCTCCCACTGCCAGAGCTACTACCAAGCTGACACCCACCCCTAGGAACACTCCTCATAATAGACACCCTCAACCCGCTGTCGACGACCCACCCCAGGCACCTGACCACCTTCCTGTCAAGCCTGCTCACGCACCCGTCCATCTCCCTCGTGGCAGCCTACCATGCCGACGTCCCGCTGGCCCTCGCGCCCGTCTCCCTGGGCGAGTACGAACCTCACCCGCTGACGGTGCTGAACCACCTCGCCACGGCTGTGCTGCGCGTGTCGAGCCTGCACCAGGCCGCGGAGCGGCGCCGCGCCCAGAACAGGAGCCTGCCCGAGCCGGCCTGGGGGCTCGGCGAGGGCCGCGAGGGCGTGCTGGTCGGCGTCAAGGGGCCTGCCGCCACCGCGGGCGGCGGCACCGGGGTCGTCGTCGAGATGGAGCTCCGGAGGCGCAGCGGCCGCGCCGTCGTCGAGAAGTTTGTGTTGCTCGCGCCCCAGGGCCCGACGGCGGCGGCGGCGGCGGGCGCGCTGTCGCTGCTGTCGGACCACCCGCTGTTTGCTGCGCCCGGGGGCGCGGACGACGGTCAGGCTGATGATGAGGACCTAGCCGAGACCACTTTCAACTTGGGCCTCACAGAGAAGCAGCGGAAAGATAGAGACGGCATTGTGTTGCCGTACTTTGATGCCCAGAAAGATATTGGTGGTGGAGAAGGCGGGAGGATATTGTATGAAATGGGACGGGAGGATGATTTCGACGATGAGGAAGACGAAATCTAAACCCGTCTGACCTTATGGCTACAGACTTTGCGAAGAGCTTCTGTCACAACACCAATAGCGTTGTTGATATTGTCTTGATATCGTCCAAATACTTGTTCATTTGGGCTCAAATTTTGCTTCAGCTGAGCTGCCGCATTCTGGTTGTGTAATCTACTGCTCCAAACCCCATCAAGCACAATTTTCCAGCAGCCAGGATGCGTATCGTAATAGACTCCTTCGTGCCCTCCACCTTGCTGACGGCCTCTTCTCACAGCCGACCTTTCTGGAGATCTCGGCTCTATTGATCGGTTTCAGACCGACGAGCAGAAGCCGTAGGCTGGCCTCCAACTTCCGAAGCTCGAAATCCGAGGAATTGAAAGACGGCTACCTTCCTAGCCTTGACGGTCATTCCCGGCGATTCTCGATAAATGGAATACGGGTTGCAATAAAATTCGTGAGCCCAGGTGACCGTGTCTGTGTCTTCGTCTGGGCGAAGCCCGCCCCAAGTCCATCTTACATCTCCGGCAGTAGCTTCAAAGGATCGCTAGGAGGCAAATAAGTGTTCATGCCCATGGATCACATCCACAGCGCTCTCAGTCCACACCTTGAGCAGCGTGTGTTCCATCGGGGTTGTGGTCAGTCTGAAGAACGCCGTCAACAGAAACTTTCTGAAGGTCATTCGTGACGCTTTCGGCAGATTCATCCGCACTTGATGCCATTATGACATCCTGGACATTATCGCCACCATTTGCATCAGGACTTTTCTCCAACACCTCGGATCCGTTGACCTCGTCCGGCTTGATTGATCCGTTGGGAGTAATGGAAATATGAATGCCTTCCGCTTGAGCATCATCGGCAGCTTCCCCGTCCTTAGTTAAACGATCGACAGATGATAGATCCTCTGTTTGGGGCTCAGCATTGGCATCCTCTTTGGAGCCGGTCGGAGGGACAGATCGTAGATGCTCCGGCTTCAGTTCTTCAGGGATCGTCGTCTTCCAATCAATCTCGAGCTTCCGAATGTAGTATTCGTCGAATTGACCAGCCGCACGGGCTTCATGAGCAGCCCAGGCATCTCGAAGCCAGACTGGGTCGTGCATGCCAGCTTTGAGGTTGGACACATACTCCTCTGTATCGTGGCGGAAATTGTCGTCATTTAGGAGGGACATGACGTTCGGACGAGCATCAGGCGTGTTGGCATTCAAGATGTGTCTGGTATCCGGGAAAAGGGCGAGGATCTCCTTCTTATCCTCACCACCGAGGAGATCCCACGCTCCTGGGTACAGCAGCAGGGCCTGAGCCGTATGTTAGCACACCATCGAGGACGGGATTTTGGCTTGTGAAACTGACTCTCAAATCCTTGTTGACCAAAGGTGATTGCTTGCTCTGGGTGACATATTCCGGCGTCCACTTCTTGACATTCGTCTTTGCCCTCTTGGATGCAGGTGTCGCAGACGATGCTGGTTGTGAGAACATGACCTGAGCCCGCTTGGAGGGAACTCTGCGCCGGCTGGTTCGGGGCGCGACCTCGATTTCAGCGGCAATCTCATCCATGTTGTTGGTCGATCCATTGTTGATGGGCCGTCCGTTAGACAGAACGGAGTCGCCGGTCGGCGTTGCCTGACTATTGACAGGAACATCGCCTTTGGACACGCGCTGAGATCGAGTTTGCGGGGCCATCGTGGCGGTAAATCGTGCAATCTCTTCTTCTGTGAAGTCTGGAGGTTCTGAGAGGTCCGAACTGGACTGCTGGCTGCTCAAGGGCAGATCATATGTAGAGGTTGCCATTGCAAGTGAGCTGCCTGCAGGCAGGAGGGGAGCCTGCGGGGTGATTGTTTGTCGTTGTTTGTCGTTGAGGCAGAAAGATGGGACGAAATCAAGTGCAAGGCGGTCAAAAGACTAAAGGACTGGAGGTTGAAAGATTTATCTACTCGTACATATCTGTGAGTCTGCCTGGCTCTGTCTTGAGGTCAAATCTCACTCAAGGGTGGTGTTGATGGAAGGAAGAGATACGAGGCCACAAAGCTACATGAACGAGAAATGAAGACATGGGCAGGGCACTTTCATGATTGGTCCTCTTCAAGCTCATGTTGAAGAACGCGAGAAACTGGGAAGCAGCTGGGATTAAAACCCATCGGAGGAGAGTGGCTTCCTCGCTTGTGCTGTAAGCTCCAGAGGCACTAGCATCACATAGGTTGACATAAGGTCTTGAACGGGAGCAAGGCTGGGCAGGAGCTACCATACCCCGGCTTGCGGCTTGCCCCAGGTGCCCATGGCTTGATTCGCACTGGGCAGGATCGCTCTGATTGGGCAGCCTTGCCCCCTGCTCTGTGCTACCCCAGGGGCCCAGGCCTGGAACCCTGCCATCATATCATCTTCAGTCCAATCTCAATCAGACCTCTAACCCCCAGCTTCAAATCTTGTGTGATTATCCCGTTCTCACAGCCCAATTGAATCTTTGTTGTTCGTAACTGTTTTCAGCAGACTGCCAAGAAACTAGAATCACAAAGTTGAATCGCCAGTGCCAGGCAGGAAAACGGAACGTGGCGTCATCCCGTTGAGGACACGTGCGGCAGAGACAACAGGCACTACTTCATTGCGGAAGGCTGCAAGACGACAGCACCGTCTCCCACGCTCCGGGCACATCTTCTCCCACACAGACACATACCACGAGACAATATGATCAGGTCAACGCAAATAGCACGGCTTGACGGCCTATACCTCTGCGCGTCCGTGGACGACGAGGCAGTGCGTGCTCCATCTCCCTACTGCTCGCCCCATCATCAACACATGTTCTAACACTACGTCCGCATAGACCGAGTCTTCCTTGTCCGAGATCAAGTCGCAAATAAAATTGATCCTTCGCCGGCTCAACCGCAACACCGAGTCCCAGGCGTCGATCGAGTCGGGCGACTACACGATCAACTACCTGATCGCGGACGACATCGTCTACTTCTGCATAACGGAGCGATCGTACCCGCGCAAGCTGGCCTTCACATACCTGTCGGATCTTGCGACCGAGTTCTCGACGACGTACCCCATGACGCAGCTTCTCAGCCCCACCCTGCGGCCGTACGCCTTCATGGAGTTCGACAGCTTCATCAACAAGACCAAGGGAACCTACAGCGACGCCCGCGCGACGCAGAACCTGGACAAGCTCAACGACGAGCTGCGCGACGTCACCAAGGTCATGCACAAGAACATCGAGGACCTGCTATACCGTGGCGACAGCCTCGAGCGCATGGGCGAGATGAGCTCGCGGCTGCGCGACGACAGCAAGAAGTACCGGAGAGCGGCGGTCAAGATCAACTGGGACCTCTTGCTCAAGCAGTATGGCCCAATTGGGGGTCTCGGCTTTATCATAATCGTGTTCCTGTGGTGGAGGTTTTTCTAGGAGCGATTATTGAGTGGAGGTGGGAATGGTAGTTATGTACGGGCTGGCAGGATATAATGGAGTTCGGCGTTGGTCGCATAGCGGTAGGCTCAGTCTCTGGAGGCTAAAAAGATCGTAATACACAGAACACTAACATAGCACATATTGTGCACGATTTAATGGAGTGTTGCCGATGACCCACTGATGGAGAAGCTAAGAAACGTGTCGAAGACTTGAGAGACCGTTTCCTGCCATAATGAGGATACAAACCGTGTCCATTTTTCAACAAAAACCCAGACGAGTATGCAAGTCAAACGCCTTGCGGCCACCGCGCATCCTGGACTCGAATCGGCCTCCTCCGCCTAAACACACAAGGCTTGTCTCCATTCAAGAAAAGTGAGCCCTAATCAACATGTCGATAGGGCAGCTGGGGTTGGTCACCTGTCTAAGTATCTAAGAACCTACTATATTGAAGCCAGCCGAGCTAATAGCTAGTTCGTTACTTTACTATTGTCCTAAACCGATTAATTGAAGGTTTGGCCGTGATCAATGTGACTTCTTCGGTTCATTCCATCATATACTAATTCAGATATTACACATTCAACCAACCCCCAGCAAAATAACACTTGAAGCCAAATTTAACACCGGAAGAATGGATTCACAAGGAACTGTTTGCTGCTAATGTGGCTGCCATAACGTCACCCATGCCAGAGGACGCCAATGCAGTAGCACCAAGTCATTACCTCTCCGTCACACTCGGGGTCTCGAGACAACACGAATCCCATTGCACAAGCATCGCTCACGCTCATCATAAGCATTCAGGCTGTCGTGAAAAGGACATTAACAACGTCGACCCGGACAGGCTGGTTTTGGGCAGCCGGTGGAGGTGAAGGAATCTCAGCCACACAATCGTCTAAGACCGTTTCAAGCAAGACGTCCGTTTCTCACCCATCATCTGCGCTGTTACTGCCGTCCACAGACTCCAGCATTGTTGAGTGCGGAGATTGATGAACAGACGAATGCTCTGATGACGAGTGGGCCATTTGTTTCGGCTTTGATTCGGACTTGAATTTTGAATCCGACGACAACGACGAAGAGGTGGCCGCTCCTGGCGCTAGCAGGGAGAACGGCAAGCTGCCAGAGATAGGACATGAGGTGCCTAGCAGCAAGGCACGAAAACGCAGGCGACAGATGGAGAGAATTACTTCCGATCTGAACAGGTTTCTCTTCACGAATCCTCATCCCATCAAGTGGGGGATGTTCTGGGCAGCGGTCATTCCATGTGGAGCTGTCACGATGTTTCTCGGAAATGATGTATTCCGCTGTTTTTGGCGACTTGGTCGTCGTTGAAGCCTATTGATCGCTACATGCAGGCAGCGTGTTTCCTCTCGTGTGGGCACAACCACGCAATGGCGGATTTACCAAGAGATGACAGATGCACAAGGGCACCACTGAAAGGCAAAGAAAAGCATTCGCACCCACGAACGGGCAGCCGGGGACTCACGTTGAGCTTCAACCAGAAGCGAGACACATCCAACCTCTAGGACTGTAATTCCAACAACTTACAGATCCGTTGTTCTACAAGTGCATCACACAGCTGTGGACTAGCAACCCACTTGCTTGTCCTCTGCTCTCTGCCTTCGGGCCACAAAATACCACTCTCCCCTTCGACATCCCCTCATCCACCCGAGAACATTCCGGCAGTGAACTAAGAGCCCACGGCATGTGCTCTCAGATGCGCCTCAGAGGGGTATCAACGTCAATGTATCGGCGATTGGGCAGCAGGGGTTAATTTCTATCTCTGACTGACTTCGGCGTGTGAGTGGCATGACTGGCACGCTGAACACGCTCCACCGTGGAACTGTGAGAAGACGAAAGGTCACTTGGATTTGGCTGAAAGGTCTGACACCTGAGTCTGGGCAGGTTCTGTCGTTGCAAGCATGATATTGGGAGCGAGCGTTCGCTGGTAAGTCAAAGAATGATTGATAGCTGCACGGATGAGGTCGTGCCGAGCCTGTGGTTGATGGAGCATAGAGCAGGGATTGTTGAAACCTGCCGGTAGTTGCTCATTGTTGCCCAAGAGCGGTCAGTCCTGCCGAGAATGGTGGAGGCTCGGATCAGAGGTAATTCTCTTCCATGTCCTGTGGCCCACCAAGTTCGTCGCGCTTTGTAAGGTCATGTGTATATCGCACTCAGCGTGAATGGCCTCCAGGCCTGTCTGTTCAGGCTGATTAAGGCCACATGAGGTTCGATGTCGTCCAGACCAGGGCCTGCCGGCGCTTTAGCTTGATGGACAAGGCCTGTGGTGGTCCTGGTGCTGGGATGTGCGCTGCTCTTGAAGACCACACGCCCATCACTACCTATTCCTGCTTAGATATCGTCAATAAACTTTATAGCTAACACCATGTTTAAAGAAGCCAGTCGCCTTGGCGCGGTAAATCCGGGGAAACAGGCGCCTAGTCATCTCACCATGAAGGTTGCTTGAGCAGGCGATCCATCGTGAATTGCCTACAACCCGTAGACCAGACGGTCGTTATGCCAGGTTGCGTGTCAAATCTTGGAATGTCCATCATCATCCAAATTTACCCTCAAAGATCCGGTCGTTCGATACGATGCCGTCATGACCGTCAATATCGTCAGTCACGTCCAATGGCGTCGTCCCGGGAAACGACAAGAAACTGAGCCTCAAGAATGGAGCCCAGCAGAGCCACAGCCCCGCTAACGCACGTCAAGGCCCGTATTACTGTTTCCGAGCCACGTGAATAGCGGGCGGCCGCTTCAGGAGACCGCCCCCCGGACTTCAGGGGGGCTCGTGCTTGAGCTTGAGCGGCGCTGACTGGGCTGCGCACAAGACGCTGGTCTACTTTGTACCTGGCCACCCCAGTTACCCGGGGCCTAGGCGGCTGGGCGGGCTGTCTTGTCTTTTGCCCGCTGCGGAAAATACCTAGGCATTCTCGATGGTTCTTTTTGTCCCGAACTGTCCCACGCTGACTGACTGCATAGAGTTCAATTTAGCCAGAAATAGTGTCAGCCAGTGAGGCACATCTAAGCAACACAGAAAATAAGAAGGACTAGCCGACCAATTGTATCCAGAATTTGAAAACGGTCAAGTAGTCGACTGTGGGCAGAGGCAGACAGAAGCCGTGCTATCAGCGAGAAACCCCCACCCCCTGGGGCTTCCCGTAGGGCTGTGCAACGAACAGACCAGGACAGGACGGGCGGGCCGAGGGGCTGTTAATCACGCTGATTCGCCTGGGAGCAGCCAAAAGCTTAGGGATGACCCTACAAACCCCTGGAAACCCCGTCACTCCGCAGCCAAGGAAGCTAGCCAGATCAAACCAGACACAGACACATGCGCATGCTTCCAGGGCTCCTCTCTCTCAATTGATGACATCTATCGGACCGGCTGCGCACTGCATGGGGTATCTACTGCACACTACACAGGAGGAGTACAGCATACATACATCAGGGCCCTCTTTGCTGCTTGTTGCTCTCTTTTAATATGACGGCTGTCGCCCTCAGCCTCAGTCGCCACCAGGACCGACCCGCCGCCACCAGCTGGAGCAGGTTCGAGTTCGAGTTGCCATTGCCCAAACGATGAACAGGAGTGGCCACCCCAGCCGCCGGGCAACATCATCCAAGGCCACCGACAATGACACCGCCGATGGGTCCACCGCCGAGTCCGTCGGCGCGCTGCTGGCATCCATCGCCAACTCCATCAACGAGGCCCTCCGCCTCCTCATGTTCGCCGACAAGGCCCACTGGGGGCCTGACGAGTTCGAGCAGGTCCGCGCCCTCGAGCACGCCCTGGACGAGGCCAAGAAGGACTTCCAGGAGATGGGCCCCTTGCTGAAGGGCTCTGTGTACTACGAGAATGACCGCAGGCGTATGTACTTCCATATTTACAATTACTTTTCGATTCCCACCTCGTCCTTCTACAGTATCTCATCCCCACACGGGTGGGAGCTGGGGGGTCATGCTGGCCGCGGTACATTGCGGGATGCTGCACACCCGCCGTTGGACGGGCCTCTGGCTGACCCCCCTGGTCCTGTGCTACATCCAATTGTGCATCCGACCGTCAACCGAAATCCCCCATGTAACCTTTGATCTTGCAAGGTCAAATCGCTGACAGGACATTGCCGTCACCCAGTCGAGTCACTCGACGAGCTCGGTGACTTGCGCACAGAATTCTCAAACCATGCCCAGGTCTTCAAAGATTGGCTGCGACAGGGTGGGCCCATAGAACCTCTTTGGGTCAACGACACCCTGCGACTGAAACGCGAACTTCATCGAGCTCAATGCCGCGCTGCCGCCCGAATATTTGCTTCCCAACAGGCCGACATAGGAGACGGGCCAGGCCAGCGATGTCTTGGCGCGTTCGAGGTATACCGCCGGCAACGACGACTGGACTATCGACGGAAGCAGTATGAGCAGCAGCAGGGACGGCGTACTTCAAGGTACGAGTCAACGCGTGACGAGGTGGCACTAGCACAGGCACAGGCACAGGGCAAGAAGCCCAAAAGGATACAAAGTTGGGAGCAGCAGACCCCCGTGATGGGTATGTCCATCGGCGAGGCCGTGGAGATGGGTCAGATGGGCCAGCAGAAGGCGCCCTCGGTGCATTATAGCGAACAGCTGGATGCGGTGGAGCAGGAAGCAGAGCTGACGACCGCGCTGGAGGAGCTCGTCCCCATTTGCGACACTGTTGGGCACTTCGAGAGGTTCGGTGACCGGGACGTGGCCTTCGAGTGCGATTTCTGCGAGGGTTTCGTCGTCTGGAATGACCTGATGATCATGCCGACGAGACCGGACCCGTCCGCCGTCGCCACGGGGGTTATGGAGCAGCCGAACTGGCAGGCCCGCGGGAAGAGCGTCTCGACCGGCGAGGATAAGACGGTCGTGTTTGCGCCGCTGGCCGTAGCGAATCACCTAGCACCCCAAATCGGCGGCTGGCAGGCGAGGATGCTTTGCCCGTACTGCGACGACTACAACTACTTCGAGCAGGGCGAGGGAGACGAAACCAGATACGCCCAGGACGAGCGCGGCTTTGGGAGCTTGGACGAGTTCCAGGCTCACCTGCAGTGGTACCACACCTCGACTGCGATGCCCAGCCTACCATCGGCCAAGAATTGCGTGGTCATGTAGGCGCGCACCAGGCACATGCCCTCAGGCATATCTGCAATCACCCGAACGGCGTCTATGTTTTATTCCCCGAGGTGGTCTTCTTTGATTGGCGTTACTAGGTACCGGTACGAGCTGTGGCGTTCGGGGCATACGATGAGATAAAGCAGAGGCGCCACGTTGAATGGGGCATGTACGTTAACACTACTCGGCCCGGCTACTGTGGGAGCGGCGCTGGCAGGGTCTCAACATCTATGTTCAATGCTCAATATACCCATATTTTTCCAATGCGCAGAGAAAAGCACCAGTCCAGTACGAAAGGAGAAAATCTCCATGAGCAGCGGGAAGTGTATCGCATAATGCTTTTGTACTGGACGCACTGAAGAATTTGATGCTATGGTGAGGACATCTCACACCAAATCACGGATTCATATCACACCCACATGCTTTCCCTCATCGGCACTGCTGCAAACTGACGAGTCAAATTCGACTAGCTCAACCACCACCCTCGTCTACCTCTAAGATCCGCATCTGAGTCACATACACTAGACTGATATGCTTGTACTGTAGTACACCCGGGGAAACAGTGGGTAGCACATGGTGTAGGGAACTCCCGCGGCCCCGCGGAAACGGTAACTCGGGTCTCCCATGTTTAAATTGACGTGAGCAAGTGGGGTTGTGGCTCTTGCTTGGGATCCATTCTTGAGGCTCAGTCGTGTTGTGCCGCTTCCCGAGACGACGCGGTGAAGAACGCGGGTCTCATAGGGGTGATGTTTGTCATCATGATGACCATGAAGGCTGTGAAGGTTATGACGGCACCACATGAAGCACAGATCCAAGTTCTTCGGGAATCGACGAGGAGTGGAACTTCAGTACAGTTCGCTGGGACCCCGAGCTTTGGCTTGTGGCCTGACCAGCAAGTGTACATAGTAACCCGTCTCCTTCCTGCTCTAGGATGACTTGCTCGGGGATGACGGGGTAGCAGCCTGTATTTCAGGCAGGCTGTGAGGTATTATGGGATCATTCTCCTGCCAATATGTAGATTAGACAGGCCCTTTCATCGGTCCCTTCTGATACTGATACTTATACTGTCAAGCACATGCACAAATATTTGGGATCCATGTGAGTTGAGCCATACAGGCAGACTAATTTATTGCTAGTTGCCGCCTGCTCAAGCCGCCTCGACTCGGCCATGGGATTAATGTACGTGCCTATTAATATCCAAGTGTTCCCCGCGCAACCTATCTACTTCCTCTTGGTCGCACCGCTCGTGTTAGCCGCCGCACCCGTGGCCTTTGCGGCGACCGGGACGTCATCTTTGGCCGAGGCAGGTAACTCCTTGACGTCCTTCTTGTCCTCTGCGGCGTCCTCGTCGTCTCCACCTTGGCCGAACTCGTTCACCCTGGTGTAGTCCACCTTGTACGCCCAGTTCTGGTACAGGTAGACGAAGAAGATGATGTCGTCCCGGAAGGTCGCAAGCCGGTGCAGCAACGGCATCTTGATCGTGAACGCGAACAGGTCGTCGATGAAGGTGTTAAGGAACTTGTACATCATGGCCTTGCCTGGCATGTGAGCAACGCTCTTCAGCCGGTAGTTGATGTATAGCGAGGGAACCATCATTAAGAAGCCGTATGCGTAGACGGAGCCCACAAGGGTGGTGATGATGAACGAGTACCACGACTTGTGCTCGTCATATATGAGGGAGTAGATGGCGTATGCGATCAGCAGCGGGGCGCCGACCCAGTACAGATACTTGAATGCGATCTCGTCGTACTCCTTCGTCTTCTCCTCGGTCTCGCTGAGCTTATGCTTATCCTCGAAGACTATCTTCTTCGGCAGCCATGAGCCTGGTTCTGCATCGCGCACCCTGATGTTGACCACCGTGGTAATCTTCCAAAGCTCGATGATAATGCCGACACCCTGGGAGCCGAGGATCATCCAGCTTGTGTTCTGCGAGTTGTCCACGAGATAGAGGAAGATGACCGCCTGCATGAAGACATTGGCTAGAATCGACCGAACAGAAATGCCAACGTTGTCCTTCTTCTTGCGGTAGTGTGCAATATCGGAACCAAACGCCAGAGTCTCTAGGATGAGATGCGCAATGCTGACGACAATGGTGATACCGAGCAGAATGGGGTTGGTGTCAAGGAAGATCTCTTTGATCATCTCGATCTCGCTGCCGTCACCACCACCGGCAACAGGATTACCAAAAGCAGCTTGACGCGCGGATTCTCTGCCACCGAGTTCTATGGATGCCATCACTTGGAACTTCCACTGGGCCAAGTTGTTCAGCTCGATATGGACGGGTAAAGTCTTGACCGTCTCATTGACAAGGCTGTGGTGGCTCTTCAGTTGCCAAAATCCATTGGCGAACAAGACAGGGTAGTACCACGAGTTCTGGCCGGACCCATCCCGGGCACCGGTGGGCTCGAGATGCAAAAATTGCCGGATAGCACCACTCGCGGTTGGGTACATAATTGTGCCAGCACCGGGGACGAAGGAAAGCGAGGTGTTGGGGTGATAGTAATTGCCAACGACGATGGGACCAGAGTCCTCGTCCTCGACTTTCTCGGCTTCGGTAATGTTCTTGGTTTCAAGCAGGCTGCGAGTCTTCTTGACCTTCTTCTTGGGGATGTACTGGGTGAAGGGGTAGGCAAAGTAGTATGCCTTGGCTGGATCATAGCCTGGCTGCGTCGGATCGAGACGGGAGTCACCGTGTAGACCAATGTAGAAGTGTCCCCAGAGTGTCCCATTGTTTTGAACAGCCTTGGGGACTGTAATCGTGGTGTCGATGGAACGCTTCTCGCTCCAATTGCCAATCTTGAAGTCTTCCTCCTTGAACACGAGCATATCCTCAGGAGTATCCTTGAGGGGGGTCGGCTTGACGGAAGACGAGAGGGTGATGATAATGTCGACAACGCTGTCGTCGGGCCATAGCGGTGCGACCTTCTGTGGGACGGGATTCCATGTAGCGCCTTCGTCCAACGTTTGGGGCCGAAGAGCATAGGGGGGCACGTCGGCGGTGTTCGCAGGGACCTGGACCGTTTGGCCCGAGGCATCGGTGACGGTCTTGCTCTGCGGAGCAGCTGGCACGAACTGCTTCATGACGAATTGCATGCCCACGTACATGGCAATTCCCCACATGATTCGGGACGTGATCGAGGTCTGGAAACAGCAGTCAGTATCCAAAGCTAGCCGACCAGACGAGAGGAAGCTCGAGGTGGACAACTTACGCCTTCCTCTTGCCGCGCAGCAGGCGCGGGGCCTGCTGCTGCGTTTCCTTCAGGCATGTCTGAAGAATGACCTGTCCTGAGATGGGAATTGGTTCCGCGACCGTCAGGGACGAAGTCAAGGAAGAAGGAGAAGGTGGTGGGGTTGGGGGTGGAGGGGGATGGCTTTTGATCAGCCCGAGATGCGCGGCGAGAAGATATAGCAACCGTCACACAAGCCACGTACAAGCGGACGTATTGTACTGTGCTGTACTTTACGCCGTGCTGGCAGCATAGGACCCTAGACAGAGACCCGAGCTGACCCGGGTGCCACAAGTGGCCGGAACCCGGCCCAAAATGGCGGCATTGCCTGCCGAAAAGCACATGGCGAATCACCAGCACTCCGACGGGCACGCACTATCGACATGCCTCACAGCTTGCAGGGGCATCGATGAACTTTCTACTCGACTTCATCTTCTGTGATCCAATCCATCAGGCACCCGTCACCACGTACCCGCGTCACGGAAGCGAAACAGAGTCCTCTGGGGACGATGATCCTGTTTGGGCCGACCTCTCGCTCTTGCCCTCGCCTAGCAGCGGGCGGTTTGCTTGTCTAATAAAGTTGGTAGGCGCTTGACCGGACTTTCACTGCCCCCTATCATCACATCAGCCGACACTCTCACTGCTACGGACACTGAGTCTCGACGACGGCTGCTGTTACAGTCTAATGCCTCATCCCTCAGCTCCCAAGCCATTGCCTTGCCATCCGAGTCGAGTGCATCGGCATATCCAGGTGAATATCTACCGAGTGCCACGGGCATTTATGTCATAGGCCAGATCACAAGACGGTTCCAACTGCGTTGGCCGTCCCACTGATTCGAGCCTGAGGCCAATTAGGACCGTCTACGTTCACTTCCTCTTCACTGCAGTCTTCACCAGATTGCTTTTTCCCAACGTGTATAAGACCCAGCGGCGCTTATACGCAACGCAGTATTCGAGTATATATTGATATATACATTTCTTTCTCTCTTTCCCTCGCAACTTCCCTCTTTTAGCAGCTTGGACTGACCGAAACTCACTAACCGAAATCGGTCTTCATCGTGACTTTCCTCCCAACCTTGCCTGCCGTGATAGTCCCTTGACCGTCTTCGTCATACCTCTCTTAACTCTTTGCGCATCTATCGCCCTAGAACCTCAACGCTCAGACTGTTTCTACCCAAGAACCTTTTGACCAGGCTTTATCCAACAAAATCAGAAACCACAAGATCTTCCAATCCGTCAGAAATCTGTTCAGGTCCACTCACCATCATCTTCTCGCAGACAGCAAGCGTTGGTCCCAACAAGATGGCCAACACTGAGAACGGCGCATCGGCGCCAGTACTCCAGACCTCAACCACTCCCGATCTGTCCAATGGACATGCTGAGCAACGAAAGACCAAGATCTGCGTCTACTGTGGCGCCTCTCCGGGCAACAAACCAGAACACATGGAGTCTGCTCGTCAATTAGCAAAAGTCATGGCAGCCAACAACATCGGGCTCGGTGAGTCACCCCCTTCCTTCCTGTCACTCTTCCTCGGGTCTTGCCAAGCAGCGATCAGGGTACTGACGACATCGCCAAACAGTATACGGCGGTGGCACAGTAGGCCTTATGGGCGAGATCGCACGCACCCTCGTCTCTCTAGCCGGCCCGGACGCCGTGCACGGCATCATCCCGGAACCCCTCGTCAAGTTCGAGCGCGACCCGACCTATACCTCGTCCACGACCAACGGCAGCAGCTCGGGCGCGAACCTCGCGATCCCGGAGGAGTCGGTGTTCGGCCGGACGACGATCGTGCCGGACATGCACACGCGTAAGAGGCTGATGGCGCAGGAGGTGGCGGCCGGCGGGCCCGGTTCGGGCTTCGTCGCGCTGCCGGGCGGCTTCGGCACCATGGAGGAGCTGCTCGAGGCCGCCACGTGGAACCAGCTCGGCATACAGTCGCTCGGCATATGCCTGCTCAATGTCAATGGCTTCTACGACGGGCTGCTCGGCTGGATCCAGAAGAGCGTCGAGGAGGGCTTCATCAGGCCCGGCAACGCCTCCATCCTCGTCTCGGCGGACACGCCCGAGGAGGCCATCCAGGCGTTGAGGGATTACAAGGTCTCCGAGTCACAATTCAAGCTGCAGTGGGGCAATGAGTAGGGGTGGGGCAATCAGTAGGCGTGGGGATAGGAGTGACTGGTTGCTTTACGGCGTTGGCAGATACCATGGCGGAAGCAGAACGGCAATTCCACCGGCCATAGAAGGGCTGCAGGGAGAAGGCCAACTTCATCCTTGCGTTCGCATTACAACTCTCCTCTTTCCAATCCATCCAATACGTCTTCATAATTTATATATAGACTGTTACAGCATACTATTCATACGCTCATCTCTCACTCATCGGTTTCGAGGTACATGCAATGGGGAACAGGGACGTACAGCCCTCGCATCTCTCTCGATCCATAGCAAAATGTCCCGGGCTCACTACGTACAAATTGGCAACCTACGGCCCTCCGCAAGTTCTGGGGAAATGGCCAATTGGTCCTGGGATACTTAAGGCCTAGCCGTGGGGCTGTCAGAACGCTTCTAGGCAGGGGGCCCTCCGACGTAGTAAATCAGAAGTAAATGTAGCGAAGAGTAACCCGAGCCTTCAATGGGCTGCTTTGAGCGTCGCTTACGGCGATCGTATCGTGTGGTTACGACCCAAACCGAGCCCTTCCGTAAGCTCCGGGTTGATCTTCGGGGTCGCTTTGCACGATCCATTTGGGCGCCGGAGCCCTTTAGCTACGATTGAGCTCTTTGCGATTGAGACCTCTGGCTTGAAGCGATTGAGCCCACGGCGCTGAAACTCAGCTCTTTGTAATTAAGCCCACGGTAGGTTAGGAGCCCAGGAGGTTCGGAGACTATGAGGTTCGGAGGCTATGACGTTAGGAGGTTCAAAGATCAAGAGGTTAGGAGGTTAAGAGGTTGGGAAGTTAGGAGGTTGAGTAGGCCCCCTGAGATAGACTCGAAAGTTTAAGTTTTTGGGTAGTAACTGCTCTAAGCCGGTGCTCTTCGTACAACGTCTAAGCGAGATAATCACCGAGGTCGTACCTAACTGTCGACGTCCATGCCCTCAGCAGCCGGCGCACTGCTCTCACCCTCGGCCGCAGCCTCGCCGTCGCCGCCGGCCTCCTTGTCATCACCAACGGCATCAATCCAGGCCTTGACGTCTTGCCCGTCATAGACCTTGAAAGGCTCTACGTTCTTGATGCCATCCTCGCTCCTCTTGACACCCACAGTGCCCACGCTCGTGTTCTCGATCGTCAACTCCCGGTCCTGCACCAAACTCTCCTTCAGGGCCTTCAGGCCGTGCTGGATCAGCTGCTCCTTGTCGCAGCTCTCAAACGCGTCGATGTGCCGCTCCAGGTATGTCCGCGCCATCTGAGATCTTGCGCCGATCGCGAAGGCCACCATCTCCTCTGTCATACCGCTAGGCTGGAACTCAAAAAGGTGGGGGCCCTTGTCGTCGACACCTGCGACCAGCAGGCCCACGCCGTACGGGCGCTTGCCGTAGTGTTGCGTGTTGATCTGGGCCTTCTCGCCAATCATCTCCACCAGTGAGCGCAGGGGCATGTCGCGGCCGTAGGTCAGTCGGTGGCCGAGGCATTGCTGCTTCATGAAGTTGGAGAGCACGCGCGCGTCCGAGGTCAGGCCGGCGATGGCGATGCCGGCGTGAGAGTCGATGGGGAAGAGCTTCTTTTGGTACGAGGAGAGTTCTTCGGCATTTCGCTATGAATAGACGTTAGGATCAGCCCATCATGCCGTCACGGGTTGGGAACGAAGCGTCGATGAAGTCGTGGGGTGAATCGTACCTTGATGGCTGCGAGGACCACATGTGTCTTGCTTGCTATTCCCACAACAACGGAACCTTGCTTGACTGCCTCTGCGGCGTACTCGACCTGGAAAATCCGGCCTTGTGGCGAGCTGCAGGGTTGAGTTCGGGTTAGCTAAGTCCAGCAAACAGTCGCGACAGCACTTGGCTGGGATGCCTACAATGTGACCGAGTCGTTGTCGTAGTTGTTTCTGAACATCTTGACGACTCAAGTGAGTGACGGCAAGGTAGGGTGTCTGTCGTATATGGCTGATTGGAGGAGGAGGGTCGATCGCGAGAGGTTGATAGTCGGGCGAGGTTTGGGCTGGGTTGTTGTCGCGATGGCAATGGGTGAAGTCAAGCTCCAAGGCTGAGAGGGATGATGCAGCAGCAGCAGCAACAGGCAGCTCAGAGCTTCGTACCTACCCGCTGCTCCAGAGACCCCAGTGCCTCGTTATCGCTTATCGGGCTGGGCCGGGGCTTTGGCAGGTCTGGGGCACGTCTCAAGCGCCGCGCGGCTGGCAAGCTGAACTGGCAGGTAGCAGGAGGGAAGGAGCTCTTACGACATCGCAGCCGACCCCACGCACAGCCTACTCCGACCTCACGACGACGACAACTTCAACCAACACGCAAGCCCCCGTAGCAACTCGGTCCTTGCATCATCTACTAGAATTCCATCTCTCCACGACGAGCTCCCTACAACCTGCCGTTTGACCACCCGCTCCCCAGCCTCCCGGCCTCGGCTCGGCCTCTCCTTCCAGCTGTGACACTCCCGTCTCCCCAACCCAGACGATCAAGATGCCCGCCGCAGGCCTGAAAACGATCATCGCCCTCTCCTTTGTCCTTGCAGTGGGATTCCTGCTGGTAATTCTCTCCTGCGCACTATGGAAGGTCTACTACCCGCTGCTGGTCGTCGCCACGTATGTGATCGCGCCGCTGCCCAACTGGATCTGCGGCCGGTGCGCCAACCCCGATGACTTCGTCGAGAGCTCGGGTGCGGGCGTTATGGATCTTGGACGTTTCTGCACAGGTTTCATGGTCGTAATGGGAATAGGTAAGCATCTTCTGGGGCCGATGAAAAGGTCAAGGAGCCGTGCCCTCGCTGACCTCGTGTGTGACAGCACTACCGATCGTCCTCGCACACTCGCATCTCATCTCCATCGGCGCTATGGTCATGTCGGTGACTGGTGGTCTGCTGATCTACGGGACAATCATCTCTTTCGGCATGTTCTTCCAGGAGGAGTCGGAATTCTAGGCGGAGACGGAGTCCTAATATGCAGTCTGGAGAGAGTGGCATGAGCACGGCGGAGCCCGTGGCTTGGACATGCGATAGAATGGGATCTACAGCTCATACAAAAGTCAAACGGCGCTTGCGCTTCTGTCGACCTGTATCTTGTACGAATCATTGGTGGGTTTCCTACAGCGACGCTTTTCTTGGTTTTGGGTTCGGGTGCGGGTGCTCTAGGGGGTCTCTGGATTTAGGTACCAACGTGAAATGATTTCCATTTCTAAATCTAGAGTTGAGTCTCTGGTGGCCCAGATCGCTCCGTTGAGTCTATGAATCTGTGTCTTCTGTTGAACCGATTCGATACGTTGAGTATCATGCATCCGTCTAGGCCTTCCCAATGCAAATGACGCCTTGCCTCCTGACGCCAAACAGCGCGCCTCATCCGATGTCCTATAGTGCCGTAGCCATGTCAACGCAAAATCACCCATGTGTATATATCAAGCCATCTCGCCGAAGATGCTCAACGGCCTCGCAAGCTTGACGAACATTTCCTCCCTCTCGCCTTCGGGAGTGCTCAAAATAGTCACGGCGCCACCAGCACCAATGTGCCAGGTCTCCCTCTCTTCTCCGTCCTCCCCTTCTTGGCGCTCATCGTCCCACCGAAACATGCTTCTTATGGTGACACTCCAGTCGCCTCTGCCGGAGATGCACATGTAACCTACTACGCCGGAGTAGAGGCTTCTTTCCTTGTCTCCCTCGATTTGCTGTAGGATTTCACAACTTCTCTTCTTTGGTGCGCCCGTCATGCTTCCCGGTGGCAGACTCGCCGAGAGCACGTCAAGTCCCGAATAACATCCGTGGGGATTCCACCTGTCCGGCTGTGGAAGCTGTCCCTCGACCACGGTGATCATCTGATAGACTGTTTGGTACTCTTCGACCTTGAGCAGTTCTGGCACCCACACTTGGCCTGCCCCACAGACGCCATGCATGTCATGCCTGACCAAGTCTACGATCATCAGGTTCTCAGCTTCTTCCTTCGGTATGTGTAGTATTGCCTCAGCCTCCTCGAGGCTCGTAGCACAGCCATCGGCAGGTTCTGATGATTTCTTGACGGTGCCTTTCATGGGTTTCATAGAACACAGACCGGAGCGGTCGTATTGCAGGAATCGCTCCGGTGACGAACTGATGAGAGTCGCGCCGCCGAGACGGATATATGAGGCGAAGGGTGCCGGGTTGCGCTTTCTCAGTGTGCGGTAGAGATCCCAAGATGTGTCCGAATGTTGGATAGTCTTCCGAGCAATCGAGTCCGGACATTGAGAAGGCACCGCAGATTGCTTCATGTGCCAACCTTTCTTCTCAGGGGCCACAGTCCTCGTGATGTGTGTCTGATCGGTCAGACACAACTCGTAAGAGTCACCTGCCGCAATATACTCCTGGCACATGCGCACCTTGGCCTCGTATTTGGCCTGTTCTGGTTTGCGTATCTGCGTCTCCAGTGCAGGTGACGACTGGACGCTCTCCTTCGACTTCGTACGACGCCCGTGCCGCCATATGTCAGAACCCTCTAGCTTCGCTGCCACCGAGGCGATCCATTGTGTGTCGCCTTCCAAATCCTGGATGTGAAGAACTCCCTCTTCGTGGTCCACCACGATGGACTTTGTGGCCCAGGCCAGGCACACATCCGGTCTTCGGTGTTCCCTCTCCTGACTCTGTGCGATCCCAATATCGCTGAGCCCTTGCTCGTAGGTCACGTAGCCGACAAATCCGCCCAAGAATGGAACGTCACTCTCGTGTGGCACAATGCCTCCATGTGTCTCCAAAGAAGAGCGTTTGTACGCGTGAAATTCGGCCAGAAGGTGCCACACGTTTTCTCCAGGCTGGAACGAGACATTGTGCAAGGGCTGTCCCGGAAACTGAATACTTATGAAATTATCTCCGGTGTGGCTCTCGATGCGGACGGATTCATCGACGTTGAGAGCGATGATGCTGGATCTTCCGCGGACGTCTACACCCGTCTTCGCCCTTGGCTGGTTGCCGTTCGCAGAGTCGAGTATGACGTGGTTGGTGTCGGCACAGCCCAAGATCTCCACAATATCAGGGACCTCAACGCCTCTTGCCGGGCGAGTCTCGATGCTCCTGGATTTGTAGAGAAGTTTCTGATCGCCATCACGAAGCAGTGACTCCCAGGCATTCCTCCCAAGTTCCCTGTCTCCATCCACGGAGGCGACCTGCTGCAGAAGACTGCGTTTGAAGGCTCTGCTTGCCCGAATGTCGCTTCCATCTGAACTTGTGGCAACCCTATTCTCATAGTTCCACCGCAGAGCCTGCTTGAACCAGTTGCGGATCACCTGGTTCCCTGCTTCCTCTGTGCAGACCGACTCGGGGTGATATTGAAGCCCCCAGAATGGTTTGCGCTGATGCTTCATGGCCATCAGGACCCTCTCTTCATCCTGGCCATCATCCCTGTCTTCTTCCACCCAGGCGAGGGGTACAATGTCACAAAGCCCTGCGGGATGATCCCACATCCCGTCTCGCCAGTCCTTCATGGTGTCCTGTCCCACGTCGGCACAGAGGCTGTGATACAGTGTCGCGTTGAAGTCGCGCACACCCTCAAAGATGTTGTCCTCGCCCGTCGTGCGGTGCTCGATCTTCCTGACCATTCCATGCAGTCCCCTCCTCAGCCTTCTGACTTTGCCACCACACGACAGTACCAGGCTCTGGAATCCTAGGCACACTCCCAGGACGGGAACCAGCTCGTCGTCAGGAAGCTCCCAGAGCCAGCTCATCAAGCCCACGTCGGCCTCATTTTCAGGCGACCCTGGGCCCGGGCCGCACACCACGGCTTCATAGTGGGAGAGCTCGCGGCGGAACTCATGCTTGCTAATGGCGGTGTCGATGGGGAGGACGAAAACGTCGACGTCCAAGAGGGTAGCCAGCAGAGATGTGATGTTGTTTGAGAAGGAGTCATATGCGTCGATGAACAGGACTCTTGGCCGATTTGACGATGGTGTTCGTGGTGACTCCCCGAGCGACCCCATGTCTGTGTCTACCAGAACTCTACCCAGGCTGGCAGGAGGAGTCAGTGGGCCGATCACAAGATCTCCAAACGGCTGGTTTTGCAGTTCGCCCTTATGCCAATAGATGCAGGTCCAACTCCTCGCCGAATATGTAGTAGTAAGGGCCCAAGCCTTCACCCAATAGTGCTAGGCAAGAAGCAATTAGAAGACGGGCGCTCTAAATCTGTCCGAGCTAAAGGATAACGGGTCAGGCCCTCGGGATCCCGGTAAGCCGCTCGGTGTCAGCGCCGCTGAACTCGACCGATCGGGGTCCGATAATGACAAGATACACGCTGCAAATCCTCAGCAATGTTTGAGGATGATGAGACAGGTTCAGGCAAGATAAGAGTTGAGTAGCGCAGTCATCACTGAAAATCTTCGATGGCTTGACAGTGTAGTCGGCGGCCTAGACCGAGTCTTGCCGAGACGCTGCAGAATGACTCGGCTTCCGTTCTCCGGACTTTGACCGCGTCAGAGCGCATCCTTCGGTACCATGTCGCGGCGAAGCGGCACTATCTCAGATTTCTATGCATCCAAACAACTCTTGTTCGCGCCCAGTGTTCAGAACTTCAGATGGGACAAATCTAGCTGCATTCACATGTGCTGTTAAATCATTTATCCGGTCCAAGTCAGATGTCCAGTGCCATCACGGAACTCGCGGAGCCACTGCACTAGGGGCCGTCACTGTTCCCAATATCTGGACCACGTTGTGATTACTGATAATCATTGTGGCTCGAATATATAAGCCGGGCCTACCAACAGCTCCAACTCCAGAGACATCCCAATTTTTTCCAAAATGTGGCATACGATACTGCAATGAAACGGACGCAACAAGCGAACCACAAAACAACAAGTAGCGAATAGACACTTATTAATCGCCTACAAAATGCCCAGGGACGCTGACATGTATATTTATGATGCCACGACGGGAATACCCCGCCTGGCTACCCGCAGCGAAGAACGAGAAGCTCTCCAACACTTGCCGCGGAATTTCCGCAGAGAAGGGGCTTGGGTGCGCGACGGGGAAGACGGGCCTTACCGCCAGGCGACGCGTGCTGAGGCGCGCGAGATGAGCCACGATGAACCAAGCAGCTGGCAACATGAGGAGCGCCCGAGACGTCATCGGAGGCGAAGAAGACATTCGTCACGAGATATATTCATGCGCGGGATGGGACGTGGTGGGATGGAACAAGGAGGGATGGGAGGGATGGAACAGGGAGGGATGGGACGTGGTGGCTGAGAGAAAATTTGGGTGGTCAAGATGACTCTCCTACCAGTAATCAATTCGGATAGAATGTCATCTGATCGCAAAATTCCGAAGAATTCGTACCTGTTACGAGGGTTTGAAATTAGACTACACACGTATCAATAAACATGTTTTTTTTTCATTGACAACGGGTTACATGAAATGTTTATGGTGCTATCTAGCAAAATGTGACAGGCGTGATGCATTCACTTTCCGCAATTCCAGAGCCATGCGAGGTAGCATATCCGATATACGATACCGCTGCTCTTGATGCCTTATTTAATGGAGAAGTTGGTCTTGGAGCTCTGTGGTATCAAGAACAGATGTTGCTCCGGAAGAAAAGTATAAATAAATGTATGAGACCGCTCTGTCCGACTCTACGTTTATATAACTATGTACAACGACGACCCGGATGATCAATCAAGTATATCCCAACCCAAATGTATGTACAACCCCTGAATTTTCCAACGAAACATGATCTCGACTTTTCACGTCAATCTAGGACTCATTCCAAGTATTCATTTGGGACAAACAATGGCATCGAGTCCTCCCACATCGAATCGGTCAGCATCTCCTTGTTGCTGCCGTCTTTCTCCATCATCATGATCTGACCATAGGGCTGGAAGGTATCGTCATATGTTGCACACTCGTCCCTGAAGCCGTACATCCCACTGCTCCACATGATCCGGTTGTCGGCGGTCCACACAGCATGCGCGTCGTTGGCACCGCTGGTCGTGAGCACCTGAGTGTCCGTGCCGTCCGGGTTGATGGTGCAGATTTCGAACCGGTCCGATAGCCAACGGCCGCCGTACTCGGAAGTCCAGTTGGTCTGGCGGGTGAAGACGATCTTGCTCCCGTCGGGCGACCAGCCTGGCGTGTTGTCCCAGCCGTCGGTCAGGTTCCTCACCGATTTATCCGTGAGGTTCATTATCTTGAGGCCGAGCGGCCCGTTTTCCCAGTCCCAAGCACGGTAGACGATCTGCGTGCCATCGGCCGAGTAGCTCGGATACCCGGCGTTGTGGCTTCCGTCAGTAAGCTGCTCGTAGTAGCTGCCGTTGGCCGTGACCCTGTAGAGGTAGCCAGTGTACAAGGCACGCTCAAAGAACCAGTAACCCAGACTGAAGACAATCCACTCCTCGTCGGGACTCCATGTCGGCTGGAAGGACCCCGCAAGGCCCTGGCTGACAAATGAGCCGTTCACCTGGCCCGTGGAGTATGAATCGAAGGCAAGGAGAATGTCAGAGCCATTGGGCTTGCTGTGCACGACAGACGAGTTCTGGCTGCCCGACTGCTTGGCCGTGTACACAAGGCGGCCAGTCTTGGAGAGCAGCGGGAACACGTCCATGTGCCTGTACTCCCAGTCGTCTTGCCAGCTGTAGAGCTTCTTCTCCAGAGGCCGGATGTCCCAGCCGGTGCGCTCGTAGACGACCTGTGTGCCATCGGGCGACCAGGAGGGGTTGCGAACACTGCTAGTAAATTGCTGGTGTGTGCTGGTATATGCTGTGTAGTTGAGGCCCTCGGTTGCGACACCCTTGACTAGGTACCCAAGAGACGAGTTGTTCACCCACTGCGGCGAGAACTTGACGCCGGAGCCTGAAGTGTGCTCGATGCGGTCTGTGCCCGTGGCGAAGTCGACAGACACAATCTGCGACGTGGTACTGTTGATGTCCTCAGGCCGGTGGCAGTTGTAGGTGTCCTCTCGTGCAATTTCATAGAAGGCAACGCGGGCCCCGTCGGGTGACCAAGATGGAGATCCCAACGAGTAACCACTTTTGGTGGCGACCTGCTTGAAATCCGAGCCGTTGGGCCTGATAGCGTAAACAGAAAGCTCCTGCGTGTGCTCCCAGCCCGTCCCATTGTTGTGGCCTGTCCAGTCCGTGTTTCGATCAGAAGAAAATGCGACCCACTCGCCATCGGGGCTCCATGCAGGGCGGTAGTGGCCGTCTGGGCTCTCCTCGGTTGGTGCACCCACGGTATCAGCCGTGTTGGTGAGATTTCTGGAAACTCCAGTTTCTAAGTTCATGACCCAAATGTTGCTGACATATCCGTTGGCAGTAGATACATATGCCAACTGTGTGCCGTCCGGAGAGAGAACACCATCGTTTTCAAGCGACGGGGTGTTGACCAAAGAGGTCATCCCTGTTCCATCGACATTCTGCTCGGTATCCAAAATTAGTAAATCCCTTTTCGAAAAAGCTTTACAGAGAAGACGGGTGAAGGCTTCTGCAAAGACATTTCAAAAATGTCAAATGATGGAGAGAAGTGCTTAAGGGATGGAATTCAGCTTGGGGTGAACTCACTATACGATAGAGGTCCGCGTTGCCATCCTCCTGTTCCGACGTGAAAGTGATATATTTACCGTCGGGCGAGAAGTGTCCGTGATACTCAAAGGCAGATTGATTTGTTGGAAGTAGTGCTCGCTCATTGCTACCGTCGGCGTTGGCCACATAGATTGTCGACGCCGAGGGTCCAATACGATTCCTAGAACTTGACGTTAGTCTTCACTGCTGCGTGATTCGGGACAAACCGTCTCAAGGCAACAGAGTGTTTTGAATAATTTTGAATATTGCCATCCTCAAGTTAGACTCGGAAAAGTCACTGAAATGCGCTCATAAAATCCACTTACATGAAAAACACGCCCTTCTTGCCTTCGGCCCTCTTCCCTCGTGTGCTAGTGTCAGGCACCTGAGGGTACGAGTTGGATGTCTCCCCGAACGGTTGTGATCGCGCTGCCAACTGGTCCGCATATGGGCATGCTGCCATAGCCTGGCTGGCGGCCAGCCCAAGAAGGGCCAACGCTCCAGGATCTACTGTTGCCCAATGCATTTTGCTCTGATTGCTGATTGCTTGCTGGGCAAGGGGGAGAGAGACGCGTGGATCGTCGAGGGAATGGTTGCAGATCCAGGCCGATGTAAGCCAGTCGCCATCAAGGACGACGCCGAGCTTATATGTTGGCTCGGAAGGTGCTTGTCTGGTTGCTTCCTCGTTCGGCCGAGCATTCCATCTATCTAGAGACCTATCTGCGTCGGAACTAAGGGGCGCAGGGAGCCCCACAGACCCTATAGCAGACACTTCTAGATTGAGGAGGAGATGAACGGCAGGACATGACTGTCTCGGCTCGATCCTCGCCGCTCTGAGCTCGGATAGTCTTCTCCGACGAGACCATCCTCAAGGTATATGCATGATCTAGCTTCAAGCAAGTACGCAGAGGTTGTGATTGTCTCAATCCTTTTTGGTGTCAGAATTGACTTAATGTAGAACTCGTTGTCAGTAAACTTAGCTGACGTCTACCATAAGAGATATATGGGGTCTCACCAAATTCCAAGGGGTGCGTCGTGGCACAGCGGCGAAATGCTATTTTGAAAAGAGGGTCCTCGTGGATAATGAAAATGGTCGGGCGTCGGGCGTCCGAGGCTATCACCGAAGTTCGAAGAAACTACCACCCTCACCCTTGCAGCCAAGAAAACGGCGTGGCCCGGTCACAGCCTACACTTCAGGCAATTGTGCCGCCTATCAGACAATTCCTTTTATTTTCCTGCAAAATATTGGGAGGCGAAAGTGCTACGCAAGTGTCATGCCTCGGAGCAAAGGACTCGGGCGCACCTGGTGGAGACGCAGCACCCTTTCGCAGTTTACGGATGAGGGCCGTTTATAATTACTGCATTGGCATCGAGGTTTCCACACTTGAGCTACAAATCAGGCTCAGGTATTAACAATCACATTAATCGTATGGTAGCACTCAAGACCGCTCTGTCACTGCTTTGTCCTTTGCATCTGCATTGTATTCATTGTATGGTGTACATATGTAGCTTCAGTTTTCTTTTTTCTCCCTATTTATTTCTTCTTCAAGCAGGCTCCTCACATTATTAAAATATCTCTGGGGTTGACAACCTAGTACATGCAGCACTCATTACAGACAGGCAATTATTTATTTGTCTGTTCACCGTATTTCATCGTCTCAAATGGCAGCCCAGGTACCCAAGTGCCTGAAATGTTGAATATAGCATGTGCAAACGTCTTCAAAATGTTCTCAGCCAAAGACGATCTCCTCTTCTTAAAATTTAGGTAAAGTCTCTAAGCTCCTGCTCCAGGTCTCAATCCGGCCCTTCCTGGAGGAACCTCGTTGCCAGCTAGCCTCTCGGTGTCAGACACAATCGATCCATCACTACGGACTGACACATCCCTGAAATACAACTCAGTGGCCTCCGCACCTCCACTAAACTTCCCACCAAACAACATTCCCTGTTTGACACTCGCAACAGCATAACTACCATTCTGCGCACCGCCACCAGGAAACACCAAGCGTGTGCCGGTGGCGTCCTGAGAAGCAGAGAGGGACAACTCTGAGATGTTTGGGACAACACTCGCCGTCTCAGGCAGAACTGAGAAGACCTGCAACCCACTTGGGAATACAGCTTCCTCGTTTATTATGGTGCTTGTGGTTTTGGAGCGACTGAGCAGCGTGTCTGTGCGTAGTGTGCCATTGGGCAGGACGAATTGCGTGGAGTTGACGACCAGAGGATATGATGCAGAGGATGAAATTTCCATTGCATCACCACTGATCGAAGCACTTGTGGTACTTGTCTCGAATTGTACACTGGAGGTATTGCCAAAGTCGGTAATGAAACCCAGGGCGGTAGTTGTGACTTCCTGGGACCAAGTGGTGTTGACCGGGCCGGATGCGGTCACAATGTAGCCTGTAATGCGGATAGACCGTGATACAGATACATCGTACTTAAGAGTCTCGTTGGTTCCCGTCGTGTTCTGCGTGAGGCTTTGGCTGAGTGCAATGACTGGGTCGATTGCATCCAGGGTCGGCGCCGATCCGGTGGTGATGAAAGAAGCATCATCTTCAGTCCAGACAAAAATCTTCCCCGTCAATTGCCAATACCCACCAACCCCTGTTGAAATAGTTGCCGAATCAACGCCATTGTCATCAAGTCCCACCACTCTGAGTGTGAAGTTATGCGGCGTGCCATCGCAAAGGAGCGGCAAGAAGGGCGAGATATCGATCTCAGCCTCTTTCTCATCAAAGACATCGATTCCCACTATTGGACTCCAGAATGATGGGTTGATCCCTCCTGTGAAGATGACGGGGAATGGTGCCTGAATACCCGCCAGCTGGCCGTCAATGAAGAGCTGTATTTCTCTGTAGGCCGAGAAGCCGCCCGACGGGTTTCCAGTGGCATTGAAGGAAAGGGCTGTGGAGCTGGGAAGATTCGACCACCAAAACTCTTCGTCAATTTGACCGCAGGCCTGAATTGTGAGAATTGCTTTTCTGGCGTTCCGTGGGAAGTCCATAACAATAGTCGTCGCATTGTCATTAGCCGTGTTGAAGACACTAGGCATCGATTCATTCAGGCCTACACGCCTCGAAATCGGGATGATTCGGTCTGCAGTGGAAGAAATACCCCCAGGTGCCTGAAAGAAAGTAACCTCTAGTGTTGTGTTAAATACGCCATCCAGCTGATACGCATGTTTGTGTTAGTCTCTCACCCAAGGACACGCAAACAGCATATATGTGTACATCCAGTTACAAGGCGTCGGAATACGTACATTTTCATTTAGTAAATTTCCGAGGTCAAATATGACTTTTTGAGGTTGCCGCCATAACGGCATAAATGATGAGGCGTCTTTCATTGCAGTGTATGCCACCCCATTTCGACGAGGTTGAGCAGTCGACCAACGCCAGAGCTCGGTATTTCCGAGAAAGCTACACGATGATCAGAAGCGAGCTGGAATCTTTTGAGTAAGTATGTGCTCACATAAATGAAAGCCTGTCAAATTGCCTGCCAATTGTCTCGACCGTGAGGTTCATGATAGCTGTGTTGCTCTCCCCCAAGCAGTCCGGCGGTGTGTAGTGACCCACGAAAGGCTGGTTGAATGAGTTCCCAAAAGAGCGAACAGCCAGCGTCACCTTGCACTCCTCGGCTGAGCCCGCGTCCACAGTGGTCTCGATGCCAGTGAATGGGGTCGGTCTTCCGGCTCCAACGACCTGTCCATCCCAGCCCAGGAGTGGTGGAGTCACCTCAAAGACCTGGGAGACCAGACTCGCATTTGGGAACTGCCGCTTGCTCAGGTGGCGATCATCTGCTAGTAGTATGTCTCGTTCATACTGGTGGTTTGGAATGCCGGCTCTGGTCCCAGCGCTCACCAACGATGTTGCCTGACCGAAGAGCAGAGAATAGAACAACCACATCGCTCGTGTTCGTAGGCCTTTGGCACAGGGGATCATCGCGACTAACGACTTGTATTCGGGTGCTGCTCTCGCCTACTGAATCCGAAGACCTCCCGGTGGACGGGCTCGAGGCCGACGCAGAATGTGCGATGAAGACAAAATGACACGGAGGCACAATTTACAAGACGATCTTCACAAACTTAAGCTGAAAGGCGAAAATGGAGGCATCATACAGGGGACTCGAAATTGGCTGGGCCTATGGTCGAAGTTTATTTGAAATTCAGATAGATTCGTTCACGCATGACTTCAGGAGCGATCCTGGGACTTGGGAGCAATGCCAGGACGACCCCGCCCCCCGCCACAGCCATTGGACGAGATTGCAAGTAATATCTGTATTGGTGAAGTCCTCCATATGCTTCTCTTCATCAGAATAGAAGATACTTCACTCGCACATGCTTAATGACCTTTGTAATCATGTGTAATTCACATAGAGCTCTAGAGGGCTTCATGGGTGTGGCCGCCTTGGCGCCGAGTCATCGCTTCCAAGGTTTTGTCGGGAGTCAAGATCCAATACGAAATCTTGGGGTTCCGATAAAGTTGTCGATTTGCGTGTGACTGAGGACCTGACAGCCCCGTCGGGGAAAGACAAGTCATTCATCTGAGCCGTGGGTTTCGGCTCTATACCAGTTCAGATTTGAGCTGTGAAAGAAGCATGCAACTACCATGATCTCGATCAGTAGATTAATTACTGCCAGCCTCTCTTTTTAAACTCGGGATATAAGCCGTCACAGCTTTTGATCAGTGATCTGGCCCACGGCTGCATTCTTTCGGATGAACATCGTAAGGCCGTCAGATCTCAAACCTGATTTGCCCATTTCATCTTCATAAATTATGTTAGCCGCTCCCCTCGACATGGACACTTCTCGTGGGAGTCTCCGCACGTGCATCTCAATTCCCCCCTAATGTGGTCATTTTGAAAGACACGGATAGAGTTTCACGTGTTTGTCTCAGATAGACGGGTGTGGCTTCATATGTAGAAAGAAGAGTTTCAGGCGGCCTTGTTGTTGAGTGATTTCGTCTTAAATCCGAATACACACTCTTATTGTCAAGCTGTAGGCGGTCCCTTCACACAGTGTTAAACACTTGGTAACCTAGTGTTTAATCATATACCTAGGTAAAATACCGATAACAGTAGGTTTTAAATATCAATTTCTTTAGCACTTGGTCCAGAAATCGTAGACAGCCTCGTGACAGCCACACAGATGAGGCTAACGAGACCGGCTTCCAACCGCGCCGTAGACTAGAACCGTCGACACAAGTAGCCCAGACTAACAGCGATTTCTTTTCCTCCTTAGGCACACGCAAAATGCGATGAGGACAACAAGACAATCAATGATGCTTCTTTCTTCGTTCTCAATTTTTTTTTTTGACTGTCGCGTGGAACAAGGACACTTCAAGACATCCTCAGCTTTGATCTACGTAAATTTGGGCGAGACTCCAAGTTTCCTGTTCTGGCTTCTTTGTGCTGGCAGCAGTGAATTTGACTAATCATCTTGCTTGGACATGCAAGGCACACCTTGTCGGCCAGGCAGCGATCCAAGACGAGGCTGATAGCTGAACGGAAGCTGCAGAAGGAAGGAAGATCTAGCAGTTAAGTAGGCACCACGGCACCTTCCCTACACCCTTCATTAGCCACATCTCGCCAAACATTTCCCATTCTACAAAGTTGGGCGCCTTCTCAGCCAAACAGGCCCCGCATCATTGGAACACACACCTTTTCATTCCATTTCCATTCTTCTGATTTTCATCCCTTGTCTTTATTACACGGACACACGTGGAGAGCATAAGCCATCTGGAAGACGCGTTCTTGAAGCCCGACGCGTTGCTGCCCAGCAAAACCCACATCCCCATCAATTTTCTCGTCCGTCAACTGATTTCTCGTCCCTTTCGATGAACAGTCATTCCACTAGACTAACCTCATCGACCTTCAGCCAGAAATCTTGTCCACCAGCCCAATACGACACTCCCAAGACCCCGCCATCTTGAGGGCTATTACACTTCGAGATGGACAAGCAGCGGTATCTCGTCGTGATTGTGCGTCCGCCGTCAGAGGTCACTTCGATGACTCCAGGAAGGCGATCTTCTCTCTTGGTACCTTTCAGCCCCGAAGCAATCATCAACGCCTTCGTCGAAGAACTTTGGAAGCGTCTTGCGCGACACGATGGCGCCATTCCTCTGACTGCCGAAACTCATGAAATTTCTCTCCGCCTCGGGGACGAGACCGGTCCCTGCATTGATATTGAGGACATTTTGGCCGATGTCATCGCTGACACCCAACAAGACAAAATTTTCGCGGTTTTCAGGAAAAAGAGGAGCACTGCAATTGAAACGCAGGCCAAGCAGGTATGCACTCAATCTCAGAGGACAATCCGTTGGCCTCACTTGCTAATCACGTCAGTGTCCAGGTGGCCCCAAGCCTTATTCAAGAGAATGACCATGAAGACGACGTCCTTTCCTTTCGCATTATTACCTCATCCACAACCAGGAACCAAGGAAAATGTCCAGTCCTGAAATTACCGGTGTCCGCCACCATTCATCAGTTGCACTCCAGTATCACAGACGCCCTTGGCTGCACAGCTGAACCCCAAGAGACGGTGGAAGCGTGGGAGTGCAACTGTACTCTGGCCAAGGAAATTGCCTCGGGACCTTCAACCCCAAATCATTTCTTGGTTATTCACGGCAAGAGTGTCGTAGAGAAACTGCCGCTTGAGGTCTCCACAGTGGGCTGCTTGCAGCAGGCTCTATTTGCCAGATTTGGCCAGGATCTTGATACTGGAAAGGAAGTCACTTATGAGGGTGCAGTACAGGATACAGATGACAGCAGGATTTACCGAAAGACCCCTGTGGTCTCAGTCTGCTCCAAGCAACGGCACGTACCAGTCCATGCACGAGTCGACCTCGATGGCAACGACAGAACAAAACCGCAAGTGCTTGACCTTCACACTTCCGAATTGCCCATACACCCGGCGTGTTTCGAATCTAACATCAAGACGCTGGGATTGGCTGCCCTCGCAGTTGATGGCATTGTAGACATCTTCGCAGTCTTTCGTACTTCGTCTGCGAAGGTTCCCCTACTCAAGGGAAAATCTGCCATTTTTCGGGACTTGGCTCACTGGGAGCCATCGATTGCTCAGTCTGATCGAGGGATGGCAATGTTTCTGTCCTCTCTGCGCGTCTTCACTTCCATTGTACAAAACATGGAGGGCGACGAAAGCGCTCGAGACGCTGCATACTACGCTTTTCATGAGCTCACTAATTTTCCCCCAGCACTTCGTTGTCTGCACATACTCGTGAGCGGTCAGACACCAACGATGTCAGATTGTGCTGCTCTCAGTCAGTCAATGTTGGAGGTTCTGAAGAGCTACATGCCGATGGAAGCCATCACCCTGGACCCAGCCCGACTTTTCGAAGGATCGCGTCTTGCGTTTGGGTTTATTCTGGAGTCGGCCAAATCAATTCGCAAATCCGCAGACGGTGATCGCGGCAACGACGAGGAAGTGGTAGACAACCTGCGCTACACTTCAGCCTTCCATACCTACGATGTTCGCGATCACCAAACTCGAGAGCCAGTACTTCACGCACTCCAAACATCGAACGGTTTGATGGAATCGGAACTCTTCCATTCTCTCCAGAGTGGAGGTATCTTAGCCGAAACTCATCTTCACGCTTCCCTTGCTCGAGCCGAAATCGACCCAAGACTGAGGCGCTTTGCTTTGCAAGGCGGTGGCACATGTCCTGAAGTTCTTGTCTTATCCTTGGGTGGGCTCAAAGACTGCTATGGCTCGCAAGAAGAGGGCGTCACCCCCAGCGCTCTTGATCTCGACCAACTCCTCGACTTGAACCATCTAGCGATACTAAGTGGTCAGAGTGGTCTCGCAGTGCATATGCCCAGTCAATTGATATCTGCCATCGCACCAAGTTTGGTATTCGATCGCAATGCCCATGTGGCAGTATACACGGGCGAGCAACCATGTGCTGCACCCGGTCGTTCTTCCATCATTTCTCGACCACAGCATGGGGAGGAAACCATCGACCCGTCGGTGATAGAGCAGCTCATCGCACCTATCATCAAGCAGTTTGAGCAAGACGGTTCCGCCGTCTTTGATGCATTCGGGGGCGCCGAGGTGAGAAGACTGCAAGATCCAGATGAAATTATCAGTAAGTGCTTCCAGGAAAAGTGCACGCCTTCACCCAATTCCCCCCTCCGCCCCATCCCAAAAGAAGTCGTCCCTGGGTAGTACTAATCTTTTCGATAAAGTGTTCTGTGTCGACTCCAGTGCTAGCATGGGCGGCGAAACAGATTTCAGAGAGGTCAACCAAGAGAGCCCCAGGCTTGACGAACAATCGCACAGCCCAGCAGAGGGCGAGCTTCATACTGCGCTGTCTTTGGAAATGACAAAAGAAAGCCTCATCGCCTACGAAGGCTTCACGGACATGATCTCCATCATCGCAACGGCGCTAAATCACCAACAGAACTTGGTGACAGGAAAAGTCTTGAGCATACTCGCGTCGATGTTATCCTCCGAGATCATCACAAAGTCAAAGGCCCTGGAGAAGGAGCAAAAGTCCGCAATTGGACCATCTTGGGTCACACGTATATCTGACTTGGAGTCTAATCTGCAGAAGCTCAAGGCTTTTGGGTCTGGCCTCAAGGTCCACGAGGAGGCCGTGGCTCAGTTTTTGCGATACCGGGCGAGCTGTCTCAATGTCCATGGATGGATGTGGTCTGTCGGGGACCCAGTTCCTGCAGTGCCTGGAAGGAAAACAATTCCAATCTTGCCCCACGACATGACAGAGGTTCCGAGCCACCTCAAATGCCCAATTTCCCACTGCCTGATGGAAGATGCGGTGAAGGCCTCTGATGGTCAGATATATTCTCGAAGTGCCATACAACAGTGGTTTGCAATACGCAAAACGTCACCACTGCATGGCGCCCCGCTCCGTGACCTATCTCTAGCGGTGGAACCAGATATTCGATACGAGGTGGTATCCTGGATTGCTGGAACTGCTATGAGAAGCCCTTCCGACGTCATCACCGTGACTTTTGAAAGTCGAGTTGGCTCGTTCACGAGAAACATCGCCCGTACAACCACCTCAAGAGACCTTTACAGACTTGCATATCGTGGGCTCAAGGCAAGATATGAAGCATTCGAGCTCTCAATGCACTGGTTTGGGATGCTTTCAGCAAGCTCGGATATCGAGGTGTCGTCTATGAGGCTGCGAGACTTTGACCACGTCATGGTTCGAATACCAGAGGATGCCGATACCTCGCAAGTACGACCACACAATGCTCCTAGGACGGTTGGAGATCAGACTCCAGAGATGTGCCTTGTGAAAGTCTTCGAACACACCAAATCCCAGCTGTTCGGATTTTGGGTTCCTAGGGACACCACTGATACACTCACATCAATCATCTGGAAGTATTGGCGACACCAGCTGCACGAAAACCCCTATCTTGAGCCCAGCAGAAGGCAAGCCCGTACGAACGTAACAGAATTTGGTGATGGTTGGTACTCTTGCGACTACCCGGAGGATGCTACAAAACTGGCAACTTACCTCACGACGGACCGCTGTACAGGGCAGCTAGAGCCTGAAAGCGTCTTCAAGGGAAGTTCAGCCAATACCTCTGGATCTCAATCCATTCACAAAGTCCTCAAAGTCATAATTACAAAGCCAAACAAGGTCGCCAGAAGCCAAAAGCTCACGCGTCTGGATGTTCTGAAACAAATGTTCGAGGCTCTCATCAACCGCATGTTGGCATACAACTACAGGAATCATGTTGGACTTGTCAAATTTTCCAGCCATGCCCAAGTCACCATGCCAATATCCCACGTCTTGGAGAACTTCCGGCGAGCCACCAACGAGTTGAAAGGTGGAGGTGACACGGCTTTGTGGGATGCTTTAGCTCTTGCTGGAGATCAGATAGAGCAATACGCGTCCCGATTCCCCGGTGCCAAGAAGCGAATTGTTGTCATTTCGGACGGAGTGGACACCAATTCGAAGACGAACACAAGTCACAGTATCACATTGGGCCTCTTTCAAAAGGGGATATCAGTTGACAGTGTGTCGCTTGGCGGTGAAGACAACGTGGACCTCCGCACCTTGTCGTATTTGCTTGGTTCATATCGATTCCACCCAACTTCATTGTCAAATGCACTTGCAATTTGCGAGATGGAGCCCTTCCTGTCTCTTTCTCAGAGACCGTCCATTACGTTTCCTCCGCGGAATCTGGCCTCACCGGCTCGATTCGAAACTGTGTTTTACCAATCGAGGACGTGGGCAACAGCAACCTTGGTCACAGATGAAACAATACCGCCTATCAGAGAGCATCCGAATATGGAAGATGACGTTGTGCAACTGACTACCCTTGCCTCCCGTCGGAATGCCACAGCCCGAGGTCTAGGGGACAGCTCATCAGCAAGCAACGGCTCGGTCCGCTCTAGGCTGCGCGTGCCACGTCTAATGAACGAAATCAAGACAGTCGCGGCCCGTGGGGCCCATGGCAGTTACGATGTCTACATCAGTACAGCCGATATGTCCTTTTGGAAGATCGTGGTGGGGGGCCCAGATGGCAGCCCGTACTCGGACGGAGCATTCCTCCTGTATCTCCACGCGGATGACGGGTACCCAACATTCGCACCCAAAGCGCGGTTTGTGACAAAAATCAGGCACCCGAACGTGAACGCCCACGGCAGGATCTGCCACAGCATCTTTGACCGCGACTGGACTAGCGATACAAGCATGGGAGCGATCCTGGACACCATTTACGGACTCCTGTTTCAGCCAGAGTCGAGCGACCCCGTCAGCACGATGTCGACGTTGGGGTTCTTTCAAGAGCCCGCCGCGTTTGCCAGGGAGGCTCGGGAGCACACCCGGAAGCACGCTTCGAAGACGCGTGAAGAGTGGAAGGCCGAGCTTTTGGACTAGTGATGGTGATCTCAACGAAGCTGACTTTACGTCTTTAGGGTGTGGGATTACATAGGTGGGTTCATGATTAGGTACCTGACCTTGATTTTGGACCGGCATAAATCATCTTAGATTGCTCACATCTCTGAAGTGGAAGTAGCCTTAATTTGCCGAATGAATCAAGTTTTGCACAAATTCCTACAAGATTTCAACATTGTGAATGCCCCTTCGACCTCGAAAATAGGTGATTCGTAGACCTCTGGGATGTTGGACGAGGGACGAGCGTTGGTACTGTGTGGATATTCTTCTGCGGGCGAGATGGTCGAGTGCTGGCCACACCCATGAATAGCAACAGTGGGAATTATGAATGGGCCATTATTGACTTTTGGTGCCGCTACCTCATCGCTGCACATCCTCTTCCAATCGAAACAGGATCCCCGCAGACGCACACTGTCTAGTTCAGTTAGCTTATCTCGAGACCCAAATCCCAGGTGAGAAATCGAGTACTGGCCAGTAGAAAATTCGTAGGTGAGAGCATCATGCCTGCTGGGCTGTCTTCTGCAACCTCAACGTGCTAGACTACTTGTTAATTTCCTCAACACCAGATTTTCAGGACATTTCAGTCACGAAAACAGTTCATACTTAGTTCTCTTGGCCTCATAGTTTGGATGCTTGATAGAGGGTTTGAAACAGTTGAGCTTCAGATCTACTGATAAAAAACATCGGGTCATTCCCCACTCGAAGGGCGCAAGGTAGGACGGCAGTTCAAGATTTGTAATGTTTTGTCAAGCCTCGTTAATGTGAGAAGTCTACACCAAGCGCTCCAAGGGGCGTGGTATATAAACACGCTCTTGCCCCGAGCCCATTAAACGATTGCCGTCTTGGGCTCAAGTTCTCAAAAACCTCGAGTAGTCTACACAGACCAAACCATGCAACACAACCGGATCGCTGTTTACGGCCACAGGGGCTGGGCAAGCTCAGCCATCGTCGACGCTCTCGCGGCAACCGGAGCCCCGATCACAGTTCTACACAGGGCCAGCTCGGACACCGACGGCCTCCCTCGCGGGGTCAAAAAGATACAGGTGGACACTGATGATCATGAGGCTCTGATCGCTGCCTTGCAAGATATCGATATTGTCATGTGAGGCTGACCAGGAGATTTCTCTCTTTTTGAGCGAGTCATCTGAAATTGACCGCTTCTTGCCAGATCTCTTGTGGGCCACGAAGGCGTCCAAAGACAGCATGCATTTGTCAAAGCCATACCCCATACTCGTGTCCAGCTGTTTTCCCCGTCCGACCTTGCGGCCCGTTACGACGAGCAGGGGCTCCAGATCCCTGTGAACAAAGCCAAAGACGAGGTTGAGAGGGCAGCTCGAGAAGCGGGTATCCATACCACAGTGATACTGACTGGGAACTTTGCCGAATTTGCGCTGAACACAAAGTGAGTACCACGAAACTCCTCTTTCCAACCTCTGATTCGATCCGAATTCTCACGTTTTCATACTGTATAGGGCGTTGGGAGTGGATTTAAAGGGCAACAGAATCATTTTCACTGGAGACAGCGCCGAGAAAAGGCTGAACTTGTGGTGAGTCTTGACCCGAGGCAGCCAAAATATAAGACAGAGCCCCTTATCCCGCAGTCACACGAGAACTCTTGGCTGATTGATTCCGTCCGGCAGCACAAGAGACTACGTCGCTGCAGCATATGCCGCCATCTTCGCGACCACTCCAATCTCGCAGCTGCGTAACCGGTCACTTGGTCTGACAGAACTCTCGCCCACGGGTAAGGAAGTGGCAAAGGCGCTGGAGGAGAAGAACGCCGCCCCGCCCAAGATGTTTGCGCACAGCCTCGACAAGGTCAACAAGGAGGTGAACGACTGTCTGAACTCGGGGAGTCCTTTTGCCCTTGCGTGGTACTGCCGCAAGATATGGGGCAACGGCAAGCAAGCGGACATGGTGGGACCGGACGTCTGGGAGGTCAGTGGCCGCCGCAAGGCCGGCATCCAGGACCTCATCGTCGACGGTCAGCTCGGATCGTACCGCGACATGCCTCCACAGGTCGATGAGTATTTCGACTCTACGTTTGTGTGAGAAACAGGACGAGCCAAAGGGGGATCGCCTATTTTTATAATTTACCTAGCTAGGTAATGATGTTATGCCTCGCAATGCCAAGCTCATCCCTGGTCCGACACAAGCTTGGCGTCAGGGGTCCCGCAGCCCTGTCTCGTTGTCGGATCTGGTTCTGATTCGCTCAGCTCCTGACAGTCTGACTAGTTGTGACATTGCTGTGTATCGTGTTCAGCGCCGAACTCTATCAAAGACCGCCCTGCCTACCTTATCAACGGTCTGGACGAGGCAAATTCCAATGTTGAAGTGCTGCGAATCCCTCCACCGCGCGCCATTACGGAGTTCGGCCGGTGGGGATGTGTCGAGCTGTGAGCCTAAGCCCCGGCACTGCGCAATCTTGGCATCTGCTACCTCGATTCATCAGCCCCTGCGCCATCGCTGTTAGGAAACTATGTTGTCTGAGCAAGACTCAACTACAAACACGACCTGACATAAAGAAAGACTGGGCCCATGGCCTTGTCACTCCATTCGCAATCGATGTCCTTCCGGGCCACAGAGCAATTTGACTCCCGGGATAATTACTGCAAAGAGCCTTCATCCTCCAAAAATTTAAAAACACTGGCAAGCCTGCGAACATGGAGTGGACGATCGACCGGGCACCAAAGCGCCTCGGGTACCGCAAGTCGCGCACAGGATGTACCCGATGTAAGGAACGGCGTGTGAAAGCAAGTGTCACCCGCCTGCAAGGATCGGTCACTCGCCGCTGAAACTAACATCCAATGGAACCACAGTGCGACGAGGACCGCCCATGTAGGGCCTGTGTAAGACACGGCTTGGTCTGCAGCCTCGAGGGCTCGTCACCAGAGAGCGAATCATCTTCCCGCTTGTCATCTGGGTCTAGAGGACGCCCGTCACTGGAAAGAAACGTAAGCGATGTCTTCTACAATGCCAATTTTCCTCCACCTAATATGGGACCATTAGACAGGTCGTGTCAGGGCTCGCGGACGGCCACTGGCTCCTGCTCGACGACGACCTGAACACGCTGATGCCCAGATATCACCAACGGAGCCCCTGTATGCTCCCATAGACTCAGACGGATATGTGTCATCACCACCGGACCCCTTTCATTACTTCTCGGGCCTTCTGGTGGACTACAAGCCCGAAAATGCGAGCAATTGGATCATGGACGTCGAACTCATGCACCATTACACGTCCACCGCATACAAGACCATTGCTACCGCGCCACATGTTCAGGAGGCTTTGCAGAATAATCTGCCAAAAGAAGGCCTGCGTTATCCTTTCCTCATGCACCAGATCCTGGCCTTTGCCGGGTTCCATCTGGCCTACACGCAGCCACAGCAACGCCACATCTATCTCAAGCAGGCGTCTCAGCACCAGAACTTCACAATCCACGGCATGAGGAAGACACTCTTGGGCTCCATATCCTCAGAGAACTGCCACGCCACCTACGCCACCTCCATACTCATCAGCCTGGGCGCCTTCGCCATCTACCCCTGCTACGAGAAGTTCAACACATTCTTCTCGCCAGTCGACAGCCTCGCCGAGATCTTCACCCTGATCACGGGCATGGGCCTGATCCTGTCCACCTCGGACGAGGAGCTGAGGACAGGGCCCCTGCGGAGGCTGTTCAGGAAGAAGGACGACGCCGGAGGGACATCATCTGACGCGCCCGACCACCCCTGCCCGCTGCTCTCGGGCCGGCTGCCCCTCCTCGAGGCGCAGCTGGACGAGCTGTTCAGCGCCGAGCAGCAGCAGCAGCCGGGCGGCAGCAGCAGCGAGGCGGCCGCCGGGGACTGCCTGAAGAGGGCGGTGGCGGCGCTCGAGACCTGCCTCAACAGGGTCGCCACGCAGAACTCGGGCCTGGGCCACGCCGCGCTCAGGGCCGCCTTCCTGTGGCCGCTCCTGCTGCCCGCCGAGTACCCGGAGTGGATCAGGTGCCGCCAGCCCGCCGCCCTGGTCGTCCTGGCCCACTACGCCCTCGTCCTGCACTCCGCCGAGGCCGACTGCTGGTACCTGCAGGGCTGGGGCAAGGCGATTGTCGAGGCGGTGGCGGATGCGCTTGCGGACACGCCGTGGCTGGGTCTGGCGCGGTGGCCTATTAGTATCATCCGGGGAGGGTAGATTTTTTATGAAGACAGGATGTGATACCGTCGGGCCTATTATTTCAGCCAGATGGAGGTGGTGTTTATGTGAGACTAAGGGACTCAATCATGTTGCGGTGTTCTCCAATCTTTCCTTGGGGTACTTGGTGTTTTGCATCATCAAACCACGTCCGAGGTATTTCGGGCACGACAGAGCCAAAGAGAGCTTTCTACGTATGTGCATGTGAACACATTAGGCAGGGGTTCAGCATTCCAAATTATCTGCATTAACTATCAATGACTTGGTAATGATTATGGAGCTCGTTGCGGTGCCGTGGGCAGCCACGACATCTGGAATGAGGCTCCAGGGCTGTTGAGTGCAGCGAGGCTACCTTGTCGAAATCACTGATGATGACGAGCACTATCTAGTACATAAAATGTAAAGATATGTATATTCCACTCTGAAACCATCCTGGGGTTTACAGTGTCCAGCGATCATTCTCTTCCTGAAACTTCTCGTTCTCTAATGTGATCCTGTCAGCTGAGAGGCAAATACTTGTAGCTGTACGACGGGCTATTGAGCTCGGCAAAGGTTGTACGTAGCTATGCCAATCCCAAGCCTCCGACGTAGAGCGTTGTGAGGATACTGAAAAAGAAAAGAAAAAGATCGAGACAGACCCGAACAAAGACTAGTGCTGGCTGGGCATTCAGTATGTATTGAGTGTAGGGTATAAATGGGTTGTGAGCTGCTTGTTCAGAGGTGATATCGAGGGCAAGCAACGGGTCCGACGCTTGGTCAGAGCCATTGACTGCTCAAGGCGTGGTGGACGCTCGTGACAGGTTGACACTGAGTGGAAGTCAAATTGCACGATAGCCGGGACTTCCCGTTGGAGTTGACCTCGGGACGCGACGCGTACAAGCCCAACGGTGTTTTTCCGGCGTTAGCACAGCCGTTCACGGTAGTGTAGGTCAAGCGTGACAGTACCGAAACATTAGTCTGTCTCTTCAACTTTGCTGTCTGTGATTGCCCTTGTTCTGTGACGTTGCTTTCATTGTGCAGTCCATTCCCAATCATGGTGAGTGTTTGGGGCGAAGGCGTCTGGAAAATGTTGTAGCCACTGCGTACAAAGCCTATTGCTGAACAGATCAGACAATTATCTCCCCAAAAATTGACTGGGAAAAGAAAAGGCGCTTAAGTGCGGAGTTCAGGATAGATTATCGTCTGTGTCGTCTCGAGCACTCTTGCCACACATGCCGCATACATACTGGCTGTTGAGGGAGCCGAACGACATGAAGGGAAATCAATTTTGAACAAAAGAAAACTGTACGTAGATAGTGCAATTGGAAAAATAATTCTCGCAATCCTCAGATTGTCTATTTACTGGTGTTGTTTGCATATTTACCTTGACATATCAACCACACGTTCTACTTTCTCCGACACTTCAGCGCCTGGAAGTAATTAAGCCGGACTCTCATGGATTACCTCCGATAGAAGCCTCGAGGTGTCTTTTGGAATATGGAGGATGAACTCGGATTTACAAATTTGAAACTAACATCTCTGGCCTAGGGTTCTTTGCAATACTAACTCCCTTGTTTCCTTGTTGACAGTCAACCTCGCCTGCAACCTCTCCCACAACTGCTACGCAATTCTCACGTTAGTGTCACCTAGGGCGAATATCAAGCTCGCGGCGGGAATATAGAATAGGTAGACATCTGGAGCTTATCGAGCTCAATATAGTGAAGCCCCCGGTCCCTGCTCATCGGGTACTGTTTGACTCTGAAGAGAAGCCGAGTCGAAGGAGGGCCACTGGTGCTGCAAGGCATGTGCAGGGATTGCCGCCATGAGTTGTGACATCGCAGGATCCTTCAATAGCACAAAGAGCCGCAATGGTCGGCAAACATAACCTTGATGGTGATATTGAGGCCCGTGAGCCGAACAGGAGCGCTCGGCAGCCACGCGCATAATCCTACGACAGACTCAGGCTTCCCTTTGCCTGGCCAATTGGACGCGTCACCGCTACACCTGCAGATGACGTGCTGTCAGTAATGTGATTTGTGCTAGATACGAGGTTGGGAGAACTCTAATGAATCCGATGTTTTGTCATGGTAATGCCCATGAGTGAGCTGACGGGTGGCGTGCGGCACTGCAACTGGCCCGGGGCCGTTTTGACTGCCGGTGCCGTTGCTGCGCCTGTGCCGTGCATGCGCATGTGCATGTGCATGCGCGCGCCCCCTGTGCCCCGGGCTTCCGGGTGGGGTTCCTGTCGTCTCAGTGCTTGGGGTGGGAAGTTGGGACGGCTGGACGGGAGCCATTCAGTCAGCCATCCTAGGGTCGGAGCATGACAATGGCATCCGCAAATGCTCTGCTGCCGCGGCGGGCTGGCGGGTTGGTGGGGCGGGGTCGGGCAGCCCAAAGGCAAGTCATCGATCACTGCGTTATTAAGCCTCGCTTTGGCCATCCTCGATAGGGCAACCGTTGAGAAAAAGGTGAGAAAGTTAAGGCTGCCGAGAATTCTAGGTTCGGACGACCTGTTTCGGTTATTATTACGACCCTGACCACCAGAGGTAAGGTGTTGCTGGGCTGCCACTTTGCTGGGCAAAAGTCTGCTTCTGTTCTCCAACAGTCAGGCACACACACACAACCACACACTCACACCAGAACCATAACCAGAACCAGTAGACTAACAGACCTCTTTGGTCGGCGCCGGCTCGAACCTTGTCCGCCTGTTACCTCACTCACACACGCATACGTCTTCGTCCCAAGATCAACGGTTATTTACCACGTTGCCATTGGTCTACCTGTTATGGTGGACTCGAACCAGGTGCTCTAACCAGACCAGCTTCCGACGGAGATAGCGCGCCCACTCTTGCCCAGACACACAACAGAGGGAACAGGACAGGACAGGACAGGACAGGGACAGACGAGATCCCAGAGTCCAGAGTCCACAGTCCAGTGTCCAGACTGTGAGTCTTGGGTTTCGGGGACGTCGGTTTCACAGCTGAGCAGGGCGACTCGTTGGGGTCGCACTGCGTCTCTGGTGACAGGTCGGATGTCTGCGTCTGCTCCTTCTCCTGCTTCTGTTCCTGCTTCTGCCTCTGCCTCAGACGCGGCAATCCACGTTGCCATTGCAGACGAGATCGAGGTCGCCGGCGACGACACCCCTACCCCTGAGCCCGGGACCGGGCCTGACGGGCCTGCAGCAGACGAACAACAGGAGGAGCAGCAGCAGCAAGAAGAGGAGGAGCAACAGCTGCATCAGCAACAGCAACAGCAGCATCAGCATCATACTCATGAGACGCCGCAGCCAGATCCTGATCAGCAGGGGCAGCATGATCCCCAGGGGCCGCATGCTGAGGACAGCGCCCACAATGCCAGCGCCCACGAGGCATTGAACGGACATGGCTCGGTCTCTGGGCACGACAATGATGAACTCAAGGGTCATGGTACGTTGCATTCATTTCCCTAGCCTTTTGATGTCAAAACGGATCGGACGACGCGTGCACACTCTCCCTCTTCCCGTCTGTCTCTGGTCTCTGGTCTCTGGTCTCTGGTTCTTTTCCCTCTCCCGCGCGTTTTGAGACCGCCAGGCTGGGTCGTCCGGCCCGGCTAGTTTGTTGGGTTGCCCATTCCCGTTGCAATGCCCATTCCCGTTGCAATGCCCATTCCCGTTGCAATGCCCATGCCCATGTCCATGCCCATGCCCCCCATGCCCACGCCATGCCACCTCGCCATGCCATACCATGCCTCGCCATGCTTTGCCTCGCCTTGCCTTGCACACACAATCCCACGCAACCCATGGGTCCCACGCGCTCAGCACCTGCCCTTCGCCCCGTCATCCTGCCCTGCAACCCCTCGGTCTCATCCTATCGCGAACTCGGTCTGCCACATTTTGCACCGAGACCGCCAAACTCTCGCAAGGATTTTACACCCAACGTCGCAACATCGTGCCCTGTCAGCCCGGCCAGGCCGTACGATTTGCGATCCATGCTTTCGGGCTCCTATCTGGGCTTCAATAGCCGGATGATCAACTGCCGTGATTGATCGGTCCACCTTGGATGGACGGCGAAGAACCACCGGCGCCACCAGGGTCTCCTCCTCCACCTATTACCATGGTGTGCTTGCCTCGCCGCTGCCCGCTGCTCGCCCGCCCAGGGCTGCCCTCCAGCAGTCTCGGCCCACGGGAGATGAACTATAACGGGCGGGCCAGGTCGATCGCTGAAAGCCCTATGCAGGCCGGCATTGTCTCTCTGCTGCCCATGCCCTCCCTCAATCCACCCCAGATGGGACCCTCCTCTCCGGTATCTTGGCGCGAACACCATCCACCGTGAAGTTTGCAACGCGCTGCCCGTTGCGCCTGTCTCGTCTCGATCCCATGGTCGCTGCTTTCCTCTTTTATACTCCTTCCCCATGCGACCGCAGCTCCCGAGTTTGCCCCCTCCTCGTCAAATGTTTCACAGCGACCCACCGCCAGGGAAGACAAAGTAACGCCGCCATGGGCACGGTGAAGGTGCTTGCTGCCGTCTGATGTTCCCACGCTGCATCATCTTGGCTTGTGTTTGTGTTTGCCCGGCCTGTGCTATGCTGCTGTGTGATCCTTCCCTGTCTGGCCCGTCTATCTGTTTCTACCAGAGAACCCCCGCCTGTCTTCGTGCGCCGTGCCCTGCTTATATACTTGGTATCGGGCATGTGTGCCCGTCCTCGAGATCACTTGTTTAACACCATAATATGGCAGAACGAAAAGGCTCAGAGGCCGGCTCATCGAGGCATGGTCACTCCATACCACCCGCCTCCTTCCGTAAGTCTTGTTATAAATCCCACAGTACGGACTACCACTGACCACGAGCCTCAGCAACGCATAATTCACCCAGAACATGGGTTCTGACACAAGCTCTATCACCACTCGCCATCAGGCTCGTTAGGCTACTGCTGGCGCACGGAGACTATGTCGTGGCTTGCCTCCCGCCACATGAGATAGAACACGAGGGCCGAAGCGCCGAGTTCAGGGAACTCATCAACGAGTGCAAGAGCAACCGCAGGGACCGGGAAGGCTGGAAGGATCGGATACGAGGCATACGTTGTGATGGCCGCTCCATGGGTCAGTGCAGCGCCGCCATCGCCGAGGCCGTCCAGGTGTTTGGCCGCGTGGATATCTTGCTGTGCTGCAAGTTCGAATGTGCGTCTCGTCCCCACTGACAAGACTTGCAGCTGATGATTCGTGCGCTGACCCTGACCTTACACACCAGCTGTTGTTGGCACGGTCGAGGAGCTCTCAACAACACGAGCCACGCAGAATCTCGTCAGGGACCAATTTGAAACAATATTCTTTTCCCAGGTCAACTTCATCAAGGCTGCACTACCCCAGCTCCGGACCCAACACACGGGGCACATCGTGATTCTCACGAGTATCGGCGGTCACATTGGCACCCCCGGTATGCCAACACATACGGCGGCAACATGGGCTCTGGAAGGGTTCTGTGACTCCCTGGCTTATGAAATCGCGCCTTTTAACATCAAGGTGACGATCGTGCAGCCAAACAAGGAGATACAGTCCCTGAGCAACAAGATCATCCTGGCACCGCAGCTGCCATGGTACGACAGCGAGATCAACCCTGCGCCGTCCATACGCGACATGCTGAGCAACGTGCTCAACACGGACCCGGAGACGGCCGTCGAGCCCTCAGACACGGAGATCCTGCATCGTTACCCGAAGCTGCCGGCCGCGGCCACGGAGAAGCTCGTCATGGAGACGGTGCATGCGCTGACGGCAATCGGGGGACACGAGAACCCGCCTGCGAGGCATATTGTGGGATTTGAAGGAGCCTCAGCCGTGAAGGAGAAGCTCAAGACAGTTACAGAAGAGCTGGAGGACTTTGTGGAGGCAAGCGTGGCAGTCGACATCTTCGAGAGCGAGTTGAAGGTTGAGGCCCAGGAAGGGAGATCGCACGAGGCGCCTGTGCGGCCTGCAGCCGAAGGATTGGAGGCCTTCGACTTCATGTCGACTTAATTTGTCTGAACTGGGATGTGTGCGTGCCTAATCTACTGTTCATCCTCAAGATGGCTTAGGAAAATGGACATTCCCCTGTGTATCATAGACTTGCTCGCGTGCCATTCGAAGGGTGTTGTCCAGGGATTGGACTTGACATCCCTGCCAGGACACAGCATATGGCAGTGGACAATGCTAGTCTAGTCACCCGAATCCAACGAATTATTCAGCAGGAGCTTAATAAAGTTCCGGGCCGCTATTGCTGAGTTGCGTTGCGTTGGAGGCTGAAGACGGAAAGTGCTCGGTGGCCGTTTGTTTCGTTCTCTGCTTGGCGAACGAGCATGATTACGGTGCAGAAACGGGGTGTAACTGTGCTCTACGGAGTATTCCGTAAGTCTGCATGTACTCACCAGACGATAAAGTATCTAGACTACATAGTCTATCATATCAGATCCAGAGACGCTCGGACCAACTCTTGGCTTTCGGCTTGCCATTACAGGCGTCTCTAACATGACAAGGTTGCCAGACAGTCTGGGTTCATAGGCTCCTCTCTAGGTGCAGTACACGCGGATTGATAGCGCCAGATGACAACTTCATTGTTCGCGACCGGTTCTCGCCTTGCCATCACCAACACCCGCTCCGTGACCAGGGGGCCACCACAAGGCCCGCGCTCTCGAGTCCAGCAACCACCCCTCGGTCCTTCTGTCCTGTTCGTAGTTGAAGAGAAAGGAGTAACAACACACGCACATACACACATACACAGGACGTGCCCAACCAACCTCGCCCAAACAAGTCCACCAGTAGCTGCCGACATGCGCAATAAACAAGACACCACACCAACGATTGCTCCCAGATAGAGAGCTCCACGGACGAAGGAATGCTTTCAGAACCATGAGCGCAGATTCACTGCTGCCCATCGCCCCTGCGAGGGTCAAGGCACTGGTCCTCCCCCTCGGCCCAATCAAGTCAGCCCGGTTCGACTCCTTCCTCGAGAGGCTCCGTGCCGAACATGTCGTCCACCTCCGCGATGTCAGCGCCGACAAGCGCCCAAACAGAAGTATGATGCGGCGCGCCAGCCCCTGAACCGCCGGACCCACGAGCTCACGCTGACCCTACCGCCCACGCAGACATGTTCTCCCCGCTCGCGTTCCCCGACGGAGCTGTCTTCTACGAGCTGACCACCCACCTCCCGCCCCCGTCGCACCTTGCTCTGCTGCCCTTCGACTTCTACAGAGAACCACTCGTCGTGGTGGCTATCGCGGACGGTGCCGAGCTCGAGAATGTCGCTCTCAACAAGAGACAGTCCGGGACGATGACGGTCGCGGAGAGAAACATGGAGACGTTAAACCAAGGACTCAAAGATCTGAGGGACACCTATCCGAAAGCCCTCGTCCACCATGTTTTGCTGTTCGACTACATACAACCCGATGAACACTCTGTACCCCTCCCAGAGTGCATCATTCAGATACCGCCGCCCGCACAATGCAAAAGGACCACCATGTTGACAGTCATGTGCGACATAACGTCCCTGTTGCTGGGCGAAATGACTTCTTTGGCTAAGTCCTTCGAGGCTCTGTCATATATCGAGTCGCCGGGCCAAACTAGCAGCGCAGCGAACGGTGCGGATCCTGCGAATCCCGACAAACGACGGAACTCGCAGTTTGCGCTGCCAATCGGCCGGTCAGCCTCAGCCAGCGGCGCTCTCGACCGCAATCAGGCCCGGATGTCAATGCCAGTGCCGTTCAAGGGCTCACCTATGGGCTCATCCTCAGCCAGCTCGACGCCGGGGAGACCCTCGACTCCGGTCAAGATTGGGCTGTCGAATCCACCGACCACATTCGACGACATACCCGCAGCGCAGGAGTCCGCGCCCGGGAGCCCCGAGAGTAAGGCACCTGGCCATGCCAATCGCAGCGCAAGCCAAGACCGGATATCTGTGCATGGCTTCGGATCTGGAGGCGTCAATGAGCGGTGGCGCAACAAGGGCAGGGCCAGAGTCACAATCCTCATGGCATCGATGTATCTTCAGGCAGGCCGATGGACCGACTCACTCAAGGAAGCTATCGACGGCGCTACCGTTGCCAAATCGATTAATGATCACCTTTGGCACGGAAAAGCACTCGAAATCATTGTTATAAGCCTGATCCTGCTCAGCTTCACTGGGGTCGAATTCCAGGTTCCTCAGATTTGCATAACTCCGCCAGAAAAAGGGGCGTCAAATGGTGTGCAGGAGGAGAATGTTGACCCTAATCAGGCCAAGTACCTTCGCCAGTTCCAAACGATCCTCCCGGACCTGCTTGACAGGATACTTGCTCTCTATTCTAGGATATCAGCAGAGCACCTGCCGGCCCTGCCAATGTCGGAGGTCATCATTAGATTCTGCAGGATATTGGCAGCGTTGCACGTCGCGGAAGGCAGGCTTGGTGGGCAGTCTCTGGACATGATGGTCTACGGAAGGGTTCCCGATACGCCTCTCACAACATCCCCGAGACTCACCGTCACCCCACCTCGGACACTAATTGTAAACATATTGATGCGTGCGTTTCCGGGGCCTGGGTCTGAGCTGTTGACCACGCCTGATCGCGCCATGATTTTGAGCGGCATCGCCTCTGTTTTAGGGCTGCTTGGGTATCAAAGAAAGAAGGCCATGGTGATACGAGAACTGATATCGGTGGTCATAGGAGGACTAGTCGATGCACGCACTCGTGGGGCGGCGGAGGTTGGGATTCATCCGGCCGCAGGGCTCGTGTCCTTGAATAACCTCAACGGCCAGTCCAAAGGCGGCGTACTTCAACTCGCCGAGAGTGACATCGAGTCCGGCATTGACTCGTTCCTGCATTTGATCATGAAGACATATGGAACAGTAGCGTTCGACATGCCCACTGTTACAGACAATTCCCCAGGTGAGGGGATAGTTGACGAGGATTCCGACGCAGCCTGCCTGAGACGGATACAGAAGCAAGGCGCAGCTCGCCTGTACGGCGTGCGGCAGCTCAAGCTAAACATCCTGAGGGCTTGTATTAACTTTTCCGAAGCGTTGCCCGACTTCGCGGGGGTCCTCAAATTCTCCAGCGATCTCATGCGGACAGCCGGCAGCGGTATTGCGCCTGGCCCTCGCCAAGAAGACGCTGCGCCGCGAATATCCGTCGAGGAGCAAGTTCGACTTGTGACTAACATCTCCAAGACACACGGTCTGACAGAGAGGATAGGGCTGGGCCACATGGAGGCAGAGTACTGGGACGAGTTCCTCCTCAGGGGCGTCAAGCTCGACCCTATGCCCATCACTCGCACGCCCATGCAGCATGCAAAGACCGAGCTGCCCGGCTTCTCAACAACCAGGACGTCTCAGGACGTCAACCCTTTTATACACAATCCGTTCCAAAAGCTGCCTGACAAGGTTGCCATGGTCAGCAACCTTATCGCTGGAGAACCAGCAACTTTCAAACTCACAATACAAAACCCTTACGACACTGAGATAGACATCGTGAGCGCGCGCCTAGCCACCGAGGGAGTCGACTTCGAGTCCAACGTGGAAAAGGTCGTGATCGGGTCATACAGGACACAATCAATGCGTATCACTGGCACGCCCAGAGGTTCTGGTTCTCTGCGCGTCACAGGTGCTATTATACGTGTACGAGGATGCAGGGAAAGAAGGTTCCCCATATTTTCAGAGTCGTGGTCCTTGGATCATGAGGTCAAGATCAAGGCCGTGGGTCTCGACGCGCTCGACCATCACATGTCCCTACCAGTGCCCTCTCATCCTTTGCCAAAGCCGCATCAGATGGAGCTGAATGTTATTACACAGCAGCCTGTGGTGGTTGTCAAATCGACCACGCTACCTCAATCATCGGTCATGATATTGGAAGGGGAGCGTCAGACATTCTCGGTCACGCTTCAAAATCTCTCAAGCACGCCGGCCGACTTCCTTCTCTTCTCATTTCAGGACTCCACGCAAGAACCGCTTCAAGCGGCACTAAGCAATCGCGATGCAACACCGGCAGAACTCTATGAGTACGAGCTTATCCTGGCTAAAAAGCAGGCCCTGCGCCTTTCAAAGGCAGTTGGGAAAAGATACATCGCACCTGGCGACACTACAACAATTGAGTTTGAGATACTCGGCAAGCCAGGATTAACAAACGCAAACATTCAAATCGACTACGCTCACTTCGGAGTGCCGCCCGAAGAAGTTGAACAACAATTCTTCACACGCCAGGTATCGCTGAACATGACGGTCACTGTCAATGCTAGCGTCGAGATCGCGCGGATGGATGTGCTTCCTCTCCATGGTAGTATACCGCAGCCGTTGTGGGCAAGGACAAGCAAGAGCAGCGGGCAAAGCCACGTGCTAACTTCAGACAAGTACTGCCTGCTGCTGCTCGATCTGCGCAATGCTTGGCCAAGCAACATGATCGCGCATCTTGAAGTCGAAGACGGCAATATCATTGAGGAGCACATTCTACCTGGCAACACGAGTCGCGTTATTGTGCCAGTGAAGAGAATATACCTCGAAGACCCACACGCATCAGTGCCGGCACTTAACCCGTCGCGTCAGCGACAATTTGTCGTCAGCACAAGTCACATCTCCCCAGACGTCGAACGAGCGAACCGGGAGGCCTTCTGGTACCGCGAGAAGATACTCGACGCCATCAAGGGCACGTGGAAGACAACTAGCAGGCCTACCCGTACCGGAACCATCGAGCTTCGCAGTATGCGCCTTACACCACGGATGATCGAGGCGGTCAAGGTGGACGAAGTGGGCATCGAGGTTTCTGTCGAAGACCCTTCTTCCTCGGCAACACTAGCATCGGACGCCACCAGGACGAAGGCGCAGCGCATCTCAAAGAACACGGTGTGCGTGGACGACTTTGTGCAGATCCGCGTGCACATCACAAACCGCACCGAGGTGCCCATCTACCCCACGCTGCGGCTCATGCCGGCGCTGTGCCACAGGCCGCTGAACGTGGCGCTCGACTACACGCGCAAGTTCGGGTGGAACGGGACGCTGCAGCAGTTCCTGCCCGTGCTCAAGGGCAAGCAGAGCACGGACGTGGTCGTCGGCATGACGGCGCTGTGCCGCGGCGAGTTCGAGATCACGGCCAGCGTGGAGGAGACGCAGATCTGGAGGCCCACCACCGACGAAGAGAGGCGGCGCGAGTCGGCGCGGGGCAGCAGGCTCGGCGCCGACGGGCGGCCCCGGTCCGCCACGCAGGAGCTGCACGACCTGGTGCTTGGTGCTAGGGAGAGGCGGATCTGGCACTCCAGGCAGCCTTGCCATCTTGTCGTCAGGGATCAGGAGTAGGAGGGGTCTGGGCCGGACAAGGGTGATGGTGATGCTGCTGGGTCTGTGAGTGACGCCACCGAGATCGTTGCTGCAGAGCACACGGGTTGCGTTGTGGAGGAGGGGGATGAGGACTGGGGTTTTGTATAGGTGAGGTAGGCAGCTACCTTTTGTGCTATGGATAGAGAGGGGTGTTACTGCCGAGACGAGACTAAGTATATAAACAAATCACACAATGGGTTCGCCATCCCTAGCACTTTAAGCTTCATACGTGGAATTTTCTGGTCACCGCTCTCGACAGACTCCCATTGCTCTTGCTGTAGCCTCTTGGTCTTGTTGCCGCTCCCAGTCAATGGATTCTCAGTTAATGGTGTGAGGTGAGTTCGGCAACAGTGATGATTTGGGCAGACATGTTGACTTATTATACAATTTGTTTTGGAAAGAATATCCCCGCAACGCATGGCTCATAGTGCCGACAACGACGTTTACATAGAGAAATGGCGTGTTCAAAGTTACAGTCAAATTCTGAACCTGCAGTTACGTTCCGTAAGAAAGTCAGTTTCAGTAACTCCTGGCGTTGCAAGCAAATCAGGAGAAATGATCGACCCCCGCATATTGCCCGTCACAACCTTGAACTAAAGACAATTAGGTACCCAAGCAATTTGACTTCTTGGGATCCGTATCATATACAATACTGAGACCATAAATATAGTGAATACTTTGATCACTGTTTTCAGGCGACAATCCACCGCCGGGTTCGCTCACTTAAATCAAATTGTTCAGATTCATTCATGATGATGGTTATCAATTTCACCCCTTCTCGTCGTGAAAATGTGCAGAATTCCAGGCAAGACTCGACGAGAAACAAACCAAGCGCAGTAGCAGGTGTAAAACCACACCACACTTTTCTTCAGACAAGCATCTGCACAATGGATCGACACTATAGGTAGACATCCACAACATTGAGAAGTTTGTTATGAAACATTGAATTGACTGTTCGAGATACACACAGAATGCACTTGTACCCCAATAATTGCCTACATCGTGACACGGACTGGTACCGGGGACGTCAAAATCATCGAATTGCTTTGGCATCATAACAACACAACATACCATAAATGTAACCTACAAGGTAAAAGCTATCTGTGTTTATTGTCATATCAGCTTAAAACCCCAAGGTTTTCCTCGGCAGCTATAAAGGATGATAGCGTTCAATTCATCTAGTTGACATTGAGATTGAGACGGTAGGGTCACCTACTGCTGCGAAGTGTACCGCTCTGCCAAAAGACATTAACAATCAATTCTACCAATTGATTGCCACAGCAGTATATAAGTCCCGTACCGTCACAGAGATTGTGTGAGACTTGCGAGGGAAAGTGACCGGAAAGTTCAAAGATACGTCCCAAATTACTCTGTGCCCGTGGAATACACATGCAGTGCCTCGCTGAAGTGGAAATGAGGGTGAACGATGCGCACCTGCGCGACCGTTTCATTCTGGAACAGAGCCATGTGCTAATCTGAAACCAAGACAGACATCTGGGCGCGGGCGAGCCGAGGCTGAAAAGAATTCCACATATGTTCGGGAGCCCTCTGTTGATTACATCCGACGCGTCTGTCTGAGACAGTAATTGAAATGCATACCAAGCCAAGAGCGTATCACAAAGAGATCGATGGCTATCTACATTGCATTGGGTACAGTCCATACGATTTGAAATACATAAATATGGCGATGCCAGTCTCGCTCAGGCTGTCTCTGGGTCTCTTCAAAGGATCCATATAAGGCCATCTCTTTTTTATACCCACATAGCGTCTTTGTGGACCAAGTCTAAAGGTTATTTGAGAAAGAGTTTGCGCTCTTGATCTTCTTGCCTGTCAGCGCGCTGTCGGAAGAAAAGTCGCATGCGGCTGGCAACGAGTATTAACACTGGGCTCCTCCAAGAAGCTTGAAGCCTTAAGTGGAATTCGCTCTTGAAAAGCATTCGACCCACGCACGAGAGTAATATTTGCACACAAGCCCCTCGACCTATCGTGCTTAACTGTGTCGGGGGGTCCGAACAGATTATGCTTTTCAAGTTGCACCATCTCTACTGGCCCTACAGATAGCTTTGCAGAAATGTCTGTTGCTCGGGCGTTGTTTTCAGCTTCAAAATGCGTGTCTGTACCTTGATCTTCCGCTCAATTTCTTTTTTTGCCCTGAGACTCTAAAATCAATGATAATGTTCATTGATCCAATACTATCGCCACGCTCCTGGCGACTAAAAGTAAGGTAATAACAGCAAGTCTCAAGTTCAATCTATTGCCTCAGATGCTTCTCGTGCACGACTTAATAATTATCCTCTAGATGTAGATGTAGTTTTCCGACCTTTCCGAGGAAGTCGTTGGTCAATTGCCAATCTCAGCCTTCAACCAGGCGGGGATAGCAGGTGGCTTGTCCCATCCATCCAAGTATGTCTCCTTCGGCACGGTCTTGCCAGATGGTCTAGCATAGATGGCCGAGACATACCAAACTGAACTCCCCGCCTTGATTGTGTGCTGCACCGTCGGGATAACGGTGCGGTTCTCCACCAAGTTCGAGTTCGGGTCGGCGTTGACTATCGTCGCCTTGCGGCCTACCTCTTCCCCCTCCAGGGCCTTAATGCCAACCGCGCCCTTCGAGGCTGCGAACGCGCCGTCCGCCCCGGTCGACCACGCCTCGGGCGTGTTCACGTCGTAGTTGCCAATGAGCTTGGGCCTCGTCCCCTCGAACTTCTCCGCGTCGTACAGGTCAAGGAAGCGGCCGTCGGGCGTGCGCTCGTTGCAGATGGCAAACGAGCCGTCTGCCGTCATGACCTCGCGGCCGGCCTCGATGTGGTGCGCGCGGAGGTGCCAGTTCGGCGTGGCCTCTTCGGACGGGACGAGGTAGGTCTTGATCTTGACGTCGGCGAAGGGCCGCCACACGGACACGAGCACCGGCTTTCCTTCTCGGTCTTCGATCCCCGCGTACTCGGAGATTCGCCGAGTCTTCCAGTACTCGCCGCCGTCGTCGGACAGGCCGAGCTGGGACGACAGCGCGTACTGTTCCAGGGTGAAAAGACCCGGTGGGGCTGAGTAGCCGTAGGAGCTACTGTAGGCGAAACAACCGTATTTCGCGTGTGTGCCCTTCATGGGATAGCCACAGGCCTGTCCTGATGACAAGAGCATACAGTGGCCGCCCAGGTTTCTATTATTAAAGTTAGACAGCGGCAAAACTTCGCAGGCCTCCTTTTTACTCACGTCATGATATGACCCGGTTGCTTCAGGGGCTTGGGCGATCTCGGAATAGCGTCCCATTGGGATTCCTCCTCAGACGTCCAGAAAGGGTGAGTCTCCGGGACAGCGAGGCAGATGAATGCGAGGCATGCCCAATACTGTCGCCTTCAGTCAACAAAATCGCCCTCAAGATGGGTCAGATTCGCTCTGTCTTACCGGGCTCCCAGGACTGTTGTAGTTCTCAGCCATGTACATGTTCGGGTACGAGTACCCAATGGTCAGGGTGCCAGACGAGCTCCAGATGTTGGGCTGCGTCTGCCACCACCGGAAGTGGCGCAGCACGATGCCCTTGACCATGCCCCAAGTCAGAGGCTTCGGCAGCTCTACGTCTGCGTACGCCAGCGCACCCCAGAAGGAGCACATGGCGAAACGATACCCGACACTGCGCCCGAATGGGATCGCTCGGCCCTCCTCGTCAAAGTAGTGGGCCAGATCGAGGGCGGCGGCCTGGGCACGCTTCTTGAACTCGGCCGCCCTCTCTGGCTCGTCATCCCCGGCGAGCTTGGCATATAGCAGCTGGAGATAGTGTATGGCGAAGCTGGACGAGTAGTAGTCCATCTCTGGAAGCATGTGTCAGATTGATCTTATTGTGAGGCTGCTTGAGGATATGGCTCACGATGGATGTGCTCTGGGCCATCGTTCGACCAGCCGTCACCGCGGTAGAAGGTGTTCAGGTGCTCAATATCGCTGTCCAGACGCTCCTGAGAAAATTGTCCTCCATTCTTCTTGAGGCCGAGATTGGCGAATACCCTGAACCAGAGCCAGTTGGTGTTGGGCATGCTTGATCACGGTTAGCCAAAGATCAGTCATGGCGAGGACAGCTCTTGTGATTACTTCTTCTCGTTTATCGAGTTGCCGAGCCAGTTCTCCACGTTCGTTTTCTCCTTTGATGACATGGACCCCCAGATTTCGGGGGCAACCGCTAAAGCAAAGCCTGTTTGACATTTGACTGTATTTAGAATCCAAAGAGCGCCACATCTACGGGGATCGAGGGGTTTACTAACCAAGAGGGCACATCTCAACCATTCTCTGGTCATTATCTCGAGGAAAACCCCAGTATTCAGGATTTTCGGGGTCTGTGCCAGCCTTGATGCCATCGATCCACCATTTCTTGCCTTCGTAGTCTCCCTCGCCGGCCAGCAAGCACGCCAGGCCCCACAGGGGACGACATATTCCCTCGACCTCAGAAGCCGTCTGGTCAAATCGCACAGCCGTGGCACCTGGCACCCTCACGCGAGCCTTGTTGGGGGAGAAGAAAGGCTCCAAGGGGTTCAGCACGGTGCGTAGGAGCTCTTGCACCGAGGCACGGTCAGCGATGTTGACCTTTGAGAAGGGGTGAGCCCCTTCATAGCCGATCACCAGGCCAGCTTTAGCACTCATTTTGTGGTAATGGGATTTAGTCCAGACGATGGGTCGCTGCTCAGACACAGAGAAGGCAGACAGGAAGGAGTTGAGGTGTGGTCACAACGGACGGCTGTCAACGTTTCTTGATCTACATATTTCCAGAGAGCCCCTCGCGTGGTATTCTCCCGACCGGTACTAATGTATGGCACACGCCTGTCTTCGTGTACTAGAGCAGTTGGGGTTGAGGGGTTGCTCCATGTCACTGTAGTGGGGTTTCCAAGGTTCCCGGGTCGTCAACTGCAACCACATCACCCGCGGCGGCTAAATACAAGAATACAACAATTATCCCCGTCAGAGGTGACCACGACCTAAAGCCAACCACACATGCTTCATCTCCAGGTGGATACTGCAGTCTCGAGAGCTTTGAGACGAGATTTATTCAGTGCCAAATCCACATGCAAGATCCTCGAACAGGCGAACATGACCGGACAAGCCATCTTCATTTCGGCCCGTATGCAGATTAATTACCTACTTCCACGTCGATCTCCCGTGAGAGTCTGAGTCCACACGTGCGGTCGGAGGGGTGCCACATGGCAGCCACGCCGGTGATAGTCGGGTTTGATGTTTCCGGGGACGTGGAGAAATAAGTGGTTCATGCCAAGAGCCATGTGTGCTCCGATAGAGCTTCGCAAGCCAGGTGCGGATTTCCTGTTGCTTTCAATATTGACACATTTGAAGACTGATCTTCCAGAAATAACCACAGGCTGGCGCCACCAGAGGAGACGGGAGCAAAGGGGATGAATACATCTCGCCGGATAAGAAGCCCGGAGGAAAGGCTCGTCCAGACATGGCGCCAAGCTGGCATTCCAATGTCGCACAACACGAAAAGAAAACGCCTGACGCGTTCCAGTCTGTGCTTTTCGCGAAGCCAACAAAGCTCCGTCTTTGGCATTCTGACAGCTCCCATCCATTCCAACTGGAGTGACGCGCCGGGTCCTGTCCTGAGCTGCACATACACATAAAGGTCCAGGTCTTCCGTGGCAGCACTCGCTTGGACACACGCATGAGGCCCAGGAACGCAGGGGATATATTTTGGTCGATGATATGTGCCTTATGGAGCGCTGCGAATATTTTCATGCTCAGACCGTCATCCGGTCTTCACCGGCCCCAGTGTCTGAAGAGCACACGGTTGCAACGTCAGAAGTATACCAAAGATGCTGCCCCTAGACTCTGGTATGATGGGGGGATTTCGAAGAGATCATGAGGCAAGGCACTCCTGTCTGGCTGCAGCGTCAAGATTTCAACCTAAGGTTGATCGGCTCTTGTCTCTCACGTGCGCCAGCTGAAACGACCCGGCATCAATATGGGTAGGAATAGGTAGCCTGTGTGGAAGAGAGCGGACGTTGTGATTAGTTGGCTGACGGACAGCTGAGACGGGAACTGAGGCGAATGGGAATCTGCCGACGCACGAACATGAGAGTTGCTAACAGGAGAGGCCAGATGAGCGGCTAGGGGCTGCTGCAATGTGTAAGGTGAGCATTTTCATACTTCGCTCAGGTGCTGGCTCAAGAGAATCGCTTTTGGCCTGCCCTTTCGTCTCAAGGTAGGTTTGCACAAGACCTCCAAGCCAAAGGCGATACGATCACAGGAGCCTGTCTCTCCAGGTGGTGGCTGTATCTTGACTTGTGGGATCGGAGGAATTATCACACAAGAGTCCATCTTGTATGAGAGCTGGAGTTAAAAAAAAAGGATAGCTTATGAGAAAAGTCATGAAGACTGAGGCCAGTCTTAGTCTCCGCCAGCTGTGCGAGCGCGTCTCTGGCTGAGACCTTGATAAGATTTGCTCAACCCGGGCCGCACAAGGTGTGGATGAAGGCGTTCGGAGGAATGCGTAAAGCCAAACACATGCCCCAACTTTGATTGAACGTAAATATTTTGAAAACAGCAGATGAGCTTGTCCAATTGTGTGGAGCCATCATCGCTCGACAGTCACGATGAGAACAGTAAGTAAGTTTGCGAGAGGAGTGAGGTCGAACCACAGGGCCACAACGTCCTTGGAAAATCGCCCCCCCCCCCCAACGGACACAGACCCAGCCCTAACCCCCGCGCTTCCCGCAGGCCGACAACATTCCTTAACTGCTTCCAATCGTTTGACCGGGCCAACCCAACTCATCACACCCAAAGGTGACTGTACAGTCAAAACAGAGATGTACGGAGTCGTGCAAAGTCAATTGAGCATCTACTCGACCAATTCCAATCAACCAATCTCAATTATTGATCATGATCTGGCGCCGCCAGTTGAGCTTTCAAGCATGCATCGCCAGGAAGAGACCATGTTGAGCCTCCTCCGCCATAACATTACTCAAACCAAGCCTCGCCGCTGTTCATCAGCGAAAAGCCGACATGACACTGAATCCCTCACCAGAGATACCGGCAACAGCATCACATGACTTTGAGAAAGACATGCCTACCCTCTCTGCTATTCAGTACTGCTACGAAACCATTCTCATGCAATGAGTTAAGCAATTCTTCGGAGCCGGGACTGGCCCATAAGCTTCAGGTCATTGATGAAAGAGGATGTGCCATCTACTGTATCAGCGGTGGCAGATCTTATTTATTGATGAAAGCAAATTTTTACAACACAAAACCCCTTCTTCAAAGTAACAAGATGTATGCAGAAACCATCCCAGGTAAATGAGTTCCCAGCCTAGTCGAGGCCGTCCGCTCCCTTCCCTTTGATCATCATCCCTCGCCGAGAAACATTACTCATTATTACAAAAAGCATAATTATAGATCGGCATACTGTCACAGAGCCGCCACCAAGGCAAGCAGGAAGCCCAGCGCACCACCCACGGTTATTGCGACAAAGGCAGGGCGAGCAGCGGAAACCTGTACCTTGCCCGTGGAGCCTGTTGGTTGGGCAGCAGCAGGAGGAGCAGCGGGGTTTGATCCACCTGGTTATGAAGAGAATCTGTCAGCTTTCTGTTTTCTCTCACGGAGGAGGCAATGAGCAACTTACCCTGGGCCGGAGGTGCGGCGTTGTTTCCGTTGGGCGCTGCGGGAGCTGCGGGAGCTGCTGGGGCCGCGGGAGCTGCAGCACCTGCACCAGCACCAGCACCTGCTCCGGCACCTGCGCCGGCACCTGCGCCGGCTTGTGCGCCAGCAGCTCCAGCACCTGGTCCAGCTCCAGCTCCGGCGCCGGCTTGTGCGCCAGCATTTGCCCCGGCTTGTGCTCCAGCTTGTGCAGCAGGTCCAGCTCCAGCGCCGGGTCCAGCTTGTGCCCCGGCTTGTGCCCCGGCTCCGGCTCCGGCGTTAGCTCCAGCTTGTGCGCCGGGTCCAGCTCCAGCCCCAGCTCCAGCGCCCGCTCCGGCTCCGGCGTTGGCCCCTGCTTGTGCGCCGGCACCAGGTCCAGCTCCTGCGCCAGCTCCTGCGCCTGCGCCTGCACCTGCGCCAGCCTGAGCACCTGCACCCGCGCCGGGAGGACCAGCGGGGGCAGGCTTTCCAGGAGCGTCAACGTTGACAGCGTAAGCAGGAGACCCCTTAGGCGCGCCAGTAGGCTGGGACACGCCCTTGATGTAAGGGCAATCAGAGGCAGGGTAGGTCAGGGTGGCAACAACGGGCTTGGCGCCGCAGCTGTTGCAAGTCTTGACATCGGCGGCGAAACCGAAAGGCACCTTGGGGGCGGCGGTCACCTTGGGCTTGGCGGACATGCCGGCGTAGACCTCGGTCACGACGTATTCTTGCTTGGCGAGACCGGTGGGGCAGAAGACATCGTAGGTGGTGGTGTACACGTTTGTGTGGGCACACGAATCACAGCCGCAGCTGTCGCACTTGGGCGCCTGCACGTACACCTGGATGGGGCCGCCCTTGTTGGGCTTCGCGACAGGCGTCGGGCAAGAAACATCGCAGGTTGGCTTGACCGGCGCCCCGGTGTTGGTGAAGCACGCGGTGACGGTCGCGGTGCGGACCTCAAGAGGGCAGTATTCCGGAGCCGCCGCGGCGAGGGGGGCCAGCATGGCCGCCGCCAGGAAGGCGGAAAGAGAACGGACGTTGGTGCTCATTTTTGCCAGTTTGGGTGCCGTGTCGCTTTAAAAAGGGGGGAGGACGAATGAATGAATGGACAGGGAGACAAGACGAGGAAGCGCCTGGTACTGACCCAAGGGGGTGTTGGCTTAAAAAAAAGAGTGTGGTGGTGAGAAGCGAGTGTCGAATATTGTCGAAGCGATAGTGGTCTGCTTGCATCTTCACTGGACTGATGGGATGAAATCGGGAGCAAGGAGTTAAATAGAAAGGTAAGAAGGGCGTGGCTGAATTGGCCAGCCTTCACGTCGTGTTGTTCTGTTGACGCGTCGCCGCAAGCACAGTTTACATTCTAACCGGATTATAGGGATCGTCTCCCATGGCAAATCACGCTTTCGTCTTTAGAAATGGAAACTCCTGTCAGAGCAATCTGGGCAGCATTCCTGCCTCGGCCTGCCGAAATCAGCGTCCTGGCTTCAACGTCGGCGTTTGTCTCAGGCGGCGGCCGCAGCCGATCCGTGGCGCTGCGTCTTTGGGCTGAGTCAACCGTTGCAACTCTATCCGAATCACGAATTAGACCCTTCCCAGATCCCAATCTTCGGGTCCGCCGCGTGATTACTTTCTGGCGCTGATCAGAAAGCAAAGTCGCGACGCGGTGGGAGCTCGTACCGCGAGACGGAATGCCACTGCTGCTTAGCCTCTGCTGTCGACACCGTACATCCGTGGCCAACATTGGAACATGCAATGTGATGTCCATTCCTGTCCGCCCCGAGGATGACAGGGCATCCAAATGCTCCAGCGCGATGCGCGACGAGTCGTATCAGACTTGTCCAGCATATATATGGTTTGTGGCCAGCTGTCTTCCTTTTCGTGTTTGGGTCCTGCTAACCTCGCCACGACCTTCTTCTGCCCCAGATTTGTTCCCCTGCGTTTTCACAGAGAAAGAAATATGGCACCAACACTCCGCTCGTGGCTCACTCTTGGACTGCTGGCTCTTGCATCCCCCCTTGCGGCCAAGTCCATCCCACAACACCCAGACCTGGCGGCGGTTGATGCGCGCGACCTGGCTGCGGTTGATGAGCGGGCCTTGTATGGCGGGAAGGAATCCGTGTGCTACACCTTCACGACGGAATATCTAGCCGCCCCATTCATCACTCCTGTCCCTGGAGGCCCATACGGCCCCTATGGCCCGCCTGGTCCCCCCGGCCCGCCAGGTCCTCCTGGTCCCCCGGGTCCTCCAGGCCCTCCCGGTGCTGCGACGCCTACAGCCATTCCCGGGGTGGGGCCTATTGCAACCACAATATCCGTTGCTCCAGGATCTCCATTCAGCATCAGCCTTGCCCCCTACCTCAACACCCTTGGTGACCAGATTATATCCTTCACTACGGATCCTCCCGTCAACTTCATCTTCTACGACCCAGTCACTCGATCCTTCTATGGTGTCGTGCCACCCAACTACCCACCAGGGGTCATCAGGATCATCGTGCGAGCGCTCAACCCGGCCACCGGAGTGTCCTACACCTTCATTCTACAACTCAATGTTATATTCGTCATTAACCCCCCATCCCCTACCACTTCTGGCGGCGCCTCTGTTGTCTCTCCGAGACCTTTGCCCGTGGAAACAATCTTTATCGGCAACCCTTTCGCCATCGACCTGCGGAAGTACCTGCAGAGCCCAGCGGACATTGTAAACACTCTCGCGACAACTCCCAACACCAACTTCCTCAACGGGGCTTTGAGCGCCTCAACCAAGCAAATCGTTGGCATCGTACCTCCCGAGTCCCAACCGCTCACCGTCCTCATCACTGTCACTGCCACTGCTGGGGCAGGAGCCGCCGTGAAGGCCAGGCAGGTCGGTGTGGGCCTAAGCTTCACTATTCAGTTCTACATAGTGATCCTCAATCCCATCAACCCCACCAGCGGCGGCCCCGTTCCTCCTAACCCGTCTACCACAAGCGGCATCGGTCAGAGCAGTCTTTCACAGACAGCCCCCACTGGAAGTGGCAGCAGCAATCCGACCAACCCAACGGAGCCACCTTTCCCTGGAAGCAGCACCGGAGTTCCGAGCGGCAGCCCAACAGGGCCACCTAACCCTGGAAGCAGCAGCTCCGGCAGTATCCCGGCGTCATCATCCAGCGAGGACGGCGAGAGCAGCACATCAGGTTTGCCCTCATCGACTGACAACGGCGGAAGTAGCACCGCATTCTCTTCATCGACTGGCGACGGCGGAAGCAGCACTCCAGTGCCCACATCGACCTCGACCGGCACTGTTCCAGATGACACTTCATCAACCACCTCTTCTTCAGCGTAGGTCCGCAGGTTCTGTCTCATTTGTCTCCGCTAACGTTCCATTTAGATCTTCGAGCGCTACTCCGATTGACGTTTCGAACTTGGTGGAGCTCAACTGTGTTGGCCCGGCGTACGAATTTGTTGGCAACGATCTTTATACTGTGAACATTGGTCTCCTCGGCGCCTTCAGCTTGATCAAAGGCTTGTTGAACCTTTTGGGTGGCGCTGCTCTACCTATCAATGCCCTGGGGTACCACTCTGTGCAGAACTACCTCTACGGAGTCTCCATCACTTCCACCCCTCAGACCATCATCCGGATAGGCGCGCAGGGTACTTTCGAAACGGCCTTCACTCTCCCAGACACGATCAACTCACAGCTGTTGATTGGCGACGTGAATGGCGCCCAGCAGTACTTCCTTGGTCGCGATGGTGGCTCTAATTACGTCCAGTTCGACTTGGACGCTAACAGTACAACTTATGGAACAGTCGTCGATTCGGGAGCCGCAATCAACCTGACGTATTCCGTGGGTGACTGGGCCTACGTGCCTGGCTTTGAAGATAGGCTTTGGTCGCTTGGCCAGGAGATCGTCACGACCGTCGTCCTTGGCATCTCGGTCACGTCCTACAACACCGTCCTGGTGTACTTCGACACCACCACGCACACCTGGTCAGAGGTCTTTACCTTCGTGAACGCCAACGGTGGCCTGCTGGGCCAGGCTCAATGGGGGGCCATCTACACTGCGAATGACGGCAACATCTACGCCAGCGAGACCAACAATGGCATGCTGTACCAGTTCCCCTTGGCCCCCAACCCGTTGAGTGTTCCCGTCCTTATCGCAGTTGGTCCCGTCCCTCTACTGGGCCAGAGCATCGACGGTGCCAGGTGCCCGCTCAGCAACGATCTCTCTGCGATCCTTACTGCATAAGAGGCCAGAGTGTGCCAAGGGGAAAAGAGGCTGCATGTGCACTCGGACGATGAGGACGGAATTGCATACGGCTTACAAGTACGATTTGTGATTTTTGGAAAACTTCTTGTGCTTGACTTTTTTGGTTCTTTTGTGGGCGGACATGATTGACGTCTCACGCGGTAAAGGCTGATACGATTAATGTTTGGAGTTGCTCTCGAAGCAGAGTTTATGAAGGTTTGGCCTGTATTCTTGTAGCTTTATTTAATGTTCTTCTGGTGTGAAACACAAGACTCTTCCTCCACAAGGCCAATTGACTGAGTCCTCAAATCATCAAATTTCGGCAAAGACTCGCCGAAAGTGAGCCAGTGAATGCTGATTCCCGAAAGCTGGACGTGGGGGGAATGGTGTTCTCCCGTGCTGTATTGGTACTTCTTTCACAATTCGGCTTGAACGTGGAACAATGAGAGCATTGTCGCTTCGTCGGATATATCACGGTTATCAAAACTGCCACCCCGTGGGACAGTTCATGGCTTTCGCCTCTTGATCAACAATATGACAAGTGCATAACATCCAATAAGCATAGGAATTTATTCACTAACTTCCTGTAGCAAGATTCCACGTCGTTGTTCCTGTCAGCCACAATCGCACCTACAAATCTTGGTCGTAGTGTTTCTAAAATGGACATATTATAAGGTACCTTTTGAAATTTCAAAGACTAGTTGTCAAGGTGAGATGGGTTTACGCTGACTGGGCAGGTAGCAAGATCACAAATGCACTTATATTTCAACCTATAGTCTTCAACGGGGCGCCATACATAACTTCAGCTGGAAGTCTTTTCGTTTGGGATGCTCCAACGCCGCTGCGTAGAATTAAAGGGGCAATCTAGAGCATGCATAGCGGTCAGGCTTTTTAACACCGTAAGAGGATGTAGATAACATGGTCTTATGTCTTATGTACATATATATGTGTGTATGTATATATATATATATATATTAGTAAGGCTTACTTTATATATATAAGTAATTCTAGTTATAATATATTAAGTTAGTTACATTAAGGGTTTATTATAAGCTATAGTGTAAATTATAGTAACTATTTATAATAGTTTTTACTTAATTAATAAACTATATTTATTATAATAAACTTATATTTATTATATTTATATATAATAATTATATTAATGTTAAGTATTAATAAGTAAGCTACCCTAGTAAATAAACTACTTTTCTACATTATTAGTATAATAACCTAAATTATAATACTATAATAAGAAAATTTAATTAAATTTAATTAAAATTAAAATCTATAAACAATTTTACCTTTTTTTTATACATTTATATATTATATTTAATTTTATTATAATTACTATATTATCTTTTTAACAATCTATTATAAACTACCTTATTAATACTATTATTTATTTTATTAACTAATTATTTTCCTTTTTTTTAAAAAATTAATTTTTTAATATTTTTTATATAAAATACCCCTTTATTCTATATATAGGTTTTTTTAGCCTTTTAATATTTAAAAAGTATTATATTTACCTTTTAAAAAGTATTAATTTTTTAAATTAATAAGGTAATTATATAAACTAATAATTATAACGTGGTCCACCACCCAGCCGTGTTTATCACCTACCCGTGTTTTTTTGCTACTTCAACCAACTTTTACCAACCCTAGCACCCACCAGGTGCAAAAGGGTTAATTGAAATTGGCACTAATTGGTGCTAACTGCTCTAAATTCCTTATTTTTAATTAATTTAGTTAATTTAGAGGTGTGGTGGTATTGCAGTGCTAGTCTGAAAGTTTAAGGTTTTGGTAGGCGGGTTTGTTTTTGGTGTAGATCGTGTCCCTATTTTTCGCGTCAGTCTCGTATTACTCTACCTACTTAAATATTTAATACGTTAGAAATCAACATCTATAATACCAATATACTTAAAAGAAGACAAAATCCAACTAGTACTTTAGGTAATTAAGAAATTAAAAAAAAAAAGAAAAAACCTTTAAATATAGTTTAGGCTATATAAATCTTTAATATCCTTTATTTTACCTTATATAATAGGATAAATAATTAACTATATTATAAAAAATTATATATTAATAACTATAAACTTAATTTAGTTAAAAAGTAAATATTTATTTAATATATTATTAAATAAAATATATAAGGATTTTTAATATAATTTTTTAATATAAAAAATATAATTAACCTTTTACTAATATTATAAAATAGTAAATTTATTAGTAAAAATTAGGTATAATACTTTATAGCTATATAACTAAATTTAAAAATAATTTTTTTTTAACCTTATAATTATTAAAGGGCTTTTTATAAAAATTTAAAAGTTATTAAAAATTAATTTTAATTATTTTATAATATAATAATTAAATATAAAATTATAAATAATAATTTATATAACTTTAATAAAATAAACTTTATAATAAATATAATAATTATAATAAAGATTATTATATATACTAATAAATAAATAAAAGTTAAATTTATTTAACTTAAAAATTAAAAATAGGTAATAATTATTAAATATATTAATATAAAGGGTTAATATATTTTACTATTTATAATTATTTAAGGTATTTATTATTTTATTAATTAAATTATAAAGTTAGGTTTTTTATTAAATTAAAAAACTTATTTTATTTAAAATAAATAAATAAATAATATATTTAATTTAAAATAAATTTAATACTTTAATAAATATATAATTAAATAAATTAAAGGTAAATACTAAATATTTATCCTAAATAAATATAAAAGTTATATATTAATAAAGTTTAAATAATATTATAAGGAAAATAATATTATCCTTATTAATATATTATTATATTTATTTTATTTATTTTAATTATTAAATATTATATTATTTTTATTATTAAAGTATATATATAGTAATAAAATTAACCTATTTATTTAAACTTTTATTAACTATATTATTAAATTTAAGTTTTTTATTATATTTAAAGTAACCTATAATAAAGTTTTTATAAAAAAAATATAAAATTTAAGTTTAAAAGGGTTAATATTTTTTTATAAAACTTAAATCTTATAATTTTTAAATTAAATATTTATTTATAAACTTTAATATAATCCTTTTTTATATTATTAGTTAAATAAAAATTATAAATATTATTTAATATTAATTAAATTATTTAATAATTAAGTTTTATTAAAAATAAAATATTTATTTATTAAAGTAACTTTTTTATATTAATTATTTAAATAATAAAAAAGTTTATAAAGGGTATATAAATAATAATATATTAAATTACTTTTTTAAATAATTAGGTTTATATTTTTAAAAAGGTTAATATTAGCTTTATTAAATATTAAATGGTTAAATAAAGTTAAGTATAGCTTAAAGGAGTATTTACTATTAAGAAATCTTAGGTAATAATTAAAAAAAAAAAGAGAAAGGGAAGTGGTTAACTAGTAAAATAGCTGGTAATAGTAAGAAGGTAGTTTATAATAAACTATTTAAATAATAATATAACAATTATAATAAAATTAAATATAATATAAAAACTTATAAGAAAAATATAAAAGAGTTTAATTATTTAAATTTTAAATAAATAATAATATATTTTTAAATAGTTTATAGTAAATTATCTAAATAGTTAATTTAGCTAATATAAATTAAGGTTAATCTTATATAGTTAAAATACTTTATTTTAATAGGAAAGCTAATTTTCCTATTAAAAGTTATTTACTTTAAATTAGTATTATAGTATTACTAATTACTTTAAATTAACTAAATTAATTAAAAATAGGTAATTAAAACTAGTTAATATTAATTAGTACTAAATATAATTAACCTTTTTATACTTAGTGGGTGTTGGGGTTAGTAAAAGTTAGTGGAAGTAGTAAAAAAATATGGGTAGGTGATAAACACGGCTGGGTGGTGGACCACGTTATACCTTTTACTAACTAATTAATAATAATTAAAATTATTATTAAAAAGTTTTTTTAATAATAAAAGATATAATTCTTAATAAAAGTTAATTAAAAAACTACTTATATTAAATTATATAGTATTTAGGAAATTTAAAATATAAATAGTATTAAGGAGTTTGATATTATTATTAGTATTTAAATTTTAATATTTAACTTAAAAAGTATAGTTTTTTAATTAAATAAGATTAAACTTATACTTTTAAAACCTTTTTTAATAATTTTTAGTTTAAAAACTTTACTATATATAGTATAAAAGGTAAAAAAAAACTTTATTTTATTAATATATATAATTTAACTTTATTATATTAATTAATTTTTTTATTATATATCTTTTTAAATAAATTAAAATATTTAATATTTAATAATTAAAGTAAATAAAATAAATAAAGAAGTATATAAAGGGTAATAATATTTTTTACCTTATAATACTATTTAAAGTTTATTAAATAGTAACTTTTATATTTATTAAAAACTAATAACTAATTAATACCTTTTTTTTTTATAATATAGTATATTTTTTAAAATATTTAATTTATATTATAATAATAATATTAATTATTTATTTATTTAAATTTATTTTAATAACCTAATTATTTAAAAGGTTATTATTTATATATTAATTTATAAGGTAAATTTTAACTTTTATAATTAATATTAATAATTTAACTTAATTATTTATATTAATTAATTTAATAATTATTATTTATTATTAATTATTAAATTATATTAATTTTGCTTATTTATATTAGTTTATATTAATAATTATTATTTTAAGTATATTAATACTTATTATAAAGCCTATTTTATTAAAATTATAAATATTATTATTTAAAACTCTATATTTTATTTATATATTTATAATAAGGTTAAATTATATATTTATTATATTTAAATTTTTATAAAGGGCCCTTTAATAGTTATATATATAATTAATATATATTTTAAGATATAATTTTAATATAATAAATTTTTATATTTAATTCTTTTTAATAATACTATTATTATAGTTGTAAAGTAATATATTAGCTATATCTTTTATATTTATAAAAATAAGTAAATATCCTTAAAAATTTTAATTAAATATATATTAAATAATAACCTCCTTTTTAGTTTTTATTAACTTTTTATTATTAAAGTAGGTATTTTTTTATAAAGTTTAATTAACTATTTTATTATATAAGGTAGTATAAAAAAGTTAATAAATTTTAAATATATATTAAATACTAAGTTTTAAATTATTTTAAATAGTTTAAAGGGTAAGTTTAATATTAACTTTTTTTATTTTAGTTATTTTAAGAAAGTATACGGAAAAATATGTAAGAAAGATAAATAGGAGTGGTTAGTGTAAAAGTGGGCAATTTGCTAGGGTAAGTAATTTATTGGTGTTTAATATTAATAAAAAAGTTTTATTTATATTAAAGTTATTATAAATATTAAAACTACTATTAATTTATTATTATATAAATAACTTTTATATATTTTATATAATTTTAATAATTATAATTATTTTTTTAAATATTAATAATATATAAAGTAAATTAATATTAATTTAAAAATATAATATAGTCCACTAATTAACCAGTTAAACTACCTTACCGGTTAGTTTTTTTATATATAAAATATATTTATACCAACCCTACCTACTTCTTTAAACTAAACTTATTTAGGATAAAAGCTTTAATATTAATATAAATATATGTAATTAAACTTATTTTAGAATCTTAAACTTTTAGAATTTATATAGAATTAGTTATATTAGAAAAATATAATTATAGGGGTAGTTTTTAAGCTTTTCTAAATAATTAATTCTACTTAAAATATTAAAGTTTAGAATTTAAGAATTAACCTATTTATTACATTTTATATAAAACCTAAAACCTTTAACCTAATTAGGCCTAGTTTGAAGAAGTAGGTAGGGTTAGTACAAACGTATTTTATATATAAAAAAACTAACTGGTAAGGTGGTTTAACCGGTTAACTAGTAGACCACATTATATTAAAAATAAATAATATAAAAATAAATTTATTAAATTATATAATATTATTTATAATTTTTATAATTATTTATAATATAAATAACTTTTTATAAATTTTTAATAATTTTATTTTAAAAATATTAAATATATAATAAAAAGTTATATAATATTACTTAATTTTATTAATAAATTAATAAATTTTAATTAAAATTTATTTATATACAATTTTTATAATTTTAATTTTTTTTTAAAAGTTTATAAAAGTAAAATTTATTTTAATATTATAAGTAATATAATTTAATAATTTTAAATATATATTAATTTATATTAATTATACAATATTTTATATATTTTTTATAAATATTAATAAAAAAAATTAATTATTTAAAATATTATAATAATATTAATTATATAAAGTATTAATTTATTATTAATATATATTATATTAATAATAAACTTATAATTAAAGTTATAATTATTTTATAAAGTAAGCTTAAAATACTTTAAATTTAAATTATTTATTTAATAATTATAATATAATTTAATAATAGTTTTTAAAATTAATATATTAATATTATTATATTTAATATTTTAAAATAATTTTAATAAATAATTAATAATTAAATTATTAAATTATTAATATAAATATTTTATTTTTATTTTTATAAAAAATATAATTATAATTTCTTTTTTAATAAAAAATATAAATACTTTTATTTATATATAATTAAAATTATAGTTTTATTATTAATATTAATTAATATAAGTTTATTAATTATATTTTAAAATTAAATACTTAACTTATTTATATTATATATATATAATAAAAATAAAGTAAAAATATTAATTATATAAAAAGTAATAATATTAATAAAGGTTTATATTATAATAATTTTAATTAATATTAAAAAACTTTTTTAATTAAATTTAATATTTACTTTTTTAATTTTTAATATATTTAATTATATTAATTTATTTTTTTATTATAATATAAAATATTAATTATATTCTTTTATAAAAAAGTTAATAATTTTAATATTAAAAATAATATTTTAAAATCTATTTTAAAAATACTTTTTTTATAAAATAAATTAATTTATAAATTTCTTTTTTTTATTTTATTAATTATATTTTTATTTTTTATAATAATATAATTAAAAAGTATATTTATTAAATAATAATATATAATTTATTAAGTTTTTATATATTTATATATATTATTTTAATTATTAATATTATATAAATCTTTTTTATTATTAATATTAAAATTTTTATAATTAATTATAAAAATTATATAATTTATATTAAAAAAGAAGTTTATATTATATTTTAATTAAATTAAATATATAGTTTATAATTATTACTTTTTTTTTAATATAATATAGTTTATTACTTAACTATATTTATTATTTATATATATTTTTTTATTACTTTTACTAACTTTTACTAACTTTAATACTTATTAAATATAAAAAGGTTAATTATATTTAATATTAATTAATACCAATTAATTCTAATTACTTATTTTTAATTAATTTAATTAATTTAATTAATTTAAAGTAATTAGTAATATTATAGTATTAATTTAAAATAAATAACTTTTAGTAAAAAAATTATTTTTTTTATTAAAATAAAGTATTTTAGCTATATAAAATTAACCTTAATTTATATTAATTAAATTAACTATTTAGGTAGTTTATTATAAATTATTTAAAAATATATTATTATTTATTTAAAATTTAAATAATTAAACTTTTTTATATATTTTTTATAAGTTTTTATATTATACCTAATTTTATTATAGTTATTATATTATTATTTAAATAGTTTATTATAGATTACCTTTTTATTATTATTAGCTATTTTATTAGTTAATTACTTTCCTTTTTCTTTTCTTTTAATTATTACTTAGGATTCCTTAATAGTAAGTACTCCTTTAAATTATATTTAACTTTATATAACCCTTTAGTATTTAATAAAACTAATATTAACCTTTTTAAAAATATAAATTTAATTATTTAAAAAAGTAATTTAATATATTATTACTTATATACCCTTTATAAACTTTTTTACTATTTAAATAATTAGTATAAAAAAGTTACTTTAATAAATAAATATTTTATTTTTAATAAAACTTAATTATTAAATAATTTAATTAATATTAAATAATATTTATAACTTTTATTTAGTTAGTATTATAGGAAGGGATTATATTAAAGTTTATAAATAAATATTTAATTTAAAAATTATAAAATTTAAGTCCTATAAAGAAATATTAACCTTTTTAAATTTAAATTTTATATTTTCTTTTATAAAAACTTTATTATAAATTACCTTAAATATAATAAAAAACTTAAATTTAGTAATATAATTAATAAAAATTTAAATAAATAAATTAATTTTATTACTATATATATACTTTAATAATAAAAATAATATAATATTTAATAATTAAAATAAATAAAATAAATATAGTAATATATTAATAAGGATAATATTTTTTTTTTATAATATTATTTAAACTTTACTAATATATAGCTTTTATATTTATTTAAAATAAATATTTAGTATTTACTTTTAATTTATTTAATTATATATTTATTAAAATATTAAATTTATTTTAAATTAATTATATTATTTATTTATTTATTTTAAATAAAATAAGTTTTTTAATTTAATAAAAAACCTAACTTTATAATTTAATTAATAAAATAATAAATACCTTAAATAATTATAAATAGTAAAATATATTAACCCTTTATATTAATATATTTAATAATTATTACCTATTTTTAGTTTTTAAATTAAATAAATTTAACTTTTTTTTATTTATTAGTATATATAATAACCTTTATTATATTTATTATATTTATTATAAAACCTATTTTATTAAAGTTATATAAGTTATTATTTATAATTCTATACTTAATTATTATATATAAAATAGTTAGAGTTAGTTTTTAATAACCTTTAAATCTTTATAAAAGGTTTTTTAATAATTATAAAATTAAAAGAATTTTATTTTTAAACTTAGTTATATAGTTATAAAGTATTATACTTAATTTTTACTAATAAATTTACTATTTTATAATATTAATAAAAGGTTAATTATATCTTTTATATTAAAGAATTATATTAAAAATCCTTATATATTTTATTTAATAATATATTAAATAAATATTTACTTTTTAATTAAATTAAGTTTATAGTTATTAATATATAATTCTTTATAATATAATTAATTATTTATCCTATTATATAGGGTAAAGTAAAGGATATTAAAGATTTATATAGCTTAAATTATATTTAAAGGTTTTTTTTTGTTTTTTTTTAATTAAAAAAATTTAGTTATTAAAACTTTAAATAAATAATAATATATTTTTAAATAGTTTATAATAGATTACTTAAATAGTTAATTTAGTTAATATAAATTAAGGTTAATCTTATATAGCTAAAATACTTTATTTTAGTAAGAAAGTTAATTTTCTTATTAAAAGTTATTTACTTTAAATTAGTACTATAATATTACTAATTATTTTAAATTAATTAAATTAATTAAAAATAGGTAATTAAAATTAGTTAGTATTAATTAATATTAAATATAATTAACCCTTTTATACTTAATAGGTATTAAGGTTAGTAAAAGTTAGTAAAAGTGATAAAAGAATATAGGTAAATAATAAATATAATTAAGTAATAGATTATATTATTAATTTTAATAATAAAATATAAAAAATTAAAAATTATTTTATTCTTTATAATAGTAAAACTTTATAATTAGTATTAAAAAGTTTTTTAAAAATTTTAAATAATTTAATTGTTTTATAATTAAATTTATTATTAAGTTATTTAATTTTAATATTTTATTAAAAAAAGTAAACTTTATCCCCCTTTTTAAAAATTAATTTTTTAATTTTTTTTTAATTTATATATTTTATTATTTATTTTTATATAAAAAAAAGTTTTATTTAAATTTTTTTAAATTTTTTTAATTTTTATTACTTTTTATTTTATTAATTTTATAACTAATATATTTAATAAAGCTTTATAATAAACTATTAGTTTATATTTATAAATTATAAAAAAAAGTAAATATTTAATTATATTAATAATAGTAATTTAACCTAATTATCCTATAATTAATTAATATAGTATTAAAGATATTATTTTATAATTTAGTTGATTTTTTTTTTTTTTTTTAGGTATATTATAATTAAAAGTTTATATTTTATTTTAAATTATTTTATTAATAACTTTTAAAAATTTAATATAAAAAGTTTTTTTTATTTAAAATAATTTTATATAATAATTTATAATTATTTATAATAATTTATAAAAATATATATATAAGCTTTTTTATTATATTAATTTCCTTATATAGTATAAAGTAGGTATATTTATTTAATTTATAAATTATTATTAAAATATTATTATATAAGACTTTAATTAAAAGTTTTTATAAAAAAGGTAATTTAATAATAAAGTTTAAACTAATAAATAATTAAATAATTATAAATATTAGTAAAAGCTTTAAAAGTTTATAAAGTTTATACTATAAGGTTTTATTTTTATTATAAAAATTATATTAATTAATATTTCTTTTTATTTTTTATTTAAAATTTAAAATTTAATATACTTATTAAATTTATTTAATTATTATTATAATATTTTAGTATTTATATATTAAGGCTTTATATACTTTTTTAATTAATTAGTTTTATTTTTTTAAATTTTTAAATATTTTTTTTAAAGTTTTATTAATTTTAATTATAGTATTAAGTTTTTTATTAAATATAAGATTTTTATTTTTTTTTATTTTAAATATTATTTATTTTAAAAAAGATTTTTTAATATAGTAATTAAATTATTTATTAAAAGTATTTATTTAAATAATTTTAATATTAAATTAGGATAAAAGTTTTATATATTTAATTTATTTTTTATTAAATTATTTAGTTATTATAAAGGTTATTAGGTTTTTATAATTTATATAAAATTTAATTTATTTTTTAGTTTTAATAAAATAGTATTACTATTTTTAAAATATATATATTATTACTATAAATTTTTTATTTAAAGTAATATAATATATTTTTAATTTATTAAATTTTTTATTAAAGTTTATAATAATTTATATTTATTTTTAATTATCTTATTATATAAGTTTTTTATTTATTATATTATTTAAAGTATTTATATATATTTTAAATTTTTTTTTTTAAAATCTTTTTTTAAGTATTAGGTTTTAAATAACTTTATTTTTAAATATTTAAAAACTTTATTATTTTACTTTTATTTACTAAAATATATAATCTTTTTTTATAAGGTTTATAAATAGTTTTATAATATTACTATAATATATAATAAATTATTAGTAAAAGTTAATATATTTTTAAAATACTTTAATATTTTTAATATTAATTAAAATTAGTTATTTTTTATTTACTTTAACTTTATTTTTTTATATTTTTTTTTATTTAAATTTAATTATATATTTAAAGTAATTAACTTTTTAAAAGTACTATTTATATTTTTTTAATTTTATAAAAAAGTTTACCTTTTAAAACTTTTATAGTATTTATTTAATATATTTTTTATATTTTTTAAGGGTTTTTAAAAAAAATAAAAATATTATTTAAATAGGTAATAATAAAAATATTAAGGTATTTATAAAAAATATAATTTATTATCTTTTAAAATAATATTAATATATTAGTTAATTTAAAAGGTATAATTATTATTTTATAATATTTATAATATATCCTAAATACTATTTTTTTTTAATTTTAATAAGGTTATATTTATATTTTAAATTAAGTATTATAAACTATTATATACCTTTAAATTAATCCTTAAATTTTTTAATAAATAATAAAAGGTATTAGTTCTTAATTATAATATTATTAAGTTATTAGTAATTAATATATAAGTATAGTTTACCATTTTTCTTTAATATAAAAAGGATTAGGTATCTTATTAGTAATTATAATAGTTAAATAAAGCCTTTTTTAAAGTTTTTATTTAAATACTTTTTAAATATTTTAAGTTATTTTTTATTAAGTTTATAGATAGGTTTAAACTATAATATAGTTCCTAATTTTAAAGGTATTTTATAATTTTATTAATTATATTATAGTAATATTATATTAAGTTTTTTTTAAAATACTTTTTTAAATTTATAATATTTTTTTAATATTTATACTAATTTATTTATATTAGTTTTTTTTGTTTTTTTTTATATAAAAAAGGTATCTTTATATTTCTTATTTATATATTATATTATATTATATTAATTAACTTTAACCTTTTTTAAAGGTTTTTAAATAGTTTAATTCTTTTTTATTTTTTTAAAGTTAAATTTTATTAAGTTTATTTTTAAAGGTAATTATAGGTTTATTTAAATATAGCTTTTTACTATCTTTAATAACTAAACTTTTTTCTATATTATTAATTATAACCTTTTTTTAAGGAATAGTATTATTTTAAAAGATTTAATTAGTAGTTTAATTAATTTAAAAATTTATAATTTTTAACTATAAAAGTTTTAAAATTAGTTTATAATATATTATATTTATAATATTTAAAATTATAAAAGTAATATATTTTTAAATTAAAATAAGTAAATAATTAGTTTTTATATTAATTATTTTATTTTTATATTTTATTTTTATATTTTTTATAGTATTAAATTTATAAAGATTTTCCTTTTAATATTATAAAACTTTATTTTCATTAATAATATTTATTAGTATAAAGTTATTTTAAATATTATTATTTATAATATTAATTTATTAATTTATATTTTTTATAAATAAGGTATTTAAGTATATTATAGTTTTAAATTTATTATTATTTATATAAGTATTTTAATAGTAATTAAGAATTAAGGATTAATAGGTTATAATTTTTTTTTAGTTATATTTATAAAGTTTTTAATAATATAACTTATTTTTTTTATAAACTTTAAAAATAAATTTTTTAAAAAAATATTTAAAAAAAAGATTAAATTTAACTTTATTTTAAAAGTATATTAAGTATAAATATTAAGTATAAAATACTTAAAAAATATTTTAATACTTTAGGTATTTTAGTTATAAGTATAGTTTATCCCTTATTTTATATTTTTTTAAAGGTTAATTAAATTTTTTAAATATTTATATTAATTATAAGTTTATAATAATAATTTTAATAATATTAGTATTTAAGGTAATAAAAATATTATATTTTAAGTATTTTTTTAGGTTTATATTAGGATTCTTTATAAAGCCTTTTATTATAGGATTAATTTACTATAAACTACCTTTTATATAAATATTATTTTAAAAATTATTTATTTTTATATATTTAATATTTAAATAATTTAAATAATTTTTATTTATTACTATATTATATAATAGTTTTTATTTTTCTATAGCTAATTATTTTTTTTAATATATTTTTTTAAAAAATTATTTAAAGGTTGTTTTTTTTAAAAGGTATAATATATACTAATTATTAAAATAAAAGGTTTAATTAAAAATTTTATATTTTTTATTAGTATTTATTATTTATTTTAAAATAAATAAAAAGTTATTTAATCTTTTATTTTTATTAAAGTAAATTAAATATTTTATATAAAGGTTAAGTTAATAAATATAAAATATTTTACTTTTTAAATATATTAGGTATATTTTATTAAATGAGTAATTATATTATTTAAATAACTTTTATTATAAGGTTATATTAATTTATTATTATTCTTTTAATATAAAATATTATTCTTTTTTAGTTAAATAATAGTTTTATATAAAGTATTTAGGTTCATTATAATTATAATACTTTTTATTATTATTTAATTATTACTATATTATATTAAGTTTTATTAATTTTATATAAATATTTATTACTATACTTTAATATTTGTATTAATATTAAGATTATTAATTACTATAAAAGTTACTATTATATTAATACTTTTTATTTAAATTTAACTAATTTTTAAGTTTTTAATAATTAATTAAACTTTTATAATATTATTTTTACTTTTATTTAAAAAAGTAATTATTAATATATATAGCTATAGTAATATACTTAATAAAGTTATTAGGTTAGTTTATTTTAAAAAGTTTATTTTTAATATCCTTTTTAAATCCTTTATAAAATTGATGTATAAATATATCTTTTTTTTAATTAATATAAATAGTAAACTATTTAAAGTATATAATATATTTAAAAATTAATTTTTTTTATTTAAATTTTATAAGTTTATATTTTATAAACCTTTTTTTATTAAGGGTTTTGTGTTTTTAAAAACCTATTTAAAATAATTAAAACTTTAAAAAAATATTTTAATATTATTATTTTAGTTATATTCCTTATTTTTAAATTAAGTTTTAGTAAAAGTAATTTTATTATAATAAATTAAAAACTAATATTTATAATATTTAAAATAGATATAGTTTTAAATAAAAAATCCTTAAAAGGTTTTTTTATTTCCTTTATAAGGTTTAAATTTATTTATTTTATAAGCTTTAACCTATTAAATTATATAAAGGGTATTAATTTTTTATTAATGTTAAATAATTTAATTTTTTTTTTAAAAAAGGTTTTTATTATTATTAATAATAAAAAAGATAAAAGTTTAAAAAATTATTATATTTTAATATTACTTAATTAGTTAGTTATATAACTATTTTAAATAAAAGTTATTAAAATATAATAATTATATTAAACCTTTATAAAATATAATAAGTAACTTATAAGGTTTATATTAATAATATAATATAAAGGTAATACTTAATTAATATATAATATTAAAATATTTATTTAATTATTTAAAGATATAATTATTAACTATAAAGTTATTTAGTTATTAAACTAAATACTTAAATTAATAATTAAAGAGTTTATTCTTATAAAAGCTGTTTACTATAGTAATAACTATATCCTTATATATCCTAACTTTTTAATAGCTTAATAGGTTTGTTATTAAATTTATTAAGCTGTGGTGTAAAGATTAATAATCCACTTATTAAGCCGGTTTGCTGGGCTTACTATTAAGCTAATTAAACCTGACCTTAACCCTGGTTTCTGTATGTCCCGTAACTCTGTTCCTTAGTTATTGTTTTGTTGTGTTGTGGCATTTGTTTCGGGTTGCCTAGGTCTTTTAAACGGGTCCCCTTAGTGCTAATTGTATTGGTTTATAATAGTAAATAAACTTTTTATAAAAGTAAAATATATTAATAATATTATTAATTTTATTTATATTATTATTATTATTTTATTATTTATTTTAATTGATTTAATAAAATTTATAAATTTATATTATTAATAATAATAATTTTAATATAATAATTTTAATATAATAATTTTTAATTTTAAAAAACTTAAAGTTTTTATATATTATTTAATATATAATAAATATTTAAATAAATTATAAATTTTTATTTAATAAAAGTATATAATATTTACTTTATAATATTTTTTTTAATAATAATATAATATAATTTAAAAATAAGTAATTTATAATAATTTAATTAATTAAATTTTAATTATTTTTTAAAAAATAATAAAATATAATTTATAAATAATATTAATTATAATATAAATTTTTTTTTTTTTTTAAATATTAATATTATAAGTATTAATTTTTAAAAATTTTAATAATTAAAATTTTTTTTTTTAATTTTACTATTTATAATTATTTAAAATAATTACTAATTAATATTAATAAAACTTATTTTATATATATAAATAATTTTAATTATAGTGTAAACTATAGTAGCTATTTGTAGTAGTTTTTACTTAATTAGCAAACTATGCTTACTATAGTAGGCCTGTGCCTATTGCGCTTATACGCAATAGCTACAATATGTATATATATACTTGTCGGACACTAACGAGATTGTGGTTCATTGACGAACCATGCTTCTAATGCCTCACAGTCTGCTTTGGCACTATTTCCACTGCAGTGTCAGCGAATCTTGACTTATCAACCAGCTAGCATGACAGCAATATAGGAAAGGTCAAGAGAAAATGACGCTTCGGAGCAAAGGGGCTCAGAATAGGAGGCGTAAAATACGCCTAGACCACCTATCTCAGCTTCCAGGGAGGTCGTACGTATCATTGTTTCAAATTAACATTTGAAGTCAGACCTCACGAGCACGCAAGACACAGCTGCTTCCATGAAGGATTGGCAAATACACATCTATGACAGCTACGTACGTCGTTAGAATCCCGTGCTATTTTGACAGTCATTAACTTCATGTCTAGGACTGAAACTCGCCTCACTGCTCGCAATTACACGCATACAAGAATAAAACGACACTGAGAGTTTCGCCAACGCGTCATTCCCTTTGCCTGTCGCGGGCATGTTTAGGGAAGACCCAGTTCTGCTGTTCCCAATCTGCCTTGGGTAAACATTATATAGATATATATAGATATATATACACTTGCTACATACGTATACGTAGGCAGGCAGATATGGACAGCCGAAGCAACAGCCTACTGAGTTCTCTTCATCGGCGCGTTCGCGAACTCCAACATTGAAAGCTTGAAACGCAGCGCTCATACAGTCAGGTCCTGAGCACCCGTGCACGGCCGACATCAAGGCTTCTTTCTACGCCGGTACCTCCTCCTCGGGCTTCGGCGTCGGCACATCGCCCTCTTCCTCAGCCGCAGCTCCGGGCTCATCATTATGCGCGGCACTTCCAGCCTCGTCTTTATCATCCTGAGCGGGCTCCCCGTCCGCCGTCCCGTCCGCCTGCTTCGGCGGCGGCTGCGAGCTGCTTGTCTTCTCCCTCCTTCTCCTCCTCGAACTCCTCTCGTCCTGTGCCGTCTTTCGCCTGGCCTGCAACAGCATCTCCCTCCTGTCCCCGTCGCCCTCGCCTTCGTCCCCGTCTCGCATGCCCTGAAGCAACATGGCTGCTCTTTGCGCGACATCGTCCTCTCCTTCCTGGGGCGATGTCACTGAAGTAGGAGATAGCAGGTTGCCGCCCACGCTGCCGGTTTCTGCCGTCTCGTCTGTGGCATGGCTATCGACACTCTTGGCACTCGGGAGACCCGTGTCCAATTCGGGAATGTCATTGATCTCTGGGATCTTTTGCCCTGAGGCAACGCGTACCTGGTGCCTGTCCTTGAGCCTCGCGCGCCTCCTGCGGTCTCTTTGGTCTCGAGTCTGCGGGGCCGCTGCACGGAGTTTCTCGAGCAAGCTATCCATCGCTCCGGCACTGCTAGGGCTGACGGGTCCTCCGTCGGCAAGGCGGTCGGGACGGATGTTGAGTGTCGCATTCTTGCGCCGCATTGACTCCTCGTTACGGCGTCTCTGCTCCTCGAATGTGACGTTTTTGTCCCGGGACTTCTTCCACTCTGAGATGAAGAGGGCCAGCTTGGCGAAGAAATCGCGTCTGGCATTGTCATCTGTCGGGTCCTCACCATAGAACGCCATAATCTCCTCGTAGGTGCGCGACATCTCCTCCAAGTACAGCTGCATCTGCTCGGCCTTGCGCCTAGCTTCCTTCATTGAGCGCTGCACAACCTGGGACACGCGGTCTTGTGGATGGAACTTCTTGGGGTCAGACAGGTTGCCGCTGTCGAGCGACATTTGCACATTGCGAACATTGTCGATGTATCTCTTGGCGTCTGTCTGCAGCTGCTCGATATTGATCTTTTGAGCCGTCATGACGCCCTGTATGTCGTTGACGAAAGAGTCCCATTCGGGGTATTGCTGCCGGACGATGCGTTCCACGAGATCCGCAAGCGTAGACTGGTTCTTGTCGTCCTTGACCATGCCGAGGCGAGAAAGTGAGCTTAGCTTGAAGCCCCGGGCCTGCTTGTTTGCATCGTTCATGTAGTTACCGATGTCGAGAATCAGGCCCAGCACGTTCATCAAGGAGACCGAGTCCCTCAGGGATTCAGATACCTCAACGACCAGCCGCATCTTCTCAGTGATCTCATCATAATCAAGCTCGAAGCTCCTCGTCAAAGCAAGAGCTCGCATCCTGCTCTTCCAATAGTAATGAAGCTCGAACGCGGTTTGCAAGTAGATCTGATCTTGCCTCGTAAGTTCAGCCGGATCTTGCTCCCGAGCGACTGACATGGCGTCTGGCCCTGTCCAGTCTTTGCTGTATGGCGCCATGACCTTGGCAGTGTTCTCTGGAACGTTGCACAAATCATCCTTCTGTAGGAAATCCATCACAACGGGGTTGTCGAGTACAGCAGTGTCACAGTGAATGATCATCTGCACAACCTTCTCAACAGAATGCTGAGAGAACTTGGAAAGAGCGATTTCTAAGAACACGTTAGTCCAATATTCCGGTACTGCCGAACACATGCGAATGTAACTTACCGAACGCTTTCCGCAGATCATTGGAAATAAGCTGCTTCTTATCATCCTTCTTGCTGGATGCCCCACCAAGCCGTTTGGCTTCCCTTGCCATGAAAAGCTTCTCGACTTCGTCCAAGATACCCTTCTTGCTGAGTTCAATGTACTTCTCCTCCCTCTCTTCTGCAGTAGGAGCGTGAGCAGCCCAGTGAGTGGAAGAGGCCTCGTCGACCTTGTCCCAATGCAGAGCCTTGAGCTTCTTCTTTGGTCGCACACCAGGAAGACCAAGACCATTCGACATTGGCAGTCCAGGTGATTGAGGTAAGTAGTGACCATGAGGACCAGCACCAGGCATTGGTGGCGGAGGTGGCGCGCCTGGAACTCGGCCGATCATGCCAGGGGGAGGCGGCGGTGGCGGAGGGGGCGGCGGACCACCACCGACAGCTGGCGAAAGCATACCTGGCATTGGAGGTGGAGGAGGTGGCGGCGGAGGAGCAGCACCCGGGAGTTGGCCGGGCATCGGCGGTGGAGGAGGAGGGGGCGGAGGACCGACGCCTGGGATTTGACCTGGCATCGGCGGCGGCGGCGGCGGAGGGGGTGGAGGAGGCGCATTTGCTCCGGTGATCTGGATCTTGGGCGTGTCGTCGCTGGGCGTGATGGGGGACTGCGTCTTCAGGCTAGGATGAGACGGGCCTGTTGTCGCGTCCTGTTCACCCTCGGAGTCGCTGGCATCGTACCTCGTCACCGTGCCCTTAATTTCACCCATCAGACCATTGGCTTGCTTGGGATCCATGCGTGGCCGGCGTAGTTCGACGAGCACAGGTTTCTCGTAGACGACGTCTTCGTCTCCAGCGTCTTCGTCGCCAAAGCCTTCTTGGGAATCGCGTCTACGGTTCATCCTGGTGTTTCGGTTCACGCTGCCGAGCACGCTATGAGTGAAGTCGTTGGGGTCGGGGGGCGCGAGGCCTGCTGGTCCATAGCCGTCCATTTCCTCACGTAATGCCCGCAGCCGGTCTGAAGGCCCGGCGTCCTCACCCCATTTCCTGCCTTCCAGCTTGTACTGAGTCTTCTGCCGCTCGATCTGCATGGCCAAACGGTCCATGAGCCTCTCACGATCCAGAATGCCTTGCATGCGGGCTGGGTCTTCGGTCGCATTACTGGCACCCTTAGCAGCGTTTGAGGCTGCTACGTCTTGAGCGTCTCGGAGCATAAGGTAGAGTTCACGAGTCTCGAGCTCATACCGTTGGGCCTCCTTTGCCCGCAGTGTTTGAATGTTTTCGAGCTCGGACTTGAGGCCGTCCGCTTGCCTCCTCTGGGCTTCGATAAACCTTGACTGCTCATTCAGTTGCTTCTGAAGTTTGGCGACGAGTCCATCGGCGCCCAGCTCTAGCTGCGCCTTCATCTCGTCCCTCTCAGCCATAGCGGCCTCTGCTACTTGCCGACCCTCGAGGGCCTCATCAAGGGCTTGACGAGCCTCGGAATCCGTATGCAGCTTATCCAAGAGACTCTGCACGGTGAAGTTCAGACTCTGCTTGAGGTCCATATCCGGCAACCGGCGGTCCATTGCCACGTAGCTCAGCATCGAGTCAACGAGCTGAAACATCCTCAACCTCTCCTCACCATCGCCCTCTCGTATGAGGAGCAGATGCTGCAATGCTGATATGAAATAATCTTGCGTCTTGGTTCCCTGCAGTCTCGACTGAATGGCGTCCGCAATCTGGACAGGATCGTTGAGGTCTTTAACCTCACCTTCAATGCTATCCTTAATGCTGCTGTTCTCCTTCTCGAGCATGTCCTCGTAGTCGATGGCTTCATTGTTGCGGTACCGCTCGATCTGCTTGTCAATGAGGTCGTACTGGAACGCCTCCATCTTGGTGAGGATGCGCTTGATACCGCACGCCCCGAATTGGGCCCGGATGTGCATCCGCAACTGCAGGTCATTTTCAGGGGCGTCGATGATCATGTTGATGAGGATGAGTGTTGCGACGGCGTATTCCATCAGCAGATTCTCCATGCCGATACCACCGCTTCGAACCTCTTCGCTCGCACCAACCAGACTGCCCATCTTGCCTCGGCCGTCGACGGTGACCTCGACCAGCCGCATCCAGGCGTCGAACCGCCCATTTTCGTTTTGTTGATTTTTGACGACATCCATGGCCTGGATGACCTTGACGTGGCCGTCGCCATCGCCCCAATGACACAGGAATGTCAAGACCTCGCTCACCAGCTTGCGAGTACTCAACCTGGGCGATATGAGGGATGTGCCCAAGGCCACGATAACTTGCTGATGTGCCAAAGCATCATCGGCACCAAACTTGTTGTTCATCAATGCCTTTAAACATTTTACAATATCATATTCGCGGTCCAAGTTTTTGGCGTCGTTCTTGGTCTCGGGTGCCGCCGGCCCAACAGCCTGTTTGCGATTGAGCTTCATAAGAACGTTGGTGAGGGCGACTTGTCCTTGACACTCGATAAAGCGCTTGACCCATCCGATCTGCTGTGTTCTCAGGTTGACCTCCAAGCTTCCCAGTCCCTTCGTGTCAAGGCTGTTATCCATGACCTTCCTAACGTACCATTCAGGGCTGCCCTCCTCGGCAGCAGAGGCGGCGACATCGAAAGTTTGGTATTGTCCGGGCTTCGCGGTGGTTCGTCTCTTTTGCTCACCTTGCCACTCGGTGAGCCTGTCCTGGTAAATAAGCGTCCATTTCTTGGCGGAGGGGTATGCGAGCATCTGGCGCTGGGCCTGTTCCGGAAGGTTATGCCAACCACGTTTTTGCATCAGCTGTAGAAACATGTTGTCGATCAACCGGTCTTCGGGCTTGGGAAAGTAAAAGGCATCGCCGGGACTCGTGGGTGAAAGGCCTCCTGGAAACTTGGTCAGGCGATGGGAATCCCGATTGGAAGGTGCGTAGCTACTCTGAGACGAAGCACTGGGCAGTGCTGTTCTGGATGAGCGAGCGGACGTATGCGCGTATTCATGGGAGCCTCCATTACCTGAAAATATACTAGATTGGTCTGTTGAAGTCCTGCCCGCAGAGGTTGCATACGACGTGTACTTGGAACCATGGGATCCTGCTGGATGGGAGCTTTCTCGGGCCGGACCCCACTGCTGGTACTGCGTCTGGCGACCGGTCGAGGCCATTGTAACATTCGAATGCCTCCCGGGAGGTGGCCGGGGGCCGGAGAGGTAAGTACTTGCATGTGCTTGAAGGGAGGAGGGGTCGAAGCTGGGATACTGGTGGAAGTCGGCAGTGGCCTTGTTCAGTTGATGCGGTAGTGGCTCTCTTCGGACGGGCATCTGGTCGGGCTTGGGCAGATATTCGGTGGGGACGGGGGAGCGGCGACCATTGGCGGTACTGTCGTAAGGTATCGTCGAGAAGACGCCTGCCACCTCGTTGATGCCAACCCCCTCGGCCGAGTTGGGCCGGTCGACGGATATCACCGACGAATCTCGATTGTGTCGCGAGGAGCGCGAGCCTGTGGAATTGCCTGCGTCAAGTTGCTGGCTTGCAGCCAAGTTGCGGGCCTCGTCACTCGTGGCTCTCTTATCGGCCTTGTGCTTCCCCCTAGAAAATAACGAGGCCATGTTGCAGGTCGCGCGAGGACGAGCCTCCTAACGGAAGTGGTGCCTTGTGCTCAGTCCTTATCCTTGGTCGTGTGTCTGGTGTGCCGGAGGGAGAGTACGTCAAAGGACAGACCGCTCGCGGGATTCAGTGGGTGGTTGACGGGAGGGAGGGGATGGTGGTGACCGAGGGTCGCAAACTGTTGGAAGGGTGCTGCGAACAGGGTGGGCAGGGATGGGGCTGTCGTCGGTGGCGGCGTATGTCTCTGTGTCAGTCTCAGAGCTCGAGGCCGATCGCATTGTACCCGTCGATTTGAATCGGATGGGTGTCCCGGTGGACTGTGATGCGCGGGACGGTATTGGCAAGGAGAGACTGCAGACGCATAATCAGGCTTGTTTTAGCATGCACCGCAAACCCGGAAGCCAGCAGACTAGGTGCCCAGCATCATCCGTACTTGGGACGGACAAGTGGAGTGTGGAGGGTGTGGTGGAGGAGTGTAGTAACAGGAACAGGAACAGGAACAAGAGAGGCAGATGCAGATGCACGACGCTTGCCCGGAATCTCGAACGAAGCCTTGGGGGTTTGGTTTAGGTTTCGCGAGATGATGGGCCAGGTCGGTTCAGTCCAAGGGTGCGGGTGGTGCGTGCGTGCCCAGGCTGCCCAGCTTGTGGTCCTCCCGAGCCCCTGCGTCCGTCGGTTGCGTGAGTGCGTGCGTGCCGAAGGACAGGGGCACACGAGCCAGGTCTGGTCTGGACTGCCCGGCTGGCCTGGCTGCAGCCTGGTTGGCTGCTGATTGTTCACAATGAAAGTGCCCAGGTGGGCTGGCCGGCCGTCTTGCTGGCGCTGGCCCTGGCTCTCGGGGGCTTCTGGCTGGCAGACTGGAGCCCGCAGAAGCCCAACCAAACAATTGATTTAATTTCCCAAATTGGAGATCCACCAGGGCAAATGCCAAATACGACCAGTTCCTGCCTAGCATCGCGACCTGCAGATACTGATGCGGTAAGGTTCTCGAAGATCGACATCCGTCTGGACCGTCATGGGGGCGCGTAGGTCGAGCAGGCAGGCAGGCCACGCAGACTGGCAGGCTAGTCTTCAGTAACATACTTTGAGTGTCTGGCCAACCCGCCTTCCTTGTCCTTGGGTATCACGACTTGCCGTGACCGCCAGCGCCACCATTTGCCCTTAGCAGATGGAAATTCGCAGCAACTTAGTCTAGGAGGTAGTTATAGCAGCCGAGTTGGCAGCCGAGTCAGCTGGATCCGGAGATGACTTCGAGCGCCGGTCTGCTTCATTTCCACTTCCGTTCCCATCCACATCCTCATCCCCGTCTTCGTTTCCGTTTCCACTTGCAGCTAACTATAGCTGCATATGGGCAGCCTGCTCACATTATACACGAGCATGCTACCTCGAAAATGCAACCCCGTTGAATTGGTTGGTATTGCCCCTGAAACCATCCTGGTTTCAAGCAACACCATCAGATGCCACCATGCTCTTCTTCACCTAGTATCCAGTTCCAATGAGTGCGGAGTAACCCAACCAGACTGGAGCTTTGCGATGAGCAGACATCCAGACGTCGCGATCCAGCCCAGCCAAGAATAATGTAACATCCACGTATCGCATCTCGCAGACGATGCAGGAGCATTGACTCCGCAGCCTTTGGCGATGTGGTAAATGTTCCGCAAAGCACCTGGAAACCCCAGCGCTGGGCCTGCACTAGCCCATATCTATATTCGTTTCCTCAGCAGGTGACCTCGAACCTATGGACCGTCCTGACGATGGGCAACTAGTCCTCAAGTACGTCTCGACTAGGATGAGCATCCGATTTACTAGTAGTCTACCTGGATACCGGTAACTCTCGAAGCCCTCATATCTTCCATTCTACAGTTGGAAGGGGGGGCCCTGTCCTCGTGCGTAAGTGCCCTAACCCTACCCTGGCTGGTTGCCTTTTGGACCCTTGCGCCGTCTGGGCGTCGGACGCCGAAGACGCTTGTGGCTGACGACGATCATCTCGGAGGTGTCAACTACCTAGACGACGACGGGGCATCGACTTCGGGGCTTCGCTCAGTCGCTGCTGGATTCCGAGGCCTGTCTGTTCCAATCATATCACAAGCCGTGGTCGAGTTCCTGCCAGAAACGCGCCGCACCTTTTCCAATTACGGCCTTTCGCACCCAAGCATCGCTACCGTCTAGGCTACTTGTTCTCAACGGTCCATCCGCAACGTCGTCCTTTTCTCGTCAACGCCGACGGCATCGCTAGCCATTCTGGCATATTACCAGGGTCAACAATCACAGCATGGGCTCTACGGTTTCCACAGCGAAGGCAGGTTCGCCGTCTCTCTGTCTCTCTCCCTTCCAAGCCCATTTATGCACACAGACCCACAGCGAAACGCTAACGACCTCCCGGCCAACAGACTCTTGTGGTCCCAGCGATAATAGCACTGATAGTCTTCCTCCTCGCAACATATATCCTCTTGCCCCTATGGCAGCGTACTCGCAATAGCCGATACGGGGCCTATCTTCCGCTTGAGACCATCTCCAACGGCACCCAGACCGTCCGGGCCAGGATACAGAACCAGATTGCACGGTGGCTTGTGCCCTCCACCTGGCGGGAGAGACTGCAGGACAGACTAGTCATCGCGGGCGGTCCGGGGTCCGATAATGGATACGACTCGGACGAGGGTGAAGAGCTAGATGAGGTGCCGGAGGACGAAGATGTGAGGCATCGCCTAGAGAGGGAGGCCAGGAGGAGCAGAAGCAGTGGCAGGCCGGATCTAGAGCGGAGGTTGAGTCGGGAGTAAGTCTGCTGCACTGCCGACCTCTTGCGACTGACTACTAACAGCTGAACAGCTTGGAGGAGGGCTTCAGGGATGATAGCGACGAGGAAACCGAGCATGCAACAAGGCCACGATAGTCCATTGGCAGGGCATCATCTAAATAGCGCTGCGTCAAACGATACCCATTTAATATGCGTTATGCCGATGAATACATCACATATTTCAATGTCATGCGCAATCATTTACATAACACTCTTTCTGAGGCAAGGCATCACCGTCACTGATTCTGGGAGCCATATTCCAGTGTTCCCACCCCTATTGCTCACAACGTCGCCAAAGCTCAGGTCGAATTTTTAATGGGAGTGCCCTTGGGCGGCCGAGTGGGGCGAGAAAATGACAGGCTCCCAGAGTCGTACAACAGGCCTACAGCATCTTGAGATGGAGGACTGGCTCCAGCTTGGTAGTAGAGGCCGAGTATCTACCTCTTGGCTTTGTGCCAGGTATGACGATATGCAGCATCAATCGGAGTAAAGCAATTAGGCATCTGTCCCCATTGCCCCTCTGGAGACATGAACATGTTGTAAGGCCAGGCTGCAGGGGCGACACACCACGCAGCAGCAGTCAGTGGCTGGGGCGTAAAAGGTGTGGGCCATGCAACATGAAACCACAAGTGTGAACACAAATCCAGGCGCAGCCCATGTGGGCGACTGCTCATACCAAGTAATTTTCGGTGTCCAGCTCCTACAGCAGACACAGAATAGTAACTCAGAAGATGGGTTAGAGCGGTGGGCTGCAAGGTGAGGAGAGCACGACTGGGACTGGATACATATGTACCGCAGCACATAGTCCATGCAGTCAGACACCCCCTGTCCCAGTCACTTTCCACTTACAGCACAAAGGCACATCCACTCCCTTGCATAAGAGTGAGCGGGCAACCAACCTATTTAATCTGTTCAGCCTTGTGTCAATCCCAGCCACCTCTTCCCCCGAACTAGAACACCTGCAGCTTGACTTGACTTGGGTTAGACTAATTCATTGCATTTCGCATCACTGCCAAGATTGATCAGAGCCCACTATCTGGGAGAGAGACAGAGACACTAGGCAGGTAGGCATTCGCTATTTATTGCAGTACCTCGTCACATAGGTACCTAGTCAGAATCTTAGGAGAGGCACGAGGTGAGGCACAGGTTGACGCCTAAGTCGAAGCTTATCTTTCGACGGACGCACCACGGCAAGCGCCACAGCTCTGGACAGCGTTTCGCCAGCATCCCGTCCGAGTCCGATCTCTGGTGGGTCAGCAGACGGCGTGCTGCTCGACGGGTCAGCCACGAGACCAGGCGGGACTTGCACTTGCACTTGTTCCTTGCTCTGCGGCAACCAGACGAAAACCAACGAAGCCGCCCAGGCTAGACTCGTCCTGTCTTGTCCTGTCCTGTCCTGTCCTGTCCTGCCCGAGGCCGTCGCCTGTGTGCTCGGCCCAGATCCTCAGCCCATCTTCCCCGTCCCAACGCACGTACACACGCACATGCACGCAACCGCCAACACCAGGGCCCAGCGTCCCCAAGTCCACAGCTCAAGCCCGCACCCACTCACTCCAGCCATCCAGCCATCCCACGCCCCTCCACCTCTGCCACCCAGCTCACTTTTGCGTGTTGTCCTGCCTGCTCTAGGTAGTAGTCCTATCTGCCTAAGGGTTATCTTGGCCCAGCCTTCGTCCTTCTCCACCCACACACCCACCCTCCAAGCAACCCGGCCTGTGACCCATGTGGCACGCCTTCGTTGGAGTGACGACTACATCACTCTACGACAACTAGTCATTCGCACAGACTTGTGCACCTCTTTCTTCTTTCCTAGGTCTGCGTCTTGCCCAAGCCTTATCGCTGTTCTCTACTCGACAGCCGCATCCATGTTGGGCAGGCTGCAACTACTTTCCAGCCAGACTAACACCCTAACTTTGCCATCGTCTTTCTGCTGGGCTTTGGCCGCTGCACTTTTGACACACCCTTTCATTTTCCCTCTGGTGTCATTCACAACCACCGCCGACGTCCTCGACTACGTTTCCTGCTGCCCTCCCAACCTTGGTCGTCTCACCTGGGGCATCATGATGAAGTCAGTAAAGCTGAAGTCGCCGGTCAAGACCTCGGTCGCCCGCCAGGAGGAGCATTCTGACCTACACACCGTCGACCCCGCCTGTGCCATCTGCCAGGTTGATGTAGGCACCAAATCTCCTGATGGCATCAAGGAGGGCTGGTCAATCACTCCATGTGGCCATGTCTTCGGCAACGTCTGCATCAAGCGCTACCTCTCCATAACCGACAAGCCCCTGTGCCCGGTCTGCCGGACCGACCTGTTCCACATCTGCTCACACCCAGTCCTGCCCGCATCCTACGACCCCAAGAAATCAAAACTGACCCGCGAAGAAGCCGCGCGCACAAGCTTCCCCGGCGATCCCCGAAACAGCGACTGCCCCTACTGCCGACAACAGAGGCTCAAGCTGGCGAGAAGACAACGGGTGCAGGAGATGCTGGAGGGCGGCCCGCGGGAAGTGGCCGAGGGCAGGAGTGACAGTGATAGCGACAGCGACAGCGAGGACGGCATGGAAGGGACCAGAACACCAAGGACGAAAGGCTTGAGGTGGGCACTGTCGGCACTGCGTATAGCAAACGCCTTGGCAAGGCTGACACTGGACGTTACGCATATTAGGAAGATCAAGTCGCTGCACCCCGAAGATGATGAGGGCGCCGAGAGCGACATGATCGTGGCCGACTCCCCACAGCTGGTACCGACCTCTAATCGAGACCTCCCACCCGTGCCCGGCACCTATGGCTACTGGGACGTGGCAAAAAAGGGACCGGACTGGAAGTTCCTGGCGTTTTACGACTCACAGGAGCCCAAGACGAAGACCACCCCCGATCAGTTCTCATGAGGCCCAGGAAAGAACGGGAAGAACGGGACGCATTATCTACATGACGCTCGCGCGCATCACGTTTCGGCGAGACAGTTGCGAGCACTACAGGATGACAGGACGAGAGAGCAACTGCGCATATTACAATCTGGACATTCGGTGGTATGGGGGGTTTAATGCAGGCTACGGCCGTGATATGTATTTCTGCGGTTTTCTTTTCAGGTTGGCTGCTCTCGGGATCTGGACGTTAAGGGGAAGGGGCGTTCACTGGAGATTTGGCCTATTTCCTGCCGAGGCGATTCCGAAATCCGACTTCTTATCAATGCCTGGTGGACTGCAAACCTGCTCATCGCATGAAGCGCTGCCGACATTAGCGACATTGAAGCATTGGGGCACTGAGGCAGGGCGGGGCGAGGCTCGGTGGTCGTGCGGGCGGAGACGACGGGATGATCCAGGCGGGGTAGCTTGTCATTCAACGACCCCAAACCCCACCTGGAGGTGGTCAGCCCGCTGTCACGACAAGGGTCAGGGGGTCCCTTCTGGTGGGGGCGACACTGGGGTAGATTTCCCAGCACCACCTAAGCTAAGTAGACGTTGTCGATAGCCGCGCCGCGCTATACTACATCTGCAGCAGCAATCCTTTAGCACTACTACGTATTGTACAAGGTCCACCACGATTTGTGCATGTCGGCCCCGCTACCCGTGGTCTTCTAATTCCTCCGAAGGGACTCCTTTGATCATTCGAGCCGAGAGTGGTCGAGTGACTGAGTGACTGAGTGACTTACTGGTGAGAATCAAGCGACGCGTTTCGACGCGTCCAAATGGGCCCTCGGCTGCAATTTGGCCCACCATGAGGTTCAAGACGGAGCTGAAGAACATCCGCACGTTCAACAAGCTGATAGCCGCTCTGAACTCACTCGAGAAAATCGCCTGGATCCGCCTCGACGATGACACGGCGCGCTTCACCGTCATCCCAGAGACGGGATCCCAGGTCTGGGCGTGAGTTCCTCGAGTCTCCTGCTGCTGTGAGTGATGAACGAGGATGAACTAAACCTCTTCTTGCAGCTCCCTCTCCATGGACTTCGTCTTCACCGACTACCACATCCAGTCCGCCGAACCCTCCAATACTATCAATCTTGAGCTGCCCCTCGGTCCTCTCCAGCGCGCCCTCAAGTCAGCCATCAACAGCGACCATGCGACGCTGCGCCTCACAAAGAAAGACGGCATCCCAGTGCTGTCCATGACCATCCACACCACGCCCGAGCAGCGCTCAAACAATCCCCAGCCCGCAGCTCCCTTTCACAACCGCCGCGCCGGCGCAGACAGTGGCCACAGAGGTGGCGGGGGAGGCGGCGACGAGTACGACGATGACGACCCATTTGTCGACGCAGACCTGGAGGCCCTCGAGCTGACGATGAAGCGCGAGCGCGAAAAGGTCATCACCCACGACATCCCGGTCAGGGTGCTGCACCCGGACACCGTCGAGACCATCATGCAGCCCAAGGTCCGCGAGCCCGATGTGCACATCCAGCTGCCGCCACTCATGCAGCTCAAGGCCATCTCGGACCGCTTCACCAAGCTGGCCCTCACCACGTCCAGCGGCTCGGGCGGCGCGGCCGGGTCCCGTGGCGGCGCTGCTTCCTCGGCGGGCGCCAACGGCCCCAAGCTGGAGCTGTCGGCCAACATGCACGGCAGCCTGCGCCTGCGCATAGCCACCGACGCCCTGGACATCGAGAGCGTGTGGCGCGGCCTGGACAACCCGGAGCTGGACCCCACGCAGCTGGCCGTGCCGCTCGAGGAGCACCCCAGCACGCGCTTCCGCGAGGCCGGGCCCGACAGGTGGGCGACGGTGCGCGTCGACGGCAGGGACTGGAGCAGGGTGCTGAGCGTGGGCCGGCTCGAGGGCCGCGTCATCGCGTGCTTCGCCGACGACCACGCCTTGATCCTGTACGCGTACGTGCCGCAGTTCGACGACGCTACTGCCGAGGACGCGGTGGTCACGTACTACGTTTCCTCCTACAGTGCTTGAATTCGGGAGGCTGGGTTCAAAACGGGCCGGGCATTGCATTGCATACATAGTTTGGCGTTGTGGGCCGAAGTTTACTTGGTAGACCCTCTTACAGCAATTGCAGCAGCTGCATCGAGGCTATTCACAATTAATAACGAAATAATTCACATGTTGGCACAGATGGGTCTCTTTGGGGAAATCTTCAGGTGAGCTTGTGGGTCATTCATTCAGATTCGTGTGTCTACGTTATCAGGAAACCTTGAGGAATTATGTTCCTACTGGCCTCCCCACGCCGCTGCTCTCTCAACATTTTCTCGCAGACGCTGCAGAGTTTGGCACCTTTTAGAACAAAAGTGGGTTGAGTCGCGCTTCAGCCATCCACTCGCATCGTCCCCTTGGGTCTTCCCACACACTACACATCGGATGGGACCACAGATATGAGAAGCGGGTGAGTGCTGGCTCACCGCCCTCGCGAACCTGGCCTCCCATTCTCCTCGACTGATTCTCTCGTCGGGACTTGAGGGCTGCCAGCTTACCTGCATTTCTGTTAGTAATTGAATTGTCAGCTGGAGTTGGGGGGCACCTACTGTGTTGGTACGGGGATTGCGTAGTGCACCGCTCATGGGCGGTCCGCAACCATTGTGAACTAGGAGACGAGCTTCAACGACAGTTTGTATGTCTGTACTCGGAAACGGCCTGACTCGTTGCCGGCTGAACCTCAGCAGATCGGCGTCACCAAATGGTCTGGGGCTAGATACATGAACTTGGTTCCATGACAATAGAGATGCTGCGACTACCAGAGAAATGTTGAGTGCCTGGTCCTCGGGTTTCTGAAAAAGAAGACCCACTTTCATCGAGTCTCGAATCTCTTCTTCTGTGATTTGATGAGGCCCACGCTTCACACCATGGCAGAAGGGAAAGAGCTGGCACTTGAGAGCGTTCCTGATTGCGGCGACGGAGACGACGCGGATGCCTTTGATAACAGGGCCGTAGATGAGGTATTCCATGGGAATAGACAAATAGCCGAGCTCGGGGGCGTGGATGACCTGAAGGTCAGGTGACAACTCAATAGCAGCCACGAATCCTGACTCCTCGTTCATGTCCCACTCGAAAGTTCCAGGACTACCGACAGCAAACCACACTGCAGTGCTAAAATTTGCTGTCCAAGAAGTGAATGGTGTCTCGGAAGGGACAACTTCACCTACAACGTGGTTCGCCGCGAAAGCTGTGACCGCGGCGGTGGATAAGCTACTCAATTGTAGCGGCAAGGATGGGGGCAATCGACTGACCATTGGATTCGACCCTGGTAGGAGGCATTGCCATGCGAATGGGTAAATACCTGCGGCGGAGTTCAGCCCCAACGTAGTTGCGTGGGTATCAGAATGATAACCCCTGAAAAGCACGCGTGGTAAGTTGTCTCTCCTGGGGCGGAAATATCCGCTTTGGGCAGGAAGAAAAATGCTCATGTTGAAAGAAGTTCCGTAATTCATACGATTTTCCTCGTCGTTGGCGCAAAATATTGAATGTGTTTGCTAGGGCTGGGTGGCTCAGAGTTTATATACCTGGGAACTGAAGAAAGCGAGTAGCATAGAACAATACTCATTGTAACCCACAGAACAATCCTTGTTGTCTCTACAGGCAAGGTGACAAGTGCTTTGTTACCTTGTACCCCTGTTTAGGAACAAGACTATGGTATAGATGTGATTCCTGAGGACCTCACATTGGGTTTGTCTTAATTTCATCAACACTCCGGGCGAGGACACAGGACTATTCTCGGTCTTCAGGAGGAGAACGTAGAGTCTCATACACCAGCTTTTCGTCTCCATAGCTGCTATGGGGTGTCTTTTGTCTTCAAGCTACAATAAGTGAGGCTCTTGGGTCTCTTTCACAATCCCGGCACACCTTACACCGACTACCTCCCCTCAAGTATTTGTCCACAATAGAGCCTCCAAGAACTTTGGAATAGGTCAAAGTTACCGGTAAAGAGTGTTGTGAAGCTTTTTAATAATTCAGGTGAAGATGGTTAGAGCATGTGGGCGACTTGGCCTGTACATTGCCACTAGCCGACTTTCTAAGGCCCGACCACAGGTAAGAGTAAACTCAAATTACACACTATGGTGTAGTGTCCTAGATCTTCCTGCCCTTTAGGGATATTTCCTACATGCAAAGGTGATCTCCTGGACACAGCTCAATATTTGACCTTGATACTCCACACACTAGGACCTAGGACAGTACACAAATGTAGTGTAGACTGACATGCTGAAATATTTCGCGATTGAATAAAGAAAAAGAGTTAAAGAGGGAAAGGGAAGGGAGAAAGTGACAAAAAGCTGAGTCACATGAGCGCCATACATAGTAGTAGACATTTTTGTACAGTGCCATCAACTCAACATGGAGCCTGCCTCAGTTCTGAAAACGTATGGAGAGATATAGGCCGCTGTCTCTTTCAAAATGGACAATGTTTCATGTTCTACTTCCTTTGTGCTCACGGCACAAGAATGATTGAAATCCCAGAAAACAATAAAAACAGGTTGGCAAGAGTACATTGCCCTTTGTGCTCGGCTGCAGTGGTCCAATTGGGCAAGACACATGGGGACCTGGATGTTAGAGGCATACCGAAATACCTCTCGGTCACCTTCCCAATCGAGCCACATAGTCATCAAATGATGAACATTCAGCTCGTCGGGTACGATTGTAAAAACACCCAAATTTATCCCTTGACGTAAGTTTCTTGAGGTTTACAACGGTATTGCTTAGCACCGGCCACGCCGAATCGTGCCTCAATGAAACTGATTGCATGTGAGACAGGATAGTACGTCATCAAAATCTATCATTACAACAGTTCTATTACAATTGCCTCTCCTTCGTCATTCTCCCCCCCGAGTAATGGAGGTTGATCAATCCCCGATAAGAGGAAGCGCTGGTTGTATCCATCCCATGTATACGTTAATTCTTTACGTGTATGCATATACTCCATTTGCAAGGGAAGGTCACTGCGCCTACCCGCTTATTTCTTTTTGCCCACCCGCTATGATATCTTGGACTGATCCCCATTGCCCGAACCATTATGCCGCTCACGCTTCAAAAGCACTAGTGCGGCTCCGTTCGAGCTCCTTGACGACCTGCTATGCCAACTGGAGGCTCCTCCTACTTGGCCATGACATCGACGTACCGCCCACCCTTCTTCTTGCCCTTGGCAGTGCCCTTGCGTGGCACTGCTGCCCCGAGGAGATCGTCAATACTGCTGGCGTTGCTCATGCTCGTGGCAGGCCTACTGGGTGGCGCCGAGGGCGGTCCACCAGCCACGCTGCTCGCGCTTGAGACCGTGCGTATCATAGACGGCGGGATGGCCGACGGCCCAGAGAGGTTCGGCGACGAGGCAGCGCTCACCGGCGGCGTGGGCCTCAGAGGCGGCGCAGAGCTCGAGGGGCCCGGCGGTGGAGGTGTCCCAGTGCCGGCCGGTCGGGGTGTTCCCCGGGGAGGCGGGGGAGTTGCAGACTTGGGGGCACTCTCCTCCGCCCCGGCAGCCTTGTTGACCCAACGCTTCTGGTCAGGATCGTAGATGAAGCTGGATTTCTCGCCAAGCTTGGCCCGGATCGGTTTGTTCGGCGAATTCTCTAGCGACTCCTTCTTTGCACCACCGCCACCGAACCACGAGGTCAAGCCCCAGCCCTTTTTGGATTTCGCAGCTTTCTCAGCTTCGGCTCGTTTGGCTGTACTTGTGTCAGTTTCCAGGGAGTCGCAGAGCAGGGGCTAAGTCAAGTGCACTCACCTTCCTCTTCCGCGACCTTGCGGAACATCTCCTCGTTCTCCTTGTCCTTCTCAGTCTTGCTCTTCTCGCCTGGCGTCATCGAAGCCATAGAGGGAAAGTCATCACCATCATCGTCCATGAAACTTTTCTTTGGCTTGAACTCGTCTGCGCCTTCCACATTGTTGTCATTTGTCTCTGGTTCTGGTAGATAGGATGGAGGTTCGAAACCGTGAGGTTGAAACGAGGGGGGTTCAAAGCCGCCATTAGATCCTTGATGCTCGTTCTCAGCTGGTTCCTGTTCTGCGGAGCTCATCTGCGGAGGCTCATAACCATAAGACGGGGGCTGATAAGCTGCTGATGGCTCTGGCAGGCCATCGCTAGCCATTGTGTGCTCAGTCGATGGAGCAATAGGGGCATAGTGTGACGCATTACTTGCTGCAGGCGCTGAAGGCGCGTAGGGTGACGATTCTTGGGAAAAAGAAGGATAAGGTGAGAAGCCTGGAGTCATTGGAGCGGAAGTCCGAGCCAGAGAAGGGGCCGAAGCCGCCGAGCTGATAGCTGGCCGAGCTGGCTGGTAGGGAGACTGACTGGAAATCCCGAGGCCAGGATCAGGGAGACTCTGTGCCGGTGCATGCACATTGTTAGGGGTGTATACACTTGCGTGGCCTGCTTGGACATCCGATGACGGTCGTCGAGGCTCGTAAGGCCCTCGACTGTACTCTCCAGACGTCCGCTCCATGGATGAGCGTCCCATCGGAGTGTACGATGAGCTGGGTTCGTAAGGAGATTGGACAGCAGCCGGCTGGGCGGCGCTGGGCGCGTAACGCGACGATGCCCTTGTCAGTTGAGGGGACATCGTTGGTGGAAGCGGAGCAACTCCGGCTGCGAATCCATTGGGTGACCCAAACATCTCCATGCCCGTAGCATTGGAAGCAGATGCCGGTCGACTGATGGTCGGCGTGCCACCGGCGACGCGACCAAAGGGGCCAGACTCGTCAACAAGTTTGGGGGATCCTTGTCCAGGTGCCTCGTTCTCATCACCGGCCACAAACTTGTTGAATCGGCTCCACATGGAGTCAGACACCTTGTTCATGCTCGGCTTAGAGATCCAAGAGCCTGAGGCTTCCTTGTGAGGGCTTTGAACAATTCTCTGTCGCAGATCCTCAACTGCAGCCTCCAATAGAACATGGTGATAGGGCGACCTTCTGGTCTGAGCGCTCATGTCCTTCGAGATGATGTCGCAGTATTGCATTGCCTTGTCTCTGAAGCCGTATTCGGCCAAAGTCATAGCGTGCTGTAACTTGTAGACCGCGAGATGAGGAACCCCGACCGTGAACTGCGGTGCTCCAGAAAGGCTGAGTCCGTATTCATACACCTCACTGAGCAGAAGCGCCTCAGTCTCTTTGAAAAATTGCTGCGCCTGCTTCCGGTGATCGGCACCAACCAGCACAAATTGGGCCTGAGGGTCGTCAAGCCCGCCGAACACTGTCACAGCCCTAGAGAACAAGAAGCATATGTGGGCAGCCTCTGCTCTGCCATACTCCGAAAGCAAATTGCCAAGCGAGTTCAGAGCCTGAACATCGCCAGTACTTCTGTTGCTCAAGACAAGTGTCAGGGTCTCGCGCCACTTCTCAAGTCCATCCACGCCACCTCTTGTCGAACGCGACGTGGACGCAATCAGCTGGACCCCTGCCCGAGCATGTGTAGGCACGAGCTCGTCAACACATTCCGCGTGGTTGCCAGACAGGACGGCATAGAGCGCGGCGAGTGATTCGTTATTACGTCCAGGGAAATTCACCTCCTTCTTGATGAACTCCTGTGAGACTTTGTGGTAAAGCTCTGGTGAAACGGTGTTGGCAATGAGTAGGGCATGGCCCCAGAGACGTTTGTCAGCAGCATCCCAGACTGCTTTTTCCCTCTCTCCAGCCATGAGAGACGTTTTGAGCTGCTGCACGGTGCCCGGGTCCACGGCATCTGACTGCATTTGCGTTACAGATGGCTCGCCGGAAAAGCTACCTAAGCTGGCACCAGTAGTGTAGATGGGAGCTGTGAGGTCCTCCTGTCCAGTTGTTGTGTTGCAGAGAATGTCACGTACGGCTTTTTCCACAGCTGGATTACCTTCGAGCACGCCGTCGTTCTCGATGAATGTTCTCAAGATCTTCCACAATAGCACACGCTCAGTAGCTCGCTTGTCCTCGTGCGACAACTGAGGCTGGAGTGTCGTATTTGGCATACTCTGCTCGAGCTCTTGAATACCAGCTGTGAGCCAAGCAACAGTCTCTTTTTTCTTTGACTTGCCCTTGAGTGGCCCAGGGAATTTGGCGAGACGTTCTTCCAACGGCTGGATGTCCTTGATAGTCTTGATCGTAACCTCGCCAGGGCTGCGAACGATCATTGGGGCAGGTTGGTTGACGCCATACCTCGGGACATCAACTGGAAAAGAGGTCACAACCATTCCACCGCTACCCCAGCTTATCAAAGGGCAACCTCTCCATCTCTGTAGAGGATCATGTTCACGACCATCTGTAGGCGGGATGAGGTTCAATTTTTGCGACATGCCTCTAGGCCGTCCCGACACTGCATGCGTGGGACCTGCTGGAATGCCGTTCGGCGACATCACATTAGCAATCGACGGCGGGGACGGCGCATATGCCGAAGAAGGCCGCGGGACCATTTCCGAAGCCTTGATGGGAGACCTGAGGCCAGACATGGCGCCAGGCGAGCCGGTGCTGGATCTTGGGGGAGGCACAATCCCTGTCACAGGAGCCGGACCGTATGATATCTTCCGCTTCGGCGCAGACATGATATCCGGATTGTAGGTCAAATTACTGACTGGCGGTCTCTGCAGGGTCTCTGGTGCAAATTGGTCATGTTGAAACTGCTGAGCGGCGGCGCTCTGAGCGGCAGCCGTACGGGGAGGCTCGCCCACTAATGGCTGCGCTGATGCGTCATCTTCCTCGACTTCACGTGTGGGAGGTAGAGACGTCATCCTGTTCAGCCTGGGTTCATATGAGGTAGAACTGCTGCGGCTTGAGTGGAGGCCAATCTCATTAGGCCCGGGTCTCTGTCGATCATGGCTGACTTCAAAGTTTGCCAATGGGCTGGATGTCCTGGGCAAGTGAGGCAACACGGTAGGTGGTGTTGCTGCAGCGCGTTGGGCAGGAGGGGCAGGGGAGTACCGATTCATCGGAGGAGGTGCTGGCGCACCAGGCATGGAGCCCTGCGGCGGTGCAGGGGAGTAGCGGGACGAGCCCGGAGGAGGTACGCCTGAATCAACAGCCGGTCCAGTCGGCAGCGACACGTATGGATTTGTTGGCGCAGGCGGTAGTAATTTTGGGATATCTGGTGCGGTTGGGTGGCCAGGCATCAACGATTCTTGGGGTACTGCGAGTGTAGACGACGGTGGGGGATGAGAGGCGTGAGGGGGCCCACTGAAGTTGGGTTGTGAAGGTGAGGGTTGACTCTTGTTGCTCGTCCGCGAAGCAGGACGTACTTTTTGAGACAATGGGAGGTCTTCGAAGAAGCTGGCTTTGGGTTTGAGTTGCTGTGGACGTTTGGTATCGGAAGTTGCCTGTCCAGGATGAACAGACGCCTGCGGTGATATATTCGGTGTAGAGGTCTGGGCTTGGTCGGCACCTAGAGCCACAGAGCCTTGGGCGGGCACTGGCGGAATCTGCGGCGCTGGATGACCCTGGCTATACATGCTTGAGCTTCTCGGAGGCGCTGGGGGACCAGGAGGTGGAACTGGTGACGCACGAGGCATCTGTTGTAGACTGGCCCGTTTCTTGGGTTTAACGACTTCCATCGGAAGGTCGTATGGGGAATGGTAGCCACCCTTGGACTTGTCCACGAAGCTCTGTGCTTTGTTCACTGCGGGCGGCCTGGAGGATGGTACTCCGTAAGGCGCCGTTGCCGAATGTTGCAGTGGCGGAGGCTGAACAGCATAAGGATTTGCGGCGACAGGAGTCAAGGAGATAGGATTAAGTATCTGCGGTTGCGGCAGTGCAGGTGAGGCACTTGGGATATACGGATTCGGTGCGTTTCCCGCGCTGGGTTGAGTTGTGCTTGTGGGCAGGTATCTACCACCAGCATTCGAGGCTGCTGCGTGGGCCGGTTGGCTGATATTCGAAGAGGGCTGAGAAGGCTGCAAAGCTGGGGTATCTTCAACATCTTCAAGGAACCCTTCATCGTCATCCAGAAAGAAGGCAGAGGGATCCAGTGTTTTCTGATCTGAACTGCCCATGACAGGCTCGTCCTCGAGAAGGAATCCATCATCGTCGTCACCTGCAAAGGCCTCAGACCACTTTGCGGCGATATCTTCACCACGGGGTTCTTGGGCCTCCTGGCCAGCAAAACCGGGCGCGTCCGCTGCGACCGCTTCCGCTGTCGGGTGTATAGGTTCTTCTTGGGCCGCGTGATCGAGTCGCTCTTCGTCCTCCTCTTCCAGCGTGTCCTCGACAAGGCCACCAAAACCTCTGGAGCCGGTTGTGTCAAGGCCATTGAGCACCTGCATCGTCGACTTTCTTTCTAGCTGACCGGGCGAGAACTCATTCGCCTCCGCGTTATATTCGTCCGCGGCAACCTGATCAAAAAAGTCATCCCCATCTCCGTCCGCAGCGAACGGATCATGCGCGTTACTGGGCCCTGGTTGTTCCGTCTCCACAGCATCTTGATGGTCGATAAGCGGCAGGCCCTCAGCGTATCTGGCGTCTGAAGCCTCCTCCTCGGGAGCTTGTAAATCACCTCCTTGGGTAATGAAACCTGCTTCCGCATCATCGTCCCCCCAGAAGTTGTCCTGCTGCAGCGCATTGTTTGCATGCGATGTTGAGCTTCCCTCGCGCTCTTGCTCGTGGGACTCGGACTCGTGCTCTATTTCATGAAGCACATCTTCGGCCTGGTTTGTGGGAAGCGGTTCAACCACTTGGTCCTCGTGTTCGGCCTGCGGTACTACTGGGAACGAGTTTGTCCTCTCGTTCGGCGGCATGTATCTGTTGAATAGATCGGTCTCTGCTCTGGGCAAGCTCCACTCGGGTTCTTCATCGTCCATCCAATTCGGTTGGTGTGAGACGGTGCGCGCGAACGAGTCGCTGCTCACATGCTTGGGCGCCGACGAGTTCTGCGGTTCTTCCGGTTCTTCAACGGTTTCTGCCTGAGCTTGGGCAACCTCGTCGACTTCTGTTGTATCAATCACATCGGCTGGTGTCTCCTCTCCATTATGCGCAGCGAGCTCCGATTCCTGGAGCAGCGCGGCTTCAGGTTCGAGCCCATTCCTAAGCTCTGGGTATTCAAGTCGCACTGGCATCTCTACCTGGGGCTCCTGCGCTTGTTTCCGTGGGCTGCCAGCCTCGTAATTTGGGAACCATTCATCGGCCACTGAGCTCTCACGAGTCCGGGGGGTCTCGACAACAGCTTCGGGGGTTGGGGGAGCTTCTGGTCGCGCAGTGGAAGCAGCTTCGGGGGGCGGGGTGGAAGGTTTGTCCGACTCGAGTGTGTTGGTGTTGGCCGCAACATCCGCAGAGAAATTCGGCATCATGGCGGGATGCCATGCGGCCGTGGAAGTATCGGAGGACATGGTGTCCGGCCAGTAAACAGGTATCGGAAAGGACGGAGCGGCAGAGGCAGACACGGCAATCGCAAACAGGGTGTATATGGCGCTGGGAAAGCTTATTGCTGTCAGCATGCAAGCCGAGCCGGAGGTGGATTCGATCACAAGTGGCAGCTTTGTTCATGCCAGAGCACAACACACCCGCGGTCTATTGTGACATGATTGATGCGCGACCCAGGTAGATGGTAGGAAGAGTCAGAACAGATGATGCATCTTACATGTATATTACAGTAAATTCAAATACACTGCAAGCATGCAATCCCTAGAAGCAGTGCTTCATCTTGTGCGGAAGGCTGCCGAGGCCGTGGCCAAGTCTATGGATTTCGCGTCTCGTGATGGCGACAGTGCAGGGACGGGGCGGCGGAGGCTACAGTACAGTAGAGACAAGAGAGGGTCTCGCTTGGAAGATGATGCGAGACAGGTGGATAGGTTGAAGAAGACCAAGAAGAAGAAGCAGATCAGATGGATAGGGTCCTTCGTAGTTGCTGCACGGTACGAATCCTGGGTGAGGTTGACTTGAAAGCTGGCCTGGACTTTTTGCAGAAACACGCTTGCCTGCCATGCCTTGTCTGCTCAGCACACTGGTGGAAATGCGACCGTGGCTCGCTTCCTCCAAGCTTACACTGCCTACTGTACCTAGGTACAATTATTGGGGGAGGGATGAAGGGGGATCACAGACCATAGAGCCTATCTTTAGTGCTGAGACCCCTGGAGATGCATAGTCTATCTACCTAGGTACCTAGTAGTCCACTGGTTGACAAACCATGTACCCAGGGAGTAATTGCATTCGTACCACCATCGGCACGCGGCGTTGCAGGCAGTGACGTCCGGCCGGCTAGCCCCAAGGCTCAGCTGTCCTCTTGTCCATCACCCGTCGTCGATCGTCGGCCGAATTATTGTGACAGTCACCAACTCTTGCACAATATACAACCCGTTTCAGACTCACCAGCTGTTGTCTTTCATTGAGTTGCACTCTCTAGACCTGCCGACTTCCTTCAGATTTCCATTTTTTAAACCCGGCCGAGCCTTGCTGCTGACCAGCGAAACGAAGAAAGAGGATCCCATACCCACATACACAACACACCGCAGCACTGCACAGCACGCGCCAGGTCCGCCTCAGATCAGTGACCCTGCAAGTGCAAGTGGACTTCGAGAATGACAGCATCCAGCTCCAGTCTGGGCACGACCACATGAGAGCTAGAGGGCTGCCACTTCATCTGGCCCACGCCTCAGGATAAATCGCCTCTGCTCCCACCCATATTAGGACCCCGAGGCAAGTGGGCTACTCAACTCGCCTGCCTGCGGGATGCCTCCCTCAACTCCATACCACCCCAAAGAGCCTCCAGATTCGCCCGCCGATGACTCCGACTCCGACCTCGAACTCGACCTTCAAGAGCTTGACCCCCTTCCAGCCGATGAGCCCCGCAATAAATCAGGGCTTTTAGGACACGACCGAGAAGCTGCTGAACAGAGGGCCCCTAGGATAGCCCTGCGCAACCTTCGTATGGGGAGCCTGCGCCGCAAGGGAAAGTCGTCCAGAGGCTATCCTGGCGCTGGGGGAGGAAGAGATAGAGATGCCGGGCTTGATGACGCAGCCGCCCTGCTGGGCGACGGAGATGGCGATGGCGACGGCCAGTCCAGTCGTGAGAACTCCGGCGAGGATGCCCCGTTCCTGCGAGAGCATGACGACCGCTCCCGCCGTGATAACAGCCATAGGAAGCGGCCGAGCTCGTCCAGTGGCTTGCGTCTGCCCAGCTTCATGTCTTCCACCGGGTCGCAGCGTCAGGAGGAAGACGAGCAAGACCAGGAGGAAGACGATCCCTCGGCGTCCAGGCTCGTCGCCGTCGGCTCTGCCAAGTCGACCCGTTTCCCGCCGAACCTTGTGTCAAACGCAAAGTACACTGCCTTCACCTTTCTTCCTATCACACTATATAACGAATTCTCATTCTTTTTCAACATGTATTTCCTACTCGTTGCGCTCTCACAGGCAATACCTGCCTTGAGGATTGGCTATCTCTCGACTTACGTTGCGCCGTTGGCCTTTGTCTTGGTAATAACGATGGGTAAAGAGGCATACGACGACATAGAAAGAAGGCGCAGAGACAACGAGGCCAATTCGGAACCATATGCTGTGCTAGCATTTGATGAACCCGGTCACTCTGCCTCGTCAAGTCGCCCCAAAAGAACACTAAAGTCGACATCCCTACGAAAAGGTCGCAAGGGGAAGCTGCTTGAAAGAGATAGGCTGTCCGACATCCAAGAAGAGGAGGAACAAGCTGAGGGTGCTGGACTTCGCAGAGAGCCTTCTTCACAGGTCCGTGATATGAGCAAAAAGTCGCGTGACCTGAAGGTCGGTGACGTTTTGAAACTGGAGAAAGGTCAAAGGGTACCCGCGGATGTGATCATCCTGAAATGCTTGTCCGGGGATGTCAATGCGGGAATCGACGTTGACGTGCCTCAAAAGACCGAACCAGACCTCCTAGGCAGCATCGATGAGGCAGGAGAAAGCAGTGCTGACCAGCCCGCAAGCAGTGAGCCTGAGCAGGATTCGGGACCTGGCGGAGAGACTTTCATCAGGACTGACCAGCTCGACGGTGAGACTGATTGGAAGCTTCGCATTGCCTCACCGCTGTCTCAAACCTTGGCTATCGAGGAATTGGTCCGTCTGCGGGTCACTGGTGGCAAGCCGGACAAAAAGGTCAACGACTTTGTTGGTACTCTTGAGCTTCTGCCATCGAGACTGGACGCCATGGGCAACACCGACAGCGTTCAGAGCGGCGACAACCCGTCTGGCACTGCGCCCTTGTCTATAGACAACACTGCCTGGGCAAATACGGTCATTGCATCCAACGCAACCACCTTGGCTGTGATCATATACACTGGCCCTCAAACCCGCTCCGCTCTTTCGACGGCGCCTTCCAGATCTAAAACCGGACTTCTGGAGTATGAAATCAATTCATTGACCAAGATTCTCTGCGCATTGACTCTCGGCATTTCGATCATCCTCGTCGCCCTGGAAGGGTTTGAGAACGTGCCCGGCAACGTTTGGTATGTCAAGATCATGCGCTTCCTGGTCTTGTTTTCGACGATCGTCCCCATCAGTCTGCGTGTCAATCTTGACATGGGGAAAAGCGTATACTCTTGGTTTATCCAACGTGATCCTGATATGCCGGGTGCCGTGGTTCGAACTAGCACAATACCAGAAGACTTGGGTCGCATCGAGTATTTGTTGAGCGACAAAACGGGCACTCTGACCCAGAATGAAATGGAAATGAAGAAGATACACGTAGGAACTGTGTCCTATGCCAATGAGGCGATGGACGAGGTCTCGGCATATGTGAACCAGGGGTTCCAAGTCCCCTTGTCCACGGACCCATCGACGAGCGGCGCGCTCATCACACCTTCATCGACATTCACCGCGACAGCCAATGTTGGAGCCACACGCACACGTCGAGAAATTGGCACAAGAGTGCGCGATGTGGTGCTGGCTTTGGCACTATGCCACAATGTCACCCCTACCACAGACGAGGAGGATGGCAAGGTCGTCACCTCATACCAGGCCTCATCCCCTGACGAAATCGCCATTGTGAAGTGGACAGAGGCGGTTGGCCTGCGACTCCGCTATCGTGATCGCAAAAGCATGGTGCTCGAGTCGTCTGAGACTGGTCGACCGGTTGTCCGAGTGCGCATTCTGGACGTATTTCCCTTCACATCAGACGGGAAGAGGATGGGAATAGTCGTTCAGTTTTTTGAACGGTCAGGGAGCCTTCCGAACGTCAACAACGGGGACATCTGGTTCTACCAAAAGGGTGCAGACACGGTGATGAGTTCAATCGTGGCTGCAAATGACTGGCTGGACGAGGAGACCGCCAACATGGCACGAGAAGGCTTACGAACACTCGTAGTGGGCCGAAAACGCCTTTCGCCTGCCGAATATCAAGAGTTCCAGTCTAAATACCAAGAAGCCGCGCTGGCCATTGGTGGGCGTGATACAGGCATGCAGAAGGTCGTTTCGCAGTACCTGGAGCGCGACCTCGAACTTCTCGGCGTCACAGGCGTGGAGGACAAACTGCAAAGGGATGTCAAGCCCTCTCTAGAGCTTCTCAGAAACGCGGGCATCAAGATCTGGATGTTGACCGGCGACAAAGTGGAGACAGCCCGCTGCGTCGCCGTGAGCTCCAAGCTTGTCGCACGCGGCCAGTATATCTACACCGTCGCCAAGATGAAGCGCAAAGACCATGCACAGGACCACCTCGACTTTCTTCGGAGCAAAGCAGATTCGTGCCTTCTTATCGACGGCGAAAGCCTGGCCCTTTTCAATACGCACTTTCGTGCCGAGTTCATCTCCGCTGCCGTCCAGCTACCCACTGTCGTTGCGTGTCGATGCTCGCCTACGCAGAAGGCCGAGGTCGCAAAGCTCATCAAGGAATTTACCAAGAAGCGTGTGTGCTGCATTGGTGATGGAGGCAACGATGTGAGCATGATCCAGGCCGCGGATGTTGGTGTGGGTATCGTGGGCAAGGAAGGTCGCCAAGCCAGTCTCGCTGCGGACTTTTCTATCGAGCATTTCTACCACCTTACCAAGCTCCTTGTGTGGCATGGCCGAAACAGCTACAAAAGAAGCGCCAAGCTCGCACAGTTCGTCATCCACCGTGGCTTGATCATAGCAGTTTGCCAGACCATGTACAGCATCGCCATCAAGTTCGAGCCTGAGGGGTTGTACAAGGATTGGCTCCTGGTCGGATATGCAACCGTGTACACCGCCATGCCGGTCTTGTCTCTCGTGCTGGATAAGGACGTCGATGAAGAGCTGGCAAATCTCTATCCGGAGCTATACAAAGAGTTGACATCGGGTCGATCCCTCTCGTACCGGACCTTCTTCGTCTGGGTGTTTGTATCGATCTACCAAGGAAGCATGATCCAGGGCCTTTCCCAGCTGTTGACCGAGGTCGACGGGCCCAAGATGGTTGCGGTCAGCTATACGGTACTTGTTCTGAACGAGTTGCTCATGGTGGCGATTGAAATCACGACATGGCACCCAGTCATGATCATATGCATCGTCGGGACCTTCTTGATGTTCATCGGCTCGATACCGTTCCTGGGCGGCTACTTTGACCTGGCCTTCCTGATAACTTGGTGAGCATTCCTACTCCCTTCGATGGCCTATTTTTTCTGTGGCAATGACTGACCAGACCTATAGGGGCTTCTACTGGCGAGTCCTGGCGATCGGTGCAATATCGCTCGTCCCACCGTATGCTGGAAAGCTGATCAGGAGGACTATGAAGCCACCTTCGTATCGAAAGGTGCAAGGGATATGATCTGATTGATTTGAGTCGCAGGGACCTTTGCAGATGTTTTTTCGATGCTCTCCTTTACTCTTTGTCGGTTGCTGCACGCATAGCTTTGGCGTTTGGTTCAGCAGTGGGGTCTCTAGAGCGAGTGTCGCGTGTTTCTCCGTACAGGTCTATCTTCCAGAATGAGACTGCTGGTGAAGTCTGTCTATTCCATGCAGCAATACAGACCTTGATGATTTGCCATGATCGTTGCTCCGCCGGCCATCTAGATCTCATGGTCGATAAATTAGATAGCGTCTTCAGAACCCATGTTATTGTTTCAGTACAAGCCAGTCCCTCCAGGCCTCCGGGTCCTTCGCAATGAGCTTGCGAACAAGTCCTCCAACAGGACCTTGTCGCTCAGCACCATCCGCCCATACCTTAGGTCCCACGTACGCACTGACAAACCCGTCCGGCCCGGATATCATGAGCAGGTTCTTGCCAGTGGCGCCTTCGCCACTACAGACACACTCCCTTGCCGCCGCGTCCGGCCCACCCCGGCCCTTCAACCCGGCGTCGCCGGCGTCGGACTCGTTCGTGCTGTGCCGTAACTGTAGCTGCGAATGTAGATAACACGCGGCCTGCTCCGTGCGTGCGTGCGCTGCCGTTGGCGGTAAAGGCGTTGTGCGCGAGCACTCAACCGCCCTCGCGACATCTGCGCTGCTAATTGTGCCAGCCTCATCGTCCGCAACGCACCTAAACTCCAGCTCGTAGCCCCGAGCCCGGTAGGCGGCCTGGACTTCCCGCAGCTCCTGTACCACAGGGTGCTGAAGCCTGTCGGTTCCCTGATCCCCGGGCGGCGCGGATCCGCCGGTGACAGAGGACGACAGCCGCCCCCAGAAGCCCCTTCCCTCCCGCTGGAGCCGCGGGCAACCAGCGCAGTCGGCACGCGCCCTGTTCGCCCAGATGATCTCCATCGACAGCTTCCCATTCCTGTTCTCCGGTCCGTCCCGTGCAGAAAGCAGGTGCCGCGCCGCCTGCAGCGCGGGCGCTATCCCCGTGCCCCCGGCCAGGAACACCACCCGGTCGCCGGCGGGCCCCAGCCTCGCAGCGATGTCGAACCCGAGGTGAGGGCCCCGCAGCCAGACCTCGTCGCCCGGCCGCAGCCGGGACAGGTACGTCGACATCTCGCCGCCGTCGTACCTGCGGACGAGGAAGCGCAGTGCCGCAGGGCCGTCGCCGTCATCACCGCTGGCGGCGGCGGCGGCAGCGGTAGTGGGGGGCAGGGGCGTGTAATTGCGCGCGATCTGCAGCTGCGGCTGCTTGACCTCCACGGACCAGAGGCCGTGTGCCCAGGCGTCCTGGACCACGGAGCCGTTGCCCGCCTGGTGCGGCGCCGGGGCCGAGACGGTCAGGATGAAGGTCGTGGGTGAGGTCTGCTCTGTCGAGAGGACCGTGAAGGGGACGAAGCTCTCGCCGTTTAGGACGCCCTTTGGTGTTCCGCCGAAGAGGCCGCCAGTGTCGGTTGTGGCGCTGAGGAGCGCTGCGCCCAAGATGACGGCTGTCAAGATGGCCAATGGTCGGCCGGGTCGTGTCTTTTTGTCATGAGTATTTGGCTTGGCCGTGTTACGCTTGAGTGTTGTGCTCGCGAAGCCTCGTGCAGGGTATCTGAGGCGGGTAGAATGGCATGGTATGGTGAAGCTCTGTCCCTTGCATTGTGTGAGTGGTGTTGTGTTGTGTGTTGATAGTCCGCAAGCCCGTTGTCTCGTGGCTACGCAATGTGGTCGTGGTCTCACGCCCACGGGTGTTCCGACAGGCAGGATTGCGTCTACGAAGCCGCAAAGCCGGCGTGACATTGCTGACCTCGTCGAGGCCAGGCTTGCCATACTCAAAAGCAATAGTACTTCAACCGCAGCTGCACCGATGATGTCGTCAACGAGAGGTCGATGGTGAACTCAATGATCCCAGCGCTGCAAGTTTTGCGATCATCACGTGCCCTACAGCATCGTCTGTACTGCCTTCAAGTTTTTGCAGGTATTATTTCGAGTGCTCGATTATGTTTGGTAACACCCTCAAATAGTCGTGCATGCTCTGCGTCTGAGATGATTCAAATTAAGTCTTGACCGAAGGATTACCATTGAAAATTACGATGCGTATTTTACGGGTAGAGCGTATTCATCGCTTACAGCAATGACGTTCAAGATTTATTCTATTACCTCTATAATCTGAGAATTTCCCGGTCTTGTTTTATACCCCCTCGAAACATGTTTTCAATGACTCGGCCATTCCTCAGTGTCTCATGTACAATTCCCTCAACATGCTTTGGCTCAACCCGACCATACCATATGCCATGCCCAGCAAGAGGATGTTTCTCTCCACTGGCCGTCTTCATAGAGGGTGGCAAATAAATGATGATGTTGCCAGCAAATTTGTGACCCCCGATGTGAGATATGAGCCCAACACGTGCCGTCGGAGCCGGTTCGTGAACTGTCCCCGAGATGGCTTCAACGTCGCTTGGGGCGTCGATCTCAACAGGTCCGCGCAGCACTTCGATGCCCTGCCGACCTAGCTGAGTCTCAAACTCACTCCTCAGCACCCCACCCATGACGCCGCAGCGCATGTCTCTCCCGCCGTGGCCACAAATGAGGACCAGAATGTCCTCGACGTCCCTCACACCGTGGAGCAGCTGCCCGTACATTGGTTTGCGGGTCAGTCTGTCGCGATGGATGGGCGACAGACTATCGTGCGCAGAGTGCAGCTTCTCGGGGAGCAGGAAACCCTTTGCCAGCGCCTCTACACTGTCGAATGACACCCTCGGCAGGAATGGCACGTACTTAAAGCTGGGCAAGAGATAGACCGACGTCGTGACGAGTTCCGTCCGCCTAGGCACGGAGGACGCGAAAGACGAGTTGAGCACGGAAATATTGTGAAAGGGCTACAAGGCACGAGAGACCTACCGTTAGCAGCGATCCCACTCACCTTGTGCCACGCGGGCTGAATTCTCCGACTCACGTCGCTGTAGACACCGCCCCGCCCAAAAAGCTCCTTCAGGTCGGCCGCGAGGTTGTCGCCGCTGTTGTCCTCCTCTATGCGCGATGGCCAGTCGTCCTTTCCCGTGCAGACCAGCACCTGCTCGCTGTAGTTTAAGATGAGCCCGTTCAGCTTTCCCTTGTGGTCGATTTCGAGCCCGTCCGGCATCGACGGCGTTGCGGCGCACTCGCATGTCGACGGCGGGCAGGCCGGCACTGTCGGGAAGGCCGGCGCTCTTGGGCCGGCCCTGCTGTAGCATCTCTGTAGCGAAAGAGCAAACTGCCGCCTGAACAGACGAGATAGAGGTCGAGGTGAGCACGGTGACATGGCAAGTTGATGATGAGCAACGTGCCCTGCTCCTACGACTTAGAAGTTTTCTGGTTGTTGTAGTTGAGAAGAGCACGCTTGTCTTTCGTGGTTGCCACTAAGTCCTCGGACAACCCAGGGTTCCTCAGGTCGGTCTCCGAAGTTCCTCCAGGGTTAGCATTCGCCCCCCATCCGGGAAGGAAAGATCTAAAAAATCATGACGTCCTCCACACCACAAATCAGATCACAACTTGTGACTTTCTTATGTGGTAGGTGTTGTCACTCACTCAACTCTGGACTGAGCATGGTTTCGATAGACTGGCAATGAGCCCATTGACCCTGACTCGATCGTCTCGACATTATTGCAGAGAACATACGGGCTTCACAGGCATACGTTTTGTATTAATTCTACCATGTGTCTTTGATGGGAACCATCATTGTTGGAGGGCGCTCCAGGAAGCCTAGCATGTTCTCAGAGTCTTCGTGGTGTCTGCAAATTGCTGGGCCTGTTTGCATAGGCGCAATGGAATGTGATTTGAGACGTCAAGTCACGTCTTCGGCTTCGTCTGGTCACAGAAGTACCTCCCCAGAATTCCGCCAACCTCGATCCTGATGTGGATTTCGATCACGCATCCCAAGCCTGATCTCGCGAAGTCTTACCAAAGTTGGTGCATCCACCACGTCGACGCGTCTGGTATGAGAAGACAATGCAGGCCCAGCTCCTTCCTCGGCGCCCATGAAGCCAGGCCAGCTCCGTAGTTCTTCGTTTGGTGGCACGCAGATGACCACGACTGCTAGCTAAGCTCTCGCAAGGCAGTGAAGCAGCTTCAGTGCCTCAACCTTGTTCCAAGAAGCATTGTGCCATTTTTTTGATGGCCAACATGCAGACCGAGAACAGACGTCGTCCTTCTGTGCCTTTTCGTTTCATACCATGGTGAACAATTTGACAGTTCAGATGCCGCTTGCCTCACAAAGCTTGGGTGACCAACTCGAGGACATCGAAAAAGGCTTCGCGGCTCTGGCCGTCAAACTTGGTGATGCCCAGGCCGACCACGAGCGTCCTCCGGTCATCGGGGTTCCTGAGAGCAAGATGGCTGGCAATCTGAGCGGCGTACAGCTGGCCTATAGTCTCTCTGTCCTGTCCTCCGCCGCCAAGCAGGGTCTTGGGAGTCAGGTGGGTTGAGGGAAGTGCAGACAGCTCAGCCCTGGGCATGGCCATGTCCACAAGGGCTGGGGACGGGGCAGAAAGCGGGACTTGGACCTGATGGTTCTGTTCAGTATGTATGATACAGGACGATATTGCTTCAGAGCACGACATACCCATTGCGACAGGCGGCCCTCTTGTGAGATCGTGAGCAAGATCTTGTCAGCGAAGTTGGTGCACGAGACATGGGTTGGGATGCCGTCGACTGTCCCATTCGCCAGTTTGGAAGGCGCTGGGAAGGGCTCCTCTCGAACATCGGTCAATGCCAACGACGCCATGATGGGCTTGGCTCTTCGGGCTTGGGGTGTTGGTTGAGGTGAGCCGAAGATGAGACGTCCGTCTGGTCTAGGCTGTTGAACGAGGTGATCGTTTGCTGAAGCCAGAACGTCGCTCGGGGCCGGGGTTGACATGCCGCGCCGCGCCCCGCTAGCTGCCGGCCCGCCCATGGGTCTCGCTGTGCTATCTACGTGCTAATACTACGGTGCTGCTGCTCGCAGGGGTCCCAGAGCTGCATACAATGACCCAACAGCCCAAGTATTGGCACCTAAGTGTAAAGATCATCTAGAAAGATGGGACAGTCTAGAGATCACCAAACAAGACAAGATGTGATCACGCAGAAGGATGATCTGGAGGAGGGACACAAGATATCTAGTTAGCTAGCTGTAGGATATTAATCGGAATTGAATGAAGTTATTCCACGGCAGGCTGTCCACGAGAAGATCACACAGAAAGACATTCCAACAAGAGTTTATCCCAGAGGAGGTCGTCCTGGAGGAGGTTATCCCACCGAAGAATATCCCAGTAGAGGTCTGGAGGTTGTCCCGCTGGAGATTATCCTACTAGAGATTTAGAGATTATCCTACTGGAGATTAAGAGGTTATTCTGCTGGAGGCTAAGAGGTTATCCTATTGGAGGTTTTGACACTGGAGGTTGAGAGGTTATGCTACTAGAGAATAAGAGATTATTCTGCTAGAGGTTAGGAAGTTTTGCCACTGGGGATTGAGAGATTATCCTACTGGAGTTTATCCTACTGGAGGTTAGGAGATTATGAGGTTATCCCACTGAGGGTTATTTACCAGGAGGCTGGAAGGGTACGTACCCGTGTGTGTGCTACATGCTGGTTGTACCACCGATGCTGCGCTGTGGGAGTAGCTCCACCCCAGCGGCGCTAGCCACGCGGACCCATAAAAAAGAAATCTGGGAGCGGATTTTCATATGAGATGCAGTCAATGCTGCGGTCAACCAGCAAAAGCCAGTGAGTAAACAACTTCTGCATAGCCCGATCAAATACAAGTTGGGACGGGGTCCCAATCGATTCGGAACAATGGCCAAGAAGCACGTACCGCGGCAAAGGAAGCAGAAACACCGGAATCTGGCACGCAACCAACGTAACAATCTCGGCAATGAAGACACCTCAAATGCGCACGAGATCCTTCCTGAGCATGTCCAGGAGAAGGAAGCTCGCAAGGCCCGCATGCGCGAGGAGCTAAGGGATCAAGGCATCAAAGTCAGCAGCAAAAAGTCAAAGCGCCTGGACAAGTATATCGAGAACAAGCTCAAGAAGGATGAAAACCGAGAACTCCTGGCCAAGCTGGCCGAGACGAGCGTAGACACCAGTCTCTTCGCGAGCAGTCGCTCGCTAGGCCACAATCGCGAGACAAAACGCGAAGCGCTTGTGAGAGCTCTGAAGGAAACCAAGGCCGGCATCAAAACGGACGACAACGAACGGCTTCTATTCCAGGAGCGACAGCCGTCAGCGGACGAGGATGAGGATGAGGACGACATTCAGGATGAGCTTCTTGCCAGAACCTCGGCATCATCATCGCAAATTGTATCTTCTGCCCATGAGCCCCCAGCGACAGGGGGCGTGGGTTCTGGCCTGAAGCGACCTCTGGACCTAGGTGAAGATGGACGACCCAAACTCGTGAAACGACAAAAGAGGGGCGGCGTAAAGTCTAAGATATCTATGTCCCAGCCGACCGAGCCGGAGAGAATAGAAGCAGAATCTGATGACGACGCGTGGAATGGCTTCAGCTCCGATGAGGAGACAGGAGAGTCAGCAAGTGGCAGCGATAGTGATGGTTCAGACCAACCCAGTGAGCAAAACGGTCCGGATGTCGAGTCCGAAGACGGGTCAGAAGGGTCAGAGTCGGAAGGAAGCGGTCAAGATGATAGCAGCGAGGAAGCTTCATCTCCTGAAGACGAGACTTCAGACGAGGATTCAGACGGAGACTCGGATGCAGAACAACCCAAACGGACTCAACGCTCATCAGCTTTCAAGCAGTGGGCTCACCAGGCACGAAATCAAGCAATGGGGTACACACCTGCGGAATCAGGGACACAAAGCCTTCAAATACCAAGACCCGCCAACTTTACGCCCCGGCCGCTTGAGGAAGACCCATTACCCCTCGAGTTGCAACCAACCAAAAACGTCGACCGAAAAGCTCACAGTGTCACAGTGTCGCGGTCTCCTGACATCCAGGAGGCTCGGCTGAAGCTGCCCGTGGTCGCCGAGGAGCAGCGGATAATGGAGGATATTCACGACAACGACATCGTCGTTTTGTGCGGCTCCACTGGATCAGGAAAAACCACCCAGGTTCCTCAGTTTCTATTCGAGGCGGGATATGGATCTCCAGATGGTCCAACACCAGGCTTAATTGGTATCACTCAGCCCAGGAGAGTTGCAGCTGTCAGCATGTCAAAACGAGTCGGTCAGGAGCTAGGTAACCACTCCGATAAAGTGGCATATCAGATCCGTTTCGAAGGCACGATGGATCCAAAAACGGCTGTGAAATTCATGACTGATGGCGTGCTGCTCCGAGAAGTTGCCCAAGATATCGCTCTGAGAAAATACTCCGCAATCATTGTGGATGAGGCTCACGAGCGAAGTGTCAATACCGATATCCTGGTTGGCATGCTCAGCAGGGTGGTCAAACTGCGAGCAGAGCTGTCCCAAGAAGACCCAAAGATCAAGCCATTGAAGTTAATAATCATGTCCGCTACTTTGCGGATAGAGGATATGACGCAGAACCCAAAGCTGTTCAAGACCCCCCCGCCTGTCTTGGAGGTGGAAGGCAGGCAATATCCAGTCACCGTCCACTTCTCACGGAGAACTCAACACGATTACGTCGAGGAGGCTTTCAAGAAGATCAGCAGAGGCCACAGAAAGCTTCCACCGGGAGGCATCCTTGTCTTCATGACAGGCCAGAATGAGATCACCGAGCTGAGGAAGAAACTCAAAAAGGCTTTTACTGGGATGGACTCTGCAACTGGCCCAAAAGTCAGGCTACCAGCCAACTTGGCCTCGATAGAAGCAGAGGACATAGATTTCGGTGTCGAGGACGACCGTGACGTACAAGATTACGACGACGACTTGGTTTCTGGCGATGAGGGTGAAGAAGACGATGAGGCTGAATTCGAGATTCCTGAAGAAGAAGGAGACACAGGATCCGGCCCGAAGCGCATGCACATCTTGCCTCTGTACTCGCTCTTGCCTACCAAAGAACAGATGCTTGTCTTTGAGCCGCCGCCGGATGGCTCTCGCTTGGTCATTCTGGCTACGAACGTTGCCGAGACCAGTTTGACCATCCCCGGCATACGATATGTATTTGACTGCGGACGATCAAAGGAGAGAAAATACGACCATTTGACTGGCGTGCAAAGTTTTGAGATTGGTTGGATCAGCAAGGCCAGCGCCAGCCAAAGATCTGGGCGTGCAGGGCGAACAGGACCCGGTCACTGCTACAGGTTATACTCTTCAGCTGTATACGAGAGGGATTTCCAGGAATTCGCCGAACCAGAATTGTTACGTATGCCTATCGAAGGTGTTGTCCTTCAACTCAAGGCCATGAACCTACAGAATGTGGTCAACTTCCCATTTCCCACGCCACCAGACACGCAGAGCCTCCGCAAGGCCGAAAGGCTCCTGAATTACCTCTCCGCCATCAACAGCAGCGGGAAGGTGACGCAAATTGGAAAGACCATGTCGATCTTCCCCTTGGCGCCACGTTTCTCTCGGATCCTCCTTGTCGGGCATCAATTTGACTGCATACAGTACACCATTGCATTGGTAGCCGGCCTTTCGGCTGCTGAAGTCTTCCTACCAGAATCACACGCCATCCCGCAGCTGGCAACTAAGGAATATGGTGAAGAAACCTTCCGCACAAATGCGGACGTGATCGCCGAGACCCGCCAGGCCAATGCCCGGCGCGCATACAATGCAGTTCACAAGAACTTTTGCTTCCTAGACGACAAGGCAGACGCCATCAAGCTGCTACAAGTCGTAGGAGAGTTCGCACACGAGCCGACCGAAGCATGGTGCGAATCTCACTTCATCCGTTACAAAACGCTCAAGGAGATCCTGCAGCTAAGGCAGCAGATCACGGAGCTCCTGCGGACGAACATCGCGGCGTTTGCCGGCCTCTCGTTCCAGGCCAAGCTCCCCAAGCCGTCCGAGAAGCAGATCACCGCCCTGAAGCAGATGGTCGCCGCCGGGTTCATCGATCAGGTCGCCATCAGGAACGACAAGGCGCCCACGCCGCTGGAGATGGGGCGGAAGCCCAGAAGGGCCATCGACGTGGCATACATACCCCTTACACCGCTCGCCGTGCCGGCGACCGCCGAGCCCAGCCAGAAGGCGGTTTATCTTCACCCGTCGTCCCCGATGGCGCACCTCAGCCCCGGCGAGTGCCCGGACTATGTAATCTACTCGCACCTGCAGAAGGCATCTGGGGGCCGCACCAGGATGCACACCCTCACCGACGTCAAGGGCGGACAGCTCGCCTCTTTGGCCAAGGGGACGCCATTGATCTCGTACGGAAAGCCGATCAAGGAGGTAAAACTGGAGAACACAGAAGGCGGGAAATTGCGAGAGGTATGGGTCGTGCCCTCGCTGAACGCGGAGGGCAAGGGTGGCTTGGGATGGCCTCTGCCTGCGAGGAAGGTCACGCAACGTAGGATTGCGGGGAACTGGGTCGTGCAGTAAACCACGAAAGGCACAGCAGACTGTTGAAATCATTTTGTTAGTTGAGTTGCAGGACAGACACACGGCTACAATGAAGTAGCAACCGGCCTGGGACTTAGTTGTTCGTTCTGATAGAAGGCATTCCACTATCAGTAGAGTTCTAATTCCAAGATGCCACGTTATGAGCGGCACAGCTTTGAGTTCAATCGCCCGCCGATGAACTCTTTGAACAACCTGCCACCTGGTCCGGGCGACAACCGGGTGGGAGAATGAGCACGTTCGAGGTTCCAGAAAATGCTCAGAAATCAACAGCTCGCAAGATTTCACGGAAAGTTGTGGGAACAGTGATTAATTCGTCAGAATTGAATATACAAGTAGAGAGCTGCAAGACTTTCCTTGCCCAGTAGAGGAGGAACAACCTCCCGAAAAGCCATGCCGTTCTGTAGAAAATTGGCTCTTGGGAGTCTCAAGGAATGCTGTTTCAGATTGCACCAAGTAAAGAGATAGGACACCGCAACTAACATCGCGGAACTTTTCCTGATTCCTTGTGCTTCTATGCTTCTGTGCTTGTGTTCACCCACGGCATTAAAGAACGGCCTCGATACGTCCAGTCTTTGAGAAGCTCTAGCCGTGATATTAAGCACTTGGCCACATCTTCCCTCAGAAGGCCCCTACTTCCGGGTAGTAGAGATGACGAACAAATTGTGTTCATGGGGGACGCACGGCCGGGTGTACTTGAACCAGCTGTAGACTGACGAACGTTTTGCTCGTATCAGCGAGCCGTGCATGTGCATTTGGAGGCGAGAAACCAGTTTGAGAAGCCGGCACGGAAGCCGTCCAGAAGAAAAGACCAATGCAATTCTCAATTCGCCTGCCACCTCAGTGGTTTCCAGTCAGGGGTATCGCACGTAATATTCACACCAGAACGCCACGCAACCTTTTCTCTCCACAGCATCCCCCAAATGAAGACCGTCCCCGAATTCTGTACGTCAACTCGCTCAAGATGGCGTTGTTGTACCGGTGGCTATGCCTGAGCCTCCTTTACTTTTCCTCCTGTCCTTCGATCTCCCGCCCGCCCCAGGTCTCGGGCTTTTCGTTTTCTTGGCCTCTTTCGCAGACAGCACCTCGACAGCCTTCGTGTTCAAGGGTGCCAGCGTAGGTGGTTTCACGGTTACGGGCGGTGCACTTGGTACGGCCAGCTTGTCATTGCGCCCGGTCGATGCGAAGTGGAAGTTGCCTGGCGCCCCAGTGATGGGGATCTCATCCATGTAGTCACCGCCGTACCTCATATGGATCCAGCAGGAATCCTCAGCTAAACGTGCGAGCTCTTCTTCCTTTGTCGAGGTTTTCGTGGGCGGCTGACCTTGTCTCCCACCGGGGCCTTCTGGCATGGGGGTGGCCTCCTTTGGCTCCAGAGTCGAAGCCCGCGGTACTTGAGGATTGGCATAGACGTGGCCCTGCGCAGGTGTCCACTTTTGTATACTGTTGGCATTCTCGAGGATCTTGCCCACTGCCGTGGAGATGGTGGCCTACAGAGTAGCATTCTGTCAGCATCAAATGCTTCGCACAAGAAATCGAGAGAAGAGTCCATAACTTACCGTTCTCGAGCTCAAGAGATCCGCAAATGTCGGCGCGGCATACAGGTTCTCCCCGACCAAGAAATAGTCTTTATGCACCGTCAACTCGTCCTCCTGGCCCGGCCTCTTCCGTCTGTTCTGCTTGCGGATGACCCAAACACCTGTTCCCTGGCCCGGGCCGGTCTCGGCAGGCTGCTCAGCGACGATGTATTCGAGGCCCTGCATGCTCCTCAGCCGCGTCTCGAAGGCCTCGCGGGTGGCAATCACATGGAAGAGGTTGGCATTGTACTGGGCTTGGTTCTGGATGACATTGTTGTTGGACGTTGGGTCGAAAAACGGCGACGTAGCGAAATAGTGTAACACGGTGTTTGTGTGCAATGGTCCAAACTGCATGATGAAGGCCGGGTTCCTCCACTGGATCTCGTCCATGGCAGACTCCTTCGCGGCGGAGCCCATCTTGACAGCCCGAACCTGGGGACGGTGAAGCAAGGCAGTTCGATTCTGCTCTTTTCGACAGAGTTGTGAAGAAGGTGGCTTATTTCGGAGGGTACGGATTGCACGGGGGAGGGAGTCGAGTCGACCTGGGCCTCGAAGATTATGTTGATGGAGTGCAGAGCTATCGGCCCTGTGTAGGAAGGTTGAGTGTAGCTCTTGGGTGACGGCCGTGGGGGTGCTTTGACAAGTTGGAGCTCGCCTACCTGGGCAGGCAGGGGTAGATGCTTGTTCCTGGGCTAGGTACCCCAGTTTGCCCCGCTATGCACTAGCCAGTCCAGATGTCAGTGGGTTGGTCCACAACAGCCAGTAAGTTGGGGACGCTGCAAGGCTTCCAAACTCTAAGCCTTCCTGGCCGTTACTTTCCGTTCTCACTTCATCCGTCCATCCTCGTCAGTCCAAAATACTGTCTGATTTCTACGCCGTGCTTTACCGAAACTGTCACACTTTATTGCTCGCACACATACAGAATGGATCTGGTATCGACCATTCGCAAGTCAGGATCACGAGGAGGAGTCAACTTCAGCTGGGATGAGGTGGCCAACTCAGCACACCGTGAGAACTATCTTGGCCACTCCCTGAAAGCACCCGTCGGGCGATGGCAACAAGGCCGCGATCTTGGTTGGTATGCCAAGGCGGATTCAAGCGATCCAAATTCCAATGAGACAGAGGAAGAAGCCAAGGCTCGCAGGCGTCGTGAGGAGATCCAAAAAATCAAGGAAGCGGAGGAGGATGCGATGGCAGTAGCACTGGGCCTACCCCCACCGGTACGAAATCAGTCAGGGGCAAATGCCATCGAAGTCTCCGGATCAAGGGTCAACGACGATGAAGCTGAGACTGGAGGATTGCAAGTCACGAAGAGGGAGGAGAAGGGTGAGGCAGCTCGTGGACGGCGATCAGATGGCCGTGATGAGAGGAAGAGGGAAGGACGCGACCGCGAACATCGCCACAGGCACCGGCACCGCAGCCGAAGCCGAAGCCGAGAAAGACACCGTGAGCATCGGAGGAAAGACCGAGACGACGAGGGCGAGCCCTCATCACGCCGCGATCGCAGGAGTCACAGAAGCACGAGCCGCAATAGGGGTGAGGACCATCGCAGACGGCACAGACATCACAACCAAGGGGCTACGCGAAGTAGAAGTCGGAGCCGGGAACATCGGAGGTCAACCAAAGACGGATACCGTCAAAGATCTCCTGACAGACGGAGGAGTTTCAGCCCTGAGCGCCGGCGGAGCGACAGATAAGCGCCGCGCCGCTGGAAACCCAGACGCCTTCGGGGGAGCATGTCGTCACCTTTCGGAGTATGAAGGGTTGGGGGGACTTTGTGGTTGCTCCGTCCCTCCGTCCTCGACATGCAGCACAAACAGTACATAGACATTATTCCACTTTGTCTCGCCGTGGAATAATCTTGGAGGGCTTCGAAGATCATTTGGCATCCAGCAGTCCAGAGTATTTTCGATATATTCAGTCACTCTCAAACATTACTTACTCTTTGAATTTTGCCACAAGGCAACGAGATACCGATAAATGTGAGATCAGGACGGAATACGTACTAAGTAGCCATCTGTTTGTGAAGGGGCTGTACTATAAAGACCACCTGATCAATGAACCCCTGGCCGCTTGTAGTGGGCCAATAGGCTCTGGCGCCAGGCGGACCGGCAGCGCCTGCAAGGCTGTCCGCGTGCCCAATCTAAGGGGCAAGTCGCGGCGGACCCTGGATCTACCCGCTGGACCTCCTGCATGACGCTTTGTCTTCGCCCGGGCAGGCACGCAATGGCGACAAGTTACATACAAGACGAAACGCAAGGCGGCGGCAGCCTTGTACGCCACCCGTTCTCTCGTCCTTACCGTTCCAATAGACCGATCAGATATCTTGAGAACTAGACCTGTCTTTATTCTTCTCTTTCTTTTTGCCTCGTACAAAAGTCTTGATTTTTGTCCACTTGCTGTTTGTTCCGATTCCTGTGAACTTAATCTCATCCGCCAACAAACCACCGGTCTACTGTCCTTAGTTACCGGTCAGCTTCGTGAGACCAACATCTGTATTGGACGATCCATCAACCACCGATCCCGAGACGCCACACCGTACCGTACCGTGCATACTCTCTGGAACCACGTGGAATCCTCGCCAGCCCGCAGGCACAGCCTGTGGTAGCCGCGATGGACTACTCCAAGCTGCGAGCAACCGCCTTGACGGCCGGCGAAGACGAAGAAGCCGTCACTGTTGACACCAGGGCCTTGATTGACAAGGTGCTGGCAAGATACTCGGGGGAATGGACTACTCTGCGAGAACTCATCCAAAACGCCGCCGATGCTCAAGCCACGACCGTCTCGATAACGTACGAGACCCTCCCCTCGACCACGACGCCTCTCCCCGCCACGACAAACCGATCCGAGCTGCTCAAGCACACCTTGACGCATCACACCCTTCGCCGGCTTGTCGTCAAGAACAATGGCCAGCCATTCGCAAAGACAGACTGGGCAAGGTTGAAGCGGATAGCCGAGGGAAATCCTGACGAGACCAAGATCGGTGCCTTCGGAGTAGGCTTCTACAGTGTGTTTGCCGATTGCGAGGATCCATTTGTCAGCTCTGGCAACGAAGCAATGGCGTTTTACTGGAAAGGAAACGCCCTCTTTACCAGGAAATTGGTCCTACCGCCGGAGCAGTGCACCAAGGACACCGCGTTTGTCCTTGATTACCGGAATACTACAACGCCCGTCCCCAACTTGCTGTCTATTAGCCAGTTCCTTGCAACAAGTTTGACCTTTGTGGCGTTACAGAATATTGAGTTCTGGATTGATGACTACAAGGTGTTGTCTTTGCAGAAAAAGACAGCCCCAAGTGTTAATGTTTCGATTCCGAGGGACTTGGAGACCAGGACTCGGGATGGCCTCATGAAGCTGGCGGTAGTCGACCGTACGAGCGCGCAAATCGATGCATCTTTCATGGGAGCTGTTGGCTGGAAACCAGTGGCAGCGACAAATGCGTCCAACGACAACTCTGGCGCCTCAGACGTTCCCACCATCAGGAGCTTCTTTTCGAGGCTGGCGTCCTCTGCCGCGCAAGCAAACCGAAGCAAAGCGGCAAAAGAGGAAGCCGCTGTGCAGCAGGCAATCTCCGAGGATATCGTTGCTGAGTCTACTTCGAGCATTTTCCTCCAGGTCACAACTGGCTCAATACAGACAAAGGTCTCTGCCTCGTTCGCTGCGGAATTGGAGCGCGCCACGAAGAAGCCGCCGCCCAAGACGACGAAGTTGGCAATACTGACATCGTCTTATGACGAGACGCTCGCATCGGAGAATTCGTCTAGTTCAGGCCCAGCTGCTAAAGCTGCTGATGTCTTTGCATCAGTATTGCCGAACAAGAAGCCCGGAGGCAGGATCTTTATCGGTTTTCCTACTACGCAGACTACGGGAGCCGGCATGCATATTTCAGCGCCGTCTGTTATCCCCACGGTGGAACGTGAGGCAATCGACTTAAACGCCCGATGGGTCAGGAACTGGAACATCGAGATGCTCCGCGTTGCTGGCATCATGACACGCCTGGCGTTTGCCAACGAGATGTCGGATCTGGAGCAGAAGCTCAGGAGGGTCATAGATGCAAGGGCAAAAGGCTCCCAGCCCACAAAAGACGAAGTCGCAAAGTTCATTCCCGAAGCGCTGCACATTCTGAGAACCTACACGTTCCAGGACTCGACTCCTAGTGCAAACGTGGGGCAGATAATCGAGGAATCATTCTGGTTCGCATTCCAGAAGGCATCGATCGAGGTCTTTTCGAGTCGAGGAGTCTTGCCTTCGACTAAAGTCCGTGTTGGCTCTGACGAGCTAGGAAAGTTTGTCAATGGGATTCCTGTCATATTGGACGAGATGAAAGACGCGACTTTCATGAGGAAATTGGAAGACTTTGGTTTGATCCAACGGATCACTCCGGATGATATCCGTGAGGAGCTAGAAGCGAAGGCGCTTGACAAGGACCAACTAATACACTTTATTGGCTGGGCTAGTAAGAAGGCAGCCAGCGGAGAACTGGACCCTGGCAGCAGGGCGCGTCTCTTCGATGTCACTGTTGCAACAGTTGGGGATGGCGAGTCGGGCGAGATCATCGCCTTGAGCTCTGTCAGGAATTATCTTAGTAGCAACAAGATCCCACCAAGCTTGCCAATACCTCCGACAACGATTCCCTTTGCCTTTACGAACCACCTTACCGAACCGCAGCTGCAGGCCCTTGGCTGGGAGCGGCTCGAGATCGTGCCTTGGCTGCGATTTCTGATCGAGACAGCGTCTGGCCGGTCCGATGACGAGAACATCACCAAGTCGTCCAAGTTTGCCGTGTCAGTCTTAACAGTTCTATCGAAGAATTGGGACAATTTGGGTCTGAGCTCCAAAAGCACCGTTACCTCTTTGCTTCAAGGCATCACAGTAATGCCAACGAAGATGGGGATGAAAAAACCTACCGAATCATTTTTCTCATCAGTGAAGCTCTTTGACGACTTGCCTACGATAGAAGGGTGCCAGACTCTCAAGGAGAAATTCTTGTCCGCTTTAGGCGTCCGAAGAACCCTCGATCTGGACACAATCTTTTCGCGGCTGCTCAGTCCTTCCGGAGAAACGGCCCATAAGCCATGGAGTCACATGGAGCTCATCAAATACCTGGCCTCTGTAACGGATGACATTCCCGCAGATGACAAGAAAAAATTGAAGAATTCTCAGATCTGTCCTGCGGAAGCTGGGCCGTCAGGCATGGAGTCCACTCAAGGCACCAAAGAGTTATACAAATTGTCTGATCTCTTCGAGCCCAAGTCGGATCTTCGGGCTCTCGGGCTACCGCTTCTGCAGTGGCCTGGACCACCAGGAAGCTTCAAGGCCAGCTCCAAGGAGGGTCGATTTCTTTATAGCCTAGGATTGCGCCCATACCCTGCTGTCCCTGAACTCGTTGAACTGATGGCATCATCTGATCCATTGCTCAGAGAAAAAGCGAGGGGTTACTTCATTGCGAACCATCAGATCAACGGCTACGTTGCTTTCAATATCGCGAACACCACCAAGGCTATTCTTCCCTTGCAGGGAAACGCAAAGCAGCTTGTGCCTCCTTCCGCCTGCTACACCAATGAATCAGCTTCTGTTCTGGGCTTCAACATCCTTGCCAGAGACCTCCATCAGCATGCCATCAAGTTTGGGGTTCCTCGTGATCCTCCTATCGAGAACTGTGTTTTCCGGCTCACATCGAAACCACCACAGGATCGTGATTCGGCAGTCACCTTATTTGAGTACTTCACTGCCCGAATCAGCGACTTAGGAGAGGGCAGTCTGGCCAAGCTGAGAGCAGCTCCAATTGTGCCTGTCAGTCGCAAGAGACGCCAAGATGGGTCCTCTAGAGAGAAGACCAATTCTCAAAGTGTCACGCTTGTCACTCCTCAGAGTGTCTATCTTGGCTCGTCATCGACGTACGGAGAGATCTTTGATTTTGTTGATTTTGGACAAACGGCAAATGCATTCTTGCTCAAGTGTGGAGCAAAGCTGGAGCCGACCAAGGTGAGATGTCTTTTGTGATCGTTTCCACAACGTAAAGACTAACATAAGACAGCATGAAATTGCCACGTTTGCTTGCAGCGAACCTGTTCGTCTGTGGACTACGGTCCAGACGTCTGAAAAGTACCTAGACGTCCTGAGATCACTTGGGAACGACCTGTCAACTCTAAAGAGGGACAAGGATCTTTACAGGAAGATGAAAACCGAAAAATGGCTGTTGGCCTTTAAGGACGTTCCATCTCCCAAGAGTAAGGGATCGGAGGACGATGAGTATAGTGAGCCCATTCGCCATGCTCAGCTTGCCGCTCCCGGCGAGATCGTCATATCGGACGATTTCTACAGCTTTCGACTGTTCAAGGAACACTTGCTTTCGGCTCCTGAAGATGATGCTCTGGAAGCCTTCTATCTTTCCTTGGGCTCTCCAACTATCAGCAGCTTGGTACAGGAAGATGCACGGGTCGGAAGGTCAATGCCATCGCAAGATGGTGCTGAGTGGCTGCGGAAACACATCCTCGAGCGCACGAAGTTATTTCTGCACGAGTACCGGAACATCCGAAGGGAGGCCATCAAGCATGACGCTAAATGGTTAGACAAGAACCTGGACGTTGAAGTTGTTCAGAGTGTGCAACTTCGACGTACATTAAGGGGTCAAGCCCAGTCGCACACAGAGAAACGATCAGCGATGGCCATGAGAGCAGCGACGGGGCAGAAATTGTACATTTCTGCTGATCAAGGGAAACCGGACATGTATCAAGTTGGCCAGGCGGTCTGTTCGCTCATCCTGACACGTCACAACCAACAGTCGTATTTCTTCTTCGAGCCTTTCCTGAAGCTTGGTCTCCTGGATCTCAGGGCTCGCGGGTATAACGTCGACAGAATATTGCGCGCGAAGGCCGAGGAGGCACGGATGGCCGAAGAGGAACGACGCAAGGCTTTGGAGGCCGAGGAGCAGAGAATTAAGGAGAGGGAAGCGGACTGGGCTCGCCAGAACAAAGCTGCCTCTGAAGCTGAAAGCAAGCGTCCCCGCACACCGGCAGAGCCCTCACAAAAGATGCCGGGTTCATTCGGCTCAGACTCCCCTGAAGACCTGCCCGCGCTCCCGCCTCCTCCTGCAAATCAACAAGAGAGACGCAGCAAGGGCTTTTTCTCTAATTTCACCCGCAAGTTTGGGTTGGATAGGGACGAGACGGCAGAGGAGCAGTTGGACAAGCTGCTCACAAACCCGGAACCTGAGGTCAAGCCCGCTCCGCCCGGGCCCCAGACTCAAGGTCCCGGGGACAGTGGACGGGTGACGAACCCAGCTGTCGTGCAGAACAATCTGTTGCAAGCCATCCGGTCTACGAGACCACATGATTCTTCCTCAGTGTTCAACCCACCTCAAACACAAGAAGTCAAGGAACAGGCGACATACTGCGACAGCAAGCCTGCTCAGAATATCGTCTTCGCGGCACAAGCCCCGCGCGGTATGAAAGTTTACCTGCACAAGGAGCTTTCCATGGACCAGATGAGCTTCTTGACCGCCAACAGAGACGCGATCTCGACCTTTGAGTCACTCCTGCGCGACGTCGCTGACGTCTATGGTGTCTCACCTACAGCGATGCAAATCCATTTCGACGAGGAAGGCCCATGCATTGCGTTCAACTTGAACGGCAGTATCTTCTGCAACCTCCGATACTTCCGGCAGCTAAATTACGAGAAGATGAAGGCCTCCGGCGCTGCTGGGGCAGCGGCCAAGGCTGAGGCCGGGATATGGTGGTTTGTTGTCGTCGCGCACGAGCTGGCCCACAACCTTGTAGGGCCGCACGACGCGAATCACAGCTACTACACCGAGTCTTTCATACAGGAATACTTCACCAAGATGATGTCTCGGGCTTTGTCGTGGACTCAGACGTCAGGGCAAGGGAGTCAGCGGGAGATCCCAGTCACCATCAATGGGGCTCAGGCTGAGCCGCAAGTTGCGCCGCCACCGCCGTACAGTCAGATGAGCTAGGCAGCCAGGCAGAGGCCGCCTGTCCGAGTTGTTAGATGCCACCAAGGGCGTATGACCTGCATACGAAGGGATTCGGCTCGAGAGGGACAAGTTGCCTGGCTAGGCGAGGTGTTGCCGAGAAAGTAAAGTAGAAGGCCACACGACAGGATTCAGAAACGGTAGGGATAGACCCGAGTCGTTGGCAGGTTGCGTGGAGATTTCAGGAGCACACACTAGAGAAGCATTCAGCACGGCGTTGATGAAACATTTCCCGAGCGTTTGAGGCGTTGGAATTCTGGCTTGGAGGCGTTCATTTCGTACCTGCATCCAGACAGACTCAAGGACGGGGCCCTTTCAAGGCCCTTGGGGCCCACAGCATCACATCGCACTACATTAGATCACATATCTGTAACAGCACAAAAGACCACTCAGCTCCCGAGGGGCGCTTTTGGCCTCCTTGATCAAAACCTGTCAGTTCGTGGCCACGTGGGGTGTGACGCGAGGCATTCCGCCGGGGATGATCGACCCTGTGCTTCCGCCGGTCGCACAAGGTTGGCGTTCGTAGACCAAGTCGCCTGCTTACTTGGAACATTTTGGCCCTGCCTCATTTTGTTTCAATTGCCCGGGAGACAAAGGGCTGGGACAACGGGCCGGAGAGACCGCGGGGAGGATTATGGAGCTGGCTGCCCTGAGGAATGTCTCTGTCACTCTGTAACAAGCCACCGGAGAGACATCAGCTTAACCTCCAGGCTCACCTAAGCTGAGACGCCCGGCTCTCCATCGGCGATTCGGGCGGCGATGACGGTAGCCTCGGGGGCGGTGGGCTTCTAGATCGCTCCTCGCCCAGTCGTGTTGTTCCTGACCGAAACTCCATCATTATGAATCCCAGCTGTGACTCGAGGCAGGGCGCGAAGCAAACCCCCGGTTAATCATCCGAGACAGGTATGTCGTGGCCAGCGATAACGACCTCGTGTTTGTGTTGTTTGTTTTCGACGTGGTCGATGCTGTGTTTTCTTCTCTCTCTCTCTTCTCTTTTCCCTTCTTTTCTTCTTCTCTGTCTATTTCTTCTCCCTTCCTTTTTTGTCCCTCCTTGCCGGCTTGCTTTTCCGTCCTCTTTCGGATGGCGGCAGGTATAACCGTTGCTGTGGCGCGGTAGCCCGGTGATAAATTCTAAATAGTAAAGAAGCAGGGCGGCGATCCTTCTCCCGCTCATTCTCCTTGCCCCCTTGGTGTAACGACGGCTGCACGTATCCGTGTTACTAGAGGTCAGGGGCCGAGAGTTGCGCTGCGCGTGTGCCTGTCAGCCATCCTTGCCCCCGCGTAGGCTGCGAGCCTCCTTGGCGAAGGAGAGGATTTTGTGTCACCCTCGTTGTTCCTGTCATCGTTCTGTAGGGTCGCACAGCTGACAGGGAACGATCTGCGCATTGGCTTGTTGGTTCTTTGGTGCAACTTGACTCGATGAAATTTTTTGCTCTCTTTCATTTTCTCACCTAACCTCACCTCACATTTTGGTTCCTTTTCTGACGTCCTGTCGCCCTCGCCCTGACCGGTATCATTTCCGCAAAGCAAGCTCCAGGCCGTGCCCCGTCTGCCCGTCCAATCTGGCTGCCCGCTGCTGAGACATGGTAGCTGTCAAACCCTGCCTCACGTTTGGGCCTTCAGCCAAATGCGTGAAAAGCTGCAGCATCGCGTGTGGGAGGGAGGGATAGAAAAGAAAGAAGGGGCAGAGCCTGCACCGGGGAGGCAGAGCGGACATGTTGCAGCGCCCATTGATGCGCAGAGAGGATGGAGCACATTTGCGTCAACGGGCTCAGAGCTCTCGAAAATGAGATGGCCCCTGATAGACTGCACCTGGTACGACAGAGTGGAGAGTCGATCCAGTCTGCCAGTGTAGGTCGATGCCACAATCGGCCCACAAGCGTGCGCGTTCAACTTGACACATCGACGTCAACGTTACAGTAGCACGGAAAAGCCCATGGAAGCAGGCATCACGGTTCCACCGTTCTTGGTACGCGCGACCCGTCCTCGTCCTCCGAGCGTGCCTCGCTGCGGTTCTATTTCGTGAGGATGATGGGAAATGAGTCTTTTTCATGCCGTGCTGGTTGGAGCTGCTGAGATCATCATCATCATCGATCACCCTCCGAAGTCCCTTCCGTCTCTGCCGTTGCGTCTACACTAATAACCAAGACCCACAATCTACGGGCCTGTCGGAGAGGTCGGGGCCCATCCGCCTCGCTGGACCCACTCCTCCGAAGGGTCGACGAACATGCCGATTTTAAGATTGACCCAGCATTCCCTAGCCCACTATGCGTGGGTGGTTCCGTAAGAACGGCAAGAATTCGGTATTGGCGGGAAGCATGATTTCCCCCTGAACAGGCGTGTCTCCACTGGCCCGAGACGAAACAACGACGAGCCCTGTTAAACCGGGGCACGGCACATGGGACAAACAGCCCAGCCGGTTCCCAACAGCATGGCAAGACGAGGTGATATAGACTGAACGGCTGACTGACTGCCCACTGGTTCCACTCGTAAGCGACCACGGGCGTGACAGCGTGCGTCAAACTCTCGGGACCTCCTGCTTGGGGGCGTGTACACAAGTGACACTGAAGAGCCGGGCCCTGTCGCGGCGCAGATCCTGGGAGGAATTGAAAAAAAGAAAGAGAGAAATAAAAAAGGCCGAGCTGAGGATTGATGCGAGGTTGGAATTTGTGGTAAAACAACCCCCTTGGGGGCACACGAGCGCCCAGGCGTCGTCTCCTTTGTATCGCAGCAGCCCCGCCCCGCTCCCCAGCAACCAAATGCAGCACAGATGGGCAAGGGGCCTCGTGGTCTACTTCTTCCTCGACTGACACCTCGCTCGAGTGGGCGGGTGGGCGTTGAAAATGATAGCTTTGGGCGCTTGTTTCTACGTTGCCAAGCCGATGGCAGGCAAATGCTGTCAAGGCCAAGCCACCAACGGTCAAAACGTCTACTCTGTATGTGATGACGATCACGCCACATATAGTGTCGACGTGCCTCGTCTCGGCCCTTACTTCTACTGCTCTACTCTCCCACATGTCCCGCCCGCTCGCTTCCTTTGTCCGCAGGTCACCACTGGCGGTTTTGACAAGATTGCGCCTCGCTCGGTTGTGTCTCGTATATGGGCGGCTGTCCTCGTCGGTGGACCCCAAACGCTGCGCTGCACACATGTAAGCTTTCTCAGCGTGGCATAATCCAACGCAACGTGTCTTGGGTCAGACGGCCAGGCACAGATTCCGCTGGCCCGCAGCTCTGAGGCAACTCAGATCCAGCAGCCCTGCAGGATTAGATCGCGTCCAGAAGGGGTCTAAGTTTGGTGAGGTGAGACCTGTGCCATCCTGACCGACCCGGGCCACGAGCTGTCGCCCGTTCCGCGCTGTTTCGTTGTACCACTAGCCCTCATGTACCGAGGCTAGCTGTCAAGAGCCCAGCCTACCCGCCCTTGGGACACAACTTGGAAAGGCGCAGGACTTCGGAGGTGAATGGTGGATGACGCCTCCGGTTGGATGCTTCAAAGGCGGCTACGGCGTGTTGGACTCGTGTGACCTTGAAACGCCGGTACTTTTCTCTTCTCTGCGAGGATAACGGGTAGACTTTGTGCGCAAGAATAGTGTGTCGCCCATCCGTGAGTGATATGGCATCCTGCTGCAGCCAGCGATATGGTGTCTGCTGGGTGGCCCCGTCCAGGTCGACGACGCCACAGACGAGCTCGTCGCTTCACACTTCAAGATACGCGGCCGCAAGTTCCCAGCAAGTCGTACAGGAGGTAGCGAGTCGTGTACCATCACCATCAGCTGTGTGAAGCACGGAAAGGGCGATGGCACCAAATCTGAGGCTAAACGAAGTAGTGAGTAAAGCAAAGAGGGAAGAACAACAGTCATTGTCTGTCCCAAAGATGGGGGCCGCAAAAAAGTCAGCGCCGTCAAATTATAAAACGAGGGTCGTGGCTCGTCGATCGGCACTGCCTGCCTGTCTGCCTGTCTGTTACATGTCAGTTGAATTCTGGGGAAAGAGCATCGTACCATTATTATCATCAGATTGCAGTGACGCATGGTCAGATCAACACATCACGGCCCTCTTTGATCCCTTTGTTGCAGTAGAAATAGAGGACAACGTTACCGCACACCTACAAACCCCATCACCCACCTATAAACACAACCCCTAAACAATGGCTCCTCAGAATATTTACGACAATCCTATTTTTTTTGAACTTTACTCCGAGTTCCCTAGAGCAAAGGAGGGCGAGAAAGGAGCATCAGAATGGCCCGAGCTCCTGCAGATGCTACCCCATGACCTCAACGGCAAGAGGGTGCTCGACCTCGCATGCGGCGAGGGCTGGTTCGCGCGCTGGTGTGTGTCGCGGGGCGCAAAGACCGTCGACGCCTGCGACATCAGCGTCAATATGCTCCGCAAGGCCGAAGGCCTGACCAAGGGCCCCAAGACCACGTCGTCGGCATCCACTTCGGCGTCGAGCCTTGGCGAGTGCGGTGTCGGCCACCACGGCAGCAGGGTCGAGGACCCGAGCGAGGACGGGCTCATCAAGTTCACGCGCGTGGACCTCGAGACGCTGCAGCTGCCGAGCGAGACGTTCGACCTGGTGTTCTGCGGGCTGGCCCTGCACTATGTCAAGAACCTGGGCGGGCTGATGCGCCAGGTGCACTCGTCGCTGGTGCCCGGCGGGCTGTTCGTGTACTCAATCGAGCACCCTTTCCTGACGGCGCCCGTAAGCCCCAAGTTTATCAAGACGCCGACGACCAACAATAACAACACCAGCATCATCAACAAGGCGGGCGGCGCGGGCGCCGGCGAGGTGGACCAGTGGACGGTGGACAGCTACTTCGCCGAGGGCGTGCGCTCGGTGGACTGGATCGTGGACGGGGTCATCAAGCAGCACCGCACGCTGACGTCGTACTTCGAGGCGATGCGCGAGGCCGGGTTCGAGGTCGAGAAGATGGACGAGTGGGGCGCGACGAACCAGGCCGGGAGGAAGCACCCCGACTGGGTCGAGGGCGTGATCCCTCGCTTCTTGCTGGTCAAGGCGAGGAGAAAGGGCAGACAGGCGCGGCCCTGGGGCGGGATTGCGAAGGTTTTTGGCTTCTCTTCCCAGTAGGATGGGGGAGGAAGGCGCCTGGGGTGCAGTAGGAGAAGGAAACGGAGACGGGGACGGAGGCGGCCAGGGGCGATTGGGGGCCGTCACCTGCGGTGCATGTAGATACTCTAGACTGCCAGGTGGTTTGCAAGTAAACAAACCTTCGTTCCACGTCCTGGCCTCTAGTCTACGACAACCATTGCCGACAGCAGCACAGCCACTGGTTCTCATTCTGCCCCTTACACTAACCTCTGACCCTGCCTCTCTCTCTCTCTCTCTCTTCTCTGCGCGTTCTGCCTCACGGGCAGATAATTCTCCCCAGCACTGTGGTCATGACACGCCCAGGGGAACATTGTTCGGAGTGTCAAATGACGGACAAGCTTTTTAGATGCTTGGCTCCCCAGGCGACCCCTAGCAGATCGGATGGATCATGCATGGTCTTTAGTCGGGCAGGGGGGTACATTGCTATGGTCGGCCGTTATCTCTCCGTACATGTTATTTGTGTATTGTGTGTGCATGGTGTGCAGCCTGGTGGCACGGCACCCAGCCGTGGTTCCTCCCATCCCATCATGCATGTCGAAACCAGCAGCAATCATTCTACTGTGTGTCTACTGTGGCATTTGGAGGAGTGTGGCTGCTGTGTGGCCTGCGGCGTGGACTGCGGCGTTGGGCTACTCCAGCCTAGCCTTGCACTACGTAGGAGGGGGATGAGCTACCCCACACTTTGGTCTCGTCCCACTTGTCCGTGAGCTCCGGGCCAGCTTTGAGCGGGGGATGCCGAGCGATGGCCGAGAATCGACCGCCAACGCCATGTCAACAGCACAGCGGTGTCAGACAGCCAGACACCGAGGGGCCGGCTTCTTTCCTCATCGAGCACAAGCCGGGACCGGTGACCAGTAGTACTACACGCTCGAAACTACCCAGGCTGGCCAGGACGGCCAGACGAGGGCTGGACAAGCGGGGTCGGCGACCGTCTGCCACGCCTTTGCTGAGCATCGTCGATGCCATTCGCAGGCCCCTCGGGCGCCTGCTGCACCATTGAGACGAAGGCTGGCTTGGCCTTGTATCGAGATGGCACCCCATTGCTCCGGCTGAACAGAGACATGCATTGCAGGCAAGCGGTGCGGCGCCCTGGGAGGAGGATGGGCGAGGGGAACCACGAGCAGCTGTGCTCGCGCAGGCATCACACACACTGAGAGCGAGAGAGCAAGACGCAGAGACATGGCAGATCCAGATCCATAGCTCGAAGCTCAAGTGGAGAGTGGGCCCACATCCAATCCACGGCATGGAAACGGGCGCTGGCAATGATGTGAATCCAAGGCACACCCACGCGCATTATTATCGGCGTTTGATTTCACCACTACCTCAACGCCCTGCCGCGACCACGCGAAACCCGCACCACCAACAAGCTCCAGACAAGCACCCGCCTCCATCCATCAGGGTGCCCCAATGGTATCTTGTACACTGCACCACCCCCTGGGCACAGCTTCCGCGCAGGGATCCGGGTCAGATGGCTGTCTCCCAAGCTCATGCAGACAACCTTGGAAGCAGGTCCACCGGATCATCTCTTACACAGGCACGCATCGTGTAGGCGGAGAGGAGCAGAGGTAACAGGTTGAGGGCAAGCGCGCGAGTTTGAGCTGGCCTCTCTCTCCCTTACTTTGGGCCCTAGACTGGCACACATAAATAGGTAGCCCTGCTCCGTCCTTTCCTCGACTGCGCTTGGGGATGATCCCATTGTGTCGTAATCAGTTCATATCTCTTCCTCAACCTTGTCATTGTCTCGCCTGGTCTGATCGTTATCCCGATCCTCCTCCGAGCTTCCCTTACACGCACACATAGCACACGGCCGTCCTTCTCGAGGCTATAAGACCAACGAGCCCGCCCTACAGCTCTCTTGCGCTCTCACCAGACTGCCAAGCCAATTCATCTTCTTCTCTCAAATCAATTGAGCATCACAAGCCGTCAAAATGGTACTTACATCTGCATCTCGTCCCCTAGCCCGCTCTCTTGGTCCCATTGCTTCGCGCAGCCGAGGCCTGAGCTCTCTAGCTTCCGCCTCTGCCGTCTCCAGCCTGAGGAACTACTCCTCGCGATCTGGTGCGGTGACAACTCGACAGGCTGCCGCACACAATTCAGCCCTGCCAGGCTCAATATGCCGGAGCAAATTGGGACCAACAACGTCAATTCGGTCGCTGACAGATTTTCCTCGTGAAAAGGTCAAGGTACTAATGGTCTTGTACGATGGTGGCAAGCACGCCGAGGAGGTAAGCTCATCCAGTCTTTCTTTCTCCTCTGAACCCGAACCCCTTCCAGATGCCGCGCCGACAGCAGCTCTCCTCGCACCCGCGCATTTACGCATCAATTGCCTCCGTCGCAAGGCCTTCGACCTCCTCTCTCCCCCCCCAATCCGCAATATTCCATGCTAGGCCAGACTAGGGCTGCGCTGTGCTGTGCGTTACGTTGCGCGCTCCAAGCGACGGCCAGCTTTTCTGGGGCCCGGCAGACTGGTTACAGCATTGCGGGGTAGCATTCTTGGGAGGGAGCAGGGGTAGGAGGGGGCTGCGGCCGATCTGAAGCTCGATCCTTCATCCAAACTGGCCTGGGCTTGCCTACTGCCTTTGGCCTGGCCAGTCGTGTGCGTGATGGACGTCAATGGCCTGGACGAACGGATCCATGCGACGCCAGCCAGACAAAGAGAGACAAACACCGTAGTTGGAGAAGTGCGGGGGTGCTTGGAGATCGCTGCGTCTCGGCGCGCCGTGGAGAAGATGCAGTTCGCTAACTGGAAACCTCCGACCCACAGGTCCCCGGTCTGCTTGGCACCACCCAGAACGAGCTCGGTATCCGGAAATGGCTCGAGGATCAAGGTCACACTCTGATCACAACCTCCGACAAGGAGGGTGAGAACTCGGTCTTTGACAAGGAGCTCGTCGACGCTGAGATCATCATCACCACTCCGTGAGTCTTCCAGCTTTGACTTGAGCACAGCTTTCAGCCAACAGCGCTCCCAAAACCGTCCGGCTGTTCCTCGAGGATTCAAACTGATCGCCCACCTATAGCTTCCACCCTGGTTACCTGACCGCCGAGCGTCTCGCTAAGGCTAAGAACCTGAAGCTTGCCGTCACCGCTGGCATTGGTTCTGACCATGTTGACCTGAACGCTGCCAACAAGACCAACGGTGGCGTCACCGTCGCCGAGGTCACGGGCTCCAACGTCGTCTCCGTTGCTGAGCATGTCGTCATGACGATCCTGCTCCTCGTCCGCAACTTCGTCCCCGCCCACGAGCAAATCGAGCGCGGTGACTGGGACGTCGCTGAGGCTGCCAAGAACGAGTTTGACCTTGAAGGCAAGGTCGTCGGCACAGTTGCTGTTGGCCGTATTGGTGAGCGTGTGCTGCGCCGCCTCAAGCCCTTCGACTGCAAGGAGCTGCTGTACTACGACTACCAGCCCCTGAGCGCCGAGAAGGAGGCCGAGATTGGCGCCAGGCGCGTCGAGAACCTCGAGGAGATGCTGGCCCAGTGCGATGTTGTCACCATCAACTGCCCTCTGCACGAGAAGACTCGCGGTCTGTTCAACAAGGACCTCATCAGCAAGATGAAGCCAGGCTCATGGCTTGTCAACACCGCCCGAGGAGCCATCGTCGTCAAGGAGGACGTCGCCGATGCCCTCAAGTCCGGCCAGCTCCGCGGCTACGGTGGTGATGTCTGGTTCCCCCAGCCCGCGCCCAAGGACCACCCTCTGCGCTACGCCAAGAACCCCTTCGGCGGCGGCAACGCCATGGTCCCTCACATGTCCGGTACCTCGCTGGATGCCCAGAAGCGTTATGCCGATGGCACAAAGGCCATCCTGGAGTCATACCTGACTGGCAAGTTCGACTACCGGCCCGAGGATCTCATCGTGACCAACGGCGACTACGCCACCAAGGCCGTAAGAATTCTCCCCTCACCCAACCCCCACTTGCTCAAACTTCGATTTCTAACCCCCTTTCCACAGTACGGCCAGCGTGCTAAGAAATAAATAATATGATTTGTAACGTCACGAAGGATCATTGATTGATCCTTCTGGTTGGGAGGTACTTATGGGGAGAGGTCGTGTCCATATTTTTGATATTCCATACCTCCATAGCTCAATTATTGAAATGAATGAACAATTGAACAAATGAACAAATGCAATACTATCTCTGTAACCCTAGTAAAGAAGCAAATATTTACACGCGAGTACGGCGCTGCCCTCACTTATTCCGCCTCATTGTGGGCCTGTCCCTCATGTGGAGCGGGCATCGGCAAGCGGTTAAGGAGTGCGTGAAAGAATGGTCGTTTAGATTACCCATAGCAGGTCGTCCTACAACGTAGTATCCCCTCGCAGGTTATACTATTGCAGCTCGTTCGAAGCTCATGAGTCGTGATGGATGAAGTGGTTTAATACAATCGGTTCAACGCTCTGGTCTCCCAATATCCATAGATTCTTGCACTGGGGAGAGATGCACATGACCCTATGGGTGTCTAGCAGATATTATATAGTCCCCAAGGTGGTCCTTGTCAACGCTGTTGATGTGAACATAGTCGTAGCCAATGTTAGGGTACGTACTACAGTGAATTAATTCCAACGCGTGATGAGAATCCACAATTCTGCAGTGTTCATATGTGAATATTCAAGGCACAACGTCGATGTCTTTACACACTGAAGTTTCGTTTGTGACGTGGCCGAGTACTGCCCAGGGTTCACGACACAGGCAACATGGAGTGGGCTGGCCAGACAAATTCAAAATGTACACACAGAACTTTCAGGTATAACACTCTACATTTTCGATCCTATGTATCAAAATGTGCAGCATCAACTTGCGGCTTGTCTTTATTATACTGGCAGAACATTACATCATATCCCCTGGTGTCCGACTCGTCTTTGAACCCGACGGGCCTACCTGGGATTCAACTCATCTATGTGCATATTTTCCCATCCCGCTCTCACCCCTAACGCCGTAGCTAAAGACCCCGACGTTTCAAAACAATTCTCAGCTCCGCCAGCGCCTCCAGAACTTCCACCACGGCCCGGACTCGTCCTCGTCATAGTCGCGCGGCCTCTTCACGGGGGCGTTTCCCCGGACGCGCAGGAGGTAGACGGGGACGCCGGCGGTGACGAAGGCGATGACCAGCAGGGTCTGCAGCGGTTCGGCGAAGACAGCCCGGCTGAGCAGGAACAGGCTAACGCAGCAGAAGATGATGGGGGTGGTGATCCAGGTCTTGTACGGCCTCTCGAGGGCCGGCTCGCGGACGCGCAGGACGATGAGGGCCAGGACAGTCAGGAAGTAGAAGGAGTAGCCCGCGACACCGTAGAAGGTCAGCAAGGTATCGAACTCGCCGACGACGACGTAGGCCGTCGTCAGGGCACAGTTGAGGGCCAGCGCATTCACCGGCGTGAAGAATAGGCCCTTGTCCTCGTCGCCCACCAGCCGCGCCAGCCCGCCCGACAGCCAGTTCCGTGTCCTCACGGTCGACACGTGCTGGTTTTCGGGCGCGCTCGACCCCATGCCGATGCGCCCGAAGAAGGCCGGGATATAACCCTCCTTGCCGGCCGCGTAGACGAGCCGGCTGCTCGTGAACGTCGAGCTGTTGAGCGCCCCGAAGCAGGATGCGCTGACGATCAGGGCCAGGAATAGTGACCCGATGGGGCCGAACACCTTGGAGCCGAAGAGCACGGCGATGGTGTTAGAAGAATTGGTGGCCGCGAGGGGCAGCACCAGGAAGTATGAGATGTTGGCCAGCACGTAGGAAAGAATGACCAATGGCATGGCAGTGTGAATAACCCGTGGCAGGTCTCGGCTGGGGTTGCGGAATTCTCCCACAACGTAATTTGTCTAAGACAGTGTCAGTGGCGGAACATGCGACGCCTATTTGGTCAGTTAATCGAGAGCACTCACGTTATCCCAGCCGTCGTAAGCCCAGAGACCAGCATACAAGGCCACCGCCCATGCCGAAGTCTCCGTCTTGGTCCCCTCGAACCATTCATGGTTCTTCCAATCCAGATTCGGTGTCCCCGAGTAAGAGTATCCTGTGGCTGCGACAACTACTCCGGTGATTGTAACTCCTAGCAATGCAATAAACTTCATGAACATGAGCAAGTCGTTTACTCGTGTTCCGAGCTTCGTCGAGACGCAGTTCAAGAAAGTCACCAAGAATAGCCCTGCCAAGCCCACAGACTTGTTGATCCAGGGATTGATGGTCTCGGCCTCTGCGCCAATGGCAGCCCGGACAACGTATTCTCCCATAATGATGGAAATGATGGCCGAGCTGCCGGGCTTCAGCACCAGCACAGCTGACCACATGAAGAGGAATCCCCACACCTCGCCAAATATCTTAGCCAAATACACCTGTGATCCTCCATTCAGAGGTATGGCGCCTCCCAGCTCAGCGTAACTGGCCGCGCCAGTCCAAGCAAGTATCCCGGCTATTACCCAAACAATAAGTGCGGCGCCGGGTGACCCGACGTTGGCGTTGACTTGACTCGGCGACGAGAATATTCCAGACCCGATGATGAGGCCGACGATCAGAGACAGTCCGTTGAGGTACGTCAAGGTCTTGTGCTTCTCGAGTGACCCTCCACCCAGACCGCCATTCTGCGCCGGTGTGGCTGGGGCGCCGATGGGGGTGTAGCCAGCGCCGGCCGTCGAGGACAGCGGGAAGAGGTTGGCGCTGAAGTCGAAGCCCGACGACACAGAGAAAGTGCGCCCGTGGCCGTGGCCGGGCCGCCCGTTGGCGGCCGGGTTGTCCGCGTCCAGGGGGTCATCCTGCTCGAGGGACAACTTGCGCGAAGAGGATATGCTGGGGCGCGAGTCGGTCTCTGCGGTCTCGAGCTGATCGGAACTCGCGAGCGACGCGAGTTCAAGCGAGTCGCGCGTGTGCCCTTGGAGGTTCGAGGAGTATAAGGAGGGCATGTCGTTGAGAAGGGGAGATGGCGAGCCGAGCGCGCTCGGCTTGTTCAATGTATATCGTGGTCCACCAGATCCAAATCTTCCACTACTCAGATATTTGAACTATACCAAACATGTTCGGAACAAAGTAGGGTCGTCGGGAATACGTCCTGTCGTCGCTCGCACACTGTTCTGCGGCGTGGCGTGACCAGTCGTCTTTCGAGTCTGCGGTCGGCGTGCGCGCTCACGAGGGTGCAGGCAGTACGGTACGTGTTCGCAGGAAGCCAGGACTATGCTGCACGAGAAAAAGTATTGGCACACAAAAGCAACAGTAGATATGCCAAAGCCTAGTCGAGTCCCAAAAAAAGGCAGAATGAGTCTGCTGATAGGTATCCAAATTCAGATCGAATTCGGAGGGTTATGAGACAAAATAACGGTTGCGGAAAAGGAGACGGACGGTGGACGGCAGGCAGTCCCGGGTGGGCAAACAAGCATCAAGGCCAAGAGCCGCGATGCTGTCTGACTGGCTTTGGCTATCTGGCACTGGGGGCGCGCAACGTGCCCCGATCCTGCGGCGCTAGAACAGCCGACAATGCCAAGGCGACGGCTGAGTGGTCCAGAGAATCCCCCGGAGGCCCGTGCCCGGCCATCGACGTTTCGGCAGCTCCTGGGGGCTATGTAGGTGTAGGGCGACCGGTAGGCTAGGGGAGTTCGATTGGCCCTTGCAAGCTATTGTACTAACACAAACACAAGCACATTTCCAGTGAGGTAGGGTACTCATCTTGGCTGTACCTCGGCCCCTGATGCGAGTTGAATATGCTTGACCAGAAGCCTCAACAGAAGGTGCTCAATCTCAATTAATTATGCGATGGGCATGAAGAGAATTTTAATTTGATCTGTCATTGGCTAAACTTTATTTATATTGTCTTCTTGAGTGACATACCCAAGTTGACAGCACAAGGTAGTCGCCGTTCGAAGGCCGTCTGATCGCCCATCGAGCAATGGCAGGACCCTGAAATACCTCCCAGCGGAGTACCAAGTGGCGTATAGCTTGGAGCTCGAAATTCTGTTAACGCGGTCCCGTTCAAACAAGACATCTGACGGCATGGACTAAACAAACATTACCTTGTCATTCGCCTCCTACACAAACGAAGCACTGAGCTTCAACCTGCATGCAACACGCGAAGAAAAGAATGCCTTCACCATGTTGTCGACACATGCAAGGGCGATAGGCCGACAGTTACCCGTCTTGGGCGTCACATCCTCTCTCTTGAGCAGTAGAATATCTTGCAGCCACCACGCCTTGCCATCATGGCGCGCCGCCTCGACTGCGTCGCAGAAGCTCGATCTTCCTGCTCTGGACAGGAAGTGGCGAGTAGAGTGGGATCGCATCAGGGTCAGCCACTCCTCCAACGGCCATGATGACAAGCCGCACAAAGATAGCAAATACATCCTGCCAATGTTCCCGTACCCTTCGGGCCACCTGCACATCGGCCACCTCAGAGTCTACACCATCGCCGATGTCCTCGCGCGCTTCCATACCCTCCAGGGGAACAAGGCCATCCTGCCAATGGGCTGGGACTCTTTCGGGCTTCCCGCAGAGAACGCTGCTCTCCAGCGGGGCACCAACCCAGCGACGTGGACCAAGGCCAACATAGCCAAGATGAAGGAGCAGCTGGAATACATGAATGGCAGCTGGGACTGGGAGCGTGTACGTTATTCTGTGCTGTGAACCCTCACAAAGCTGCAATTGACACCCGCGTGCGCACAGGAAATCTCCACTTGCGACCCCGAGTTCTACAAACACACCCAACACATCTTTCTCATGCTCCATGAGAAGGGTCTAGCATACCAGGCGGAAGCCGAAGTCAACTACGACCCTGTTGACCAGACTGTGCTGGCGAATGAACAGGTGGATGCCAATGGCTGCTCCTGGAGGTCTGGTGCCAAGGTCGAGAAGCGCCGTTTGAAGCAGTGGTTTTTCAAAATCTCGGAGTTTCGTGAGGAGCTTCTCCAGCATCTTGAAGTGTTGGCGAAAGGCGAGGCTTGGCCCGAGCGGGTCCTTGCCATGCAGAAGAACTGGCTGGGCAAGTCGCAGGGTGCAATGATCAAGTTTCCCATCATGGCCCACAGCCAAGACACTCATGCTTCCATCGAGGTGTTCACCACCCGACCTGATACCTTGTTCGGGGTGCAATACCTAGCCCTGTCTGCAAGTCACCCCATTGTAAGGCGTCTCTCAGAGACAGACCCTGAGCTCCAGGCATTCCTGGATACTCTTCCTGGCCTCCCACCCGACTCCAAAGTCGGCTACATGCTCCCTAGCATAAGGGCCATCAACCCTCTTGCTTACCACGAGAACACTCCGGACCCCGCAAAGGAGTCTCTGCCAGTATACATTGCGCCCTACGTCCTTGGTGACTACGGCGAGGGCGCGGTGATGGGCGTGCCAGGTCACGATCTCCGGGACAACGCGTTCTGGAAGGAACATCATTATGACCAGCCTGTTCGTGTCGTGCTAGCCGCTTCCGATGACGAGTCTACGACAGCGATTTCGAATGAACCTTTCTTGGAGCATGGCGTAATGACGGCGCAGAGCGGAATCTTCCGGGGCAAGTCGTCACAGGAAGGTGGCCAAATGCTGCTCAAAATCCTCGAGGCTGCCGAGGTAGCGAAGCCGGTCGAGAAATGGAGGCTCAGAGACTGGCTCGTAAGCCGTCAAAGATACTGGGGAACCCCCATTCCGATCATACACTGCGACTCGTGCGGTGCGGTCCCTGTTCCTGTCGATCAGCTCCCAGTCGAGTTGCCACAGGTTGATAATCACTGGGCAGAGGGCAAGCCAGGAAACCCGCTTGAGTCGGCATCCGACTGGGCAACCACGTCCTGCCCTTCATGCGGTGGCGCCGCTAAGAGGGACACTGACACCATGGACACGTTCGTCGACTCGAGTTGGTACTATGCGCGTTTTATCGATCCAAAGAATAACGACGCACCGTTCTCGAAAGAAAAGGCGTCGCTCCTGCCTGTTGACCTTTACGTCGGGGGCATAGAGCATGCCATTCTCCATCTCCTCTACGCCCGTTTCATCTACAAGTTTCTCATGGGCTCCACTCTCGGCCCTACAGAATCATCAGATGCGGTCCACGAGCCATTCGCCCGCCTCATTACCCAGGGAATGGTACACGGAAAGACATTCATTGAACCATCAAATGGCCGATTCTTGAGGCCTGATGAAGTCGATCTGAAGGACCCTTCCACTCCAAGGGTGGCCGCTACTGGAGAGCCAGCGACCGTGAGTTATGAGAAGATGTCAAAGTCAAAGTTCAACGGGGTGGATCCAACCGAATTCATCGCACAACATGGAGCTGATGCCACCAGAGCGCACATGCTATTCCAAGCACCTGTCAGTGATGTGGTCAACTGGGATGGAGACAAGATCTCGGGAGTCACACGCTGGCTAGGCCGAGTACACGACTTGGCGAAGACCATTTCCGCCTCAAAGAACACCAAGAACGAGGGAGCGACCGAGCATATCAAAGCCTGTGTGCCGAGAGTACACACTATGCAAGGTTCCGAGCTCGCACAATGGGACATCGACACCGGTTTGTGGCGCGATGTACAACATACGATAATCTCAGTGACAAAGTCGTACCACGAGGTCAACTCCCTCAACACCGTGATCTCCGACTTGATGAGTCTCACCAATACTATCACGTCCCAAGCCAGCGCCACCGAGGTGCTCCGTGCTGCAGCAGTCTCGACACTCGTCAGGATGCTAGCTCCTGTCGCGCCGGCGTTTGCCTCGGAGTGCTGGGAGAGTCTTGGTATGCAAGAGCCGCTCTTTTCTGGCTCAGCGCAATTCCCTGAGCCGGACGGGACTCTTTCGTCCATGAAACCCAGGGAGCAGTCTTGTGCGGTGCAAATCAACGGGAAAGTGAGGGACGTCTTGGAAATTCCCGTGCCACCGGAAGGCATGGGGCAGGAGAAAGTGGAAGCGTTGGTGGTGGATGAGATCTTGCGGAGGGCTGGAGGCAGGAAGCTCCCGGCCGTGGAGGACCTTCGCGCAGCCAAGAAAGTCATTGTCGTCAAGAACGGCAGGGTCGTGAATTTCGTGCTGTAGATGAGGATGATACCCATATGTATTCATAGAACACTCACTTCGCCAAATAACCCCATCAAAAAGGGGAGAACAAATTAAAATGAGAAGAGACATAATAATTCAACTGCATTGTATGAACACTGACCGACCGTGGCCGCTCCCTTTGACGTGCACTTCCCTACTGGCCCCACAGACCTCTGCGGATGTCTCTTCGTCCTCCTCGGGCGCCGCATCAGGCCAGTCCCTCCACACCTCGACGCTCACCTTGAACCCGGAGCCCGCCAGCCCTTCATGGCCCAGGGCCATCTCCGCGACGCGCAGGGCCTGCCTCAGATCGCCCACCTCGAACAGCATCACCCTAGGCCTCAGCCGCACAGCAATGTCCAACAGCCGCGCGTAGAACACGTCCTCGGGCCTGTGGGCGCCGCCGCTGCCGCGGTGGTACACCTCGGCGGGCACCTGGGCGATCTTGGGCTCGTAGTTGCGGACGCTCCGCGCGCTCTGGCGCGCAAAGGCCCAGTCGGAGACGTACGGCGGGTTGCAGACCAGGACGTCCCAGCCGGGCTGCTGCCGCCGGGCTCCTCCTGCTCCTCCCCCTTCCTTCGACTCTAGTGCTGCGAGCAGGGAGTCGGAGAAGACATCCCCCCGGATGAAGTCGACCGACTGCCGCGGCGGCTGGGGACCCGAGACCAGGCCCTTGGTGGTGTTGTGGGCGAGGTTCTCGTGGGCGAGCTGCATGGCCTGGGCGGAGATGTCGACGCCGAGAACGTGCAGGCCGGTCGGGGCGGTGTGGTGGCGGAGGAGCGAGTAGAGAAGCAGGGCTATGCAGCCTGTTCCTGTGCATAGATCAAGAATGCGGAGGGCTGGTGGGTGCTGATTGTCAACGTGGCCTAGCAGAGAGCCTCGTTTGATGAGGTTGGCCAGGTGGGTTGTGTAGGCTTCAGGCTCGGGCCTTTCGTCAGGGCATTCTCAGTCTTGATTAGCGTTCTGAGCCAGACTGAAGTGAGGGGGACAAGCGGCTATAACAAAGACGTGACATGGAAGGTGAATTACCTGGGGATCAAGACGCCGGGGCGACATTTCAAGTCCAGATTGCCAAAAGGCTGGCTGCCCAGCAGATACTGCAGAGGCACGCCTCTACCACGCAGGCGGCAGAGCATGGCAACCTGATGCTCCGCCCTGCGGGGTGACGGTGGGCGTCCGCGCTGGAGCTCCGCAACATGCTCACGGATCCATCGCAGCTCGTTGAGGGTCGAGGGCAGGTCTCGGCAGGTGGGAAGGATTGTCGCTGCGTGGGGTGAGATCTTGTAGGCTTGACGTATCGCTTCCGAGCGGATACGAGGCATTGGTGAACGGGCTTGCTTCACCTGCTGGGCCTTTTTGTCCTCCCAATGGACAGACAAACTTGGTTTGGGCTGAGTGCTCAGATCATCTTTTAGGGCACAGAGTTATGCCATGAGCTTTTCGCTCTTAGGATGTACCAGAATCGTTCCGTGCCATGATGCCCTGGCCGCACTCGAATGTGAAGGTTGAAAAAATGTTTGGGAGTTTCGATTTCTTGGTGGTGAGAACTACAGGTAGCCCCACCATTTCGGCCACCCCATGTTTGCCCAGTCTCTCAAGCAGGCGAGCTTTGCACAATCATGGCAGGTAAATTTGTGCGAAGGAAGACTCTGAGACCCTGGGAAAATTGATTTCCAGATTTCTGTTTACCTTCAAACACATCAGCAGAAAGTTGTCCTGCCTTGCTGTTGAGTTCCTCTGATGATTTGACTGAGGTGTTAGTCACCTACTTAAGTACAGCGCATCATCGAGGTCCATAGCCAGCGGCAACAATTGGTAGCGAGGTATCCACCACAGAATGCCTATAACCTGGTCTCTGGACTATACCTAGGTACTAAAAACGTTGGTATCAATAACAGAGGGAAATTTTGGGATATATATACAAAAATTAGAACGATATCACATTGACTGACGGTTTCGCAGTCGAAATTTTCAAAAGACCACCCAGCCCTATCAACCATGTAAAACGGCCTCAGCAATGTGATTCATCGCCTCAGTTTTCCAGAGACAACAGGCGTTAGATCTTAACATTTTAACAATAAATTTGTCTCTTGTACCCATCCTTTAATAATCTCAGTCATCCATGAATCATCCGATTGTCCCAAATATTGCCAAGAGTCCTTGCCAGTCCACTAGCCACCGCCCCATGAAACTTGAGAGGTCATCGCACGGGAAACAGTCCCATCAGAGAAGCAGTCCTTTGGCAAAACCCCCTTTACAGAAGTACTGATCAATTGAAGTAACAACCAAGATGTTAATCAACAAACCCGTCTGCCCAGTTCAACTCATGACGCTATCCCAACAACAGAATTACGGGAGAACAGAGCAGACGACATTGATAATAAGAAGAGAAGAGACAATGACGGGAAATGAAGGCAGGAAAGGAAGGAGGCTGGAAAGTCAAATTTCTGGGGATGGTTGGAAAGGAGATTTCTAGCGACGTATTCTCGGTAGGAAAGTATTCATGGGGGTCTCGAACGACCCAGGCAACCCATCATGCCTTTCAAACGCCCAGTCGCTCCAGTTCCTCCGGTTGCAAAGAAACTTGCAATGTCCCCTTGTCTGACTCTTCAGTGGACATCAAATCTTCTCTGACTTGATTCTTCGCCTCATCATTGAGCTCAGCAAGTACTCGCGGCGGCATTCGAGGGGCTCTGTCCTGGGGGTCTGGCTTTGTAAAGTAGCTGGGAAAGGATTGCCCCTTGTTGTGCATTGCTTGTAGTGTGTCGAGGAGCGCATCATAAGACTTGCGAACATGCATCTGTGATAGTACTACCAACATGTCGTTTTCAATCATGTCTAACAGGTCGTGAATCCATAGTGAGCACTTCGGATGTTCATGAAGTTCGCGTATGGTCTACATTTATTGATCGTCAGTGACAAACTGAAGCTGTTTCAAGGTGATATAGATTCCGGCAACAAACTTACCTTTGATACAACATCCTTGACCTGGAAGATTTGCTTCCCAGATGAATCCCGTTTTGGCTTCTTGATGTCAAAGTATATACCTGTATGAGCACCAGATACATACGGAGTTCTTCGTTCTTCATCAAAGCTACACTTTCCTACAAAGCCCGTCAACAACCAGCATACCATCTCAAGGTAAAGACAGCCTAGTTCCCAAATATCACAGGCTCTGGATATTGTTCCACCTCGAATGTCGGATTCTGGGGGCCTGTAAGAGGTCGCAAAATCCACACCTGTATTTGGCCACGTCGGTCTGCCAATAGCTGTTGAAGTTAGATCGGAGATGACCAAGATGCCTCGGTTATGCTCTTCTTGTATTCCTGGCCTGGCTTGGAACCAAAGAATATTGTCCGTCGTGATGTTTCCATGTCTGCCAAATCTTTCACCCATCAAGTGGCTAGGGCTATGAATGACAGATATTGCTTCCATGATCCCGACGCATTGTTCCGAAACCCAGCGGACAAGGTCTGTTTCTGCTAGGTTTGGATATGGCTGATAGAACTGCCAATACTGCTCTAGGTCATATTCAGCCCATGGAAAAATCATATGATAGTGACGGTTGTACGCAAAAGTAGCCAAAAGCGTAGTAAGATGTGGGTGTGCTTTGCCGTTGAATCTCGTAAGAGCAGCTATCTCCGACGCAAACTTCATCTTTGTTTTCTCCCTTATTTTTTTAATGGCAAAGATACCATTGGCGACATTAATCTGTACTGTGAAATTAGTTTTCATAAGTTCACAATGAAAGTAGAACAAGACTCACCGCCTTCAATACGCTGTGGAACTCATGGCAGAGGGGGTGGATGTTCACTCTCGTCACTGTCCCAATCCCGCCACTCATCGCGGAAACCGGAGCAACCGTTTGCTCCTCACACCAAGGTAAAACGGTTTGATCGTCCAGTTCCAGATGGGTAAGAGTGTTGCCTCTATCTAGCCTGAAAACAGGCACCATTAGGCGATGCTGGAAATTGACAAAGGTCTCCAATTCGGGTATCCTCCAGCCGTCGAAGCAGCTTTGCAATACTTCAGTGTCGTCTTTGTGTCGAAGTCTTGGTCTCCGGTGGTGTCCAAACTTCAAAATCAACGGCAATTCGTGATCGCGTACAATAACTCGGCCTTTCAGCATAGAGTCCACGAATTCGTCGAGTTTATCCATCAGAAGGAAAATGGTAAAGACTAGCACACACTTCCCTGGAATATCTTGCCACATTTGTGTCACTATGTCCTCAGCCATTCTCCGATCGGCCTGGAGCCTGCTGGTTGCGCAAAGCTCATTCATCACAGCTTCTTTCGTAACCAGTTTTTCCAGAATTGGTTGTGGCCAGAAAGACGTCAGCCGATTTCCATGCTGCACGGCATTGGCCCAAAGATTGTTTTCCAAGCCCGATGGACTCTCGGATCTTGAAGGCGGAAGCGAGTTTGGGAAATCGGAACCTTCTGGATGTTGGCCGTCTGAGTGAGAAGACAGTGCCTGACTTGATTCGGACCTAGGAATTGCATCTCCAGTTGATACTGACTTCTGGTCATCAGTGATCCACTTTGATGAGGTGACGGCAAATAAAGCAAGCCGTTCCAGGTGTTGAGCGAGATGGCGCTTCAACTTGGTAGAGTCTAATCTGTAGGGTAACTTTTCCTGGGTGTTGGGCATAGAAGAAGTCGATGTTTGGGCAACACCCGCGTCTAAAGATGGCAAGTACTCGTACTCTTCTGGCAGAGACGCGGCCCATCTCCATAGCCTATCGAAATCCGCATCATCAAGTCTTTCGTTGAATATCCTATCAAGAAGTCGGAGGGCATCTGTGATGGCTGAGTAAGGTTCCTTGCACCAGATATTGCTTCTGCGATGTTTTGAGACACTTACCGGCGAAGTGGGTATCACGCGAAGCGATTTTGTCGCCTATTCGTTTAATTGACGATAACCGGAACCGCGCAAAATCACCATGGACGACGTGCTGATTTTCTGTGCACAGCGGGCATACCACTGGTCCTGACGTAACAGGCCTTTCACACAATTTGCTAAACGAATGAAGTTGATCTTCTGAGACCTGTAGGGAGTGGGACTTGCGCATATGGTCAACGAATTCATTCTGACTGCGATAAACAGGATGGTTCGGGTCGTTGCAGTACCATTCTCGGCGATGATATTGGTTTTCATGGCGAATCCATTCATTCCTGGTCTCAAACATGTGATCGGGATCCTTGCAGTCGTCGAATGTACACACATATGCTTAAAGATCTCTGAATACGTGCTTGCTGTGCAATGTAAGTATCTACCTGCAATCAGACCTCTGACGTACACTTACGTCCAAGCCTTTGTGCTTCTGATCTCGACCAGGTGATAACAGAAGGGGCAAAGAAATTGCTCGAGCGGTTCGCCATCATCACCTTGCGGGCGTGGTGGGATTTGGAGCCTTTCTCCGCCGCCTTCCGAATACCCGAAAGTAGAAATGGTGCCACTCTCAGATTGAACATCTGCCCTCTTGTCTTCTTGGGGCGGAGTGAATTTTGAAGCCTCGGTACTGACTAGTGTACTTCTTTCAGAGACAATGTGCTCGTGGTTCGCGGTGCCTTGCTCCGGACTTCTCGCTGATAACAAATGTTGCTCGCTCTGGCGTTGGGCTTGAGCCTCGGGTTGGTGCTCATGAGATATTCCCGGTTGTGGGTCTGTTCCTTGAGATAACTTCTGGTGATGACGCTCATTGTACATGACTAGCTGCCGACGGCGAGTGATTGTGTTGGCTAGGCGCTTCTTCAGAACCTGCGTTGCCTGTGGGAAGCATTCTTCGACGTGCTGCTCATCAAACGACCTGAAATGTTGCACTGGAATCTCCGCCGCCCGCGACAGTCGATCTACCGGGATCGGTCGCCGGATCACCGTGGACATCACATATAGCTGTCTAGTCGAATTTCTCACCGATTCATACAATTGGGGCATTTCTTGCTTTTTTGTGATCTGTGCCGCTGATGAAACGGATTTGAGTGTGGCCGTCTCGTCGGGCTCCGATCTCGCGTGGGATTCGGCGAGACTCGGAACATCCGAGAGTGTCGGCTGTGAGTCCTTCGGTACAGGTTGTGAAGCACCCGTTGAGATTGTCCCAGATGATTCGTCAGAATCAGGGTCAGAAAGTTGTTCAATGTCTTGTTCAATTTCCTCGAAGGGTTGTCGCTCATTGCCTAGCAACTGGGTGGCTGGTCTCGGTCAACACCTTGGTCCTTGCCCAGGATATAACTGGCAATCAGAGCGCCATGCCGTCTACAACATCCAACTAACCTTTCTGGAGGGTGCGATCAAGACGTATGAGGATATCCATGATCTGAGACTTGTAGAATTGCGAGTCTCTCAGACGGTAGTCGAGGGAGATCCGCTTTTGAGGCGGATGCTTGGCCCCAACGCTTCCAGACCATACTTTAAACCGGCCATGTTCGTTGATGACACCTTTGAGTGGGATCTGATCGCCGTAATCGCGCACTGGGGCTTTAAGCGCAACGACAAGGCGGTTGAAAGAGCTGTTGCACATAATACAGCAGCCACTGATGCTATCCATGACTGCATAATATACTTAGGTGGACGGAAGGACAAGAGGATGAGAGAGCCTCGAGCGAGCTGGTGGAGAGGGGGGGGCCTCTCGATCTTATCGATTACATATCAAGTCTGAAGCTGTGCTACAAAACCAATCAAATCTTCGTTGTGAGTGGCTGTATGTGGAAGGCGGAGTGAGCGCATATGCATGAGGAGCGGGGGCTTGACCAGTTACTTCTGGGTTGAGTGTCTGGTGTGGCAAAAGGATCATAAGGCTCCGTTATCCTCCTGAAGCTTCGCCAACAAATCTCCTCTTGAAGTTTCCCGTCTCGTTTGTGAGACTACAAGTCTGCGATCATGTCTGGTTTTGAGGTTGCTGGCCTCGTGTTCGGAGTGTAAGCAGATTTATAAGACTTGCCGAAGAATATAAGCTAATCTGGCATGTGTCCTAAGCTTGCCTATTCTTACCAGTGGTCTGAGGTTCTACGAGGAGAACACGAAGAATCTTCGTCATCATGAGGAGGCAATGAATGATCTGATAGTATCGCTGCACGTGGAACACTGCCGCTTCCGAAAGTCCTGTGAGACTTTACTCACCGGCCTCATTGAGGACGCCAAACTAGCAGATCTCCTTGAAATGACGAACGAAGAAACTTGGAAGAGGGCTCTTGGGGACGATCTCCAAGAAAATCTGAAGAAGAAGCTTACTTATCGGTACCACGGATATACGGAGACGATGGCTCAACTCCAGAGAAGCTTGAGGCAATTGGGACAAGTGGTTGGTCTTGAAGACAACAAAGTAAGGATCAGCATTGTTCAATCTCTTTATTCAGCCGCTGATGGAAATTTTTCCAAGCCGTGGCACAGAAAGACCAAGTATCGGAAACTCAAATGGCATGCAGAAACTTGGAAGGAAATGAGTGACTGCTTAGCATACGACAGGCACAAGCGACTGTTGACCGAAATTGGTGATTGCAACACTCGACTGGAACAGTTGACTCCCAAGATATCTGACCCAGAGGACTCGGTACCGCCTAAGCTTAACAAGAAAGATGTTGACCGCTTGGAATCGATCAGAAAGTCTGCGAAGAGTTTATACTGCGCGCTTTGCTCTGGCTGGCTGTGCCAGTGCAATGGTGCTCACGCCACTCACTTCCAACTGGATGATCGAATGGTACCAGCTCCGGGCTATCATCGGTTCAGGCTTTCATTCAGGATATTCACAAGTCATAGCAATCAAGAGTGGCAGCAGGCAGAATTTGAAGCGGAGGAAGAGAAGGAACAAGAAGTCCCCTTGGCTTCGCCGCGACAACCAGGACGAGTAGGCTTCGTTTTTGCGGGCTCACGCAGTCCAACCCTGGGCAAGCATATCAAGGACTTGTGCAGAGAACTACAACACTCGGCGAACGATTCAGAAGCAAATTGTATCGGATTCATCATGGAAGAAGAGCGCAAGCACTATGTGCACCTTCCTAAGCAACACTGGGACGGTTTACAACCCGCCACCAGAGACGAAATTTCTCTCCACCGCCTGCTCCTTAATAGAGGCACGCTGTCCTCCCGTTCCCACTCGCTATAGAACTACTGGACAAGTATGAGATCGCTCTGCTCTTGGCGTCGTCACTGCTCCAGCTTCATACAACATCTTGGTTGGGAGAGCTGTGGTCTACGGAAGATATACGTTTCGTCCCTACCAAGCCTGATGTGGCTTTAGGGGGCTGCGCTTTTGTCACAAAGTCCTTTCCTCCAACCGTCAGAGAATCCGCTAGCGTGGCTCCCACCGACAGTCAATACTCTGCTCGCCCTCTGGTAATACGCAACGAAGCTGTCTTCAGATTGGGGGTCACCTTGGTCGAATTGTCTATATTGGCAACGCTACAGTCCCAGGAAACAAACACTGATCGCGAGATCACCGAGTTGGCCGACTTTAAAACAGCAAGAAGGATTTCGGATCAGATCCAGCGCAATAACGTCCGGCAGTGGAATGACGTGGTGGACATCTGCCTTCGCTGTGGCTTCCATGCCGCGCCAGACTTCAGCAAGAAGGACTTTAGACATAAGTTTTATCAGTGGGTAGTGGCGCCATTGCAGAAATTGTACGATGATGCGAAACCTGGCTCATAGGAGATAGACGCAGTCCCCAACAATTGCATGCAAGCACGGCGCATGGCGATCTCCGACTGTTGGAACGTAATAGGAACCCATTGTTTAGGTATACTTGCCCAAGAGAAGGCCGCCTTTGCTTTTGTGGATCTCTGCCTCGCTGGATAGTTCAACCCCGATATCATGCTGACGACTGATTTGAATGAGTACACGGCAATTAGTGTAGTTTTATCGAGTAGTGTAGCCTGATTTCCTAAATGTTGATCTTAAACCTAGCCACTACTATACTATTGGGGGAAGCCAGTGGGGTTATCTGCTGAGGCAGAAGGATCCACTTTTGGGACACAAAACCACCCTCCTCGTGTCAAAGACGGCCGAGCCGCTGGACTACGCCGGCGCCATCTCCGTTGATGGTGCGGGACGATGTCGGAGCTGCTCCTCCTGGGCACGCTTCTCCGGGCCGTTTGGAGTCGGGCTTCCCCGCCCCCATCCTCGGGATGCAATGTAATGCCCACATCTGTACAGGAATATAAGTAGTGTGAGGGTGTGACGACCTGATTTAGAACGTTATACATACATGTACATACTCAATGATCTCATAAGTCGTATATATGGCCGAGAGACTCAAAGCAATCAGCAACACCTTGAAGATGGCACCCAAGCTGAACGATAATGGAATCCCCAGCTTCGACGACCTGCCCCTGAGGGCGGGCGACCCACACCATTCAGCCTGGGGCCTGTACGGCGACAATGATGAGCTGGGGACCCTCAACCGGCTGACGGACGAGCGGGTCGCGGCGGCCGCGCGAGGTGAGATCAAGAAGGGGACCCGGATCTCTCTAAACTGGCCGCTCGATGCCCAGGGCGAGGCGGGTTTCTTTCAACGGAAGCTGTTCCACCAGGAGCTCTTCCAGAAGCCGCCGAGGATCGTCAACGATGACGTGTGGACCTTCAACACTCAGGTGTCCAGCCAGTGGGACGGCTTCCGGCACTTTGGCTACCAGAAGGAAAAGAAGTTCTACAACGGCGTTACGCTCGAGGACATTCATGGGAAGGACAGCAACGGCAAGAAGACGACTGTAAATGGTATCCATGGTAAGTCTGCTCTGAGATGAAGTTCTCGATGTTGAGTTGCTGGGGCATTAATTTTGGGCTGACGTTGGCTAATCTTCACTACACACAGCCTTCACCGAGCAAGGCATGGTGGGACGTGGTATTCTGGTTGACTTGCACAGCTGGCGCCAGCAGCAGGATGACCCAGCCCTAAAGGAGTTCAACTGCTTCGAGACGTCGACGATTCCTCTCAAGGACATCAAGGCCTGCCTAGCAGCCCAAGGGACAGAAATCAAGTTCGGCGACATCCTGTTCACGCGCACCGGTACGGCCCCATCTCCCTCCCTCCCTCTCAGCACACACACACACACACACACAAAGTCCCAAACTGACCAAATTCCCCCCTCAGGCTGGCACGCACAACACTCGCAGCTCTCCGAGCCGCAGCTCAAGGCGTACCAGGCCGTGCTGCCGCACCACTTCGGCGGCGTGGAGCAGTCGGACGAGATGATCCGCTGGGTGTGGGACAACTTCTCGGCCGTGGCGGGCGACCAGCCGTCCTTCGAGGCGTGGCCGTCGCGCGAGGACTGGGCCCTGCACGAGGTGCTGCTCGCCGGCTACGGCTGCCCCATCGGCGAGCTGTTCTGGCTCGAGGGGCTCGCCGAGGCGTGCAAGAGGGAAAACCGCTGGAGCTTCTTCGTCACCAGCGAGCCGTGCAACGTCCCCGGTGGTGTCGCGAGCCCGCCGAATATCCTGGCCATCTTTTAGGAGTCACGGAGGAGTACTGTAACCGCATGCGTATCTTCAGGGCCCAGCAAGGCAGAATGAACCGCCCGTCTGCCCGGCTTTCTTTCTCTCAAGACTGAACATATGCCCCTGACGGCCAGTTGCGAAGGACTGAGACTGAGTATTCTTGCCGTATCACTGAGTCTCTTCGCTCAGATGGGAAAGAAACAGGCGACGGCGGTGTCGGCGCCGCCACTAGGATACACCACTTATCATCGAATAGGCTGGGAGGGATGAACAGCACACGGGAAGAGCTTTTACAATGTACGAGACGTAGTGGGTTTAAGAACGCAGAGCTGAGTATATGTTGGCTCGAGGGCTGACCCACACCACAAGGGCCCCTTCATGGTCCTCTGCACAATTGGAGCGCACTATTCACCATTGACACACGGGATTTCAAGAGGCCCGAGAAAACACAGAAGTAAATGATCCATCGTGTGTCGAGGTGGGGAGGTATACGCACGCACGCGCACATACCTCGCACACCCCGCCCTTCCCTGAAAGCCCCCCCCCCCTCCTCCTGTCTGTTTGAAGCAGCCTCTCTTCCTTTCGCCTCGCTGTGTCTAGACTCTTGTTCGGCCTGTACAGCTGTATACAGTGTGACCACGAAATCATGACCGCCCCTCTTGGGCCGGCAGAAAACTTGTGAGGAAAGGGGCCGCAGGCATCACCAGCCTGTGGCTATGTGTGTTGCGGACAAGAATGTTGAAATCGCTCGCTGGTTCCGACGCATGAATTACTGCACCAGTATTTGACCCGGTCTTACCCGCTGTCCCGTACATATCGACCGTACGACCTGCCAACTACCAGACGAGAGGACCCTCGCGGCTTTGGGTGATTGTTTCCCATCTCGCATTGAAAGGTGCATTTTGCCTCCACCTGCCTTTGGCATCCAATCTTACTAAAAAGGGTGCGATCCGCGTGAACCCTATTTCCTGCGGGTATCGCGATCACTGTTAAGCACGTCAGTATAAGCTCCTGCGTCTTGCAATCAAGCAGTCAGATCAAACTCACGTTGAAAGCCTCCTGGAGAGCGACTGAAGTTTCTTGTCATTGTCCGCCTCCCGTGTTGCCCTCTCCAACGCCTGCTGGCGCTCTTCCTCGTTGGCTCGCTGAACTTCCTCGTGGCTTGGAGGCAGTCTCTCGTTCTGAAGGTCAACCTTCCGGGCATCTTCGAATGTGCTAATAGCATTCTTGATGCCCTCGGCTCCCAACATGAGGGTGCCTGCCGGCAGTCTTCCTCCAGAAACAGTCTTGAGTTCCGTAACACTCTCGGACTCCTCCCGAAGAACCTGGAAAACCCGGGACAGGCGACCAATCGCGAGAATCTTGTTCTTGATAGCCCGCCTTTTTGCCTCCACAGAGTCTGGGTCGAGGTTTGCGGAGGGCGTGATGGGCGGCGACACCGGGCCAGGAGATGAGGATGAGTCGTCCCTGAGCTCGTCCTCGCTGCATGTGCTCAGAATCGCAATCAGCATGTCCGTGATCTTCTCGCCGACGAATGGCAGGGACCATGTGAAGACATCCATGAAGTTGGGCAGCCAGTATGGGTGCGGCGTGCAGTTGAACTGTCGGATATTCATGACGTTGTTCTCGTACTTCAACACTGCCGCCTTGTTGTTATAGACGTCGAGGTAGTTAGGCGCGGAGAAAATGGTCATAACACTTGGGAAGCCCGTCGTCCTAGTCTTACGGTACATCCGATACCCAGCATCCTGTGCCTCGTGCGCGCGAATGACCGACAGCAGGTTGTTCTTTTCGAGGAAGGCACACGCTGCCGGGTATGAGAAGAAGTACGAGCACCCTCTCACGTGGTTATGCAGGAAGTAGTCATTAGTCTTTTCCTGGCCAAAGTCTTCGAGGGGGTCGGCCCAGAGGATGTCGCACATGAGGCCCTGCGTCGGTGGTTCTCTGAATCGATCGATCTGCAAAACCTGTTAGCAGCGTACAATAATGAGGTGGAGAGCCATGCAGCGACCGAGTGGCCGCACGAGACTGCTCACATTTCGAATGTCGTCGAGAGTGTGTAGTTCGGGGCTCAAGCCGCCATGGATGCACAAGAACTGCTTGTTCATAACCGCAGCCAGGGGCAGAGAACAGAAGGACTCCATGCAGGCCTCGTACACGACCTCGGAGTACTTGTGCTTGCATTCGAGCTTGAAGGTGAAGTAGTCGGTCAAATGGCGACACTCGTGGTTTCCTCGCAGCAGCCATAGTGTCTTGGGGTAGTGGATTTTCAAGCACCAGAGGTATAGGACACACTCGATACTGAAGTAGCCTCGGTCGACGTAGTCGCCCAGGAAGAGGTATCTCGTCTCGGCCGGGTCGCCTCCGACCTCGAAGAGCTTCATGAGATCGTAGTATTGGCCGTGCACGTCGCCACAAACGGTAATGGGGGCGTCCATTTCCAGGAGGTTGGGCTCGGCACGCAGCAGCTCTGTGCCCTTCCTGATGATCCATAGTGCCTGCTCCTCGGTCAAACGGCCCTCTCTGTAGAAGTGTGACTTCAGGAAGGCTATGTCGGGCTTGCTCTGGGTGCTGTCCTCGAAGAATTGCTCGTCGGTGGGCTTCAGCATAGCTGGAGCTTGAACATCTGGTGAGGGGCATGGCGGTCAGCGGGCGAGGTGCTGCGTGTTGTTTGTGGCTTGCGGTCGCGAGGGTTGGCAAGCGGGGTGGCGGCAGGGAAACACATACCTTTGCAGACCCTCTCCATGGTGCTCACTTGGCTGCCATCCTCCATCTGGTGGAGGGAGAAGTCGATCTCGGGCAGGGGCTTCTTCTGCTGTATCGCGCGGATCGCATTGTCGACCTGGGCGTTGCGAGGGTCCTGGGAGCCCGGCGAACCGGCGCCGTCTGCGTCCATGGTGGGCGGCGAGGCAAGGACAGGCGAGGCGAGGCCAGGCGAGTCGAGGCGAGGGGCAGGAGGGCGAGAGGGCAGGTCAGCCAAAGAGCTGTCTTTCGTCTCAAGTCTCGAGCCTGTGGCCGGGCCGAAGGTGCAGCAAAAAGACACACGCCGCAGGTCAGAATATGGTTGAAAGGGTGCTTGTTCTCAGCAAAGCTGTCGCCAGAGCCTTTAAAGGGGTCACGAGAGTGTTGGAGGAGGCGAGGATGGCGAGTTGGTGAGGTAGGGCTGAGAACAGGTACAGGTAGGTAGTCTACAGGGCAGGCCGGGCAATTGGAGGACGGAGAAACAGACAACCAGACAGACAGTCAGACACAGCTGGAAAATCGCAGCCAGATGGGGGTAGTACCGAACGAGTGGAGCCCCGCCACGGGCCAGGGGACCTCGAATCTGTACAGAAGGGTAAGCACAGAGCACACAGCACCTCTTATCGGTGTGCCCTCGCCCCTCTACTCTAGCATGCCAGCTGCCCCAGTATCTGTGTGTACCTGTGTACTCCGTACCTGTGTACCGTGCTGCCCAAGCAGACCAGCCATGACAGCCCCCAGAGATTGACCCTTTTTGTTCCCAATACCTTACCCTTCTGTCAGTCTGCACTATAAACGCTCTTAGGGTCAAGCTGTCAAAATTTGGATACGTCACTATCACAACAGAGGTAGGCTGCCGAGGCCAGGTGTTAGCACGCTACTGACTTGGGCTGTTTATCGCCCAGGAATACGAAGCCCCTATTTGAGGTACCTCAATGGCCAATGGACAAAGAGCTAATAAAAAGGGGTGCCGAACATCCAGCCATGGCGGAGTGAGTGCCCCTCGTGCTTCATAAGCTCTGACTGACTATGTGTATACAACATGCACCACCAAAGGTTCAACATGCCAAATATAGCTGTAGTCGACTATGGACAATTAAAAGCACCGATTGAGGTTCCTTTGAGCTTGACATCGCAGGCTCCCTCCCACTTTCGCACTATCTACAGGACTCAGAGTCACACATGGCCCCAGTACAACCACTTCATTCATCCCCCACCCACCCGCCAAGGCCCAAGGCGTACCAAGGCAGACTGGCTGTCTGCCTCCCAGCCTCGTCCTCGCCCTCACCAAGCGAAACGGCCGCCAACACTTACCCAATCACTTGGGCAAGCACCTCTTCCCTAGAAAAATTTGTATTTCGCCAGCGAGACCTAAAGTCGTCCATGCTGACTAAAGTCGCAGAACACAGGTTAGCCTCCGCATCTCAGGCACCGGTTCACGCTTTGGGGGGATGTGGCGGTCAGATGTCGAGAGAACTCACTGTAGCCACCGCAGATTCTTCTCTGCCCCGTGAACGCGCTCCTACCGTGTAGGACCCGGTGGTTGTCGAAGATCACCGTCCTCCCAGGTGTCAGTTGGTACCAGTATTCCAGGCCCTTGTCTCTGAGAATCTTCTCCCACGTAATCGCGGCATTATACCATGGCAGTCCATACTCTGGCGCAGACAAAGGCAGCACTAAGACGGCGAGGCCATGTCAGTGTCCGTGTTCGATTTACGAACGGTCAGCGCCGCATGCGCTCATGATCAGTCTCTAGCCCGGATCATTGGCATCGTCCGTTGGCAGCTCCTGGGCTTGCTAGTTTTTGTCTTCCGGGGGTCACTTACCTCCTCGGTCATCGGCATTCCACCTGATCTTCAGTACTTCGCCATCAGGTCCGACATCAAGAACACTATACAGGCGATCTGGAGTGATGGTGACTCCTTTATTGCCGCTTGCGTGCCATGGAAGACCTGTCGTTGCTAGTGCTTCGAAAAGCTTTGGGTCAATCTTCCGTAACTTTTCAGCAGCTCGAAACCCATCAACAAGTAACGACTCTCCTCCGGTAGCAGCTGGCTCGCCTGGGGACGGTAGGTGAGACAAGAGGTGAAAAGCTTGCAGCCCGGCGGGGTCTGTGAAGTAGGTGGTGTCAGTGTGCGCAGCCAATGCTATGTTGGTGTATGCCGTGTCCGCCTTGGCCATGTCTGGGATGAAGTCGTAGAAGCCGCCGTAGTGAGTTTCCCTGATGGGCCCAATGCGCTCCAGGAGCTTCTTAGTGTGGATCGAGTCGTCGAAGGGTGTGTCGTCGACAAACACGAGTCCAAACTTCATCTACAACGAAACGAGTCAGACTCAAACAGTTTCTACTAAGACCTGGAGACCTAATCCTACAATAAGACTTGTCATTTTAGCCACGCCACTCTCAGAATCCATGACTTCAGCGTATGTCACGGTCGGTGGGTTCTTCTTTATCCCGGCACCCCAGAGCTGACGTCTATCATAGTCAGCGGGCGTGTTTGAGCTGGAATTTGGCAATCGTGGCGCACTTTATTGGGGGCGTGGCCCTAGAGCTGTTTTCAAGATAGTGTCTGATGAAGGCCCAGTCATAGAAGCTTTCGTGTCTTTCACGAGCCCCTAAATATGGAATGGTGAGGACGACTTTCAACTATGCAATTTCGTATCTTGATGACTCACAAGTAATTCTTATGCCTTTGCGCTCGACTAGAACTTCAAGGGGTGAAGGTGGGGCGGCAGGCGACTAAATTGGCCAGTCTTAGAAGAAATGCATTTCGGGCTTTGATGGCTCTGAACTCACATCAAGAACGTTGAAGCTCCTTTGCATGGTATCCTGGTTGACACACTTGTGGCATCGGCAGTTGTCTCTGTATAAAGTTAGAGTAATGGCTGCGTAATTCGCTCGAAGTCGTATCTCACCTTAACCATATATTGGTCCTATGGTATCATGTCAGTCGCACTGGAAGTGAAAGAGATAGAACACAAGAGTCAGAACGACGACGAGGGCACTATCTCACAGCCAACTACGAGCTAAGCCACCGGGATTTCCATTCTTAGAGTAGAAATAAAGGAAGTTTTCAGAGAAGACCACAACGTCATTGGAGGTACCGTCGGAGACGTCGACTGCTGCTTTGTGAAAGGGCAGCACAGCCTGGGTTTCGTGTACTAATTGCTCTTCAGCACCTTTATCAATCGATAGGTCGTTTGAATTAGCCCTGGAAGCAAAATCCTTTCCCTGGTGGACGCCTGGAGACGCTTTAGACTTGGGGGACGCCTTGGAGATGCGCCGCCGACCGTCCACCACAGAGAGGGCACTTTGGAAGGTTGAATAGCGAGCCCCAGGCAGCCAAGATGATCCTCTAAGGGCGAATAAGACAGCCCTGAGTTCCATATTCAGTCAGTCGGTAGGTACATTGCACGATGTGTGGTCATCTCAGCCGGCACTGCATGAGAGGTGTGAGGGGGCGGGGGTGCGGTCCTCACTTTGGGCCTGGGCTGAGGACTCGCGTTGCCATGCTGTGTTCTGACACCTAGCTGGGTATATTCCAAACTATTTGGGCAGGCTGATTAGCTGGGCGAGATTAATTTGGTACCACAAATTCAAGGTGGTTACCAGTCGGAATGTGGGAAGTTCACGTGTGGAAGTACATGTTAGGCCTAGGTAGACCATGGATGGACGTTGGTCTAGTACAATTGGAGGCGGGTAGTCCAGCTAATGCTTGCAAGCGACGCCTAGTCGATTTATCAACGTCTGGAGTGTGACATTATTATCTTCACTGGGCGTCTCAAACCATCAGTCATCTATATATCTGCTGCCTTCATTCTGCTTTTGAGTCCCGAACAAGGTGTGCCCGCTATCGGATGATCTGTGATCATGCGATGCACTCGGCTACCCCAGACAGAATGCCCCGGATTATCACGTCGATGTGGATTCGACGGTCACCTGGGAAGTTAGGTTATTATGGGGTAATAGGCCAAAAATTTTGCCTCAAGAAACACCGACTAGCGACTCAAGTCCAACGTTGAAAAGATAGGGACGGCCCGCCGCCCGCACAAGATGATGGCCCAGATCAACTCCCTCTTTGTTCTCGGCCCTGGAACGAATGCTCTCCAGAAAACAGACCCAATAGAACGAATTACCTGTCCCTGTCTCAGAGATAGCATCGCATTACAGGCACACGCCGGCTTTATCTGAACAAACTTCACAAGGAATCGCTTCCCCAGGACGACACAACCCAAATCTACTACAAGAGTGTGGCCCCGGCCTGACCCAACAGCAACCATGGCCACGGGATACGCGCACGCGCCCAACGGGCCGGACGCCAACTACCCAGAGTCCCGCGTCCTGATCATCATGACCGGGGGCACCATATGCATGCAGCCCTCGGCGGACGGCCTGGTGCCCATGACGGGCTTCCTCGAGAACGCCATGGCTCCCCGCCCGACCTTCAACGACGCCTCGCCGCCCGTGCCGCTCCACGCCTACAAGAACGGCGAGAAGCTCACCCTCGAGAGCCTGAGGACCCCGCCCAGCTCCTACGCCCGCCACGTCCGCTACAGCATCCTCGAGTTCTCCCCGCTGCTCGATTCCAGCTCCATCTCGTCCGTTGGTTGGACCGAGGTCGCTCTGACGGTCAAGGAGAATTACCACCTCTTTGACGGTTTCGTCGTCCTCCATGGGACAGATTCCCTGGCCTGTGAGTAGAACTTCTTCTGTCTTGTGTGTGTGTTCTAGTGTAGCTTGCTTCGTTACGTTTACCATTGGTTTGCTTGGAAGTGAGATATTCACGTCTCCAGCCGCTTGCTCTACTTTCTCGTCTTTGGGTCGGTATTCTGCCGCGAAGGGGACGTTACTTGCGTAAATTTGAGAGACAAAGTTGTCTCAACGGTATAGACAGCACGGGTGAGGTACAGACGGGGTTTGAGCGAGAGAGTGTGTGTCAGCAGAGGAGACGGATAAGAGGATGCCTTTGGTGTGGTTGGGCTGGATCCTCATCACCTCCAGCTCTCAGGACATCGTTGCTGCGATTCCTGTTGGCATGCGTTTCCTGCAACGGGGCAGTAATGAAATTTGCTTTCTTTCCTAGTAATTCTCTGTTTGAGGTCGTCTCACTTGTAGCTCGGTTTCTAGATGTTGGCATTTGAGCAGGCATTAGTGCTAATGAAGATGGACAGATACCGCGTCGGCATTATCCTTCATGATGACAGATCTGGGGAAGCCAGTCATCTTGACAGGGTCACAAGCATCGATTTTTGCCCTTCAATCCGATGCGGTGGACAATCTGCTAGGCTCCCTGATCATCGCAGGGACCTTTGTGATCCCCGAGGTCTGCCTCTTCTTCTCCCACACTCTCTTCAGGGGAAACAGGACGACCAAGGTCTCAGCATCGGCTTTCGAGGCCTTTGACAGCCCGAACTGCGAGGCCCTTGCAAAAGTGACCAGCCTGGGCGTCGATGTCAAGTGGTCGCTGGTGCGACGTCCCACAAGGATAGCCGAGTTCCAGGTCACAAAGTACATTGACACAGCCCATGTGGCCTGTCTTCGGATCTTTCCGGGCATCAAGCCCGAGATGGTGGACTCTGTCTTGCACGTCCCCAACCTGAAGGGTCTGATTCTTGAGACATTCGGAATGGGCAACGCGCCGGGTGGTGTGGATGGCAGCTTGACCAAGGTCATTAAGGAGGCCGTTGAGAGGAAGATTGTGGTCGTGAACGTGAGCCAGTGCACGAACGGTTTCGTGTCCCCTCTGTACGCCCCTGGATTCGCGCTGGGCCGTCTCGGTGTTGTCTTTGGCTATGACCTCACAACGGAGGCTGCGTTGACAAAGCTCTCGTATCTTCTGGCCGTCGAGAACCTGTCTTACTCGGACATTACCACGCAAATGGCTCACTCCATCCGCGGTGAAAGTAAGCGGCCTCATTCTCATCTGCAAAGGAAGTTGAGCAGTGAGAACATAACTAATCCGTGGCCTTGCAGTGACCGAGATGACAACACCAAGCTTCTCCCACCCGTCCGGTACCCTGGACGCGCTCGTGGGTAGCCTTACGGCTGCTGACTCGGCCTTCACAGCCCTCGGCTATGCTATCCAGAGAGGCGACCTACAAAGTGTTCGCGATTCGCTCGAGGCGGACGAGGCCAACTACCAGCTTCTGAAGAAGGCAGATTATGCCGGAAACACGGCTCTTCATCTTGCAGCCATGTACGTTCCCCTCAGAGAGATACCCATCACGTTCATTTCTTGAACAGCCTCGAGGGTGTTTGATCTATATGTGACTTGTCGCCGTGGCCAACACGACTTGCAAATCTTACTCTCTGCTTGTTTTCTCTTTCTGGATCGACGATGAGACTAACCAAAGAGCCCATAGGAGTGCAAATGTGGAGATCCTACGAGAGTTGCTCACCCGCGGGGCCAGCGTGCACGCGAGGAATTCGGCAAACAACACACCGCTCTTCCTGGCCAGGAGGACGGCCCACAGGGAGTGTATGGAGCTGCTCGAAGGCGCAGGTGGTCACCTGTGGATAGACGAGCGGGCGCGCAGCGGAGCGTCGACGCCCAGGACCGCGGACTTTCCATTGAGCAGGCCAATGTCTCCAGGGATGTAAGATTCCTTGCCTACTTCACCGAGCCTTGCAAGACTCCTCGTCGGCCCGCCAAGGTGCCGTCTTACTTCGGCCCGAGAAACATCGCTCGCCTTGCCCAGCTCTGGCCTCGCTTCTTTGAAGGCCGGATCAGTCGACTTTTGCCACTTGGCTCTCGACAGCCTGCTTAAGAACGCTGGCATACACCAACGAGGCTAGAAACCGTCTGCCAAGGGATGACCTTTGCCTGTGGTTGGAAATGCAGTATGCATGCACCTGGCTGCATCGGGCGGACTATTGGAAGAATCAAGTCGGACCCGACACTCGTTGGACGGGGGAACGGGTGGTGGATGCGGATGTGAGACGGATGCGGTGATGAATGCGCTCTCTTGCGTTCAGCATATCATCCCGGGTGGTGGCAGCTGTCGAGCCAATACGAGATGGAAAAAGCAGTTCCCATCGTTAGTTTTGAGATAGAGCCCTCTGTGCTTGTTTGAAGCACGCGCACTGGGGATGAGTTGTGTTCATTAGAACACACAAAGTGTTGGGTTCGCCACCGAGGGAGAACACAGCAGAGCCTTGATATATGTCTGTCCTCGGGACTAATAGACTATGTTGCAGTAGAGACCGGATGAATGACAGACCGCCCTTACACCAGAGTGAGTCAAGACCAGCGTACCCAGCAGGCTGGGATGGCGGGGGCGTTGTCGTCAGCGGCTCAAAAGCTTCTTTTTCTCTCAGCAGCCGGGCACTGGCCCCGCCAAAGGACGTGCAACCAGCCGGAAAGGCTCCAGGTTATTTCTGACGGGTACACACCATCTTCGCACATGTGTGACTCTTTTCCTGCCCCCAGCCAGCCAGATTGGCCTTGTCTGGTACAAGACAAGGCGGATTCTGACGTGGCGAACCGCGCAACCGCCTGTCGATCTGTGTTCGAGGCGTCCTTGCTTGCCAGCCTGCCTGGCAGCCCTGGTTGGACGCTGCAGTCCTCTGAGACACGGCCATAATAATGTAGTCAGGAGTCCACTTGGCTTTTAATGTCATCTGTGTAGGCCGATTTCGCACATGTCGTGCAGCATACACACATGCACATGAACCACCACAAGAGTCATTGGGTCAGGCACCCAACGACAGTGGGACTTGGAACGGCGCACGACTCCGTCCTTGTCTTGGCCATTCGCCCTGGATCAGCACATGCACTCTTCCTTGCAATTCAAGGCTGACTCAAACCCTTTCTCGAGAGGAGAAATGGAAAACCACGTAATGCGTGTGGTCTGCCTATCCAACCTGGTGCTACCGCGGCGTAATCAGTGCTTGGTGCAGTGGCTGCTGGCGGGAGCTAGCTAGGTAGAAGCTGGGGCGGGCCTTCCTTCTGCAGGCTGCTGTGAGTAAGTAAGTAAGTAGCGTTTGCCACTGCTCCCGTCACCCAGGCAGAGACGGCCGCACTTGCTGTATTAGCCCATATTAGCCCACGAGGATGTTCGGCTGCCTCCATTGCCGCAAGATTGGCAAGTGACTGCCCTTGAGTACTTATACCACTCAAATACCGTGGTTTTCTTTTTCTTTGCAAGGTCCTTCTCCTATTCCTCCGGGTTTCCCTTTTCCAGGCTTTGCAACGGTTCATTAAAAGCTGGCGCGCGAGGCAGGAAATCTTGAGCTGGTAGAGTTGAAGACTGGCACTTCTGCTTTTTTTCTAATCTCGACCTCCTAGACTGGACTGGGTTGACTCGATCAAACGCACGCCTCACGAGATGGACTTCAAAGCCGTGCTGGGCAAACAGCTGCACCATGGCGGTTTCAACTCAAACATGACGGCCGCAAATATGAGCGGGAGCGTGCCCGGCCTCGAGGGCATCATCACCCTCCTTGGCAGCCGCAACCCTCTAGTCCAGCTATTTATGTTGCTACATCAGGTGGTCGGCTCGCGCATAGGCATCGATCCCACCATGATCCTGACCCTGGCCGGCTTCGCCTGGGCCGCCAATAAAATATGGCGCCAATTCTTCATGGTCATATACAGGTTCATCGCCGAGTACATGATGGCTAGCATACATGTATCAAGCGGTGACGAGATCTATCTCCACTTGATCAAGTGGCTCGCCTCGCAGCCTAGGCTCGTCAACTCGCGTTCCCTGACCGCCGAGACCCTGTCCAAGACGGCGTGGGAGGAGGAGGATGAGTCCGACGTGCTGGCGACGAGGATCTCGCCCGACGGTGACGGCGTCTACCTCAACTTCTCGAACCAGGAGGCCAAGATGCCGCCGAGGTTCGTCCCGGCCCTGGGCGTCCATGGTTTCTGGTTTGAGGGAAATTACTTCCGCCTGCACCGCAAGCAGGAGAGTTTCCTTGAGGACAGCGGCAGCGGCCAGACATTTAAGGACAAGGAGAACCTAGTCATCTCGTGCCTGGGCCGCTCACCTGAACCCATCAAGAAGCTTCTCCAACACGCCAAAGAGGCCTACTACAACGACCACTATGCGAAGACCATCGTCAAGCGCCCTTCGCCGATGAACATGCGCCGGTACGGGGGCCGTCATGCGTGGGCCCAGGTGGCGAACCGCCCTGTGCGGCCAATGAAGACGGTCGTGCTCGACGCGAAGCAGAAGGTTCAGGTCCTGGCTGACATCAACGAGTACCTTCACCCTGCCACGCCGAGATGGTATGCGAACCGTGGCATCCCCTTGAGACGTGGTTATCTCTTCCACGGCCCGCCAGGAACAGGCAAGACGTCTCTGTCATTCGCGCTGGCTGGAGTCTTCGGCTTGGACATCTACGTGATCAGTCTCCTAGAGCCGTCACTTACCGAAGAGGACCTTCTGGCGCTGTTCAACTCCCTTCCTCGAAGGTGCGTTATCCTGCTGGAGGACATCGATACCGCCGGCTTGGCGCGGCCCAAGGAGGAGCAAGATCAAGATGTGGACATCGAGGCCGACAGTAAAGAGGGCCACAAAAGAGAAGGCGGCAGGGGACGCAAGGGCGGACGACCTGGCGGTGGCGACGGTGGTGGCGACGGGGGCATGAACGACTGGAAGGTGTCGGATCTCGCCCGCGAGTTGAAGAAGCAGGGCGGGCCAGACGAGAAAAAGGGCATCAGCCTGTCTGGTCTCCTGAACGCGATCGATGGCGTCGCATCGCACGAGGGCAGGGTGCTGATCATGACTACGAATAAGCCGGAAGCATTGGACGACGCCCTGATCCGGCCGGGCCGCGTCGACCTGCAGGTCGCCTTCACGAACGCCACACAGGAGCAGGCCCGGGAGCTCTTCGAGAGGATGTACGAGGCCGACTCGAAGCGGAAGCCGGCCGCCGCCGCAGCGGCACCGCCGGTCATGAACGGAAAGCCGGAGGCCAACGGGCACGCCGAGAAGACGGAGAAGGCGGGTGCGCTCCACGCGGAGCAGCTGCAGCACGACCAACACCACCGCCAGAACGGGGCCGCCGCCGGCACTTCCGGCACCATCTCGAGCGAGGCGCTCGACGACCATAGGCTGGACATGACTCTGGATGAGCTGAAGGTGGTGGCTGCCGAATTCGCGGCCAAGATCCCCGACGGGTTCTCGCCAGCGGAGCTGCAAGGGTTCCTGCTGAAGAGGAAGAAGGACCCGCGCAGGGCGCTGGCGGAGGCGGAGAACTGGGTTGACGCGATGATGAGGCAGAAGGCGAGTAAGACGAAGGTGTTGCAGGTGCAGTAAGGGGCCTCTCCGCTTGCCCGTCCCGTCTATCTTTGGCCAGGATCGTGGTAGAAGAATAATCGAGACCAAGGGATTTCAACATTAAGTATGGGTAGTGTGTTGCATTTGTTGCATTTATACTGGCCGGTTAGCATTATTATCTTAGAAACTTCACGAGACATGAGATAATACGACGACATGTATGCGAAAAGTCTGCATGATGAAGGATGTCCCCGTGCGGAATTAAGTAGCCAAGCTCACTTCCATTAATGAGATGTTGGCCACGGATTGAACAGTACAAGGGTATCAATGCCGACAAGAGACAGGAAATAGAACATGTAAACAGCCTCCAAGTCATTTCTGACGAGTCATTTTCAGCCATCGGCATCGTCGTCGTCAAGGCCCTCCTCCTCTTCGTCCTCGTCAACTTGGGATTCCTGGTCCTGGTCCTGGTCGCCTTCAAGCATATGCCGCTCGTTGTCATCCCCACCATCGTCCCCGTCGTCTTCTTCATCAAAATCTTCGTCTTCGTCGACCTCATCCTCGTCGTACTCGCTGCCATCCTCAAAATCGGTCGGCAGGCCGTCAATCACGCCTGCATCGTCGCGCTCCTGGTCATCTTCCAACGCCGTCTCATCTCCGTCGCCCTCTTGCGACTGTGACGGCTCGCCAGCTTCTCCCGACTTTGAGAGGCCCTTATGCACCCTCTTCCCGGGGAAGTGGTACGAAGTCCGCTTGTTGTTTCTAATCCTACCGACCCCCTTGTACTTCTTGCCCCGGATGAGCTCGAGCTCCTTCTCTGTCAAGTGCAAGTCCGGCGTTGGAACAGCAATACTCTTCGTCGCGTCCGGATCCGGGCTGTCGTCGCGCGCCTGCAGGGCCTGGCTGAAGTCACTGTCCTGAAGGACCCTCCCGAACTGGATCGCCCTCATCTTGCACTTCATGATGGCCCTCGCTTTTGCCCACAGCCCGCGATGGTACCAGCCGCTGCCCTCGATATCGCACTCGGGCCGCAATGGAGCCTCGGCGAAGAGCTTGGCCAGCAAGGGGTCCGTGATATCGCACACCTGCCAGACCTTGCCGTCGTCGTAGTACATCTTGCCGTCGAACAGATGGGTCCCTGTGTCTCCATCATTGGTCGCCTTGACCCCCGAGATGTCGCGCTTGCGAAGCTCCTGCCACATCTCGCCCATCTCGCCGACCTGAAGCCGTCGGAGGCGGAAGATGAGGCACTGGTAGACACGGCTTGAAGGGTCCTTGCGGGGATCGTAGCCGTATCTGCAGAGGGCGTCGCGCCAGGGACCGCCCTTGAATTGGTACCCTGCATACTGGATGGCATTCTTTAAGAGCTGTTGAGACATGTTTGGTGGGAAGCGTTTCTCCGGGTTCTCGGCGTCGTAGGCGACGTCGGTTAGCCTGTTGATCATAGACCGTCGTGTCCAAACCGGCCTTTCATCCAGCAGCATCCTCATTGCCTTCACAATGACATCAAACAAGGGATCTCTGACGTCCGGCCTACCGGTTGGGGCGTCAGGTATAGGATCGTGCGTGCCAATGAAGTAGCCCACGGATTTAACCCTAGAAGTCGTGTTGACCATCTCAAATCCGCCGTCCTTTGTGTCGACCACTCTCACATAGGGATTCTGGGAGTAGAAGTAGTAATAGGGCACGCTGATCTGTGTCATCAAGGGCGGTGCCACAATTGCCTGCTCAGGGGTCTTGTCGATGCCAGGCTTCATGGAGAATTGACGGAACTTGGACACTGCAGAGACGGTGTGAGTAACAGATCACAGTACGAAGCAAAGGGGGTCCTGACCGTCACCAGACAATATTTTGTCCGTGAAATCGTTCATGAAGTCATTGTTCTTCATGGAATAGTTGAAGTCAGCCATGCCTCTGTAGCGATGGGTGTGTTTGATAACACCGACTGCTTCGGCACCATACCGCCCAACATTGTCCTGAAGCTTCCGCCTCAGTGCCCTAGGTTCGTCGAGCCTCGCTTCTGAGCGCAGATTGCCCGATTCTGCTCTTGCTGGTTGAGCGGGTTGATCAAGCTCGCCCTGCCAAGGCCCGTTGCTGCCTCTCTTCCTCTTCCGACCGGTCCGCTTCGGGACGGTGATTTTGAAGAGGACATTATGGGATGACGAGTAATGGGACATCATTGGCCTTGAAGCAGGGTCTTGGGGTTGAAGATACAAAGGCACAGAGAGCTGGGGTCTGGAGGGATCCAACACCTGGGATGCCAGATCAGCAGGCTTGAGCATGAGGTGACAAGACAGGAGAATAAGTTGATGAGAACTGACTGATTGGAATTGCGGATTCGGACCAAAGGTATCCAAGCCCTTGTCAAGGTTCTGGATTAGGAACGGGTGCTCGACAGCGGCGATGGTCCTCGAGGGTATCTTGAAAGCGGGAGCTTGAGGCTGGCCATCTTCTGAGACGGATGAGGATGAGGAGGGCGACGCAGCACTCATGGGAGCGTCGGTCTCGTCGACATCAGGCAGACCATCGAACGACATGTTGCGTTGCGTGGGACAGCAGGCCGAGCTGATGATGGAATGAGAAGATCGGCGGTCCAATGTGTTGACGTTGGGCTGCGGTTGTGTTGTGTCTGATACTTTCGCGACGGATCTTGGCCTCGCTGGATGGAGGAATTGCGGTCTCAACTCTCTCTCTCACTCTGGCAGGCAACTTAGGTGAATCTGGGCCTCCATGTGTAATTGACCATGTCTACCTAGATTGTCCGAAGATATTCAAGAAAAAGTCTCTCTATTGCGGCCGAGTGATTCAATCGTTGGATGAAGCGGTTCCATGGGATGATAAGGTCTTTGCGACTGACAGCTGGCGGCCAGATGCCAGGCACAGCTAGATTCCTTGACTGCAGTCTGCAGCAATAACAGTAGCAGGAGGTCAGGATGGGCCCTGCATCTGCGGGAGTGCTGCAGGCGGGCCCGGGGGCCACCACCCAAGCTTTCCGCGCCTCGAAACAGATCTGCCCTCTGCCTGTGGAGGTGCGCGCCATAGGCATGGCTTTGGTCTTCGGTCTTCGGTCTTGCACCGCACGGCATGGCACGGCATGGCAACAGCATGGATCACGTCTCACAGATGATCCAAAACAGCCACGGGCAGTGTGGTCTACAGTAGCTGGGTAGCCATGGCTACTGGCATTCAGGCCCTGCCCAGGATATAACATTATTCACATAATGTAGACTATGTACGGACATAGATACCTGGGAGGTGTCGTATCTACGGACTAGAGACTGGGTGCAACAATTAATTACATGGCCCGTCCTTATTAGGAGCGAGGTAAGAGGCAGGAGGTACTGTAATGTCTGGCGTTTGGTTGAGGTGGACACTTCGTCCCACCTTGCCTTGCAGGACCATTGCCTGTGCGCCTAACTGCGAGACTGCCTAGCAGTGTGCAGTGAAATCATCGCTCCGCTTCAAATGAGTGCCGTGCCAGTGCGTGCCTGAGTGCATCAACCAAGTGACGAGCGACGGGAGATCACCTTGGGCCACCCTGGACCAACCGGCGACGGACATTTGTTGCCCTGGCCCTGGAGCGAGCCCCGCATACTTACCCAAGTTCACGGGTGGTGGGCTCGAGCACAGTACGTACAGGGCTCTATTTTAATTGCGGCGCCCCAGTGGGGGCGGCGGACCAGCCCTGACCATTCGAGTCGACCTGGACACTGAGGTCAGAGTGGCCAGGTGCCCGCCCAGCCAGCCAGCACAAAGTGGTGCCTGCGCCCGCAACTTTCAACTGTGCACTACATGCACATGCAAGCCAAGTCTACTAGACTCCCAGCTCCCACCTACGTCGCAACTGGCCTACCGTTCTGTACCGCACCGCACCGTGCCTATCGTCGTGTCGTGTCGCCAAACGCCAGACCTTCCCTCCCATTCCACCCTCACGGACCCGGATTGCCATCTCCAACTCGCCTGCTCTGCTCTACTCTGCTCTGCTCTGCTGCGCTTCATCGCCCATCCTCCTCCTACACAGGCCTATTCTAATCCAGATTCGAATGAGGTCCTGCCCAATCATCACGGATGCCCTCCACCAAAGACTCCAAAGACGCCAACGGCTCCTCCCCATCCAACGGTAAATAAGTACCTAACCTGACGCACTTCCGATCCTCCTCCCTCAACTCACCTGCATATCTGCATGTCTACCTGCATGCCTGAGTGCCTCAATACCACCGCCGCCAGCCAGCCAGCCAGCTAGCCTCTGGTCTGCCCACCACTGCCCACTACCACTGCCTGCTGCTCTGCTCCCTCTCGACCATCAATCGTCCCCGGTCCATTCATCCACTGATTCACACTGGCTGCGCCTAAACCCTATTGTTCTCCCAAGCTTCCCTTCCCTTCCCTTCACCCTCTCGACAACCCCTGTCCGGCCCCCTTTTGAGCCACCACCCTGCCCCAGGTTCTCGAGCCCTCCTCACCTTTACCTAAGCTCTCCCATCGTTTCGCTATTCCGACAACCTCACCACCCACCTCGGGACCCGCCAAGCGCATCAATCTGACCTGCCTCTGGCGAATTGGTTGCGCTTTGCCCTCGCCTGCTGTCGCCTTGTTACCAATCACCCTTTCCTTTCCTTCGACCACTCAGCAAGACTGGCTTGGACGTGGACCACGACCCATTGATCTGTCGTCAGCGCCTACTGCCGTTCCCCCTGCCATCCCGCGAGGCTGAACAGGTAGATAGACCTTCAACATTTGTCCTTTCCCCCGCATCACTCTCTCCCACACACATGCTCTCATACATTGCCTGAACTCTCTCCCCAGGGTCTCGGGACAGCCACACACGGTCCCTCCCGTGCATCTGCGCTGAGCCGTCGCCCTCCCGCCACCCACGGAGCTTGTCTCCCCTCCCCTCAAGCCCCGCCAATGCCATTCAGCTGGCCATTGCTGACACGGTCACCACACAGAGAAGCAACTTTCTTCGAAGATGAAGCGCTTCAGCCAGAGAGTCGTAAGTCTGAAGTCCTCCCATCAGATACATCCCGATGAGTTGACCATTACCGGAGTCTTGCTAACGCCCGCCACCTGACAGCTGTCGCGCGGGAAAGACTCCAGCAAATCATCAAAGAAGAAGGACTCCAAAGACGGCACAGCCTCGCCCAATAGCACAGGATCACGAGACGCCTCCAACCAGTCCCCCACAATCACACCCTCGTCCTCCGCGTCGAATCTTAGCGACACCCGAAACAAGCCTCTTCCCCCCAACAGTGTTGGAGCACATGGGCAAGAGCAGGGCATAGCAGGGCAATCACCCTTGAGCAACATGAGCTCTGCTTCAGGATCTGGCTCGTTTGGGGGCTCCCCCCAGGCTGCCAATGGCGGAAGCACGCCCCAGCGCGCCGGCGGTCTCCCGCCCACAGTCATCATCAGCCCGAGTGCTCCTCATGTCCCTCCGCCCGGCGCGGCCGAGACCATGCCCCATGATCTCGCGCCTCCGAAGGCCGGCCAGAAGTCCCTGATGTTCGACCGACTACAACAGACGCCCAAGGATGTTCCCGAGGGCCTGAGGACTCCGAAGCGGCAGCACTCCTCTCGATTCGACATCTCGGCGCATCGTGAGCTGGAAAAGCTTCCTGGGTTTCACGAGGTGCCGCCTAACCGCCGGCAAGAGCTGTTCATGCAGAAGATCGACCAGTGCAATGTTATTTTCGACTTCAATGATGCCAGTGGAGACATGAAGTCCAAGGAAATCAAGCGCCTGGCCCTTCACGAATTGCTCGACTACGTCGCCAACAACCGACAGGTTATCACCGAACCCATGTACCCGCGAGTTGTCGAGATGTTTGCCAAGAACTTGTTCCGTCCACTGCCACCGCCAATGAACCCGTCAGGCGAAGCCTTTGACCCGGAAGAGGATGAGCCCGTGCTAGAGGTCGCCTGGCCACATATCCAGGTCGTCTACGAATTCTTCCTCCGCTTCATCGAGAGTCAGGACTTCAACACCAACATTGCCAAGGCCTACATTGATCACAGTTTCGTACTCCGACTGCTCGAGCTATTCGATTCGGAAGACCCCCGCGAGCGCGATTTCCTGAAGACGACTCTGCACCGGATTTACGGCAAGTTCCTCAACCTGCGAAGCTTCATCCGACGATCCATCAACAATGTCTTCTTCCATTTCGTGTACGAGACGGAAAGGTTCAATGGCGTGGCCGAACTCCTTGAAATTCTGGGGTCCATTATCAACGGATTCGCATTGCCCTTGAAGGAGGAGCACAAATTGTTCCTTACGCGTACGCTGATACCTCTGCACAAAGCGAAGAGCCTCAGCATGTACCACCCACAGCTTGCGTACTGCATCGTTCAATTCTTAGAGAAGGATGCGTCTCTTACGGAAGAGGTGAGTCATCAACTCAAGATCGATCGCGAGCAGTTGCTAATACTCTTCAGGTGGTGCTTGGTCTCCTGCGCTATTGGCCAAAGGTAAACAGCACCAAGGAGGTCATGTTCTTGAACGAGGTAGAGGATATTTTCGAGGTTATGGACCCGGCGGAATTTGCCAAGGTTCAGGAACCCTTGTTCCATCAGCTCGCCAAGTCGGTGGCAAGTCCGCACTTCCAGGTTGCAGAGCGTGCTCTGTACTTCTGGAACAACGAGTACTTCTGCAATCTGGTCAGCGACAACGTGGAGATAATCCTCCCCATCATGTTTGCGCCGCTGTACGAGAACTCAAAGGGGCACTGGAACAGGTGAATTTCTTCTATATTATCGCGTTTGAGACAAGGACTCTTCATTGACCCGGCAATAGGACCATTCACGGGATGGTGTACAATGCCATGAAGCTCTTTATGGAGATCAACCCACAGCTCTTCGACGATTGCTCTCAAGAGTACACGGAGCAGCAGAACAGCGCGCCGGCTAGAGAGAAGCAGCGAGAGAGGAAATGGGCGGCTATTCAAGACTTGGCCAACAAACAAAAGGCTAATGGGTCAGCGGCACCCCAAGACGAGCAGACGGAAGAGACTGACGGCACAGAAGATAACCAGAAGCGGCTCGACTCGCTCAACCTGCAAGACGGAGACCGAAGAGACCGGCGGCCAGGCACGCACGAGAGGCAAAGCTCAGCGGGTTCGTCGAGAAGCGGGCGATAACCTTGAGTTATTGTTTTCCGACTCAGCGGTGCGTGAGACTGGATCATGTTCGGGGTTGCGTTTGGAAATCGATCAATCGAAAGGTTTGCCGAACGCTTAATGACAAAAACCTCATTTTCTCGTATCTTTTGCGCAGCTAATGCCGGAAGGGCCGTTGAGGAGCGCGAGGCCATGCTGGAGTAGCGCACGCTGGGAACTCAGGGCTGGGAAGAGCACCGGTCTCTGAACAACTCAATGGCTCGAGCCGGACAATCTGCTTTTTGTTGGCCGGTCCAGACAAAGTTTGGGTGTGCTCTTTAGCGCATTGTCTTACTTTTCATTAGAAAACACGCGCAGTTACATGGGGGAGTGTCCGGGGACTCTAGCAGGACTGTTGGTTTGCTGTGGATTTAGTAGAACACCGGGCATTGCGAGTGAAGATCTGTCAGCAAGGTTGGACGGAGTAAGGGAGTCGAGCTCCCTGTCTCTTGCAGCATGGCCAGTCATGCGTGGCTCACGCTGGGCAGGGGATGGGAAGAGCCGGGGCTGATGAAAACGAGAAGGGGGGGAAGGGGGACGGGGGGCAAGAGGCACCTTTCCGAGGATTTTTAACTGTACGAATTTTAGTCAACAAAGCTTCTGCAAAAACCACCTCTAGGGCAAAAAGACGGGACATTGGCGTGTCGGCGTACCGATCGATCGTGGTTTGGGTTGAGGCGGACACACGACCAACGCAAAAAAGACGGAGCCTTTTTATCTTTCTTTCTTGAATCTTCTTCTTGTCTACATACCGTTACTACGATGATGCGAGGTAGAAGCATGTCATTTCAGCTGAGCCATACTGGTCATTGTTGCAGGTCTCCGCGATGCATGCTTCCTTCCCCTTTGCACTTGACAAGGGTTTGAGAGGGCAGACGACGCTGGGTCATCTTTCCAGGTCGGTCAGTAGCCCTCTTGCCTACTCTCACGGTGCCTACATAGTACTAGTGCTACTGCTACTGCTACAAGATGGTGGATTTATCAATATCAGAAGACCGTCCCCGTGTGTCGTCAAGTATCCAGTAACCTCATCCACCTTCGTGCTGGTCTTGCGATTCCTCACCATCCTCTTCCCCTGCCGTACCCACCGCCTCGTCCCCGGTAGCCACCGCCGTTGCCGCCCCTGCCGTACTGAAATCCTCCGGGCTGTTGCTGTTGCTGCTCGAGGTGACCCTGGGGTGGAAAGGGTGGAGGCGGTGGCGCCCAACCTCCAGCCCACGACCCTGGGGGAGCTCCCGGGGCTGGAGGCCCGCCCGGGGAGTGATGGGGTGGGAACCAGCCCTGCGGGGGTGGTTGCGGCATGTGGTTGCCCGCAGCAGGAGACATGTGTTGTGGAGGAGGCGGAGGCGGCCACTGGCCTTGATAGTGTGGAGGCGGCGGAGGAGGCGGGGCGGCTGCACTCCAAGAGTTGAACCTACTAGGCTGCGGCTGTTGTTGCGGTATTCCGACGGGGAAGGTCGGAGGCGGATACGATGCAGGCGGCGGCGGAGGTTGTTGGTGCTGGTGATGGTATTGTTGTGGGTTGGGCGGTGCAAAGCCTTTGGGGGGGCCATAGCCTGCTGCTTGCATGTTCTTGATAGTGGAGAGCGCTGGTTGTGGTGAGTATGAGCCGCGGGAACGGGATCTGGGCCTGTCCCTGCCATTGTGACCCCGTCGTGGAGAGCGGGATCCAGACCGAGAGCGAGAATAGCTTCGCGGCCGCCCTGAGCTATGACTTCGTCTTCTTCCGCGGCTGCGGGATCGCGACATGCTGCTCCAGCTCTGGCTTCGCGAGTGTGAGAGCCGACGCCGTTTGGTGGCTGGGCGCGAAGATTCTCGCCTTGATGAAGGCCGCCGGCTGTGACTCCGGGACCGGCTGCTCGAACGCGATGAGCCTCTTCGACCCCTTCGCTCATCTTCCATGCCGACAATGCCTCCCGTCTGCCGTCGCGCCCTCATTTTCTCACAGAATTTCCTAGACCAGCCGTAGTAGGTCTCACCGCCAACGGTCTCTCCCATCTCGTCTCGCTCGACGAGTTCACCCATCTGACCGATATCGACCGACGAGTCACCATCCAGAAGCATGTCCTTCGCATAGACCTTGTCAACGTCGCCTAGCAGCTTCTTCACCGCGTCAACGAGGTTCTTGTCGGCCGTCCCGCCTGCAAGTTGAAGCGGCTTGATCATCGACGGATTCATGGGTCTTGTGGAGTTCGGCTCGATGACGGGGAGCCAATTGGCGGCGGGAAGGTCGTACCACGGCGTGGATGCGTCGCCGTGCATGGATGGCAGTATGAAAGGTGCTTCTCGTGCGGTCGAGGTAGTATATGTCTTGTTGGCCGCCCCGCCACCGTTGGCTTCCCACCCTTCTGACTTTGGTCCCTCTTCGACAGCGGCGCGCAGTGGCTCGATTACAGAGCCCGGGAAGTAAGCTTGGTTCTCCCACAACTGGATCAGGCCATGCAGCTTCTTCATTTGCTTTGGTGCGTTTGTAAAGGAGGCGGCGCTCTTGAACAAAGTAGGGAGATGCGGCCCTATCTTATCGAAGAAGGTATGGTCGTGGGTGCGGAACTTGAGGTGGAACAGCACATCGTTCAGGACATAGAGCACATGCAGCCTCCTTCGCTTCGAGGATGGACCAGGCGCCTTCTGCGCGCCAGTGGTGAAAGAAGAGGCGAGGGCGACCACGTACTTCCCAAAGGCGGCCGCGCGGGCAGGGGAGGGGACCAGATGCTGAAGGATCCATTGCTTGCATTTCTGTTGTCGGCGAAAGAGTATATAAGCAAATGTTTAGCCCGGTGCTCAAAGGCTCATGTCAAAGACGGAGTGGCGTGTGTGTTCCAAACCTGAACGTTGGTTGGTGAGCACTTGGCGACGGCTGCGGTGAGCATGCCATGGAACTGCTCGATCTCGTCGCGAGAACACGACGCCAGGTCGGCGTCGGCGTCTGCCTTGAGGAGGGAGGCAAGGAGGGAGGCTTTGGCGATGGCGAGCTGTGCGGACGCCATTGCTGAGCAGCCCAGGGCAGTGCGCACAGTACTCAGGAGTGTTGTTGTCGCGCCCTTCTAGGTATCATGGGCACATTCTCAAAAAGAAAGAAATGATCTCGCAATGTGACGTGGAGGGGGTCGGGGTCGGGGACGATCAACCTCTTGAGAGGTGTTCGATGCGAATTGGAACCAGGGGGGACCTGGAGAAAGTATGGGTGCGCCAGAAGGATCACGGATCACATTACAAAAGCCCCCGTACCTGTAAGGACGGTGGGCCGAACGCTAGCTTGGCGCTGCATTGCTGCTCCTTATCGATAGTCTTATCTTATCAGCCCACCGCCCAGGTAAAGAAGCCCTCCACGGGCAGCATTATAACTAGCGACGGCTTCTTTTTCTTTGGCCAATGCTTATTCCAAATCAGCAATTTCACACCTCCAAACTGTACATCAGAACCTCTGTATCATGCACAATGAATTCATCTGTGCATCTCAGAAAGTGATTTGATTTAGCCTCAAAGGGTTACGTTTCGCTGCCTTGGTCCACTGGCAGTGGAGACTGAATTGACAAAGCACCTTACGAGAAGGTCGAAGCTAGCTGTCAGGCACCCGGAGGCCGATTAGGAGTGTTCAGCTATTACACACCTCACCAACTTTTTCATTTCTCCTGTAGGAGCTCTCTGTTTCCTTCGATTGTTCTTGTCTTGGGGTTTTCTGGTTTTCTCTCCTGCCAATCCGTCGCATATCCCTGGATCGCTAGTCCACGGGGAAGTAAACAGGTAGTATTCCTGCAAAGGTGGACAACAGTGTAGAGAACTAAAATCAATTCACCCGCGCTACCTGATCACAAACCCCAAGCTGTGGGGGACGGCTAAAGGTCACCTCATGTCCCTAGAAGCTCCAAATCAATACCGTCACATGGCATGGTAGCAAGTGATGATGTCTCCTTCAACGGCACTTGGTGGAATTGAATTTAGGACTCAAAGTCAGCTCACGGGGATGCCTTGGTCGCGGCAACCGGGAGGAACAGGCATTGAATGCGCAGGCATTCTCGTGCGCGAATCCGCAGGCTGAGCCCGAAGGCACTAAACAGTCGACCGTTCTTCTCTTGTGGAAAGGGTGGTCGGTAAAGACCTCGGGATGCCTTCCATACTCCCGGCTCGAACCTGGACGAATGTCGTGGCTCCCCGATTAGGACATGGCGCTTCGAGTTGCTCGCGGCTCTGGTGACGGTGCGTCGAAATCACAGGCATATGTGACACGGAGTCTCAACTGATCATTTACAGACATTTCTCGCTATTAACACTACAGGAGACTTATCAATCGACAGTCCTCGATCGTCCTTGTCATCCGCTCGAATAATCACTTCATGGGAAATGTGTGCTAGTCTTGAACGTTGTAGGCATCAAGCACTGGCAGAGACAACTCTACGGGAACATGTATCGGTGTGGGTTGAGAACAACTAACATTGCCACAGCCCGATATCCTTTACCTCGTCAGATCAGCCAGCGATAGCAAAGAAAGCCGGCTAGAAGAGAAGAACGGGAGCAAACAAAGCTCAAAGACATCCTTCTTCACCTCGCTGGACCAGCCGACGATGGTGATGAAAGAGGGGCCCTTCGCGCCTAATCGTTGCAAGAACGATGATGAGAAAAAAATTGTTCGAAGCTGCTCTTAGCTTTCACTCGCCAGCAGCCCACGCCACCCGCAAAGGGGCCCGTGTCCCGCCAGGTCTTCTTGATCACCCGGCGGATTCGGGGACCCGTGCCTCTCTCACCAGGCAGGGGTCGTCAGCAGCATAAGAAAGAAGAAGAAGAAAGAAATCCTGAAAAGCCAGCTGCAGAGGCGGAATTTAATTGCCGCTGGGGACCGACTGACTGACTGCACGTGTTCAGGGACGGTTTGCTCCGTCATGACGTGGCTTGCTCTGTGCTGAACACGCGAAGGAGGAAAGAGTGAAGAGAAGAAGGGTAGGTGCGCACTGGGGGCCAGCCCCCAGCACCGCGTGCAGGGATGCACAGAGCAGCAATCGGCGAGGAGAAGGCAGGCGTGACAGGGCCAGCGTCGAGGGAATGCAATCAGGCATCTAGAAGAGGCAGGCTCTCACACGCGAAGCCGCCGAGTTTGGACTGCCAGGGGAACATTCGTTCCGGGGCGGAGGAAAAGTTGCTGGGAGAAGGGCTGGCATCTTGAAGGTATCTTGGGCAGTCACGGTCTGCACTGAAGAGCAAAGGCATGAGGGACAAGGTGCCTCGACATTGGTGGCACACACATCATTGCTGCAAGTCGTTCGAGTATCCTTCAAGGAAGGCATAACATTTCAAGTGTCTGGGCGCCAACAATCTGAGAATTCGAGGGAAGAGAGACACAAATGCTCTGTCCGGGCCCAGCTCGAAAGTCTGGAGGGAGTCCAGGGCCGAAGGGGAGAGAAAGGGCACTCTGAGGCGGTCAGGACTTCATCGATTTGGCCGTGGTTGCAAATGAGGCAAGAGCGGAAGGCACACACGGGTGTGTCTGCGAACGGCGGATGAAGTACCTGGATACGTACATAGGTACGCAGCTCACTTTAGCAAGACCACGACTGCCATTTGTTCAAGGTACTCCAGAAAAGAGAGAAGTAATGAAGGAGGCAGTCGCACAATTTGGTTACGGCAAATGGAAAGGAACTTGAGAAGGCACCCAAGAGAGCTGGGACGTCTCAAATGCTCGGATGATAGTGGATTCTATGCCTTCCAGCTCCCAATGGGAGGTGAAATTAGATAGAAAGAATCACATTGGAAATCTGGACGGAACTTCGTTGTTCGCATTCCGGGTTTGGCAACCACTTGGGCCAAAATCCTTTAGTCCATGTTGCACCTCAGCCTTTCTAGACTTGAGCTATCACTCCATTCCCAAATGATGAAGACAACAGTACAAATCAAATGGAGAGACTTGAAGTGTTTTCGGGAGGCCGGGCACGAAGTTTTTTTCACCGTGTACAAATGTGGAAATTAGATCTTGTCTATATGCCGAGCTCAACAGACCACCACTCGACATGAGACACAATCGCCCTCCAAGAGTAAATGAGACAGCTAGAGCTATGTAGTCTGTACGTATGTACCCTGTCGTTCCCACCAGTTGGACTGACTTGTCTTGCAAATTGTTCACGACAGAAGGGTCCTTGCTGTTACGTTCGGCAATCATGTCACTTACTGTTGGGTCGAGAATAGAATTACATGGCTACCAAATAGCACAGTCATGATCACACTTGAATAAGAAATTAGAGTGCTCAAAGCCAGTATCTTGCTTTTCTGTTCTCCCCACAACTTATCACTGCCCGCAAATATGGCAATCCCTGTCCAATTAATCATGATCTCGAACCGATCCTCAACACCAGAAAAGACTGCATATCACCTTGACCTCAAGCCAAAAGTGCCAAAGAGGTGATTGCGAGCCTGCTCGGCCGGGCGTCGGGGCTTGCCTCCCAAATGATTACCTCAAAGCAGTTTCCATCGCACTGTGTGCTTGTTAGCGCCCCGGCCTATCCTAGGAGCAGCCGCATAGCAGGCGGTACTTTCGAGCGAAGTTGCTCTGGACAAGCTTATTCACTTGAGAGGGTGGAAAGGATGGCCACAGGATTGAGTCACCTTCTGGGAAATCGCGAATAGAAACTACGGTCTACCGGAGACGATTGGTATGATCAATTCTACGATGAACCGGCAGAAGATTAGCCAGCGCGTGGTAGCTGGGCATCTGATCATCTCTGTACTCTGGGGACGGCCGGTGCGTCTTCGACGGCCATAGAAGCAGAGGCTGCAGCGATATCAGGCGCACTGTTGATATCGTCAGCCGCGTGGAAAGAAGCGGTGTATCGGGATAGTCGCCAAACATTTTCTTTGTGGTTCTGCACGCGCTCTTTCAATGTTGGATCAGTATTCCTCATCCTGTGGCGTCCCGATATCCTTGGGGTCTCTGTCCTCGTCGAACGCTCGGTGATTGACGCACAACTGCCCAAGTTTCCGCAGGTAAATTTTGATCGTGTCTGTCCTCTTAGTTCCATCTCCCGGGCGTCTATGTTGAGCCTGGCAACGGCGGCTGTGTGTGCTGTGGCGGATGAGATCGTTGACAGCATCCCTCCTCCAGAGACACCACGGATTCGTGCCTCCTGCCCTTGCTGGTGATGCGAGCCACAGAGAAGCAACATCTGTCGGCTCGAACACTATTTTGGTAGAATACTTACTATATGATCAAGCAATTAACAGACTAGGTGCTACTGTAGATTTATAGCTTAGTAATCACATTTATCGGAAGTGTGTATAGAGATAGTAGTCTACAGGGTTTTGCAATGTGATCCCCTTGGCACCGCACTAGAGTTAAAGCTGGCTGGGCTGGCCGGGTCGCAGGGTTGAGTCGCCCCGTGCGCGAGACAACACCAGCCGACTCGGGCCCGAGGTAACGGACAGACAGGGCATGAATTCTGGTATGTAATCTGTTCGTTTGCCGAAGCCAAGTGCACTGGCATAGCATAATCGAGATCTGAAGAGTATTATTTTTCTCGTGGGGGGAGACACAAGTCCGCGACACGTGGCAAACTGAAGAAGTGAGTAGACTTATGTGTTTAGATCAAGAGGCGATTTCATATCATTGCCGCAGTTTCGATAACGCGGTCTCGGTCATAAAAAATGTACATGCGCAACAAGGCGAGTCGCCAGTCACCAAGTGCAGTGGCTCGCAGTGCGCTTCTGGCCTTCAAAAACGCCTCGCACTATCCGCAAGAATATCGCCTCCTCCTCGAAGCCTCTTCATCGTTTCGGGGTCAGGATCGTCGGCTGTCGCAGGGAAGGTTGAGCTCCGACCGGTTACTTGTTACCTCCTGTACCCGTATAAGCTATTGCCCTAATAGGCTAAGAAAAGCGATCCCCTTTCTGGCTTTTGAAAGGAGTGCTGCTCTCGTACTTGCTCTTTCCGTAAAGCCGGTTATACTCTTTGTCGGACAATTGCTCAGTCGGTGACACCTCTTTGGCAGCCTGCTCAAGACTTGGCCGGAAGGCATGGTCGACACCCGGCTCTTCCCGTTTTCGTCGCTCGGTGTCTTCTTCGGTTCGGGTGCGAGAGCCTCCCATGGCGGAGGCAGAGCCCGGGTGGGAGGGGACGTTCTGGGAGTACTCGAGGGACTCGATCATGGACTTCTTCTTGCGCTGTTCCTCGAGACGGGCCTGGCGGTCGGCATTGATGCTTCGTTTGGCGACAACGTATGCGCCAGCTCCGGCTGTAAGAGACAGCCCAGTAAAGTTAGTGACTGTCATGCAGCACATATCAAACAACCTCCATGTCTTGGAGGGAAAGGGATACGAGAGCACTGGGCCAACCTTACCAACACACAGAGAGCCCCAACCCAGCCTGTTGATACGTTATCGTCAGTATGATTACAATTCACAGTTAGTGTCCCTGCTGTGGCAATCTAACCAAAAAGACTTGACCTGTCGGGGAGTCCTTGTCAGTGAAACCAGATCATGATGTGAAGACGTGCTTCTTGGGATGCTTGGTAGGTAGACTACTTACAGTGTTCATCTTGGGATTGAGATTGAGATTGTTTTCGTTGATGATGGGTCGTGAAACGAGGTACCCTCAACACCAATTTTGATTGACGGCTGGTATGTGAGGCTGTTGGCGGACTAGAGTGGGGTGACGTCTAGAGGCGTATTGAGAGGAGCAAGCTGGTGGTTGCGGATTTGCTGTGGTGATGAATCGGGTCCGTCCTCCAAAAAAAGTCGCGGCAGAGCTCCGTTAGCTCCCGCAGTGCCTGCCAGCCTGCCGTGACGCTAGCTACTGCAGCATTCAACTGCTAGTCTACCTCCATAGTGGGGCAGGAGTTTCTAGGTACCCAGGTACCGTACCATGCCAGTAAATGCGTCAACTGGTATCGGCTGCCCCTACCGGTGCCCATCAGCTGTGCGCCGGCCCCTAATTCGTCTCATCTCTCTTACCAGTACCTATCTACATACAGATATAGCACAGTACATAGCAAGCTTGATTGGCAGGGAGAAAAGCTCTTGCCTTTCATGTGATCCTCCAAACAATAACATCGTACACTATACGCGTAACCTATGATAGGATGTTGGACTCGTGGGAGGCTTCGACTATAAAGGACCTGGAGACTTCAACATTACGGGGATTCAGATGCAGATGTGATAGACAGTAAGTTGTTTGTTTTCCCCAATGTGCGCGTGCATTACCATAAATCTAAACAAAGGCGTGGCGGGATTGATGGTGGCCAGGCCAACCATGTTTCAATGCTGGCCCTCAACGATATGGGGGTGGGGGAATGTCAGAAGTGCACGGCCTTGTGGTTGGCCTCACAAAGTCTGAGCGAGAAGGGCGAGTATGAGTGTGAGTGTAATAAGTGAGTGAGAGGGGTCCAGTGCCCTCATTACATCGCAACGACCTTGGTATACCAATCCTGAGCCTACTCAGAGGCCCAGGCTGGGACTGTGCCTGTGCCTGAGACTTGCACCACTCTCTCGCACACAGGGCCACAAGGCCAGAAACTAGGCCAGAAACGCGTCTAAACATAGAAAAGATCTGGCACGGCCACAGTGACCAGGTCCAGAGGAGCATACAGGTACCTGCATTCACTTTAATCACGCTGCCAGATAGTGAGCATGACTGAGATTGGATTGTCATCACAAGAGAAGCAGACCTGACAGACAGACTGGGGCGGGCCCTCTGACGCAATCCCTCAGAGCCTCTGTTGCCCAGCCCCAAACCCACCGCCGACTGTCCCCATCCGACTGGCTCGACTAGGCTTTGCTTTGGGCTGAACTGTACGAGGTACCCCGCACCGTATCTCGCCGCAGAGGGTACATGCCCTGTCTACACGGCTTGCGCAGGTCTCTTGAGGTACGGTACTGTACCTGTACTGTACTTTGGGCAATCCAGGCACGCTAGCCCACCAAGACCGCCTCCAAACCACGCACAACCTTGCTTACCCAGTCAGGAGGGCAGGCAAGGCAGGTAGCCTGCATGCCGACATACATTAGGTGGTACGGAGCACATACCAGCATCGCATCTTAATACACAGAGTTGTATCTATACTCGCGTCTACTGAAGTCTAGCCTACCCTTCCCAGTGCTTCTGGGGCCAACAGCCCCCTTTTCCACTCTCGACAATCACAACAATACGACTGTCTGCTGTCTGGTCTCGTCAGAGGTGCATGTTTCCTGCGAGTCACTGCTCAGTCTTGGAGTGATGGGCGCCCCAAGAGCCAGAGCCAGAGTCCAACACCCAACCAGCCCCAACCAAGACGAGTCCACGCCCACACCCACGCCCACGCCCTGCGCCCCACCGTCACCGTCACCGGCGACAGCGCCGTCGCCGTCGACCTTCTCTGTTTCGTGCCCCTCCTCAGCAACACCAGGCCATGGCAGCTCCTCAACAGGAAGGAGGGCCTGACGGATCCTCCATCGTGAGTCCTGCTGCTCGTTTGCGTCCCTGACTATGTCCAGGGGCATACCCGCCCCTCCTGCGTCCTTCCAACCCGGCGCCCTGGGCGAATCACTGACAGCATATGCCAGAAACCCGTCTCCTCCCTCCGATCACATTTCGAGAACATTGGCAAGGTTGGTGAGCAGCCGCCGCAGCCACAGCAGCCACAGCCAGCTCAACCGTCGAGCCGAAATGCTTCCCCAGGGCCACGCCCCGACAAGCCTCGAGACTCGAATGCGATATCCAAAGAGCCACCTCCCATACCCAAGCCCAAACCTGGCCTTGCGCCTCCTCATCCCAAGGAAAACGGCATCCCGTACTCCCCTGCGCGCAGCGCGTTCCCTCCCCCTCCGCTCACGCCACGTCCTATACCGGCTCCCGCGCTCTTCGTCGACCCGCCACAATCCCCTCCCAAGGGCCGATCTCTGAACATAGCTGTCAACGATCAGCCCAGCTTCCTGAATTCGGACGATGTCGTGAAGCCGGCCACGTCGCCGGCCGTGCCGGGCAAGCACTTTAAAATCCCAAGTCGCTCCCGCACACCGAACCTGGACCCTCGGAAATCGCCAAAAGTTGTGGCTTTCAAGCCTCCTTCACCGCCTCCCCCTCGACGGTCTGCAGAGCTTCGGCGACAGCGTGAAGCGGACCCTGTGCCCCCGCCCGCCAACCGCACCGGGAAAGCGCTCATCAGGTCTAGGAACTCTTGGACGGCAGATAGTGCGATGGAGTCGAGGAGGAACATGCCCGACAAAGTGTCACCCTTCAGCAGTCCACCTACTAGTGGCTCCGCCAGCGTCGAGGAAGGGTCGCCCCCGTCACTGCCGCGAAGGCCACGGCCACCAAGAGAACCCGCTGCCACGGCCAAGACTCTCCAAGTTGGATTCGATCCGCCGCCACTTCATCCCTCGATCGCGAACAAGAGGAGGGATAGAGAGCTTGAGATGGATGGGTCCGTAAGGGGGCAGCTCACCCCAGATGTCACAGGGGAGCCGCGCCCGACATTGCCTAGTAGACCGCTAAGTGTGACGATGGAAAAGCCAGGGGTCCTGCCTGAGAAGATACCACCTCCAAGACCTCCGAGGCCAGGAGTTCCGGCTTCGAATCTCGCAGTGATTCCGGCAGCAAACCAGAAGCGAACCGTCTCGACACCTGTCACGCAGCACCAACCACCAACAATGCACGGCAGGGCAAACACAGTGTCTCACAGAGGGGCCGAAAGGCCACCCACCGACCCCAGAAGGTCCGCAGTAGCCAGCGCCCCTCCTACCGAGCCGCGGAATGCCGACTCGCAAGCCGTCGTGCTTGTCAAGCCTGCAGAGTCAACTGCAACTGTCAATGGAGCATACCCGGACGCTTCGAACACCAACAGGAGACCACCCTTTATGAAGCACGGGCAGCAAGAAATTGTGACGAAATCAGATGCGAGGAACTTCGATGCATGTGGCGATCTCGTTTGCACCTCAGGGCATCTTACTAGGGTGTGGAGCTTGAGGGACGGGGAACTCGTGATGAGCTTTGCGCACGGTGAAGGGTTGAAGGCTACCGCTGTGAGCTTCAAACCGGGCTTGAACGTCGACGAGGAAGGCAAGAGACTGTGGATCGGAAACAATAACGGTGACCTTATGGAAGCGGATATAGCAACACAAAGCGTTGTTTCCACGAAGACCGGGGCTCATCAGAGGAACGAGGTTGCCAAGATATACCGGCACTTCAACGAACTCTGGACCTTGGACGAGGCTGGAACTCTGCACATTTGGGGCCCTGGGCCCGATGGAGTGCCAGACATGTCGGGTCACCCACACCAGTCGTTCCGAGTGCCCAAGGGCCATACCTTCTCCATCGTCGTTGGCGATGAGCTCTGGCATGCGACGGGCAGGGAGATACGCGTGTTCCTCCCAACACTCGATGGCAAGGCCCAGTTCCAGGTGCTTCTCCGCTCTTTGTTTCAAGACGCCGCTGGCGATGTCACTGCAGGAGCCCTCCTGCCCTCGGATCCCGATAAAGTCTTCTTTGGTCACAGCGACGGCAAAGTCACCGTGTACTCAAAGAAAGACTATTCGTGCTTGGAAGTCCTCAACATCAGCACGTTCAAAATCAACTCGCTGTCAGGGATTTGCGGCAACATTTGGGCAGGCTACAGCAACGGCAAGATGTCTGTTTACGACGTGCACCAGAGCCCATGGGTTGTCAAGAAAGAGTGGCAAGCCCATAATGACCCCGTACTCAGGGTCATCGCCGACAGGTCGAGCTCGTATAGACTAGAGCGGCACCAGGTCCTTTCCCTGGGCGCAGACAACATGATCAGAGTGTGGGACGGTATGTTGCAAGACGACTGGCTTGAAGCGGAAATGAAGGCGAAGGATGTGCAATACTGCGAGTTCCAAACGCTGAAAGCCATGATCATGACATGGAATGCCGGGGCTTCTACGCCCAACAGTCTGAGGTATTCCGAGTCGGACTCTGTTTTCATACAAAATCTGTTGCAGGGAAGCGGTTCCCCGGACATCTTAATATTCGCCTTCCAGGAGCTCGTTGATCTGGAAGACAAGACAGCCACTGCGAAGCGATTTTTCAAATCCAAGAAGAAAGAATCGGACCAGGAGCGCATGAGCCATCAGTACCGAGATTGGAGAGATTTTCTGATCAGAAGCCTGGATGATTACATGGCTGGCGATCTGTACCATCTTTTGCAGACTTCCCACATGGTCGGTCTCTTCTATTGCGTCTTTGTCAAGGCCGACGTCAGAGATCGAATCTCGAATCTAAGTACAGCCGAGATCAAGCGAGGCATGGGCGGTTTGCATGGGAACAAAGGCGCCATTATAATTCGCTTCATGGTCGACGATACATCTCTCTGCTTCTTCAACTGCCACTTGGCAGCAGGGCAGTCCCAGGCTCAGAGCCGCAACAATGATATCACTGCGATTCTCGAGGCCTCGATTCTACCCTCGGAGCGCGATCCAAGTGTCCGCATCGACAGCTACGCCGGGGGTGGTGACGGCACCATGATTTTAGATCACGAGCTCGTCATCCTCAACGGCGATCTGAATTACAGAATCGACACCATGAGCCGCGACACGGTGGTCATGGCTGTGAAACAGGGAAACCTCGCCAAGCTCCTTGAGCGAGACCAACTTCTCGTGGCCCGCCGGAGAAAGCCGGACTTCAAGCTCCGTGCCTTTGAGGAGATGCCCATCGCGTTCGCGCCAACGTACAAGTACGACGTGGGCACGGACAACTACGACTCCAGTGAGAAGAAGCGCAGCCCTGCATGGTGCGACCGTCTGCTGTACCGTGGAAGAGGCAGGATACAGCAAGTCGACTACAGGAGACACGAGGTCCGGGTGTCCGACCACAGGCCCGTTACGGGTAAATTCAAATTGACGGTTAAGAAGATATCACCCAAGAAGAGGACGATGGCCTGGATACAATGTCAGCAAAGCTTTGAAGACGCGAACGCGCAGGAGATCATGGTCGAGAAGTAAGCAAATTGTCGTGGCCCTCGCGAATGCACGGCGTGGAAAGCTAACAAATCGTGGCAGGCTGTACTACCTGACCGAGGTCATTGGATATGACACAGCAACAAGCCAAAGTCTGATCAGTGATCGATAAATCGGCGAGGGCAGTCGCAGGAGACCACAACGGGCTGATCAATCTGGCATTGCGGCCTTCATCCATCGCAAAGGAGCGTTCTCACATATGAAACGAAACGATCACGACAATCAAGAAGCTCTTATACCCACACAACGGGGGCAACGTCAACGATTTCAAAAGAGACATGGGCACGGCGCAAGGAGGCATCAATCATCTTCGGTCAAGGACTGGTCAAAGGTCAGGCTGTGGCATCAGCTTTCATTAACCGCGGGGCGCGGATCGAAAACCATAAAAGCCTTAGATCTTGTAGTCTGGCGCACCGACATTCAGAGCGTCAAAAGCAGAGGGGGAGTTTGAGAAGACAAAGGGGGCGGGCACTTTTTGGAGTGGATTCCGAGGCGATGACTTAAGCGAGCATATTCAGATATCACGGGTTGGACGGCCTATATGGCGGCTAAATAATAACTATTGTCAACAAGGAGGGGGGCGCTGCCGCCTCTTTGCAGTTTAGATGCTAGTGTTCCACCCAGCAGGAGGATTAACTATCTGCCGTCGGTGGGTCACTGAGCGTTGGTCGGTAGCGTATAATCACACGGCCATTGTGTGAAACCTCCAGCGCAGAAAGGAGTGTGCCCTCCATAAGAAAGAAGACGAAGAAAGTATTATGCCACGGAAAGCAGAAGCTGCTATAAGGGATTTTGTTCTTGCTCCTACAATGGCCAGGAAGGCCGCTCTTGGTAGACGTGAATGTCCCCCTTCACCAGCCCGCTCTCGCCCGGCGCCGCCTGACCTACGCGCGTGCGGATGGCCTGCAGCGCAGGGCGCCCGCGACGGTCGGCCAGCTCTGAGCGGATGGTCACCTTGTTGCCGCGAAGGGCCTGCTGCGGCTGGAGGGCCGGCACGGGCTTGCGCTGCGGTGGCCTCAGCAGCGCCGAGAACCTGACTCTTTTGGATGGTGGCACTGCTGCTTGCAGATGTTGCCTCTCTGCTGCTGGGTTGAGAAGTCTTGCGGTTCCTGCTTCTGTTGCTGCATTTGTTGACAACGGGGCGTTGTCGATGATTATTGGCGTTGCGTTGCCTTTGATGTGCACGCTGTACTGTTCGAGGGACCGCCGTGCCAAAGGGATGGACGGAGGGGCCACTTGTCCTTTCCTATTGCTCTCGATGGAGTGGTCCGTCGGCTGCCGGCTGATTTCGAAGCGATCGTCGTCTTCGTCGTCGGCGTCTTTGCTGAAGGCTGAGCTGCGCCGTCTGGGCTGGCGGCGACTTGTCGTCCTCGTGGCGGATCTCGACTTGGATGTGGTGGGTCGTCGTCGGCAGCAGAATAAATATAGCCCGGCTATTAGTATGGGCAGGGCAGCTGTTCCACCAATTGAGATTCCTAAAATAGCTTGCCTTGACAGGCCTGAAGTGATACCATTACTACTACTAGAGTTGCTTGTGTTGTCGTCGTTGTTATTGTTGCTGTTGGTGCTTCCAGAGGGATTGTTGTTGTTGTTGCTTGGTGCCGCATCGAAGCCCGGAGAGGCTTTATTTACACGTCAGCAATGTCTCTCAAATGCAGAAATTCACGAGTAGGATACTCATTTCCCGACTTACCGTTAGTGAAGAAGCCCTCCAACTCATCACTGGTCCACTGAACCTTGCCCAGCCCGCCATCTCGATAAAACTGCTTCACGACCTCGGGAGTGTCGTAAGCCGCAGCGTCTTGGACGTATCCATCGGTCCAACGCAGACTGGTCATGTCCAAGACCCCGAGCCCCTGCGACCAGGGGTCGGGGTCGGCGAACTCAGCAGGGTAGCCTCTGGAGGCGTCGGTCCCGCCTACGGAGAGCATCTGTCTCTTGCCGCCGCCCACTGTGACACACGTGTGGTCGGCACGTGCTGTGGTCGCACCTGGGTCGTCTGCCTTGGCGAAGACGAAGCCAGGAAGGGAAAGCACAAAGACCTCATCGGAGACGGTGTTGTCGGCCATGAGGCCACCGTACATGAAGACCTCGTACGTCTTATTTGGCCCAGTTACTCCCACCGAGCAGAAGCGTTGGCGGCCCGTGGGGATGGTGCCGGTGGCCTGCTGAGAGAAGAATTGCTTGGTGACAGGGTCATAGAATGTGATATTGGTGAAGTCGACGAGTCCAGAAGGGGAGTCCCCTGAAGTGCCACCAAGGAGCAGGATGAGGCCGTTGGGGCCAAAGGGCGCGTACTCGGCCCTCGCGTTCACAAGTGTGCTTGTGACTGACGTGTTTGTCCAGACTGACGAGGTCATCCCGAAGCTTACAAGGCCTGCCACGGCAGTGTCACCTGTCACAGAGCTGTTTGACTGGCTGGTAAGGAGCCCACCCATACAGTATCCCACTCCATCACCCTGTGTATAAGCACACCCGACAGGGCGTGATAGTTCGTTAAAGACTCTCGGATTGGACGGCTGTTCCAGACTCCAGGAGCCTCCTCCACTCCCGTCGGCAGAGAATTTCCACGTCTGGTCAGAAGGTGGCTGGTTGCCGTTGGCAGCAGCTCCTGCCCATATCCAAAAAGAGCTTGTTGATTCATCGGTCCATATGGCCTGGCTGTTGAGGACCGGTGCTGACTTGGGGACGACCTGAATCGGCACGGTGGAATTGGTCCAGGATTCCCGAAGACTTATTGATAGCGTTGAGCTTACTAGACGAATGCGTCAGCAGTGGCTCTCGATAGTGATCTTGATAATGCAAGGCTTCATTCAATGTGGTAGCTCACCTGGACTCGGGACATTATCGCCTGATGACTGGCCTCCGTTGACCTGCGATACCTCGCCGCCGTCAATATATGCAAAGTCGCCCAGGACTGTTCCAACGGCGAAAGACCGGCGAACAAAATCGGGCGAGGAAGGGGTGCCAGAACCCTGACGGCTATGCACAACTGCTGCGCACGCCGCCTGGACATGTAGCAAGCATGTCACTGCGCGATATATGCTTGCCACCTCAGAGAAATACGGCTTTCTCATGGTAGTCTAAGAGAGACAGTGGATAGTTCAAAGCCATACTCATGACATCAAGGCCGATGGAGTCAGAAAATAGGAGCGAACATTGGAATTCAGGAAGAATGTGGATACAGAAAGATAGATACGGACTCTTGTCAGAGCAGACCGCACGGCGGAAACTCCGGAAAGTGACATACGGGCTGCCCCATCTGACACTGACCAGATGAAGCTCCCGCAAGCGAGAGAGATCGAGACTCTCCCAAAACCTTGAGCCAGTGGGCGGCCATGCCGAGGCCTCAACAAGAAGACTCCCATCTCGTCCGATGTCGAGGTCCACTGTCCGTGCCGCCTCATGTTTCTGCCACCTGCAGGCTCACGAGCATAAAAAGTCGTCACTTGAGACAATGCGGAGTACGCCCTCGAGATGACTAACTGGCTCCTCAGAGGGCAAAAATGCTGGCGAATAGCCACAAGCGCCGCAAGCCGTGATGATGACCGTCGCAAGATCCTGAGCGTCGATCACGCGTGCCCCGGCGAGGAGGGGGAGGGGCGGCCAGATGCGGGATGGCGATGGGTTGTAGGACACACAGGCAGGCCGACCGATCCTGATGTTGTTGTTCGGTGACAGCCCGCGGATAGGGCTGAACTCGGTTAGCATGGCCGACGAGGTGCGCGTGGCAGCAAAGCGTAAATGTTTGGTGTGCCACGATGATGCTTGGTCGGTGTGGTTTCAGGCAAGCTGTCAGGACCATGGTACGGTGTGTAGATCTAGATCCGGCTGCCGGGGTTGCTCCCATCTGGGCCGGTTGAGGATGCTGGGACGGGGGGGGGGGGGCAGAGAGCTCCCTCACGTGGATCACGTCGCATCCTTCATCACCTGCCTGCAACCTTATTGCCGCTTTTGTGGTCTTTAGCGAGTGAATCGTGTCTGAGGCTCTGCCATGGGGAGTGTCGATGAAGCGTGGGTGAGATGCAATCCATGACCTCTCTGCCTCTTTGGGCGACGGCGCAGGCGTCCAAGCACACTGGCACACAGAGCACCAAGCACCTAGGAGAGGTTGCGCAGCGGTGGGCCAAGCTCGTCAAGCTGGGTTCGAAACGAGGACCCATACATGTGAGGCCGTCCCATGCCACCTGTTGTGAGCCCAGTCATCTGAGTGGCCATTTTGGGAATGACGGTGAATAGAAATACGCTCTTTCTGGATCCCAGCCGTGGCAAGATGTGTTTTGGGCCTTGCAGACTGCTCGACTGCAGTGGGAATTGAGGAGCTGTGTCTCGGAAACATTCGATCGGCCTATGCTATAGTCTGGAGGGTTTTATTCCCTCGCACCCGAACCTGTTTTCCTCTCTCTCTTCATGATGTCCTGTAGCCTGGTAGGAGGAAGGCCGGTAGCCGGGTAGCATGGCAACCTTCCTACACCCCCCTGATTATATTCCGACGTCAAGTCGGCTGTACCTGGCCCGGCCCGGGGGACCTGCTCTTAGGATGGACCTGTTCTTGGGACAGACCTGCTCCTGAGCCAGAAAGGGAAGACCGAAGAGAGAGATGCATAGATTAGACAGTAGATCCAGCCGGATCCGTACGCACACCGTTGTCCCCGGCCGTCTCACCGCGTCCGGATTTGGTTCGTCCGTTGAAAGTTGAGCTTCACAAGTGCCAGGTGACGGGTGCTAGGTCCTGCCGGATCCTGTCACTGCAGCTCCTGTCAGGTCCATCCGGAGCTTGTTTGGAGCACCTAAATTAGGCCCCGTTATTAGCTCCCGCATGGCAAAAGTTAAGAGCCCTGTAGAGGAGACAAGCCAAAAAGTAAAGCTCGATCTCCTCCACTGCCTCGCGCCCGGATATGCAATGCATCTCCGGATGCACCAAGCTTGTCCAACCTGGAATTGGGTGTTGTGGTAGCATCGCGGTCGACTTGGCGTGCTCAAACCCCACAAACTCCGCAACGGCAACAGCCTTTTACGGGGAATATGGATGGTTGCTGACAATTGGAAGGGCGTCGATTGCTCTCGGAACTCGGACAACGGATCAATTGCGGCACTGGACGTTGTCCTTGGTCCGCCCCAGACCGGTCTAGGTACTGCTCTTACACCGTAGTAGTGGCAGTGCGGTAGCACCACCCAGGCAGCGTCCCAGGCTTACACCTAGACGGCGTAGTGACGATTACGTACGTAACATGTCACCTGTCCTGCCCTCGTCCCGGGCACTGCACTAACACCGTCCATCGCTGAGGTCACTTCAAACAAACAATTATCTCGGCGCCACCTCGCCTCGCGAGCTTGGAGTCGTGTCATGTCTTACCCAGCTCCGAGCATCGTCTGCCTTCTCCGCTCGGTGACGAGCACTCATCCTGCCCCGGACCAGTCACCGTGAGATGCAGTACACTATCATGCCCACAGCGCAGGACACCAATTAGTCACATTCGTCCGAGCAAAGGCGTGAGGACCAGTGTCTAGCAGCAGGTCGTCGATAGCATAAAGGAAGCGCTGGGGGAGGGGTTGGCGGTGTAATTGGAGATCATGATTATCAGCCCGAGCTACACTCGGTTGCAGATGATACTGTCAAGACTAGCGAGCCACACTCTAAGAAACAATTCATCATACACTTTCCTGAGAAAAACAATCACCATGGCGTCGCCCCAAACAATCAATATCAGCCCCCAGAATACCGGCCTGTGGGGGATTAAGCAGACGGATGAGGCCTCAAAGAAGACCACGGAGCTTTTACAGAAAGACTTAGAAATACACCATGTCTACTTCAACGATCGTGGCTTCCACAACCACATAGTCCACCACCTCCTGGCCCTTTACGGTACCGGGGCCGATGCAACAGCCATCCAGCAAGGTTTCGACGGCAATACAGGCTACCAACGGCCAGTCGAGCCCCTCCACAGCCATGTCGTCCAAGACCTCCAGACGTGGTCGCACGCGAGTAAATACCTTGGGAAGGATCAGTACTACCCCGACTTCCTAGCCTTCTTCCAAAGAGAAATCCACAGCAAAGGCTGGGAGGCAGTGGTGGCCGAGTACCTATTCTCTGGCACCGAAGCCGCCGAAGACCTCCTCGTGCGGCTGTACGCCGGCGTCCTACACCCGCTACTCCAACTCATGTACGGGATGGAGTGGAAGCAGCCGGCTATCGTGGCCGAAGCCCTGGCGCAAACCTGTGTGCACCGTGCCAACTCGAAGAGAGAACTCTTTGCCGCCGAGAACAAGGCCAACGAGGAATATGGCCGGACGGGGGCGAAGATGCCAACCATCGCGTCGCTGCTGAAGGAAGTGCGCGATCAACCAAAGCTGGCCAGGGTGGTGAGGCCCGAGGACGGTTACAGTATCGCTGAAACCGTCTTCAAGCGCGCGCCGGACGAGATGGTCCAGCTCATGAGTAAGGTCAAGGTGAGCCCTGAGGAGGTGGAAGAAAGGACGGCCGAAATGTTCGAGGCTACCATGTTCATGGCTGCTGGTGCTTCGTTCCACCCGCCAAAGGTTAACAAGTTCGATTTCTTCCTCATGTGAGCGCAATCCCCAAAGGTCTAATCTGCGTCAGAGTTTCTTGGATAGGGACGGGAAGGCTAACAGCAATGCGTACGACCAGTCACCACGTGAATGCAAGCCCCTTCTACCTGACCATCAACTCCCAGCAATGGATATCGGCCGAGACCAAGGCGCGCTTGCTGGAGTGGAAGATTCGATATGACCTGATTCAATATGCTGCCAGAGGCGTCCCGGAACTGTCCCTGGATCAGATCAAGGCATACCAGCCCAAGTCACAAGGCAGTACCTCCATAGCTGGTAAGTTCATGTTGGCGCCGCGTAGGATAATAATCAGGGCTGACCTGTCCTCGCAGAGGTCGCATCCAAGATCCACAGGATGGCAGACGATGGCCACGCCATCAAGCTGGCAAGGGCGGCAGGCATCTGTGAGGAGGTCACGAAGAAGTACCAGGACAAAGACTGGTTGTTGATCAAGGGGGACGACGTGTGGGCGAAGATCAACCACCTCATTATCGATTCGCTGCAGTCGCCTGGGGAGTACTGGGTGAGGAGTGCGGGACTAGACGAGGCCTGGACGGTAAACCACCCGACCCTTGATTCATCCGTCCTGAAGGAGCATAGCTAACACACAAGAGTCAGGACATCCCGAGTGCATCGAAGCTCTAATGCCGCGAGCAGGATATGCAGGCGGCCGTGGACTTAGATTCCTGCCTGAGGACCACGCGTTGGGGTTCTTGAAACTGGGAAAAGTCCGTGCTTGAGGACCATTTCGACAGTCACTACTGCTTCTTGACCTGCTCAACTGGGCGATTCCGTTGTCCCCGACTGAATTTTACCCGTTGTATATTATCTTTGTAAGAGTACAGCATTATGGACACAGATTGGCATGAGGGGTATCAGTGGCCTAGTATTCATGTTTTTATAATCCTGTAACGCCCTTACAATTCTACTCTACTCCACACCGATCCATTCTTCCTCGGATTCTCCTTCGCTCACAAGGTCAGCAACAGTGACGCCCTCCTGACCAGCAGTCAGGAGATTTGTGCCATCCTCGCCAGTCAGTGACTGAGTAAGCGCCTTGCCACCCTGCGAAGTACCCTTGGTCCCAGCCTGGCCAAGGAGATAGTCCACCATGTAGACATTCTCGTCCGCCAGCTTGCGGATCTCGTCCCTCATCCTCGTCACGGCCCGGTTGACGACCCGCAGCTCCATGTCGATCTTGCCCCTGTTAGCAGTCAGCCACGCGCCGTGCTTGTCCACCAAGGCCTTGATCCAGAGCAGACAGAACTCGATGTGTGGTGACTGTTCTGTCTCGGCGGCGACGAATCGGAGGAGTCTTGGGACATAGACCACGGGCATCTCCTCCACGACCAACGAGATGTCCTGGTGTGGGATGGCTTGGAAAACTCGCTTGATCAGGCCGGCCTCGTTGAGGCGGAATGCCATGACCAGGGCCTTGAGGTAGTCTTTTTCATCTTCCAATACCGACAGCGTCGCTGCTGGTGTGATCTCCATGTTCAGATCGAACGGATCGAACTGAAGAACGTTGTCGAGGCTGTAAATCAAAAGGCCCTCTGTCGAGGCTGCGCAGAACGCTGTGCCGGCTGGCGAGAAGGAGACGCCCGATACCCGCACCTCGGGCATGTTCTTCCTGGAGGACGGGTCTCCTCGCTTTGAGCCGGGGAGAGACTTATCAATGCGGTCTTCTCGGTCCGAAGCCTCTCCTTGGTCGTCAAATTCGCCTTGCGGGCCGGCTTCGGTCAGAAGCTTGCTGTTGAGGAACTCTTGCGTGCCTGATAACGACAGGTTGACGCTGACCGTGAATTTCTTCAGGAGCACCATTGTTGTGACCGAGTACAAACAAATGTACTTGCTGTTGCCACCTGCCAGCAGACAGCTGCCATCTGTGCTGTATTTAATGCTGTTGTAGGCCTTGGTCCCAGCAACGTTGGCGGCTGTTCTCCGGTCGCCAATCTTCCGGCCACCAGAGACATCCCTTCGGCCATCTAGACCTGAGACCTGCAGTGCCTCTGTCACGGACCAGAAGGTCAGCTGGCCGTCCAAGGTCGAGATGGCGAATTGCGTCGAGTCCGGCCGGATCGCAATGTCTAGAACATCTGCTTGCAACTGCAAAGGTTCACTTGTTTGAGTTCTGTCAAAGATGGACCATATCCTTGCGGTGCGATCCCAGCTACCGCTGATCAGAGTATTGCCATTTGGAGCAAACGCAAGGGACGAGACAGGCCCCTCATGGCCTGCAAGCTGGTCCAAGAGCTGACCCGTCTGGACCGACCAGATGTGGATATCGAAAGAGTCGAGAGAGCCCGCTGCAACCACTTCTCCACTTGGATCCACGGCCATACAAGACCATGAAAGCCTTGTGGGAGCTGTAAATGTCCTAAAGTTCCGATGTCTGATGAGGTCCCAGGCTCTTATAGATCCATCCAAGCTAGACGTGAAGAGAACGTTGCCCTTCTTGGTGAATTCGCATGCCGTGACGCCACTGGTGTGCTCCGTGAAAGTCACAATACAGAATCCAGATTCAATGTCCCAGACCTTGATTTTGCCATCATCGGCCGTCGTGATTATCCGTTGACCATCAGGCGAGTAGACGAGCGAGTTCATGGAATCGAAGTGGCCTTGCTGCTTTAATATGTAGGACTCGGATTGCCACTCCCATACCAGGAGCTGGCCCAGTTTTGAGGCTCCGAAAGCCAGCCATTCTCCAGACTTATTTATAGTAACAAAATCGATGTCGTTTTGCGAGATGCTCAGCGTATGAATCATGTTGAAATCAGGCATCTCGTACAAGCCGAATATTCCGTTTGAGAAACCCGCGACCATGAGGTTTGAATCGGCGTGGTACGCGGCGCACTTGAGGTGAGCGTTGTTTTGCATGAAGTAGTGCTTGTTGACTATCCTCCAGCGCAAGTCCTTCTCCTGTTCCTCGTCGTCCATCTCAACGTCGTCCTGTTTTGATGCAACATATTTCCATGTGAAAACGGCACCGTCCTTGCTGACGGTGTATATTGTCTCTTGGTCTTTTGAGAAGTAGGCGCCCACAACAGCCTGCCTATGGCCTGACAGCACTGTTGGTACAAAGCCTTCCTCCGGGTTCAGGCTCCACACTCTTGCAGTCAAGTCTTTCGAAGCGCTGAGAAAGAATCTCGAATCGCTAGACCATTCAATATGTCGAACTTCATCAAAATGACCGGTATGTGTATGGTGCTTAACAAAAGGCGCAAACTCCAGCTCGCCGTCCGGATGCGCATCGGGGGTGGACGGCACGTGCCATACTTCGAGTTTGCGACCAAGACCGACGGTGAAGTAACGGCCAGACGGGGAGAACGAGAGTGCTGTGGGGGCCGATTTGAAGGAGAAATTGTAGACGGCGATGCGCCGTGCAACGTTGGTCAGTATGGCCTGGCCATCTTCGTCGATTGTAAGGAGCAGGTTGCCTTGAGGGGTGAGCCCTATTCTCGCGATGTTCTTTCGGTGGGCAAAGGGAAGCGTGTAAGACTTGTTGCTGCAGTCATTGTCAATTGAGAGTCACAGGGCGCAGGCTCAGGGTAGCACGCAAGATGCTCAAGAGAGAGGAGGCATACTCAACGAGGTTGAAGACTGTCACTCGATTGCCCACCGGCGAGAAAAGGTCGGTCCCATCTGGGCTGAAGACCAGATTGCCCCTGCTATAAACAGTTCCGAGGAGGTTGGAGAACTAGATGCCAAGTTAGCAGATGCGAATTGCGTAAGGGTCATTGTAGGGTATGCGCGCCTTGAAATCCGTCTTCATTTTTAGAGTATAGCCATGTTCTTCGTCAACGTCTTGCGCTCAAGTCCTGTCAAACTTGCGCGAACCTTTCAAAGTTATTTGTGGGGCCGTCCTTATCGTCCCCGTTATCGCGTGCCTGTCACTCCTGGGAGGAGGGACCCTTGTTAATTGGGCCAGCCCGTACTTGCCAGCCTAAGTAAGGGGCTCGAGCTTTCAGGGGAAGACTGGCCAAACCGAAATTGCTCCCTCCCCTTCTCAACAGAGACGAATTGCTTCGTTAAACACAAGGAGGCGCATCCCAATTGCCATTTCTTGAGAGCTTCTCGATCGAACGCCATCTTTCCCGAACCCTATTTTTCCATCGCAGAAGACCTCAAACCGTCAAGATGTCGACCGAAAGCAGCGCCAGCCCCATAGGTAGGCATGACTAGACTTACAAGCTCGCTCAACGCGGAGACACCATCTCGTGCTAACGCGACTGTCCTGGCATAGGTATCGCAAACCTGCCCAACCAGCGACACAAGATTGTTGCTAAGAGGGGTGCCGCCTTCACTATTATGGTTCGTATCAACGACATCGAGTTTCATGACACCCTCTCCTGACTTTATCACAGGTTGCTGGCGAATCTGGCCTCGGCAAGACAACCTTCATCAACACCCTCTTCTCGACGACCATCAAGAACTATGCCGACCACAAGCGGAGACACCAGAAGCAAGTCGACAAGACCGTCGAGATCGAGATTACAAAGGCTGAATTGGAGGAGAAGTTCTTCAAGGGTATGTTTTTGGGCGGGATCCGCTGGAATGGCGTGCAACTTACTGATCCGACATAGTCCGCCTGACCGTCATCGACACCCCTGGCTTCGGCGACTATGTCAACAACCGCGACTCTTGGATGCCAATCATCGAGTTCCTCGACGACCAGCACGAGTCTTACATGTTGCAAGAGCAGCAGCCCCGCCGAAATGACAAGATCGACCTCCGTGTCCATGCTTGCTTGTACTTCATCCGCCCCACTGGTCACACCCTGAAGCCTCTCGATATCGAGGTCATGAAGCGGCTCTGCTCTCGCGTCAACTTGATTCCAGTGATTGCCAAGGCTGATACTCTCAGCCCTGCTGACCTGGCCACGTTCAAGCAACGCGTATGTCGCTCCTACGTCGAAGCATCTGCTACCAAGTACTGACATTTCAATTAGATCCGAGCTGTCATCGAGGCTCAGAGCATCAAGATCTACCAGCCACCAGTCGAGGAGGACGATGAGGCCGCCGCTCAACACGCCCGCAGCCTGATGGCTGCCATGCCCTTCGCTGTCATCGGATCCGAGAAGGATGTCAAGACTGGCGATGGTCGCATCGTAAAGGGACGACAGTACTCGTGGGGTGTTGCCGAGGTCGAGAACGAGGACCACTGCGACTTCAAGAAGCTCCGATCAATTCTCATCCGCACTCACATGCTCGACCTCATCCACACCACCGAGGAGCTGCACTATGAGGCCTACCGCGCTCAACAGATGGAGACCCGCAAGTTCGGCGAGGCTCGCCCGCGGAAGCTGGACAACCCCAAGTTCAAGGAAGAGGAGGAGGCCCTCCGGAAGCGCTTCACCGAGCAGGTCAAGATTGAGGAGCAGCGTTTCAGACAATGGGAGCAGAAGCTTATTGCTGAGCGTGATCGCCTTAACAAGGATCTAGAGCAGACGCATGCCCAGATCAAGACACTGGAGCAGGAGCTGGAGCAGATGCAGGGCAGCGCGGTCCGCAGCCATGGTCGTCGTTAGGGTCACGAAGTGGCGGCTTGACCCCAACGGTCGACATCTTGGGAACAACCAAATATACCGTTCCGGAGTTTATGGTAGCCTGAGAGGCTGGTTTTCAACAAGGTTCACTGACACGGGGAGCTAAGAGGACGCGTTGCGAATGTGCTCTGGAGCTTTCCTTGTGATTTTGGAGTGCGCGTTGACCGGCCTCGGGGAGGAGGGGATAATATCCTCCGGCACGCCGTCGTTTTCTTTCTTCGTCCTTCGAACGGGCTGAGAATCAAGAGGCCGAGACATTGGGGCAGCAAGCAAGGCCGCTTATTTATGCCGTTCTGCTACCATCTCGCAACCTTTCTCAGATCCCACCCCCCCTTTTATTCGCTTTCGAGATAGCCTTGATGTAATTCCCTTGACCTTTTCATGATACCAATTAATGAGAATGGCTGCCCCCTGAGACTCATTTGCACGGACTCCATAAAACCGCCGCACATCGACAAGTGACATGATTGAATATGGCGGCATTAGATTACTCCCATTCGCCATCCACCATCCACCCGAAGCTCCAGATCACCGAGGTATAAGTAAATCATGCACGTGCCCAGTTTTCGTGGGCATAAATCTCTCTAGGAGCCGACTGATCCTCCATAGCTCCCTAGACAGCATCCATCATGGCTCTCGTGAGCAATTGCTCATTCTTGTTACCCAATTTCGACACCTGGAGAAACACATCCACGCCATAACCCCACAAGCTCTGCAATTCCAGTGCCCCGGCCCAGTATTCGGCGTAAATACGGCTCAACGGCAAGCCCATACCAAGGCGCAAATTCGGCGGCCTGCTCGTCAGGGACGACAGGGAGCTCACGTAGCTTGCAGTCGCGGCGCTTGCCTTGACCTCGCTCGCGGGCGGCCCACCGACGCGCACTTCCTGCAAGGTCGCTGCCATTCTAGGAACGTGGGTCAAGTTGGCGAGGATCTGCTGGCTCTTGGGACCCTTGCAGAACGACCACAGGTATGGCAGCACGTCGCGCGGTATCCCACCGCCCTGGTCGGACACGCGGATCTCGACGTGCTTGGACGACTCGCAGATGGTCACTTCGATGGGCGGGGGCGGCCTCCTTGCGTGGCCCTCCTGTATCTGCCGCTCGATCAGGGACTGGACCGAGTTACGAAGGAGCTCCCCGATGATGTACTCGATGTGGCTCAGGATGAAGGGGAAGTTGGCGTCCTGGTGGCCCGTGAGCCTGATCTCGGGCAGGGCGACGTCCTCGCCGTAGGCGGACCGGGCCAGGTCGAGGACGGCCTGGCCGCAACGCTGGATCACGTCGGCGGCGTTGCACTTCAAAAACACCTTGCCAACAAAATCGCTGTCGGGGACCGTGACGCCGGGCGAGAAGGAGGGCGAGTGGAAGGTCTCAGTCAGGGACAGGTGCTGCTCGGCTATGACGCGGCGGGAGATCCTGGAGCGCAGGATGGCGTTCATGAACTGGTCCAGCTCCTCGGCCGGGAGCATGTTGTCGGCGCTCACCTCGAGGATGCCCATCGCCAGCTTCGGGATGACCGACAGGTGCGTCTTGAGGGTGCTGCTGATAGCCCGGCAGAAGGAGTCATTTTCCTCGAGCGTGCGAATTTCAGGCACCCTCCTGAACTTGTCGAATGCGTCGTAATACAGCTCGTATACGTCGTTGAAGTGAGCGTTGGCGACGACACAGTATGGCAGGGTCTGCATGTCTCGGATGCGATGTGCAATCCTACATTGGTCATAGCTTTAGCGAACAGGCTGGGGTCGACGCCGGACAGACGCAGGTGGACTTGATTCGTGGTTCTTCTGATCTTCTCACACGTCACGTACCTCCTCGGAAGCTCTGTCCTCACATAGTTGGCAGAACTGATCAGCCTCTGCTCGTTCAAGGAGCGGCCAAAGACCATGAGCTGGCGGAGGCTGATAGGTCTCGCCTCCTTTCCGACCCAGCTGAGTCACGGTCAGTGAACCCGGTTTACTTCTGCCTCTTGGGCATCTGGATTTGGCAGGCCGGCGATGGCACAGCAGACGTACTCGTCAAGAGCGGAGAAAGCCCTCCATCTGTGGTTGTGCATCATGGAGCGCGGCTGGTCGCGTGCCCATGTCCGTCGAGCTTGTTGTGCCAGGCGCTTGGCGCTCTGTGGCCTGCAAGTCGACCTCATCCCCAAGCTTGCTGAGGCGATGCTGCCCCCCAACATCGACATTCCGGCGATGATTCCATGCGAATGACAAATGGATGCTGGAGGTTGGAGTCGCAGCACATGAGAAGGAAGGGGGGGAGGGGGGTTGGCAGTCGAATCAGCTCACCATAGCTACTCTTTCAAGTGTGAAAGCTCTCGGTCAGTCACCTCACTCACACCCGCGGACGGAATGCCTGAGTCGGGCGATAGGTTGTTCTATTGTTATAGTCTAGCACGGTACTGGGAAAGGAAAAGTGGGGGGCTTCTCAGGTTCAGGTTCTTGTGTCACTCACACCACTCACTGCAGGGGGGCGATTCTTCGAGCAATTGCTAGACATACTATGCTTGCTACATACAGTACACGCTGAGGTAGACAGGCCACCGCACAGCACAGCAAACCGCCGTGCAACTTACTATGGCGCCCAGCGGTACAATATTTACCCCGCCATTGTCACAAGCCTCACAAGCGTGTGCCATGCATGCACGCATTGCGTGGTCGGAGCTAGGTTTAGTCCCAGTCTCTTTGCCAACCTGGCACGTGTCAGTAAAACGAGGCGTCAGGTATGGAGTGGAGGAAACAAAGTCATGAGAAGAGATCTCTGGGCAGATACATGCAATGCCATGCCTCCAGCCTGCAGGAGGAGCAAGCAACGGGGGAGCAAAGGGTCCGTTGCTAGAGCTTCAGGGACCTCCAGACCTGCTACCCTGCTACCCCTGGTCGGTACGGGCCTATGTCCCAATGCGGCACCAAGTATAGGCATAAGTATACTTCATATAAATTACTGTGCGAATGCCTGCGCTAGGTACTTGCCCAATATCCTCAATCCTGATTTACCCCAAAGAGATCAGCTTTATATCCGATCTAGGGGTCTTTTTTGTGTAGCTACGTGAGAAGGAATCTGGTGCAGCAAACAGAGACTGTGCAACGGCGTGGGCTGGTGCGGTCATTTGCAGTCAGTTGTTGGCCTGCATTAAGCTGACAAAAGTCTAGCTCTCTCTCTCTCTGTCTCTCACTCGTCACTCACGCACTTGGGACGGGGACGTCATATCGAGGGGCATGGCGCTGGGGCTGGGGGCGAGCTTAGTCTGCTAGTAGCTAGCTATCTCAGCTGCCTTGTAAGTGGGAGGGAATGTGGTAGACTAGCACGAGGGGGGCTTCGCCTCACCTTGCACTCTTTGCTCTTCACCCGGCCTTGTGGGACGTCTTGAATGTTCTTGTTCTCTCTGCAGCAAAGCTAAGCACTCCGCATCCACAGCCCGCATTTCTTACGTACCTTGGCTTGCCAGGCTTTGCCATGCGGATGCTTGCCCACCACCTCCACCACCACCACAACGCATTGTCTGCTGTGCCTAGACGAGACTGACGGGACTGAGTGACTTACTGAACTGACTGACGGCAGACTGACAGACCGTCATCTTCCTTGCCTAGCCTTGTCCTGGAGTTCCAGCCTGCCCTGGCCCGGCTGCCGCCTGCCTCGCCATCCCAATCCTTATTCTCATGCTTGCTCTCCATTTTTTGTGCTGCACCAATATCCTGGCTTACAGTGTCTCACTTGCTCTCTCCTCGCCAACCCCAACACCCGGGCCTATCTAAGCCAGACCAGGTATCGCATCACCCGTCCTGACGTCGACTGGCCACACACGCGCTTTCCCCGTCGCAGCGTATCTGCCCGCCCGCGGTCGTTCGTCCTCTCCTACACACCAAACCTCTCCGAATCATCAACGACACATCGCCCCCCCTCTGTCGCCTGCAGCTGCCTCGGGCTGTCAAGAGAGCCTTCCCACGACACGGGACTCTGCTCTCCTCGCCTCTCCTTCCCTACCGCACTGCCTCGACCCGACCGTCCCAAGTCGAGCTTGCTCGCGAATTCCAGACATGGTGAGTACACAGCTTCACCTCCATCCACCTCCACACACCTATCCACCATACCTGCGCGACATTCTCCAGCCCGGCTCGACTACTACAACCTGTCTTGGCATATTATCACAGCTGGGTCTACCCATCGCGTCCTCTCTCAATGCCCTGCCCAACGCGGCCATGGAAGGTGTGGCGCACACGGAGCAGTCCTCCGAACGGGAGCTCACTGTCCCCCTCTGCCCCGAGGTCGACATCGTCGACACCAGGCGTGAGCTCTCCGGCTGCCTCAGCGTCGCCGTTGTTCTCAGACGCCCCTCAGTCCCCTATGCGTCCCTCAACTCCCGTTGATCCCGAACTGCTGTGGGAGCTTCTTGATGGCACCCGTGCTGACCTGGACTTTTCTCATGAGGCCTTCAACCCCGATATGCACTCCCCAAACGACATGCTCGTCGATACAGAGGAACACATCGTCGACCCAGCAGCCAACGGTGTCGAGAAGGACAATCTCACAATTATCAACCCAGACAATCTAGAAACAGAGGCAGAGCAGCTTCAGGATCTGACTAGGGCGGATGACTGTACGTGCAACCGGAACAGGGAGTGTTGCGTGGGGGAGATGCTGACGCCCCCTAGATGAGGCCATAAAAGAGCTTGTCCTTATACCATTGGTAGAAGAACCTCGCGTGCTCGAAGACGTTGTTACCACCTGGGAAATCCCAAATTGGCGGTCGTTACAGAAAAAGGAACGTGGCCCTGTCTTCCAGGCCGGTGGCTTCCCCTGGTATGAGCATCGTTGAGTCACTCGCGCATTGTGCCTTCACAGACTAATACAGGCGTGCAGGCGGATATTGCTTTTCCCGTTCGGCAACAATGTCGACCAGTGCTCCATATACCTAGAACATGGTTTCGAGGCGAACGAGGTCCCTGAGGACTGGAGCTGTTGTGTGCAATTTGCTCTGGTCCTGTGGAACCCGGAAGAGCCCACGATCTTTGCTCATCACAGTGCCCACCACCGGTTCACCAAGGAGGAGAGTGATTGGGGATTCACAAAATTCCTTGAGTCTCGTAGGATGTATGGCATCTGGGACAATGCGAATCGACCCATGATCGAAAATGACGCCGCGAACATCACTGTGTACGTCAGGATTGTCGAGGACGAAACCGGGGTGCTATGGCACAACTTCAACAATTACGATTCCAAGAAGGAGACAGGTTTCGTCGGGCTCAAGAACCAAGGCGCCACATGCTACCTGAACTCTCTGCTGCAATCTCTTTACTTTACAAACGCATTCCGCAAGGTGATGACTATCGCTCCATTCTTTGAGACAGGCGAGATGCTGACACTTTGAGGAGGCCGTATACGAGATACCGACAGAACACGATGAGAGCATGACAAACAGCGCGTACACCCTGCAGCGCCTCTTCTACCAGCTTCAAACCTCGAACGCAGCCGTCGGTACGAATGAACTGACCAAGTCTTTCGGCTGGGAGACAAGACACATCTTCGAGCAACAGGATGTTCAGGAACTCTCACGCAAACTAATGGAGCGCATGGAGGAGAGGATGAAGGGCACAACGGCCGAAAACATGCTGCCGCAGATGTTCAGCGGCAAAATCAAGACATACATTTCTTGCATCAATGTCGACTACGAATCAAGCCGCATAGAAGATTTCTGGGACGTTCAACTTAACGTTTCTGGAAACAAGAACGTGCAGGAAAGTCTTCAGGACTATATCCAGGTTGAGAAGATGGAAGGCGAAAACCAGTACATGGCGGGTGAGCAGTACAAGCTGCAAGACGCCAACAAGGGCGTGATTTTCGTGGGCTTCCCCGACGTCCTCCACCTACAGCTGAAACGTTTTGAGTACGACTACATGAGAGACACCATGACGAAAATCAACGATCGCTACGAGTTCCCTGAAGTATTCGATGCGGCTCCGTATCTCTCGGAAGACGCGGACACGGCCGAGCCCTGGACATACCAGCTGCATGGTGTCCTTGTACACAGCGGCGACCTTAACGCAGGTCATTACTATGCCTTCCTGAAGCCAGAAAAGGACGGATGGTTTTACAAGTACGACGACGACAAGGTGACCAAGGCGACGATGCGAGAGGTCTTGGAAGAAAACTTTGGTGGTGAATACCGGCAGGCCACGAACAATCTTCGGAGTCCTTTGCAGAGAAAAGCACCCATTATGCGGCCTAACAGTGCCTATATGTTGGTATACATCCGCCAGTCACGAGTAGACAAGATCATTTGCCCAGTTACGGAACAAGACATCCCCGAACATCTACGTGAGTCTGCATGCCCCAACGATGCTAAGTGGTCCCTTTATTGATAATTTCCAGGCAACCGATTTGATGAAGAGGCTGCCATCAGGGAGACTCGGAAGAGAGAGAGAGAGGAGCAACATCTATACATGGGTGTCAAGGCCATTCTCCCCTCAACGTTCCGGGAACACGGCAGTACAGATCTCGCATCATTCGACGCAAACCCCGACTCGGATCCGGCAGCGCCCAGATACTACCGAACGCTGCGCTCATCTACTGTCCAAGATCTGGTCAACCGCATAGCCGAAGATATCAGTGAAGACCCGCGAAAATTGCGCCTCTGGATGATGGTGAACCGTCAGAACAAGACAACGCGCCCGGATACGCCTATGATGGATACGAGGGTCACAGTCGAGGAAAGCTACAACAAATCGACGACCCACAACAGCAATGTCCTCCGCATTTGGGTCGAAGTCGCAGAGGAGGTCAACGCCGAAGGCGATGCTGTCTGGCCGACATACCAAGGCCAAAGCAATGGCATGGTTGTCAAGAATGATCTGATACTACTGTTCCTGAAGCATTTCGATGCCGAGGCACAAACCCTTCGTGGTGTCGGGCATGCCTACATCAACAAAGAGAAAAAGGTCGAAGAGATTGTGCCACTGATTTGCAAAAAGATGGGATGGGGCGAGAAACTGTCGGGTGACGACAAGATTATGCTGTGGGAAGAGATCAAGCCGAACATGATTGAGGCTCTTCGGGCGAAACAGACGCTAAAGGCAGCGGAGCTCCAAGACGGTGATATTGTTTGCTTCCAGAAGGTGACTGAGAAGAAGTCAGGACTTGAGAAGAGGCTTGGCCTCGGGGACAAAACGCCCGACGAGACGTAAGTGACCGGGCCGTTGTCTGTGCCCAGCCTGCCATTGCTAACATGTCTAGGGTGAGAAAATCGGACAGGTGCGAAGATGCTCGGGATTATTACGACTTTCTCATGTTCAAGAGGACGGTCAAGTTCCATGCTCACCCCACCCGGTGCGACCCTAACCAATTCCCTCCCTTCGAGCTTGTTCTCAGCGGGAAGATCAGCTATGACCAACTGGCTGAGAAGGTAGGGGTTGCACTGAGCGTGGACCCCACACATCTCCGATTCTACACTGTGAACACCAACAGTGGCAACGTCCGCATTGCTGTGAAACGACTGTCCACAAATCAGACCCTGCAGAGTATCCTGAACCCGTCAGGTTATTCTCAGATGAACCAGACCCAGAGGAGCGACGCCTTGTACTTTGAAGTGCTCGATATGAGTCTGGCAGAGCTTGATACGAAGAAGAATGTCAAGATCACATGGCTCAGTGAAGGCATCACCAAAGAGGCAAGTTGTTGGTTTTGTGCTTGCAGGGAGAATCTGCTAACAAGGAGACGCAGGATCATTTCGACATCCTGGTGCCCAAGAACGGAATCGTGGAAGACCTGATCAACGGGGTCATCAAGAAGGCTCAAATTCCTGAAGAAGCCGAAGCCGGCAAGATCCGGGTCTTCGAAGTGAACAATCACAAGTTTTTCAGGGAAATGTCGCGCGAATATCCAGTCATCAGCATCAATGAATACACATTGCTGGTGGCTGAGCGGATGTCACCGGAAGAAGCAGAGGCCACGGACAAGGAGTTCATCAACTGCTTCCACTTCCAAAATGAGCCAAGCCGCGTGCACGGAATGCCCTTCAGGTTCTTGCTGAAGGAGGTGAGTCGAGACAGCCAGTGCACTGAACGTATGGATAAGTTGCTGACGCACACCACAGGGTGAGACATTCGCAGAAACCAAGAAGCGGCTTGAGAGGCGGACTGGCCTCAAGGGCAAGAGCTTCGAGAAGATCAAGTTCGCCGTCGTGAGACGGTCTGCATATTCCAAGGTCCATTATCTCCAGGATGGTAGGTCTACATGTTTCCTCAATGCTTGATGCGGCCAGCTAACGCGATGGTACAGATGAGATCATCACAGACATTCTATCAGGTGATGACGACGACTTCCTCGGCCTGGATCATGTAGACCGGACACGGTCTATGCGCAATGGAACTGGAGACTTGTTCCTGAAGTAGACGGAGAGTGAGAGAGCGAGTACCAGAGGTCGTGGTCTGATTAACAAAGTGTCACCCCCATCACTCGTCTCGTGTTTCTCTTGTGTAGCGGAACACACAAAACCAGACATGTCCTAGGCAAGGGGGAGGTGGGCCATGTTTTCTGGCTCAGCACATTATCATATACTCAAACAGCAGGCATTTGGCGCAGGACGCGGGAGAAGGGCATTCCATACGCGAAGGTGGAGTTGGGTAACATGAATAGTCAGGGCGGGGGTTGGATGGAGGAAGGGGACAGAGAGAGACTGACCGGTATCTGCCTTTCTAGCTCAGCTGGCGAAGGAAAAGACTGGCCTCGTCGTTGCATAAACGGTATCCTTAGACCAAGCCTGTACGCGAATGACACAAGACAATGAACGGCGGAGTTTATTATTCCCAGCGTTCTATGTAAACCTCGGATGTCAGTGAAATTGGCCTCAAAGTGGCCGAGTAGTAGTGGGAAACGGACGGATGACGCCGGAATGTCTTGGCTCAACGGCTCCGAGACGGCGGATGTGACTGCGGCGATAAGAGGCCAAAATTCTTTATCGCGCCGAGCTCAGAATAGTTCCCTCTTCTTAACCATTCCACCCGTCCCTTCGACTGTCAACCACGACGGCTCCCACCAGCGTCGCTCATTACCTCCCACGTGATTTCCTTGCACCGAAAATCGCTTTCTGCAGCTGTGTTGGTCGCGAGCTGTGCCTAATTCGCATTCTTCGACGCCGCACCCCGAACCCCTTCCAGCGCGACACGCCGATCCGTGCGACGACAATATGAGCTTGCCCGGGATGGGAGGTGGCCTACCGGGCATGCCCGGCGGCGGCGGCGGCGGCAACGTGGATCCCAATGACCCCAACGCCGTGCAGATGGTCAGTCAAGGCCCTGTCGCCGACCAGAGAAGCAAGACCCCGGCCGCGCAGCATGCTGACAGTGCGAGGGAGTACAGCAAAAAACAATAAAGTGGATGAGCGAGATGCAGCACAACTGCTTCACCAAGACCGCCATGTCTGGCGTCGCCGGCTTCGGGCTCGGCGGCCTGTTTGGCATTTTCATGGCCTCCGTAAGTACCTCCTCAGCAGCCCGCCCCTCCTCCTCCTTCCTCCCCCTCCAGAAGGAAAGAAATCACACCACCAGCTGACACACATGGGCCCCTCCCCTCCCAGATGTCCTACGACACCCCCTACCACACGGCTGCGACGGCGGGCGCGCAGCAGACGCCCATCTCGTCGCTGCCGTGGAAGCAGCAGGTCAAGACGGGGTTCAAGGACATGGGGACGCGGTCGTGGAGCACGGCCAAGAACTTTGGCAAGGTGGGCGCCATCTTCTCGGGCGTCGAGTGCGGCATCGAGGGCTTCCGCGCAAAGAACGACATGGTCAACGGCGTCGCCTCGGGCTGCGTCACGGGCGCCATCCTCGCGCGCAACGCCGGGCCCCAGGCCGCCGCTGTCGGTTGTGTTGGCTTTGCTGCCTTCTCGGCCGCCATTGAGGCGTGGATGAGGCAGCCCAAGGATGAGTAGGAGTAGTGGCTCACCGTGCGGCAGTAGGAAAATGCCGCCTGCTGATGCTGGCCTGCGATGTTGAAGGGCCTAGACGTGCTTGAGATGTCTACGAGAAGGACGGCTGGGTGGCCTGCATATTATGGACGGCATGCGCTCTAGGGGATGTGCCGACACAAAGTAGTGAGAGTGTCTCGGTGAAGAGGCGTTTGATATCCTTCCCTTTTCGACATGGAAATGTACATACAGCAAGGTATGGATGGTTAAGGCGTACGGGCACAGGATCTGGCGTTCAGGATTTGACAGGCTGATAACGGCCGATAGACACTCGGCGATAGATTCATTGGAGGGCATACCATCACCACTTACTTGGGGGTCTTGAAAGCTTGAAACAATGCATTCGTCCCATCTGTTTCTGTCTGCCTGCCTGCCTTGCTGCCATCTTGTGAGCCCCTAAGCCACACAGAGCAATACCGGCCCTCTGCAAACCCCGTTCGGGTCAACTAGTTCTTACCACGGCTATGGGCCGCACAGGAGGTACTACTAGCCGCGGAATAAAATCAGAGTTCGCAGGTCCGAGCCTTTCTGGTACTATGCCGCGAAATTGTCAGATAGAAGTACGCGAAGAGAGATGTAGGCGCTGGCTCATTGGACTCTTTTGTCTTTTTTTTGGTCACCACACTTATCAAATGTTAACGCGAAAGATACAAACGCAATATAAGGTCGTGTGGTACTTCCGAACAATGAATAGTCTCAATGATTTGAAACAAAATTAGTTCTGAATGACTACATGTTGTACACGTTACACGTGTTACGTGCCTTGAGGAGCCGGCGGGGCTAACCGGCACTGCCAGATGCCTCTGAAGATTGAGACAAGCGACACCAGGAAGACCAGACTAAACTTTAAAACGAAATTCACGAGAAAGCAAAATCTGAATACTAGTCGCGAGGTCTCCCGTCATCAATGCATTACTGTCATACAGTCTGCGAAAATTGTCTTCGCGTCTAAAGTAGTCTTTGAAGTCTGTGTAATTTCTCTGCCAGTCTCGCTGTCTAGCGCCTTGGGCATTTTTGGCTTTTCATAGCAACACACCATTACCCTCCATCTGACATATCATCTCGCTCGGTAGTGGGTTACGCACCACGCGCTGTATAAGTATTCGAAGAAGCGACATCTCTTTTTCCGACACAAAACACCAAGCTAGAAGAAGAAGGCAAGAAGGAAAGGATCTCGGTCCTTTTAAACAGAATTCACCGCCCTCATGACGCCGTATATACCAGGAAGCTCCCCACCTCCCAATAAGCATCTGTGAACGCCTCTGGATTATTGGCCACATAATCAGTGCAGTTTGATGGACCTGTGAAACTACCAGTCAGTATCCGCCCGGGGTGAGATAATTAGAGGAAGAGCAGCAGTGGGGACTCACAGTCAGTATCAGAATACAGGTTGCCGGCAAGATCACCGCAGAGATCAATGTTCAAGATGATGGACTGGTTCTTGAAGTGACTGGAAATATCACACCCCGTGTCGGGGAAGTCGGCCAGCGCGGTGCCCCAGGTGCTGGGGTCGGGGCTGCCGCCGGTGATGTCGGAGGGGATGCTTCCCCTGGCGAACTGCCACATGCGGATGCCGGCGGTGCGCCACTCGAGCGCCATGATGCCGCCGCCGCCGCTGTTGAACTCCTCGCCGTACGTGGCCAGGGGCCCGTCGACGCCGCAGCCCTCGTTGTCGGTGCCGCTGGACACGCAGCTGGCGTGGGTCGAGGAGCCCGTCATCTTGCGCTTGTGGTCCATGCTGCAGCCCGACGACGTGTGCAGCGTCATGGCGTTGCCGTCGTCGGCGAGGTTGGTCGCCTCCATGACGTCGATCTCGCCGTTGTCGGGCCAGTTGGACGGGTCGGCCAGCCACAAGGCCGGCCACGTGCCACAGCCCAAGGGCGAGTGTTTCACGTCGAAGAGGAACAGCCCGCCGCTGCCCGTGTTGTACTGCCGCTTGGACGTCGCGCGCACGCTGAAGCGCCCCGTCGAGGCGTCGGGCGACGACGTGTTCCCCACCGACGTGTCGACCCGCAGCACGGCCGACGACGTGCTGGCGTACGTCAGGTTGAGCGACTCGGCCTGCCCCTGCGGCACGTAGTGCACGAAGCCGTTGGTCGGGTCGTAGCCGGTGAAGTAGTCAAAGTTGTCAAAGCTGTTGGCGGAGTGAAACCCGAGACTGTCAGTCAACCCTTGTTGCTTAACCTTCACCCTTCCTGTAGGGTGTGTCGAGCTACTACGAGGACACCGGCTCTTGCTGATGGAGAGCCCAGGTGTTGCGTGTCCCTAGATTGAAACGGTACTGACAAATCTGAGCCTGAGTACTCATCTGATAGCGAATAGACCAGTCGCTTGTAGTTGGGGTAGGCGTTGGTCTTCTGGAGCATTGTCACCACGACGACGATGACAATGATGATGACTACCAAGACGGCGGCGATGATGGCCCACGTCCTCCTGCGCCACGTCTTGAAGTCCCACCACTTGTCACCGCCCTGGTCGCCATAGTACCTGGGCGGGAGGTTCCCGGGGCCTTTCTTCATGTTCAATGGCGGGAGGTCTGCGTAGTCGGGAGGGCTGGACCTTGAGGAGAGGCTCCGGCTGAGTATTTCCTTCTGGGAGACTTGCACGCCGGCGGTCTTGTGGTCGCCGTGGTGGTAGTAAGGTGAATCAGCCCAACCTTTTGTTGTTGTTGTTGTTGACGACTCCTGGATCACGGCCAACCTGGAGGAGGGCTTTCCCTTGTCGTCAGCGTCCCCCCACGGGTTACTTGATTTGATATCTCCTGACGCGCGGAATTGCCCGATTCCACCCCTGCTGCCAACGTACTCCACGTGGGTGTGGCGGCTGCTGTCGTGTTTCGTATCGGCGAGCTTCGCGGCCTGCAGGGTTGCCACGAATTGCTGCGCCGAGTACAGCTTGGACGGCTGGATTGGCTCGAACTGCCTTAGCGAGTTGACTGCGCCGCCCGGGTGAGGTTTAACGCTGCCGATCCGGCCCGCGGTCCGCGAGCTTGAGTGTTTTCGGCCGTGGCCGTTGCTGCTGTTGCTCTGGAGCTGACGTGTTGATGCCCAGGCTACTGGCTTGGGTCCTTTCCAGTATTCGAATGGCTTGTAGCCTAGATTGTTGGTCGTCACCTCATCTTGACTGTAGAAAGAGGATGCAGGTCGCGGCATGTTTTCTATTTATTATTATCCCGCCAGTGGGGCCGAGCCCGTGGAGCACCCTCTGCCCTGTACTGTGTAGTGGTTGCAGGTCCCTCCCTATGCGGCGGGGAAATACGAGCTGATACCAGATCTGGGCGGCTAGATCTGCATGCCAGTCCAAGCGAGACCGCTTACTGTTGACTCGAGGTGGCAAGCAAGACTCGGGACTAACTGACAAATGCTGTTCGAGATAGATGACGTCTCGGTGGGTACGTTTGAGAAGATGGAATGTATATGAAGATCATGATATGAGATAAAATGGAGAGAAGAGAAGAAGAACATACGAGTCCTTCTACATGCGGTATGCAGGAGGTGGACGAGGGGGCAGTCTCGACATAGATATCTTTTCTCTGGTTTCTTCTGACTTCTGATCGACGGCGGGTCCAACATGCCCTTCGGATGTTTGACGCCCTGCCCTGCCACGCCCTGCCACGCCTTGTCTCGAAATGCAGATGATACCCCCACGGGGCTGTCGTTCATGTGTCCCGCCCTGGTCTGCTTCTGCATGCGCTCGCACAGACCTGCTGCTGCGCGGTCCTGCCTTGCAGCACGCAACAAAAGGCTTGACTGCCTGACTGTGCAGGCTGTCTGGGGAGAGCGAGCTTCAAAGTCCCAGATAAGCGAGACCGTCGTGTCGCATGTGGGACCGTGTTGTCCATGCGATCACCGCTGCCAAAAGCCTGCTGGGACGCGCAGCCTGGTGCATCACGAAAACATCAGATTAGACTATGTACGTCCTCCCAAGTTCAGACGGTTGGACTTCAACCAGCACACACACGGTACAAGGGTCGGGAGAAAAAGGCAGTGTTTCGGGACGAAGCGAGGTGCACCAGCACCAGCGCAGCGTTGGGAAATCAAGCTCAACACTCCGGGGCAGATCAGGTTCGTGAGCTGGCTGGGTCAACCCCAGACTGCTTCAGGTTCAAGCTCTTTCATGCGTTTCGCGGGACTGGTTGGCTGGTTGGCTGGCTCGCTGGCATGACTGTGATCGCGATCAGCGCCGTTGAGATGGGCTGCAGATTGCTCACCGGTGACAGCGCACACACATACACACACACAGAGTGCAAGACATTAATTATCAAGCAATTGCCGGTGCGTCCGGAGTTCTGTTACAGCAAGGTAATAATTCAGCAATATGTCGTCGCTTTTCCATGATGCAAAGGACCGGACCAGAGGACATGTGGCATCAATGGAACAGGGAAATCTCAGATCCAAGACCCAATCGTGCTCAGGAAAGGATGGAGAAGGGGCTGGACTCCAGACGTTGACTGGTCTTGGCAGCTGGCAACTTGTCTGCTATGCGGCCCCATGCCTGAATCGAAGGGGTTTCAGTAGTGAAAGACCCAGAACCAAGACATCGACTTTCTCCATCTCATATGGCCCCAACTTCCGTGCTCATCAAGCGCGAATCAGGGACGACTCCGAGATCCGTGCTTTTTCAGGCGTCTCGGCGCAATATGTGACAGCGGCAGGGGCCGAGCCAAAACCGTAACCCGGGGATTTGATTTACTGCACACAAATATGCTCGACTGAGAGGGGAGAGGGCTCGCTGAACCTTCGTGATGCTGTCGTTTCGAAGATCAAAGAAGCTCAACGGTAAGACGTCAGAAGGGGGGGGGGGGGGTGGGAGGTGAGCTTTAATCTGGCGTCGGATCCGAAGGCTATATAGTTGATATGATCGCAACTTATTAAGATAATCTTCCTCTCCTGCGAAAGTCAGATTCCAACTACTGCATGTGACGAACTAAACACTGACGAGGCACCAATATCATTCGCTTGCGCGCGCGCGAGTCGTGTCGGGTGTGGCGTCGCGGATGCAATCAGGATTTGGGCCAGAGCACACAGAGAGGTGATCGCAGACGCGGCCACGTCGACCAAGACACCCCCGGACGGTAAAACACAAGGAGGTGTTGATATGTTTCTTCGATATTCATGCACTCGAGAATGCCGGAGCTCCGTAGGGCTCCCTAATGCTTGTTCCAGCCTAATCGTCGTCGTCATCCTCCACCCTGGGCCGCTTTGATTTCCGGTCTTCGGTCTCCTGCAAGCCATAGCCCCGTTTGCCCGACTGTTGCTCCACCTCGGACAGGAACTTGTCCACGTTGAACGGGTCGACTGTCTCCCTCTCGAACTGCACTGGCCCTTCGCGCCCCTCTGCGTCCTCTGCCCCCCTGAACTTGCCCTTGCCCAGCACCTCGCCGAACCGGCTCGACTTCTGTATCTTGTCCATCTCCTTGTCCCCGGCCATTTCTTCATCCTCATCCATGTTCGCGCGCGGCTGGTAGATGCTGCTGATCGCATCCTGTGCTGCAAACAAAGGCTTGTCGTAGGGGTTGTCCTCGTTGAAACCGCTGTCAAAGCCGCTTGACTGGTTGAAAAGCCGCGAATCGTACATGCCCTCCTTGCTCTGGGTAGGTTTCGCCAGGCCCAGCGCAATTTTCTCGGAGATGTCACGGTTCTGCTCCCGTGCCATGACCTGGACGCGCCTCTCCGCTCCCATGCGAGACTGCCGTAGCTTGCGCTCCTCCTCGCGGCGCCTCTCCTTTCGTGCTTCTTCACGCTCGCGGACAGCCGACTCATCGCTGTCGTAGGACGACCCAGAATCTGAGCGGCTGTCGTAGCTGCCTGATCTTGACCTCCGCCGACTGTGCCCGGCCTTCTCGTCCCGGGCTTGTTGGGCGAGTGAGCGTAAATGTTCCTCCTTTTGCTGCTTTTCCTTCTCTGCCAGACGCTGCTGCATCAGGGCTCGCTGCTTGACTTCCTCACGAGCATGCCTATCTGCCATGAATAGCGCTTCGGAGAACTGTGCAAACTTGTCGTTGATCTGGACGTCTTGTAGACCTCTTCCATCTGCAGCCAGACGCTTGTCCAAGGGAACTGTGAATCCCTTTGGGTTCTTCCAGTTCGACACGGGCGGGGGGATCCTCCAGTCCTCTTGGTCTTGTGCGGTCAACTTCCTCGGCGGCGACCTCATCACTGGAGGCGGCGGTGACGGCGGGCCGCGGGGAATTTTCTTGACCTTGAACTTGGGCGGCTCCATGGGGTCACGCTGCCTCTCGACAATCTTCATGATTCGATCTTGCTTCTTCGAGTTGTCGCCCATCTGATTTGCCGGAGTATACCTCACAAACGTAGGGTCCCGTCCTCCTCCCACGTTGACGTTCTTGGGCTTCTGCGACGCCACAGCGCCGCTGACCAGCTTCTCCAGCGCGGCCTTCGTCCTCTCCGCCGTAGCAGCGACCTCCTCCTCGCTCGGCCGCTCGAGGTTAATCTCGCCGGCATCGGCACGCTGTCGCAGCGGTATCAGGTCCTTGAAGCTTGTCTGCACGATCCTGTCCTTCGCAAGCCCCTGCCTCGCGATGGCATCATATTTGACCTTTCCGTCGCCATCGACGGTGAGAGCGAGCGCGTTGGACTTGTTTGCCGAGCCGCCCTTGCGGCCTAGGTCAAGGGGGTATTGCGCGACGTGGATCTCGGGAAATGCACCGCCATCGCCGAAGTCCTCGGGATTGCGTGGTCGCCATGAAGAGCGTTGCCCGTAAGGCGGTGGGCCGCCAGCTCGCTTCAGTACGATTTGGGACTCGTCGAGCTGGCCCGGGCCGACGATTCTGGGGCCACGCTGGTTGGCACGGGAGGGCAATTCCTCTTCTTCGCCGGTATAATTCGGTTTCGGGAGGGACTGAGAGAGTGCGGCTGCGAGGGAAGCCATTCTGGGCGCTTGGGGTGCAGCGAGGATGACTTGACGGAGGTTGGAGGTCAACTTTGTTGTGTGCTGCGCGAGGCTAGGAGAGAAATCGAGGTCCCTACGTTTGCAAGCGCACGGGCCACCACGCAGGGACCCGAGTCTTGGTTGCTCTACACAGCGCCTACATTAACACCTGGGTGCCTAAACGAACGGGCTGCTCAGCGGGTTCAATTGAGTTGAAAGTGACCGCAATTCCAACTCTGGTCCAACTCGCGAACCTGATGATCCGTAGCGGGTGGTCTATGTCTCAATTTATATTCGTGCTGACAAATTAGTTGTCAAAAACTGGGAAGCTACCGCGTCCGGCCGTCTTCTTCCCTAAACACTTTGCCCTGAAGTCCAGCTCACTTTTCATGCTTCGTAAATCAGTCGAGCCCCAACTTATGGGGGGTAAATTGGATAAGCCCTTGTTCCAGTTTCCATCCTGCGCCGTGCACGAGTCCAAAGAAGTAAAAAAAGAGCGTGGCCGCACCGCGCCGATCATACGTAACCCTTTCTTGCGCCCTGGAAGAAGAAGCGCACGACAAAGACCTGTAGCGCACCCATGCAGACAACCAGCCCACACTGAATCAAGCTGAAGTTGACGATCCTCTTCTCTGTGCTGCGGACGGTGCTGAAGTTGCGGTTCTCACGGGTGCGGAAGTATTTCTGGTTGCGGGATATGGTGGAAAGCTGGCCGGAGATCTTGAAGACTGACTCCTCGAGGGAGGTTGTTTGTTCTGGGGAGCTGCCCTGCTTGGAGGGGAGATTGACCCGGGCCTCGTTCTCGACCTGTAGACGAAAGCGTTAGAAAGGGGTTGTGACAGCATTCGTGGGTCGGTGGTGCTGACCGCAATTTCAAAGTCGACAAACTTGTCCGTGACAGTGCTCATCTCGTTGTTAAAGCAGAACGAGTAGTCACCAATATCGTTGCCCGTGAAGACGAAGTCTCCCTGGCGCTCCTTCTGCCCATCTATGACAATCTTGCCCGTTGGGCCTGTGACCTCGAAGTCGACATCGAAAGAACCTCCGGATTGGACCTGGACAGCTTGTTAGTACTGTGTCTCGCTGGGGAAGTTGGCACTCGGGGATGGGGCGTACGGCGAAGTAAAATGCGATCTTCTGGCCCTTGTCCTGGTTGTTGGTGTAGAAGCAGGCCTTCTCGTTCGCGACAAGCTTGTACGTCAATGCTGTCGCAGAGACATGGCCGGCGAACAGGGCTACCAGCCCATATGCGAGTGTTGTCAGCTTCATCGTCGGCGGTAGCTGGCTGTGATGTGTGTGGGATGGGTCACAAAAGAAGACAGTAGACAGTAATCAAGGCTCTGGGCGGCAGCAAGCAAGCAGCTTTGTCGCGACATGCCACGGTGCACCTGTTTCCAGCTACTCTGGCGCTATCCCCAAAGGGGAGCAGGGCCATGCAGGGGCCAGGTGGAGATCCCGTCTGGCTACGTACTATGCAGTACAATGCACTACCTGGGTACGCATTACCTCATCCAGGTACACGGGCAGACAGGCAGACAGGCACCTCCACGCCTGCTGAAATAGCAGCGGAGAGCGCCATAGGAATGGTATCTACGTAGCCTGATTTGCTTGTGCTGTACTGTAGAGTGCGTTCTTATTAATGTGTTCTATGTCATTCGACGGATGAGCAGGTGGTAAATGACATCAGTCTTCGTACAGTAGAGAGACCTCCCCCCCCCCTGGTCAGTTTTGTTTCAACAGCCAGTAGATATTGGTGTGTGTCTTCATCATCCCAGCTTCCCCGTTTTTTTTGTTTTCATTGCTGTGGTCTTCATTTATTTTGAGCTGTCTCAACCTCAGCTGGGACCCAACCTTGCACTCTTGCATACCCGGAACAAGACGCTCGGCAGTGACAACCATCACGTCTGACACATAGCCCGGCATCGGACAGCGAGCGTCGCTGTCGACATCATGGCCATTGAGAATGTCCTCACACAGTCCTCAACCATCATTCTGAGAGCTGTCTCATACTTTTTCCTGCGATGGGTAAGTCGTATCAGCAAGGCAATATTTCTTCTTCAGCTGAGATAGCTAACAAGCCGAGTAGGGCCTGCTTCCAGTAAGTCAAAATATCGCGGCACAAACTCAACTGAGCGCTGTGTCATGTGTGGTTCTGATGAGTATATACTAGCCACTCGCACCGATCGCCTTCACGGCCTTCGTCATCTATATCCCTGCCGCCATTTCCAGCTTCTTCTACACGCTGCAGAATGGCCAGGAAGAAGAGGTTATCGAGACACGAACTGCTCGGACTCGACAGTTCACCGAGGTCGACGGCGTGGTCCTCGAGGAGACCGATGTCACTGACACTGAAACGGTCCTGGATACGTCTCGAGCTGTCAGTCTGTGGAAGACTATTCTGACAGGCGTTCCGAACCCACGAAACCTCGTCCTTACGCTACTTACCTTCTTAATCAACCTTGCATGCGTAACAATGGTAGCTGACCGCACATATTCGGAGCAAATGATTCCAACCGAGGACCTGTCCTTCGTCAGACTGGGATTCGTATCCGACAAGGAGATCAAATTCCTCGTCCGCGAGCCTAATCAGTCAAAATTGCCCGTCGTTTTTGAGATTCGTATCAAGGAGAATGAACTTCCTTTCGCAACCAATGAGTTTCAGAAAGCCGGCGGAATTCAAAATACGTCCAGTGACACAGACTATACCGCCGTGGTCACTCTTCCTCTGATGCACCATTCGCAAAACACATATGAATGGAGGACCTCGAACGGCCACCGGGGCGAGGTCACATCAGCCCCCGAGGCCGGCAAATACCCGGACAAGTTCGACGGAAAATTCACCTTCCTGTCAACCTCTTGCATCGTCAACCGCCTGCCATATAACCCACTAGACCATCCTCTTGCGATTCCCGGAATGCGCCATCTCAGCAAGCTTCTGCCTAACCTGGGCGCCCAGTTCATGTTGTTCCTGGGCGATTTTATCTACGCAGACGTCCCTCGCGGGTGGGGCGAAAGCGCCGACGACGTGAGTGACACTTCAAGCCAACATTTAAATGCTCATCCCTTCTGTGCTACTTCAAGGGAGTCTTGTTTCTGTTCAGCGGGGATTACGCCCACTTCAGATGTCCGACTTCCTCGAGGCTATGTCAAAAAATGCTTTTGCCTTTGATTGCACACTCTTCAGCCATGGAACTGACTGTTTTGAGCTGTTACAGTACCGTCAGAAGTATAGAGCAGTCTATGCTTCACCCGAGTGGCCTAGCGTTGGACAGAACTTGAGCTGGATTCATGTCTTGGATGACCATGAGATTCAAAATGACTGGGATGGGTACGTATTTGCCCGACCTAGCGCATTGTGGCTATTCTCGAGAACGACTTGAGCTACCTTGTTGCAGGGCAACTCGTTGCTCTCTAAAAATATTGTGAGGCTTTCCAGCAAGGGAAATATTTTACTAACAACGCAAGTAGCAACACCACCGGCATATATACGGCTGCCGTGGAGCCGTGGCACAACTACCACACATCAGTCAACCCACCTGCGGTAAGAAGGTCAGACTCGACGGTCGCCAAGACCGGGGTCACATGGTTCGAATTTGCTCAGGGCCCCGCGAACTTCTTTATGGCCGACACGCGGTCGTACCGATCATCCAACAAGATCAACTACGAGGACGAGGACAAGTCAATGCTCGGCGCAGAGCAACTAGCGGATCTGATCGCGTTCCTGCAGAAGCCCGAGCCCAAGGGCATCGACTGGAAGATTATCGCCTCGTCGGTCCCCTTCACCAAGAACTGGCCCGTCAACGTCCAGGATACGTGGGGCGGCTTCCTCGTCGAGAGGCAGAAGATTCTCGAGGAGATGTGGGACGTCGCCGCCCGCGGTATTGGTGTCGTCGTCTTGTCTGGGGACAGGCACGAATTCGCGGCCACGAAATTCCCGCCGCCCAAGGACTCGAAATGGGCGGAGGAGGCGACAGTATATGAGTTCTCGGCCAGCCCTCTGAGCCAGTTCTACTCGCCCATCGGTACTTATAGACAGTCTGACAACGAGGACGTTGAGATCAAGTACGCCCCATCCTGCTCTCTTTTCCAATCATCAACACTAACCAAAACTCCAGGTACATCAACAAAGGGTACTCCAAGTTCGGCGCTATCACCGTCGAAAAGGTACCCGAAAGCGACAAGAGCAGTCTCTCGTACCGCCTGTTCGTGGACGGCGTCGAGGCCTGGAATACTACCGTTCTGTCGCCAGATAGGACGGTGCTGAGCAAATTTAGCACCGCTAACCTTTGGGACCGCTTTACGGGCTCCCGATAGAAGTCAAGGCTGTGGGAATCATGTCCTCATCATACATTAGACCCCGGGCGGGGCCAGGCTGCCCTGGAAGACCTTTTTGATTAGGATCGAATTTTGAGACATTACATACGGTCTATCACACAGGTTTTGGTCGGCATTAGGTGGCATGTCGCCTCAGTGCGGTCACATCCAAGGCAGCCCGACTGACCTGTTACAATCACTGGGGTGAATGTTTCGTCCATCAAGCAGCACGTGATATGATTTAGGTCTCTGATCAGTTTGGCACTATTCTTGTTTACTTCCCACGCGGAAAGTTGTAAAACGACGAAGTCTAGGCTGCATAAGAATAGTTTTTGATAGACTGGAACCGGCTCTCCTTTCTTGACCCGTCCCATGCGTGAAACCACCAAGCCATCCTACACCAAAGTCAACTTTACAGAACGACGACAGGAGGCAAGCCTCATCTACAGTATATCATCTTCAAGCCCGGGAGCCGCAATTTCGACCAACTCATCGACAGAAGCCCAGTGTCCCACCTCGGTACCACCCATATTTCTCACAACCGTACTCCCGGAACAATCTGACATGTCGTCACTATCCAGCAAATCGAGAGTCCCCGTAGGTCGGACATTTTCAGGGGCTCTCCTGGCGCTCTGGTTCATCCTGACAGATAGAGGTTGATGTCGTGGGGACCGGTCAGCAATATCGATATCATCGGGCAGGCCGCTGACAAACGAGAAGTCGTGGCTGTGTCCAACATTCCGCTGACTTGTATCCTGAGCTCGTGTGGCTGTCCTCTCAAATTTCTCGACTTTACCCTCGGCCCTCTCGGCCCTTCTCTTCCACTTGATCGATTCCGCCTTTGCGCGGTCGACATCTTCCCGCAGTAGGATCTCACTTACTTGGCTCGCCTTCCTATTCTCCTCGAATTTGAGTTGAAGCTGAGCGTACTCTTCATTCTTGGACGAGAGTTCTTGCCTGAGGCTACGGATTTGGTCGCGGAGAGAGGAGGCGCTGCGACCTCGGCCTAGACCGCGGCTGGGGCTGGGTTTGAGGCTGGGGTAGCTTGCGTCTTGGTTGTAGCCCGGAGCGTCCCTGTAGGTCGATACCATACTGTGCTGTGAGAGACGCGGTCCCCCACTATTGTCATCGCAAGTAATTGTTGGCAGTATAGGGCTGGAGTAATAAGTGACGGGTCTGATCTCATGCCGAGCTGCAAGTGTGAGGGGAGGTTTTGGTATCTTCGATGAACCATCTAGCTGCGTCAAGGATGACGAACCTGTGTCGAAGACCTCTCCTTTAGCGGGTGTGCGACAAGGAGTGTGCAACCTTGATCTTGCGGGATGTGACCGAGCCATCTCCAGCGATAATTCTGTTTCATCTCGTGCCATGTTGGAGGCAGCTGGTCGTTCGGTCTTGCCGCCGCTGTCCATATAATGTGGTCTTGGAATCCTAAACTTTCTAGCACTGTCGATTGTGGCGGCAGGGAGGAGCGATTTGTCTCGTGAATGGCACGTCAAAGAAGTTGGCGTCGACACCGGAGTAACAGACTGGAGTGGCGACGGATTGCTGGTGTATGGCGAGACCAGCCCCGCAGCCTCTCGTCGATGCTTTTTGGCGACATCTTCCATGGTAGGTACCATAGGCGTGGCTCTGGCGGCATTGTCAAACTTCGCAGCCAAATCCGAAACCTTGCTCGCACCCCGCTTGAGATCATCGCGACAGCTGATGGCTGATACGGGGGAATTCTTCCGTGGGGTAACAAAAGGCAGCTTCTGACCTCGGACGTGCACATCATTGTGCTGCGGCGCCTGAAACTGAGGCCGAGCCTTCGAGATTGGATAAGACGATGGCCGGCTGACAGCAGCCTTCCGTCCTTCAAAATGGTCTTTGAGATCGCGAAACAATCCGCGGCATGAGTTTCCAGCCATGACGAGGTCTGCCGCCCCGTCCATCTGGTCAGGGGTGACAATTTGTGTTGGGCCGGGAACGAGCTTCTCTGCTAGACCGTCCTCTTTCTCACTTGCTGACTTGACTGACCGGCTCGCTGATCCAACATTCGTCAGGTCAGTCGTCGAGTCTGTACGAGACGTCTTGGGCTGGAATCGCATTGTGGACGTTCCGCTCAGTATCTTCGCACCGGGGACCACCGCGTACGCTGTCATTGAGTCCAGGTCGCACGAAAATGTGGGTTTCAGATTTTTCCCGGAATGCCCATTCAAGTCATCCTGGTTTGTAGGCTTTGGAATTCTTGATACGGTTCTTCTATGGTCACCGCGTCGTGGGTCATCAACCTTTGCCTCATGCGTTGATCTGGAATCTCCATTTAGACGGGTTGTCGTATGTTTCACTGGCGTCACTCGTTTGGATGGAGTCGTGGATTGTATTGTGTTTGTAGGCTCGTATGAACTGTGTAACGACTGAATAGTAGGGTTTGAACATTTGCGTGTGGGTGAAATATTCTCAAGGTTTGTTGGCTCACTTTCTTTTCGAGTGTCTCTTGCGATTTTGCTGGAGAACTTGAGGGAGCTCTTCAGAGGTGTTGTCGGCTTCGGGGTTTGGATGTCCTGAATCTCGCCACAAGACTCTTCTCTTGGAGGAGAGAGAATTCCAAGATTTGAGTCCTGGCCAAGGATTGAGGCGGAGCGGGCAGGTCTGTGGCGCGTCTTCTTCACAGAAAGAGCTTCGTTGGTTCTATCTGTCTGTTTGAAAGACACAGCCCCTGGGCCAATGTCAGGCACACCTCTCAACTATCACAAGCAGAGTTATTGACTCACTAGAGGAAGAAGCTGTAGGGCTGGGCGGACGATCCCCAGACACTCTAAGGTCAAGAGGCTGTTGATGTGTAGAGGTATCTTCTGAAGTTCTCGGCAAGCTCCTTGCACGCCTCGAGTCCTCGGAGATCGAGGCACGGCTGCGATGTCGTAGAATGCTCAAGCTTCCCTCCAAATTTCTCATCTGCTTAACAACATCTCTCCAATTTGTAATGAGCATTTCTGTGATATCATTGGCAACGTGGATCTTGTCGACATCCCAAAAAGCTTGCGGGGGATCATTAATCGACTCCTTGGCCTTCTTCTTCTCCTTTTTTGACTTCTGTAGAGGTGAAACTGGCACAAGAAACAGTCCGGAGCTAGGATCCGCGAGCTTCACAGCATGGGATCCAAGCATATCGCCAATCAGCAGAGGTCCGAAGACAATCCCCAGAGCGCTGTAGCCCATGAGGTCCGACGTGGGTAACGGCCTTCCCGAGTCGTCTTCTCTTGGAGCTGTCTCAGCAGCTCGCCCAAGCAGACATAGAAGACCAAAAACGGCACAGATCAGTTCCCTTCTGTACTGTGATCTCAAAGTTCCAACGGCAAGGGCAATAAGTCGCGCTCGGAGCTTGCTTTGTTTCGTCCTGCTGAACTCGGGATCAGTGTACAACTGGCTGTTGATCGCAACCAGCGCGTCGAATAAAGACAAAGACCCAAGAATGCCTCCAGGGAGGCCTGCCAGAAACTTTTTGAATAGGGAAGCAACATCGTGGATACCGGAGTTGATATGTGAGGGTAGATTCGGGCTCCGAACTGTGTTGGCGACATCCTCACCCGCCTGATGTGCGCAGTAAAACTCGTAGAGTTCATTGACAACTCGCACTGACCCTGGAATCCTGAAGACACCGCGGGTTTCGGGCGCTGCTAACTGTCAGCGGCATAACTTCAGTGCTGAGAGAGCAGGCTGCTGACCGAGATGGATCAGATACTGTGCAGTGGCGCGGAAGCACGTGGGCAGTATCAAGGACCCAGGTGCATATTCGGGCGGCAGATACAAGAAGCTCTTGCCGCACAGGCGGACGAGCCCTTGGAGATCTTGGTCCTTGAGACTATCCCTTTTAGGATGTATCATATGGGCCGTCACATGGCCAACACTGCGTTTGCGCTTCACACTATGCTCTGTAGACTGGCTGGAAGTTCTTCTGAAGGTGCGTGACCACCAGTTCCGTCTGTGAGCGATCCCTGAGGACTGTACTCCACGTCAGAAAAGTGCTTCGAGTGAACTGACCACTGCTTGCATGGACGTTGGGAGGCATACCTCAGCATTCTCAGGCTGGTCGGGGATGAGTTGTCGCACGCCATGCTGTCCATTCAGTCAGTCAAACGGCATCGGTCCCTCAACACAAGTGTACGCACCTTCTTTGCCAGTCTGTTGTATTCATCAACAAAGTCATCCCGATTCGCGATCTCGTCAGTGTCGGACATCAAATCACCGCTATTTGAAGTCCAGGTTGCGCTGCTCTGGATACCAGTCGATGTCTTCTTGATTGGGACTGACAGTCGGCCATGATAGCTCGTGATCGACGGTCTGGGCTGAAGATCCGGCGAAGAGAGTTCTCGGGACGCCCTCATAGTCGCAAGAGAGAGCCGGGAATTTTTATGAGCAAAAGGACAACAGTCAGAAGAAGCAACACTGCGCATGAAACAAGGCCTGGTAGCGTAGCAGATGCTGAATTTAGATGGATCCAGTCGCCATCCGTCGCCCGCATCGAGATTTGGGATCGCAGATTCAAGAATGTCCAATAAGGAAGCTGGAGGGCAGTGAGTAGCCAACACTGCTGGCGGGTAAGTACAGGAGGGTGATAGCGAGATACTGCCTTTAGTGCAATCCAAGAGGAGCTGAAAAATGAGACTGCGAATGATAGAGAAGACGACAAGGAATTCAGGAGGTATTCGTTGAAGGCTGAGATCTGATTGTCATGTTTGTTGCTTGCTTGGTCAGGCGTGCACCGCAGGTGAAAGAGGAAATTCGAAGCAGCGTCGTCCTTTCCGCAGACTCTCGGGCCCAGCCCAAGCCTTGATAGAGCCTGCTCTTTTCCAGAATTGCACCTGCCTTGCCTGCAGGGTGTCTCATACTTCCGTCAGTGAATCAGACTGAGTAGGTAGATCGCATTGCAAGTCAGTTCGCACCCGCTGGTACACCTCTAACACAAGTGATGGACTTGTGGTACCCGGACGTACACACTTCTGACAGTTCGGCATCAAATCGTCTCGTATCTCTGTCAGACTTGCCTTGAGCCGTTCAACAGTCCTCCGGCATGTTGTGAAACCTGGCCGTTGGCACGTGCGATGGAGGACAAAAGCCAAGTTGAATTAGTCGCGAAAAGGTGCTCACATGTCCTCAGAGCTGTAGACCGACCGCTCCATCCTTCTGAATATATCTAAAGCGCACATTCATTTTTTTCTTTGGCGGTCTTCCTTCCGGTATCCCAAAATTAGAGGTGGCCTCCCGAGTTCCCGTTCCCGGTGCGTCGCCCAAAGGTCTATAATGGCCAGGTACAATATCAAGATTGTTACCCATGCAACCAGCCTCCTGGAGTCCCTACTTCCGTCCTTGCCCCTACCCGAACGCCCTGCAAATGCCTCGAAACGCAGAAAATTCCCATTACGCCTAGGATGATGGGAACGTGGACCATAGGGTTGAGGACTGTTTCCTGCCTGCTTGGTCATGCTTGCTGCATGTGCTCTTCCTCTCCGTGCACCAGGACGTACTTCAATATGTCGGAGAGGGAAATGATGCCCCTTAGTTTGCTGTCGTCGTCTACCACAATCAGCCGATGTACTCTGGACTTTCGGACCGTGTCGAATATCGAGTCGAGACGATCCTCTTCCGTGCAAGTGTAAATGCCCTGGAACTCATCCGACCGTTTGCACAACGAGTCTCCAACGGTGCCCGACAGCTCATCGTAGGCACCACCTTTGATACAGGGGATGACGTCGATAGCTTCGAACACGTTGACGACGTGGTTATCTGGATCCACAATCGGGACGGCCGAAATATTGTATTTGACCATGAGCGAGATCACGTCGAGGACGGAACTAGTCATGCTTGCCGTCGCCAAATCCTCGTATGTTCCGAGATTGAGCTCTCGTACAGTCTTCTTGAGAAGCATCGTGCTCTTCTCATTGTTCACAGCGATGAACTTTAGTATTCGGTATTGCGTGATGACGCTAACCACACTCTCCCTGCCTGTCTCGTCATCGATGTCGACAAGGGGTATTCTGCGCGCTCTGGTTTGCAGCATTTTCCGACATGCCTCATAAAGAGGCCGTCCTGGGTGGAACGACACGGTCTCGAGAGGTGTGACGCCAATCGCCTTCTCGACCTCTGATAACAAGAGCAACATGATCAGCTAGCCTGCCAATGGAACGCATACTCCCTGGTGGTGGCAATCCACATACCTCGCAAGCTCGTTAGACGGAGTCGATCCACATCCTCAAATCTCTCAGGGTTCTGGAGGTAGTATTGGATGACGTTGATGTAGTCTGTGCTCGTGAGTAGGCCCGCAAAGGTCGACGTTCTCGAGTCCCATAGCGGAGCCGACACAATGTCTGGACCAAAAGCGTCAGTGCGATGTAGACGAAATTATGGTATATGAGTCCGGCGTACTGTTTTGCATGAGGATGTTCACGCTTGTGCGAATCAGGAGGTCATTATCGAGGACGATGAGTCGGAAGGATAGGGGCAGGACATCGTAGCTAGTTCGGACCTTGAGGAATTCGCGGATAGCCCTCTGTCGACGAGGTTAGCAATTCCGAAGTGGCCATCAAGCATGTCTCTTGTATTCAACAGCTTGTGGGGTTCAAGCTGATGCGCGCGCCTTGTGTCCTTTCACGAGCTCACCATGCTCGCCTGCCAGTACCCCGCACCGTCATGCAGGCGGCGCGACGAACGCTGAGCCACGTTGTATAGCCCAGACAGTGCAGCAGTGGCATCGCAGACGTGGCACCAGCGGGGGGTGAGGGATCGGGATGCCCATGCCAACGGCGCAGGAGACAGCGAAAGGGAAAGGGCAGCGCGGGATGATAAATGTCTCGGTCCGAAGGTCAGGAAGACTTACCAGACCCTGCATCTGCTCTCTGTCGAGCGGCGACATGAGGGGCTTCTCTGCTGCCAAGGGGAAATCTGTGCGACTGTGACTGCTGGCCGTGGGCCTGTTGGCAACTGGAGCGCGAAGGTAGGTCGAGGGCGTGACAAAGTGCAAGACATCCAGGTCACGAGCTGCATTTGCAATGGCGGCAGGCTGTGCTGGGCCACCCTCGCGCGCCTCACTGGGATTCGCGGGGTCCGTCATCTTAACTGTGCGGTTGCACACATGAAGGGGGGATGCTGGTTCCAATGTCGGGTCAGGCCTGGCCCTAGTGTTCCCGATTCAGGCGACGGGTTCCGGTGCTCAGAAACATGTGCCGCCGGGGAATTGGAGAAAAGTTGGCTTCAGCCTCGAGCCCTCCCGGCAGCACCTCTAGATCCAGGTGTGATCAGGTCAAGCGCCAGGTGCAAGGCAGGCGGGTTGTGCGGGGACGCCGGGGGAAACAGCTGCTGCGGGAGCCTGTGCTTGGACTGGTGCCGGTGCCGATGCTGCTGGTGATCGTGATGGTGGTGGTGAGGCCAGACGACAGAAGTCGGTGGGCAGCGGTAGCGGGAAAGGAACAGAACGGAGACAAGTTGGGCTCGTGGTCTGGTTGCTGGTGGGCAATATCTGTCTTTCAGGCACTGACTGCTGCAGTCGTGGTCAACCCACCAACGGATGATTGATGGTGCTCGGTGTTACCGCCTTGATGCTGCAGTTCGCCAGAGCATTGAGGGTGGACGAGGGGAACTGTTCTGGGCTGTGATGGCTTATCAGATAGATAAGGAGCCTGGGGGCCCTGGGGTGCGAACCTGCTGCCTTCACATGTGCGCATGGGGGGGATATTGGAGGTTTCCTCCGTCTAGTCCTGCAGTGCTTTCTTGTTTCATCCTCGATCGACGAAAGAAACTGGTCATCTCATCTCCATGCTGGCTCTCTTAATGGCGGCAACAAGGCAAATCCTACGCCTACCTGGTCTAAGCATCTATCTAATTGTTGGGACTAAAGCAGGATGCCCAAAGAGGTAATTGAGCTACGGCACACTGATGCACTACTTATTGCCTCATCGTTGTCCACCGGTACAGTACACGCCATCAGCTTCTCTTCTGTGCCTGTGTTTGAGGAATCTATCCAGGTGAAATGCGTACCGGTCGGAGATTGAAGAGTTGCTATGTGAAGCCTCTCTGCCTTCCAAGGATCTCACAGTTCTTCAAATGCTGGTACCGATCAGATTTACTCAAAGAGCGTGCATGAGTGCAAGCCTGGGTCCTTCATATCTAGGTTCATATTGATATATATAGATATGTGTCCAGTATATACTCTGTCTTATGTGGCTCGCTCGGTTGGTCGTGTGTTCTTCCAGTCTGCATATCTCCATGTGTTCGCCTCTCCGGGCGTCGAGAATTCCTAAATACCTACATGTGTGGGCAGTGACACGTTCTAGTGCCGGTACATGCATCCCATTTGAGTTAACCTGGCACCGTGGAGTGCTTGGAAGTCCCAACGAGAATTGGTAAAAAGCAGAGGCGAGACATCGTGGCTAACGAGCTCACCGAGACGGTCTGACAGTACATCGATCATGAGGATCTGATCAAGAGGACGTCTGGTTTCATTTGAAGTTGGATGGATCCGTATGGGAAGGTAGTGTACTCAAATCCAATCCAATCAGATTCAATCCAATACTGTCGCCTACGGAGTCACTGCCAGCATTTCCTCCCCGGCCGAGATTGCCCGTTGGTACCTGGGCAGGTACCTGCCGGGTAGGCAGGGTGACCTACCCAGGTAGCTGCTGGGGGAACCGGGCGGGAGCTCCAGATGTCTTCCACTGGGTCCGTAATGGGTCTCCTCCCGCTGCCCACCGCGCCACTCTAGACCTAGGAGCTCAGAGCAACCCGGTCTGGGAGCAAAAGACATCAAAACAACATCCCCATAAATTTACGTACGCTCTGGCGCAGCGCTCAACTTCTGGCTCCAACGCCTCGAGCTCGTGCATTTTCATCTTCGACTGGAGATCTTACTCGAGCAATCACTGCACAGACATTCGGACCAGCCTCGGTGCAGCCTGCGATCCCGCCCTCCAGGCACAAAGCTGCCGCTCCTCCGCGTCCCAAATCTGTTGACTCGACCCGAACCAGCACGCTGAAGCCGGTTCAAACAGCCCACCGCCCGCCTTCGAGATGGGCATCTGCAGCTCATCATGCTGTGGAGGTATGCCTCTCCCTCATCGAGTAACGCCCAGCTAGTCTTTTCTAACCTCCGCGCAGCTAAATCCCGCGATGGCCTCTACGAGCCCGTCCTCGCTGACAGCGAGCGGGAGGCAGTCGCCGATCTCCTACAATATCTTGAAAATGTTCGCTACTATCCATCTCGTGCTTGTTCATTGCGCTGGATACTAACAACTGCCAGCGCGGCGAAACCGACTTCTTTTCCGGCGAGCCTCTTCGGGCCCTAAGCACGCTGGTCTTCTCCGACAACATCGACCTCCAACGAAGCGCGAGTCTGACATTCGCAGAGATAACCGAGAGAGGTGCGTACTGTACAGTCGGGAGAGAGGAAAGAAAGGCGTGAAGAGAAACCGCTTCGGATAACATTGTGCTGTGCATGCTGGGACATAGTCGATTGCGTCAGCCTTCGCTAACACAAAGCCGAGCAGACGTTAGAGAAGTCGACCGTGACACTCTCGAACCAATATTATTCCTGCTTCAAAGCTCCGATATTGAGGTGCAAAGGGCAGCCAGCGCCGCTCTTGGAAATCTCGCGGTCAACAGTAAGTTGGTTGGGGTGGAGACACGCGGAGGCAGTCGCTGACGCAATTTGCAGCGGAGAACAAGGTCCTCATCGTGCAACTGGGAGGTCTGCCGCCTCTCATCCGTCAGATGCTGTCGCCCAATGTTGAAGTTCAGTGCAATGCGGTCGGATGCATCACAAACCTTGCGACGCATGAAGAAAACAAGGCGAAGATAGCGAGATCCGGTGCACTCGGCCCGCTGACGCGGTTGGCAAAGTCCAGGGATATGCGCGTGCAGAGAAACGCCACAGGAGCTCTCCTGAACATGACGCATTCGGGTATGTTGACCAAGAGCCCTCAGCTCGGGAGGAAATATCTGACCTTGTTATCTCAGACGAAAACCGCCAACAACTTGTCAATGCTGGCGCCATACCAGTGCTTGTGCAACTGCTATCCTCATCCGACGTCGATGTTCAGTATTACTGCACGACTGCCCTTAGCAATATCGCAGTTGATGCCACCAACCGCAAGAAGTTGGCACAGTCAGAAGCGAAGCTAGTCCAGTCACTTGTGAACTTGATGGATTCGTCGTCTCCCAAGGTCCAATGCCAAGCTGCTCTGGCCCTACGAAATCTGGCTTCAGATGAAAAGTATCAGCTCGATATTGTCAGGTCTCATGGCCTACATCCTCTTCTTCGCCTTCTTCAGTCGTCGTACCTCCCGCTCATACTGTCTGCCGTTGCTTGTATAAGGAACATTTCGATCCATCCCATGAACGAGTCACCAATAATTGAAGCTGGCTTCCTGAAACCGCTCGTGGACCTCCTCGGCTCTACCGACAACGAAGAGATACAATGTCACGCCATTTCGACTCTGAGAAACCTAGCTGCCAGCTCGGACCGAAACAAGGCACTTGTCTTGGAGGCCGGAGCGGTGCAGAAGTGCAAGCAGCTCGTACTCGATGTGCCCGTTACGGTGCAGTCAGAAATGACCGCTGCCATAGCTGTCCTGGCTTTGAGTGACGAGCTGAAGACACATCTCTTGGATCTCGGCGTCTTCGATGTGTTGATACCACTAACACAGTCGGCGAGCATTGAGGTCCAAGGCAACAGTGCTGCAGCTCTGGGCAATCTTTCCTCCAAAGGTACGTATCTTACTCTCACCCTCTGATGCTGGCTGAGCCGAGTAGGATGCTGATTGGATGGCAGTTGGAGAATATGCCATATTCATACAGGCTTGGACTGAACCGCATGGCGGCATCCACGGATATCTGAGCAGATTTCTTGCTAGCGGCGACGCGACTTTCCAACACATTGCGATCTGGACACTGCTACAACTTCTCGAGTCTGAAGATAAGAAGCTGATTGGATTGATCGGCAAGTCAGACGACGTGGTCGACATGATCAAGCAAATCGCAAATAAGCAAATTGAGGCTGAGGAGAACGAGCCAGAGGAGGACGATGAGGGCGAAGTGGTCAACCTTGCACAGCGGTGCCTTGAGCTCCTGGGTCAGAGCGGTTCCAAGGCCCACATCGAGGGCTAAGGTCAAGCTCAATGTTGAGAGTTGATGATTCAAAGACTGTATGGAGGCTTACGGCATTTGTTACTTTTACTGGTTGGGGTCTGCGGCGTCTCTTCTCTACGTCTCCTATACCTGCATTTACTTGGACTCGGCAGTTCGGCACGGTGTTCCCCGGCGTATCTATATACAACATGAGGGAAGGGGAGAGCGTTTCTTGTTGTTTGTCTTTGTTCTGCATATATGCTTTCTTCAATTTGTTTTGTGTCGGGTCACCCAAGCCGCACACACAGCTTTACCGCAAAGAGCTGATCTCACTTGACTGTGTGTCTCTTTTGTAATTACTATGCACGGGCCCAAGGCTTGACAAGATAATCCTTTTATTTTCTTCCTGTATGTGATCGTGGTAGTCTAGTGTCCAACCCCTGTTAATAGACCATACATACCAGATCAATTCGATGAACATCTCGTACCTCCTTGTGAGCATAGCCCTTTGTGTTCGCGTGCCCTGACAACGTCTCCGTCCAAAACGAGAGTCGACGCGTCAAGCATTGCTGGTCTGGCTTGTTCGCGAGGTCATCGCAGACTCTTGAAGCAAGTCATGAATTGTGCCCGACATCAAGCGGTTTCTGAATCGCATGTATCTGCCAGGGCCATGAACCGGTCCGAGCAATCACCTTCCCATCAATTAAAGCCATAGGTACCGGCCCGTATAACCTGGAGTCGCGCGATGCAGGCAGGTTATCCCCAATCAGCCAGACGTGTCCAGGCGGAATCTTATCCACATGTTAGTGTCTCCATGAGAAAAGCTACCGTTCACGCCTTTGCCTCACCTGTATCATACTGTCTCGCCCAGTCTCAGGCGTTCCCATCATGACGTAGTCACCCGCGAGCCCGAGGACCCTCTTGATGGCCACACCATCATCAACAGGGATCTTGAAGCGGACCAAATCCCCGACCTCGATGTCCCTGCCACGGCGGTGCCTGTTGGATATGATGGCGCCCTCGCCCCAGACGGACCAGCCCGGCAGCATGGAGGGGCCGGATACCGAGCCCCAGTCATAGCCGTAGGCGCAGAAGAGATGCAAGGCGGCCAGACATTTGCCAGCATCGACAAAGAGGGGCACGGGGCGGCCGTAGTACCGGCCGAGGAAGAAGCGCACCGTGGGAGTTGTGAAGCGGGTCATGAGACGACCAGTGCCCTGGCGCAAAGAGCCGAGGAAGGAGGACATGGTTGGAGCTGTGCTATGAGAGCAACATGGCTGAAGGCGCTGTCCGTTGGGTCATCCAACTGTGACCTACCTAGGTAGATGAGATGAGTGGTAGCTCTGGCGAGGAGAAGGTCTCGGGTCTCAAAGTTGTGTACATCAAGGCTTATGAAGCTTGGACCCTGGCCATTGAGGTCAAGGAGCACTTACGTAACCGTTGTATTGTTGCACCCTGATTGGTTCTGGAAGCTACATATTTCGTCCGGCGACGAATTTAAAGGGAAGCTCTTTAAGTCGTTCCCCGACCTTGGACTTGGAAAATTTCACCGGGCCAGCCAATTAGGGATATCGAGCCTCTTAACCTCTCAGCTTTGGATTTGCATGTGTATTCAAACACAGATACCTCTGCTCCTCGCCTTCTTCTTCGCCTTTCTTCATCATGCCGGGGCCCCGATGCGTCTTCAACACGGCGACAGCCCTGCGCCGCGTCTTCATGCCGGCCAGCGTCGGACATTCGAACTCCCTACACCTCACAAGAATATTCGTGCCAGCACTCCTCGCACTGCCACCACAAGCTCGGGCGTACTGGGCAGGCCGAGACAGTGGCACAAGCCAGGCGCCTCCGAAAGCTAGCTCCTCCCTCTTCGACCGCGACAGCCACGCAAGACACCCGAGCGGCGGCGGCTTCAAGGTTCGCCGCGGAGGGCGACCGCATAAAGACGGGGCCGCGCCCGGCCGCGTGGCGGTCAAGCTCGGCCGCTTGCCGCGCGATGAGGAGATAGCCTGGCCCTACGTTTTTGTCAAGACGATGGAAGGCCACGAGAGGCTCGAGTCCCCGCGGCTGTTGAAGGACGTCCTTGCGGAGCTGGACCGAAAGACATCTTACCTGGAGACGGTCGCCCTGCCGTCGGCGGACCACAAGGACGCACCGCGGTGGCCGGTCTGCAAGATCGTCAACAAAAAGGAGGAGCTGGCCAGGCAGAAGGACTTGAAAGAGCGCAAGAAGAAGAGCACTACCAAGGAGAAGGAGCTGGAACTGAACTGGGCGATGGGATCCCATGACCTGGATCACAGACTGAGAACGATGCAGAAATTCCTAAGCAAAGGGTACAAGGTGAAGGTCCTCCTGCTGAAGAAGGCGCGTTCCAAGGCGAGGGCGACAGAAGAAGATGCCCGTGCACTTGTTGAGAGAGTTGTGCAGGCTGTGGGAGAGGTGAAGGGCGCGATGGAGTGGAAGAAGAGAGAGGGCCAGGTGCTGGGCACTTACACGATCTTTTTGCAAGGCAAGGCTCAGGATGAGACGACTACGACAACAAGCCCTGAGGTGGCCCAAGAGACCCCGACTACGAGCAGTGATGTAGCAGAAGAGAGTGACGGGTCGAGTACAGGAGCGCAGAGCCAAACCTGATGAGGCTGACTGGAGTAATGTTAAATACACTGGAGCACAACGGGGCAAACCAACCCTTCGCAGATCATGTATGATGGGATTTGTTCATTGGAAGCAGGCTTCAAAGGGAGCCACATTTTTCATTTCCTCTTGAGCGTCAATTGCAATACTTACGTGTTTGCTTCAGTGCACAATTCTGAATCAGCCCGCAGGTGGGTGGTAATCTAAAAGGTGACCACATTGATATGTCGTGGTTGGAGAGACCGAAGTCTGAAAGTCACAGCGGACATCCCATAGTATTGTGGGGCAGGCAGGTGACAGTAGGGAATCGCAGGATCTGGGTGATTTTTTTGATTGAAAATATAAAACCCCGACTTTTCAGGATTGATACTGGCATGTTTGTATCATAATGGCATGTGGGAAGCAGCCTATGAGACTTATTAGTAGTTTGAAGGCAGGGTGTTACTGTGCTTGACAGGGACTATTTGGTGGTAGCAAAATGACAAGGCTTCGGATCCGGCCGAATTTAGCGCCAAATCGAGAAAGCAATTCAGGGCAGATCCCAGCTTGGGTGGGCGCGGGGCAGGATTCTCAAAAGATACATCATTTAGGTACACACTCAGTTCCATTTTGACTCACTCACCTCAGTACTGCACCGTCTGTTTCTGTCGACTCTCACTTGCACCCCTTTCGGTCGTTCCTCACTCACCACAAACGTAATCTACACCGCACACATTTGGATCAACATGCCAGAACCCGCCCCTTCAGCTGCTCCAGCAGCAACGGCGGCTCCGGCTCCGGCTCCGGCCCCTGCTACAGCCATAGCCCCGGCCCCAGATGCTGCACCTGCGGTCGCGAAACTGTCAGGCGCCCAGCTGAAAGCACAGAAAAAGGCAGAGAAGGCTGCGCGAAGAGAGCAGTCCAAGACCGCAGAACCGACCCCTGCGCCTCCAAGCGCAAACGACAAGCAAAGTGGCGGAAAGCAAAACAAGTCCAAGCAAGATGCGCCGACGACCTCAGTTGCGAGCAGGCCTAAGAAACCAGTCCCAACTCCTGCGCCAGCGCCCAAGCAGCCCACCGGGCCAGTCGTGCCCGAGTGCTTCAGTCACCTGCCCATGGCCAAGAAGCTCAAGCTGCCAAAAGCCGACAAGGATGTCCACCCAGCCGTCCTGTCCCTCGGCCAGCAGATGGCCACCTTCACGTTGAAGGACAATGTCACTAGGCTCGAGGCAACCCTCGTGGCATTTAGAAAGGTAGGCCTTTCTCGACCAAATCTTGTGCCTATGATATGTGGCTGACAGCAGGCTCAGGTCATTGAGGAGTATGAGAGTCCTCCGGGACATGTTTTCTCACGTCACTTTCTGCCGCACGTTCTCAACCCTCAAATTGACTACCTGGCCGAGTGCCGGCCTATGTGCTTTGCCATGGGCAACGCCATTCGCATGCTGAAGTCCAAGATCGCAAAACTTGAGCTTGACCAGTCCGACGAGACATCCAAGGAACAACTCTGTGATGCTATAGACTTATTCATTCAAGAGAGAATACTCTGCGCAGAGGACTCCATTGTCTCGAAGGCTGCATCGATGATCGCCGACGGCGAGACCATTTTCACGTATGGCCACCACAGACTCGTTCGAAAAGCCCTCCAGACAGCTCGCGCCCAGGGACGGAACTTCGAGGTAGCCATCCTTGACGACCCATATGAACGGTCCGGCCAGCAGTTGGCCAAGATTCTTAGGAACGATGGAATACGGGTCTACTACTATCCTAGCCTCGCCGGGGTGAGCATCAATCTCAAGCGCGCGTCAAAGGTCCTGCTAGGGGCCGAGGCCATGTTCGCCAATGGATCACTATACGGCCTAGCTGGCACTTGCGACATCGCAATTTCGGCCAACGATGCTGATGTTGCCGTCATCGCCCTGCTCGAGACCGTCAATTTCGACAGGGATCGTGTTTCGTCGGATTCTCTGACGTACAACGAGATCGACCCCGAGCGGAACAGCGCTGAGTCTTTGCGGCTGCTGTTTGACGCGACAAAAGACAAATACATCACGACGGTGGTGACAGAGAGCGAGGAAGGCAACGCTACTGCTTCCACGTCGGCCATGCTACCTGTACTGAGGAAAATGGATGAGCGCATGTTATGATCAGAATTTCTCCAGAACAGTAGAGAATCCGGTCTTAAATCGTGCGCTCGGTGAATTGCCGCTTCATCTCAGTCTGTAAAACAATGGATACAGGGGCTGGTATCTCATATCACAGCGTTTGCTAGCTTGAGCAGCAGCGGTCTCAGCGATATCCGGTCTGCAGCGTCCTTTGACCAGTCTTCAAGAGCTATACTGGAGATTATGTGAGAACCAGTGGGTTAGCATGTCTGACCGTGGCATTGGGAAGGTCTATGAGGCGCGGAAGAGAAGTCATGGTTCCATGAATATCCGTGGGAATCAAGAGAGCCAGGTAATTCAAGACGTGGCCGGAGCAGACATCTAATCAGAGGTGCCTCGGTTTGAGATGCCAAGCACCCAAATGCACACACAGCTTAGCCCTCACGGCGACAGGCACTGGTTGAGTGTTGCTGCAACCAAGTAGACGAGAAAACAATTATCGGCGCGAGCCCATTTGCTGTCGACTCTGATCATTTGATTCTTTCATCATTTCTGAAGTTGCCCTGTGTGACATCCCGCGTGACACCACTATGCCGTCTGAACGGCCTCAGCCTCCCGTGCTGCCCTCCTCGCTCGCTTCGCAATAATAGAATCTTTGCGTTCGCTGATCATCGCTGTCTGTTTCTGGTCGACGGTCTCAAGCCAGTATCCGAAGCTTGCTCCGCAGCCCGCGAAGACGGGGTATGCCCACAGTAATGAACGATGTGCTATCGGTATCTGCTGGAGGCCCAGCTGCCACATTCGGGTGGCGACGCCTGCACAATGGAAGCATGTTAGTCCTCTCTTTGCCCACGCAACTCGCAATCGTTTGTTGTTGGCGGTTGGTATGGCGAGGGGTGCGTACCGAAGCCTGCCCAGAAGAGGACGCGGGAGACCATGTTGGCGTCGCGATTGGGAGGAGACCAACGAGGGCTGTGAGTGGAGAGGTGTCTCAATTCGAGCGGTGAAGCTCTATGGAGCAGTACTTAGTTGGGTGTGCCCGTCGAAGAGGTGGCGTGGGGAGAGATGGTGGTCGGTTCGAGGTCGGGTTGATGACTGATGGCTCAAGCCTGGTTGGAGCTTTCCGGGCGCTCGGTTGTCGTTGGCGGGCTGAGGTCTTTTCGCAGGCTCCAACAAGCGCGAGCGAGGCGGCCTGTGGAGTCAGCAGAGTGTGTTACCCGTGGAGCGTCTAGCACAGGCCCCACATGCGGCTAACGTGCACTGCATGGGCGATGGCCCCACACAGTTTTGACCATCCCTGCCTGCCATCCATCATACCGCGATTGATTCTTCTACCGTAGGAACCATCGCGTGCACTTTCTCCCTTTGACCAACTCAAACCCAAATCACTCTTTCACAGTCGCTTCGGAGCGAGGTGCTCAGCTCCTCAGTACCACATTAATTTTACGGTGCGGAAACCACCCCGGCACATCCATGTCAGGTGCCACTTCTTAAGCTGCCAAACTGGCAATCTACACGATGGCAGCAGCAGTCGTCAACCTGTCCACTGCGGCTAGCGACCAGCACGCAGACGCCGATGTGCAAATGGCCGATGCACCAACTGTCACGCATCCTCGAAGATTCAAGGCGTCCGAGCTGCCCCTCACTTCAGCGACTAGAACAGCCATCGATGGACTTGCGCACGCCTTTAAGAAAAAGGGAGGCTACGATGCGACGCGCAAACAGGTCTGGGATACTTTTGAGGCTAGTGTACGTACTAATCAGTACCACAAACCCTTTGTAGTGTTGGTTCTAGACGCTGTGCCGATACCTACGAGGCTGGCGTCATGGCAAGACAATTCACTGATTCAATATGTGTTATAGGACCAGCGAGAGCAGATCACAAAGGCAATCCTCGAAGTCGCTGAGGAGGAAATCGAGCGCAATCCAACCCAGCTGCTGACACTCGACCGCGGCAAGGCCGTCGCCCTCATCGACGGTGCGCTGGACCGCACGGGTGTCTACAGAAAGGCCGAAGCTCTCCTCGAAAGCCTGATCGATGTCGGCGCAATCGAACAACAGATCCGCGAACTTCGAAAGACCGAGATCGGCGAAGATGCGGCGGAAGAAGAACGTACCCAGGGCGCGAAGACAGACGAGGACTATGCTGCCGAAATTGGCGCCAAACGGGCGGAGCGTGATAAGAAGTATGCAGACCTGAAGGCCATGGAAGAGGAAATCGCCCGTCAGCGCAGAGAAATTGCCGAGAGGGAAGAGCGCGCCGAGCAGAAGAAGCGAGAAGCCGAGAGAGCTGCACGCGAGGCGAAACGAAAAGAAGAACGGGAGAAAGAACGGGAGAGGGAGAAAGAGCGCGAACGGGAGCGCGAGCGCGAGCGCGAACGTGCTAGGGAGCGAGACAGGGAGCGAGAAAGAGACCGTGACAGAAGCCGCGAGAGGACTCGTGAACACCGCGACAGAGACAGAGACAGAAGTCGGGACCGAGCTCATCGTGACAGAGCTCGGTCAAGAGTCCGCTCGCGAGATCATTCGCGCAATCGCTCAAGGGATCGACACCGACGGCGCCGAAGCCCAAGAGAGGAAAGCCGCGGCCGCAAAGAAAGCGCCAAAAAGGAGCTTTCCAAGGAAGAGCTCTCTCGTCTCGAAGAAGAGGCTTTGGCTGATCTGCTTCGGGATAGCAAACGTGTCTCATCCAAGCAGCCTGAATTGGAGATCGACGAGGAGCTGAAACCACCGCCTCGCAAAATCAAGCCAGCATCTGCGATCAACCCTATTCGAAAGACAGCTCAAAAGGCGGCGGAGACGAAGAAGGCTTCTGACGTGTTGGTGGCGAAGCCGAAATCTGAAGGACCCTCGGAGACCAAGAATGTGAAGCCTGCCAAGGAAAACAGACCTGTAGATGGCGACAAGGAGGCAAAAGACGCCAAACCTAAAGAAGAGAACAAGCGAGCACCCACGCCCCCGAGAGCTCGTTCGCCGCCTCGCCGAAAATCACGCTCTCCAGCTGCGGCGTCTCGGGACACCCGAGGCAGGAGCCGTCGTCGGACACCGAGTCCTAAGGCGAGGACGTCTTCACTCAAGGAAGACCCGCGAAAGGAAGACCCGCGAAAGGAAGACCCGCGAAAGGACTCCCACCGGGACTCTTCTCTATTAAAGCGTCGCGATCCAGACGATAAGGACCGCGCTTCAGGCTCTCACAGGCGCCGCGATAGGTCCACCTCGCGCGCTAAACGGGTTACTGATGAGACAAAGGCTCCAAGAGAAGTGAGAGATCCCAAGCGTGATCGTAGTCGTGACCACCACCCTCGCAGATCAAGGAGTCGCTCAGTCCGGCGGCGCCGCTCAAGGAGCCGGTCTATCAGAAGAGATGACAGAAGGCGAACTCGCAGCCCTTCGCGCCCTCGCGGTGACCGGTACACCTCTTACAGAAGGTCGAGATCGCCACGTAGACGGAGTCCTTATCGAGCAGACCGACGTGACACATCGAGACCTGTTAGACGAAGACCGTCGCGATCTGCCTCCCGGACCAAACCCCGCTCAAGATCAAGAGCCCGAGCCAGGTCTCGATCTAGATCCAAGAGGAGAGACCGCTCACGGTCTGTCCGCAGGCGATCGAGAAGTGCAGACAAGGCAAGAAAGCGCTCGAGATCCAAGGAGAGCCGCCTGGATCGCCCCCCAGCATATCTCGACAAGGATGAGAAGGAGGCCTGGAAGCAAGATGAGGTCAAGAAGCGAGAGCGTGAGGCGAAGGCATATCTAGCGGCTCAGAAGGAAGCACGCGAAAAGGGGAAACCTGTACCTGGCATCGACTTCGAGGTAGAGGACGAACGTGGCGAGCGTTCCGACCGGTCTCCCGACGTGAGACGACGAGCTCCGGAAGACATCGACCGCTATGTGCCGCCGGCCCGGGTCGATTCACATAGGCCCGATCGCGACCGAGATCGGGACAAGGACCGAGAACGGCCAAAGGATGATAGACGAGACAGCCGTCGGGATTCTGTCATCCGCCGGGATTCCATTATTCGCCGAGACCGCAGCGCTTCAACTACCCGTCGTCGCAGTCGAGAGCGTGAGCGCTCAAGAGACCGAGTCAAGGATAGGCGTCGCAGTCGGTCCCCTCGCAGCAGGAGTCGGCCTCGCCACCGAGTGAGGGACGACTCCCGTGACCGTGATCGAGATCGAGACCGTGATAGAGACCGGGACAGAGACCGTGATAGAGGCAGGGACCGCGATCGAGACAGAGACAGAGATAGGGCCAGAGATCGCTCGTCACGCCGGGACCGTCGAGACCGCAGCTCGAGTCGGCGTCGTTAGCAGCGGTACCGACCAGAGGGCACAGTCAAACGGGAACGAACTGAGAATACAGGACCGGAGACTGGGAGCGTTGTGTCTGACGGCATTGTTTCCAACGCTTGGTCACGCTCGGCTCAAGTCGACTGGGAGGAACGAAACCAAGCAGTGGTATTCAAGACTCCCAGGAGGCCCACCTGTCTGCGGCAGCGCACGGCTGCCACTAACCATGGACAAGGGGTATTCCAAAGGTTGCTCGGATCTCACAGTATGTTTCCCAGTGTCCTCCAGCCACCTCGAAGAGCTTCCATTGACAGCCTCGCCCAGGATCGTCCTGATGTGCGTGTCGTTGGGGCTCCTACTCAACCCATGTCAATGAGACGTCGTGGGGCGTGTCAGAGTTTAGGACGGGGAGTGGTTGCTGGATATCTGAGTCGCAGACCACTGGCAAACCAAGAACCGCGTGGTTCAGCCGCGTGGTTCATAGACCTAGGACCCAGTTCCAGATAAGGCGTGCTTCATGCGGTCAGATGGGGGCATAACAATGCGACACTTCTTTGATGATGGCGCAGAGTGGGAAAGCACTTTCCACGGAAAACAATAGATTTAATCCGACAATCTTGAATTCGTCCATAACATGCATCTAGCCAACGGTTAACAGTACGGTTGCACCTGAAGGATCAAACGATCAGAAAGGGGCTGTCTGTCTGGCTCTGCCTTGACCGGCTGACCAGAGGAGGTCCACAGGATATCATCTACACAAGCACATCGTGTCAAGAGGCTGCACGCGTCCCATTAGGCATCGCAAGGTGATAGATTGCCCCGTGTTATCATGTCAATATCATGTTTCGTGTGTGTTCTCGTTTCTGTCCTCGATCCGACCTCAACCAGTGCATCTTTTGGTGACCTTCGTCGAGAACACGCCCCCCCTTCCCGGGCAGGCCGAGACAGACCTCGACTCCGGCATGGGATCATTTCCTTTCAGAGATCTCTCATCCAATCCGACGGCGGAATGCCAGTGTGTACTCTCGACTTGATCGTATCTCTGTGTTCAACAGCATGTGTGTGTTCTCCTTGTCCCCTGCTGTGTTCCCGCCACAGCGGACCGATCAGAGCTTGCATAGACTATATCAAGCTCATTGGGGAAGACAACGAGCCTGTCCGGGCGGGGATGGTTCTCGCCGAGGACACGACATACTCGTTGTCGGACCGTGACGGCATCTTGATCAGATACCTCAAAGATCATCTTGAACCTGACCAGATCGGTCTATCAGCTCTCGCTGTGTGCTTCCGTGGGGGGCGATGAGCCCCTCGCCTATGATGGAGCCTCGAGGCATGTCACGTTGTGTCTTGGAAGTCCGTCTAGGAGGTCAAGGACGCCCTTTGGGTACTCGATGGATGCTATCAACTGCTACGTAAGGTCAGGCTCATGATCGTGATCGAAAGGGGTCAAGTCAAGAGGCGAGACTTGCTAATTCTAGTACATGATACAGAGTCTGGCCTACGGCTTTGCGCCTATGGGCTGACACTCCTGACGGGTTCGACGCTACAGAATGCCAACTTGGTGATTTCTCGCTCAACAAAGGATGAAACTGGGCTATTGGCATGGACGCTGCTGAGATGAGATACGATTTTGGTGTATGGGCCAAGCGGGTTCTGAGCATTCTATCATAGACAGGTCAACATCTTGCACTTTCAGGTTTACACACAGAAGATGCGCAGCAAGTTTCCACCCTTTCAATCGCTTCCCTCTACCATCGTGTGAATCAACACATGGCAAGATATTGGAACTTGTTTCACTCATCTACTTGGACAAGGGTCAACTCTTTCTGCTAGCATACCGTAAGTCCTCTGACAGAACCTGTCCCGTACCCTCTGTGTCAGTTACATGGGCAATACATCTTTGCTCCATATTGACGCTGGCAGGTGAGGTGATGTGCACTCTCTGATAGGAGAGCACATCCGCACCTAGCACTGACGAATGGCCAACCAGTGGGGAAACGGGTAGGTCGGTCATGTCGAATGAACCCCCTTCTTGATGGCGACTTACTCGGCTTGTGCTCGCTGCGGACACATGGTCGGCATGGACCAAGGTTCCGAGTCAAAGCTTGACCATCTCTGGAAGCCAAACTTCGCGATGCATCGTCCGCCTCCTGCGCTGCGGCACGCTACCTAGGCGCACTCCCGGGTTGTGAACAGTCGTTACCGCCGTTTCCATGGTACGTCTTGCATATCAAGTTTTCGTCATCTGTCTGTCTGTCTGTGTCTGTCTGACTGTCTTGGCTGCTGTGGAGCAGGTAGCCTCGAGTCGGGTGGGTTGATACGATCTGGGCAAGGCTCAGACCTGTGGTACTGATCGACCACTCTATCCATCAACAGCCTGACGTCCGCAGATCAAGGTGGGTTAGAGGCGGAGAGGCGGATCCTCCCCTGCTGTCATTGCATACTGCTTGTCGAATCGTACAGCCCGGTACACTGGTCCCTGTTCTTCCACAAACCTTGATCCCAGGGCCGGTTCCTGCCACGCTGTGCCCACGCGGTAGCTGATGCTGCGCGAGGGTGGTGATCTGTGACTTGTCCATATTTGATCGATCGTGCAGCCAGGATAATGACTCCTGTACCCCTCAGTCTCTCGTGTCGGTCCTACCTGCTGCTCGACGACCAAGGGTTTGCCCCCGAGGCAGAATGAGTAGCCCGACTGGCGAGATGATGGACCGATCTTCCAGTTGTGCCCCCCGAGGAAGGGGGGGAAGGCAAATTGAGGCCGATAAGCTTCATCTGCACGCGCAAAGCACTGGCATAGTACCTCTCCCACCAGCTGAGGACGCATATTGGGATGACTCGGCCGTTTTTCTAGCAACCTGATCCTCCGCCTTCCGTAGAGCGCATCTTGGGGGGAGATTGACGCCTGCCGATCTCGCATCGAGTGCCGTGAAAATTAAACTGCCAATATCTGCAGCTCGTAAGCCTTACTAGCGGTGATGTGTCGATCTCGCCTAGTGCCAAATATCCGGTAACATCATCGTGTATGCTCTCGGTTTTACATGACTCTTGAACCTGGCCGGTCCCCTCTAGACCCATTGAACAGTTTTGTAGCATCAAGAGGCGCGCCTAGCGAGTTGACACGAACAGGTTGCTGGATGCCCTAGGTACCACGGGCCGTCCACCTAGTGTCAACTGCCGAGCTGGATCCTCGTCAATAGTCGAATGTCAATAGTTCTCTGATGACCAGTCCCCAGTCCCCGAAGCAGCTGGCCTGGTGCAAGGCCCACTGAGACGTATTTAGGCAGAAAGGGGAAATTCGAGGGCTGGGATGCCACCAGAAACACCTCGTATGAAGATATTGAGAAGAGGGTTTTGACGGTACCGCGCCTCCTGGTTGAGACAATGGTTGTGACTCGGCGTTATTGAGCTGGCAGTCCGTCTTCTGGACGAGTTAGCCCGTGATCTGGTCCGTATATGCATGCGGTGGTACAAGATTGGGAAGAGCCTCCAGGTGGGATGCGTACACCAGACAGGAAGCGCGTCTATGTCAGGCACGAATGTTGTAAACTCGACGAGCGTTCTGCAAAATCACTCGCCTCTCGCCATTGGCAATGTCGATTCGGTTGTCTGTTGGGAGATGGTTTGATGCGCCGACGCGAGACACGGCCCCATGTCTTGAGCGTACCAGCTGGCAGCGGTAGGAAAGCCAGCTGGGACCAGCTGTCTCACTCCACAGGCACAGGCAACCGCGACTTACACAACGCGCCTTAGCTCTTAGCTTCGGCGGTTCAGTGCCATGCGCAGTTATTCGGTACGTCCAAGACTATGTGATGTATGACAGGTCGCCTCTTCCGTATCATTTATGGACCCGCCAATGCATCGTAAACCGCCAGAGACCGGCTTCTACCGTCACTGGCAAGACCCAGCCCTGTCCATACACACTCACTGCCTGTCTGCACGGGCATTGGCATTGGCCAGGCGTGGGTGGGCAAAAGCATCTGGGGTCGAACGGCTCTCTTCTCACATGCGCAACGTTTTCCTCCGTGCCAAGCCAACCCGCTTCGGGTCTCTTCCCTTTGGCTCCACGGACGCCTGCATCGCCAGGGCCATGATGCTGGCCTCTGCCGGTTAGTTGCGTCTCCACCTTCCTATCCAGCTGTCCTGTCAAGGTCGTGACGTTGAAGCAGGGCTCCCTGAGATGGGGGCGGGCGACTGGGAGGGGGGGGGGGGGGCGACTTGGACATCGTACCAGGGACTGTACATAGTACGAAGTACTGGACTCCTCCCTATGGCTTCAGATCACGGCTCTCAGCTTCCCAATTCCCGAAGCCGAGGCCTGGTCGTGCAGGCCTTCAGCTCCCATATGAGAGCTGCTACAGTACAACCGCCGTGCCTAGCAGATGGGCTAATGCCTCATCAGCTCAGAGGTGGTTCATTCTGTGGTTCTGGCTGTCGATCCGTCTTCAGGAAGCATTAGTGAATTGCTACCGTTACACCCACCATCACTCGGAGCCGGATGATCCAACCGTTACCGCCGGCCCTGGGTCAGACACTTCAAGCTCGCCGGGGGGTACATGCCTCGTTCCCCAAGCTCAGCCATCGGCCTCTCGGTTGTTTCTGGTGCGACTGCGAAAAGCAATTCGTCTGGTGGAGGACCGCAGCATCTTTCTGGGCTGGACCTTGGGTGATGTGGGGGTGGAAGTTCCCGGCCCCTGTGCTTGTGCTCGCCATACGCTCCACAGCGTTGACTGACGCACGGCGCGGCTCCGTACCATCATTCGAGGGGGAGAGTGCATCGATTAGTCTACAGCTCCAGCTCGAGCTCGGGCAGTCGCGGCCACAGCACAGCATCCTGCACTCCCTCCACATATACCTCGCCCAACGGACTGGCCCAGACCAGTGAAGAAGGAGACATAACGCGGCGGCTGTGCTTGATGAGCGCCACTTCATCTACCCTATACACGAGGCGCGCCATTCCCACCTGTCGTTGTCGAGGGCCGTCGATCGGTCCATCAATCGACGTCACGCTCAGTGCCAGACGACAGTAGCCGCTCTACTTTGTATGCAGACACTGCAGATGCGCCTCAGAGACAGCATACCGGACGCCCTCTACCAGGGTCGCGCAACGGCAGGACTCTACTGCACGATCATAGCCCACCGTTGCTCCTTGGCTGTTGGACAAGTGACTGAAGATGTCAAAGACACTGAACTGTCCAAGCGGCACGGGACGGTCCCCTACAGAAGCCACGTCTCACAAGGCTTGTCAGCGGGAAACATGTGAAGGGTCAGCTGATTGAGCCTCTCCCACTGTCTCGGGGCAGCAGAGCTCACCGGTCAAGGGCTGAATCCTTTGCGGGTGACCAAACCGGGCCGGATGTGAAGCCATGCTGTCGATGGCCCTGAATCGGGATCCAGACATCAATACAGGGCCGTTCGACCGCGGCCAGGCTGGAAACTCGTGTGCGACCCTCCAGGCACGACCAGGGAACTGAAGCTTTCCAGGCTATGCCCGTTTGGGGATCGGTGCACTTGCAGCAAGATGCACAACGCTGCAAGAGTCACATCATCCGCCCGCACACCCTCATCTAATGGTCAGAAAAGAGACCTACGCCCAAGGTCATGTGAGATGCATCGCAACTCGGGCGAGTGGCGGACCCGAAAAAAAAACCAAACCAGGCTACTATTCCCACGCCCACTGCGACTCCCTTGTCGCTGGGTTATCGGCTATGATGCTGCTGCAAGCTTAACTTGACCTCCCGCCGAAACCTGTCAGGCCCCATGACTGTGGCCGATCTGCCGCTCCACCATGCTGCACCGGAGGGACGTTCCGTGATGATGGGATCTCGAGATGCCAGGGAGGTGGCAGATGACACGGCATAGTAATTCCTGTAACCGCCGCTGCTTACTTCTGATATGCGAGGGTCAGCGCACGGCAAAAAACTGTGCTACGCAGGCGCGGTCATCTCGAGGACGTAGCCGATCGCCATGGGGTCCTGCCCTGTTTGGCCCGCTGTATCTGGCAGCTAACGGCGCCTCGTTCCGCGCCTAGAAGTAGCCATGGGAAAACCATTCCGCATGCCGCCGGGCTCATCAACCACCCCCAGGGCAGCCAGCTAGCCAGGCTTGAGCTGCTACCTCGCCGATGGGGGCCGCCCTGCTGACAACGACTGCCGTGGACAATTTTGCCCAAGCCACCTGACGGGTGCATACTGCATCCCATGATAAAGACCCGGTTGGATGGCCAGAAAGACCTCGCGATCAGTCGGGGTTCAACCTCGGCGTCTCTGGGGGGTGCGGAGGCTTCTACTGTAGACGGCAACGCCCCCCCCCCCCCTGCGAATCAAGTCAGTCAGTGTTCTGACGGTACCTATGACCGTTTCCGAAATGGGACGCAAAGCCCGTCACTAGTAGTTTAAGCTTATTTTCACGCGCACCAACAACGACCTGCCGATGGAACCACCCATCATCTCTGCCAGTGTCGCGGGCGTGCAATCTTTCTTTCTTCTTCTGGTCCCGACTGTGGGTGGTTCCAGAAACAAAAATCCCATGCTACGGCTTGGAGCGATGTTGCCCAACGAGTACGAGCAGCGGCCGAGGTGCGGCCGGAGGGAATGCGACCTGCGCTCACCAACTAAGGCAGGCCCAGCGCGCCTGGATGAGGCATCTGCTCGGTCGTTTCGTCAGATTTTCTCCGAGCCAACGGTTCACCAGTAGCACTGTTGGAGTAGCACAGCAGCCCGCTCCCTCTTCTGATTTATTTTTTTGATGTTGTTTTATTTTCTTTTTTTGTTATTTGATGTATCGTGACAGACAGCACAGTAAAGCAGCAGATCCCTCTCTCACACGCACGCGCTAGGAACAGGTAGGTATCTTGAAACAAAACCCTGGACCAGATAACCCCAACAGTCAAACGAAAACCAATTTAGAAGGCAGCTATCGTAAATAGACCTCTGAAGCGGGGACGGAAGTAGAAGGTTGAAAGTAAAAGAAATACCATATTGGCAGACCGGCCGACCGGAGGAAACAATGTACCTAACCTAAATATGCGACAGAATTGAAAAACCTCAGGAGAGAGAGAGAGAAAAGATGTTACCCGAACAGGAAAAAGAAGTAAATTCGACAAACTTTGTACATGAAGCATGCAGAGAATCCCGGGAAGCAGGGAGGGGGGTGGGGCGGGCAGGGACAAAATACCCAGACTCGCAGGGTACCATGGAAGCCCCTGTCTATCTGAAGAGCAGACCAGCCTGCGTGTTGTGGATGTATGTGTGTTGGTAGTGTGTGTTGGTGTGTATTGGTGTGTGTATAAGCGTGTGTGGGTGTGTGGATGGCAGAGAGGGTGTGTGTGTGTGTGCTTCGTCCCGCGAGTTATTTCCTAGACACAACCTGCCCGGTTCCTTCGCATACCCCTGGCCCCCACATCGTAGAGCTGATAGGAAATGGGCAGAGACGTTGTCCGCTTTCGTGTGGAAGGCTGGTGAGAAATCGCGCTCTTTGAAGTTGGCTCTCGACCCCTTCCGTGGTTCGCTGGTTCCAAACCACCCCCTTTCCCGAAGTCCCGAAGAAGAAAAGACCCCCTGTTGCCCATTGACCGTTGACCCGTGAACCCCCAATCCCTTTTGCCGGAGTGTTTTGATCGAATGCCTTCCTTCGATCTTGGTTGAAGACGGGAATGCCGTGCGCCGGAGCCTCAGCCGTAGAACCCCCTCCCACCTCCAGAGTGTCCGCCTGTGGCCGCTTTGTTGACAAAGGAAAATTGCGTGTCTCGTAGATCCTAGCCCGGCCAGTTTCCCAGTGTTGTCTGCGATCCCATCCCGCAGAAGCACTGCATTACGGGTTGCTTGGCTTCCAGTCATTCCAAGACCTTGCTATCCAGGTGGCATAGAGCAATGAAGCCATGCCGGGGTGAAGTAAATGTGTTGCTGCAGAGTATACTAAGTGTCGCGGAGTACTCCGTGGAGCCAGTTGGGAAGGTCTGGAACACAGTCTCGTGTTTCATCATCGCATCAACAGATGCAACCACTCCGTGGCGGCTCACCGCTCTTCCGTCTATTCGTCAGAACTCTCCTCAGTGCGCTGAGCTGCCCTGTGGGATCGTGAAGCTCCTCTTCCTCTTCAGCTCGCCGCCAGGGCCTCCGTAGTCGTCGCCACTCCTATCGCCCAAAGGTCCGCCTCCAAACTGGTCTCGCATTGGTGTCCTCGAGGTGTGTCCCATGCTAGCGTGGAAGGCTTGCGAGAAATCGTTGGGCGGTGCAATTGGCGCGCTCATCTGCGGCATCGAGTAGTCGTGCGGTCTCGTCGGGAACCCTGGCGTTCTTGGCAGAGAAAAGTCGCTCGGCGCGGTCAGAGGCGCGGTGGGGAAGCCTGTAGAATATGGCGCGGAGGTAACTGCGGCATGGCGATGGGTTGGCGAGGTTGCAGAGCGCATCCCGTGATGAGAAGCGGAGTATGATCGCTGGCCGCTTAGGTCGAGGCCGAGTGGAAGGGTTGCAGAGGAAGCGCGCAGCCGGGAGCGGTTCTGCGAGTTTTGGAAAGAGCTGGACTGGAAGCTTGGATAGGATATGTGCGTGGGCGAAGTTACAGATGAGCCTGGGGCTTGTTTAGTACAGACGATAATTCTTGTAGCCAAACCGCTCGACTTACCAGCATAAGTGCTCGACTCGTAACCCCCCAACGTGGTTGATGGAGAACCACTGAGTCCTTCTGAAGGCTGATAGACAGATTGCTGTCGCCCACTCAACGGCGTCGGGCTGCCAGCCGCAGGGTGATAAGACGAGTAGTCGATCGAGTCACCTTTCCAGGACATGCTCGATCTGAGTGGTGATTGGAGGTTGTCAGATCTGGACCGCGTGAGCGTTTCTCGCAGTTGAAGTGGTTGAAGAGGTCGCATTTGCTGCCTCGAGTGATGGCTCTGAACAGACATGCCCGTCTCCATGCCGCCCTGTCTCCCAAAGGGGTTTGAAGTCCTCGGCCCCGCGCTCAGCGGAGTTAAGTGGTTCGAGTAATCGTACCGATCGCTGGACTCTTGGGACATAGGAGTCAACAAGTCTGGGTTGCTCATGGATGCTGATGAGTTGAATGCAATGCTGCCAAAGGCCGGGCTTAGCCCGCTCGACGACATATGTTCAGCGCCCTCAGCTCGTCTGACATCCACCACCAGCGGTCCCCTCATAAGGTGATCGGGATAGGGGCCGGGACCGAAGCCAACAGGAGACGCCATTGGAGTACCGAGACCGTGGACGGCACCGTATGGTGAATGGAGGGCCTGGACATTGTCAAAGTCATCAGGCACAGCCCTCATCTTGATCATGCGCTCTCGGTCATCAGCTGTGAGGCGCTTGATCTTGGCACGCCTGTAAGTTGTGGTCAGTATCGGTGTACATAGGTTTTCGGACAGTTTGCAAGTACCTGTTTTGGAACCAGACTTGCACCTGCCGGGGGCTCAGGCCTGGGATTTCTCTGGACAATCGTTCCCTGTGGGCAGCGTCAGGGTGCGGCTGCTTCGCAAACTCGCTCATTAGGAACCGGGTCTGCTGGTGGGTGAGCCTGGATAAAGTTAGTCCTGCGTCTGCCATCAAAGCTCTTGCCAGACTGCATACCTGAATCTCTTCATCTTCCTCCGAGCTGCAGTTCTTTCGGCTGGCGTCATCTGCTGCAGTGCTGCTTCTGTGTCGCCATCGACCATGTCGTCCTCGTCTATCACCTCGTCGTCATCCTCCTGCTTGGTCACTTGATCATCATGGCCAGACTGGCTGGCTGGAAGCTCCGGGCCCTGGCCCGCAGAGGAGACTGAGCTCACCGGGTTTGAGCCTAGCGACATCCCGGGAGTGTCCGCTGAGGCTACCGAATCCTCTTTCAAGGATTCTGCTGCCTTTGATGCATACACATCGCCAGGTGTCTCTGATTGTTCTGCGATAGGCGATGGCTGTCTTTGTTGACGTAGACCAAGGGGATCCGCGCCGCGACGTAGGCTCAGAGGCGGACTCAGCGTGTCCGGCTCTGTCTTCGGCTCTACGTCCATAGAGCTGCTAGCCTCTGCGGCACTCCGTGGCTGTGCCTGAGACTCGGAGGTGCTACCAGAAGCCGTGCCATGACCATAAGACTGTGCGTAGATGGCGTTTTCTCCAGGGGGGAGATACGAGTACTGCTGTCCCTGCCAGTCAGACTGTGTCGACAAAGGAGCGTCAAAATTGTTCGACATGCGTGGACTAGCTTCCGACCTGTGGTAAAGGGTCTCGTATTTGCTCGTCGACCAGTGGCTTTTCTCGGAATCGCGTTGTCTGGAAACAAGCATTGGAAAGGGCGTCTGGTGTTGATTTGGGGAAATAGTTCGCCTTCTTTTTATACACCGGAGAAGTGTGTCGTCAAAGCCGAGTCACTGGTATTTGACTGCTAGAGAAACGAGCGGAGAGGTTGTGCCACAAACGATGGTCAGATCAACTGAAGGAGCGTATCAACTCTCAGACAACGTGTAGGCTGTGAGACGGAAGCCGAGAGTGGAATGGGAAGCCAGCTGATGGCCCTCGTCCACCAGGGTGATATCTCAATTTGGATCAACGGATGGTGCAGGCTGCTCGAGGAACGGCCCAGAAAGATAGTCGCGTCGACGATCGCTCCACGAGTGTGACTGCAGACAGAGGACGTCCTAGGAAGTGTCCGTCGAGGAGACTAGAGCCTATCGAGTAAGAGACTCTATTCTGAGCTCACAGGCCTGCCGGTTGCTTGGAGTCCAACAGAGGATGTGAAGCAGTACAGTCGATGTCCAGTAGTAGAGTAGTGGGACAGGCGTGTGGTGCGAGATAAAAGATGTTGTCGAGTCAGTCAAGGAGATCGAGATAAGGACACAATGATCTATAGAAGCTGCTCAGGACGACGGCCGAGATGGTGTTTATAGAATCCTTCCAGAAGAGACGAAAGTGGAAGTTAACAGGGACTTTGTGACGAGAACCTGAAGACTGGACCACGGGCTGTAATGTATACAATTCGAGGGTCTCAACCTGATGGAGCCGGCGGGGTTGACTGATTTTCAAGGTGCTGCTGCTGGGAGTGACAGGTCCCCCGGCTTGCATGGAGTATAGAAATAGCCGTGGTTGCAACAAGGTCGACCCCTATGGGGGAAAGGAGCCTTGTACTTTAGTACAACACGGGTGGATCCAATATCACAGGTACCGCCAGACCAGACGGAGAAATGTCAGGGCAGAATCCGAAAAGTAGAACAGGGCCTGCACGGGCAGCCGCAAGGGCAATGGGTGAGTGCTGGGTGACCGGGAGGATGTACCAGATACCTCATCAAAGACAGTGGATATTCCCTGGGACACCCCGGTGCGCTGCACTCTTGTCGACTCCACGACTCGAGTACGGCCGCGGGTGACAGTGTGGTGGTGTTATTTTCGTTTGAAAGGGGTAGGGCGCCACGGCTTGAAGTTGAGCCCAGCAATGCTTTCCTCTGGCCTGGGTCGAGGCCGACGGAAAGAGACAAAAAGCATGTAGACCAGGGAAACTGGGTGGGAGAAGTCCCGGCTGAATGGCTAATGCTGTAGTATCAGAGGCTCGGAACCAACCAGACAATGAATGGGCACCAGGAAGACACAGAGATGTTGGGCTTATTAGGTGGGCAAGAGAAGGGTAGCGAGGGCTATAAGGGCGATGGGATAAGCATAAAAGACGGAATGGCTGAACCGTGTCCCGTTAGGAGTAACCGCAGCTCCTGCTGGAGTGGAGGAGGCAAGGGCGATATAAACAGAACAGTACGTTCATGCAGCAGCAGCAGCAGCAGCAGCAGCAGCAGCAACAGTAATTAACAGCAACAGCTACTACAGCTGCCACAGCTGGTTAGGTTTGGGTTCAGAGTCCCCGACTCCGAGGATTTGACTAGCAACAGAGGTTCCTGGCTGCTGGGCAGGAGACGCCTGGAGAGGCAAGCGTCTGAGAAACTCAAAGCACCAGTGGGCGCTGGTGGGAAGGTTCAGAGGGAGATGAGAGAGGCGGCCAGGAACTCCGCATAGGAAGAAGGATACGCCTGTACAGAGTACAACAACGTTGTGAACCGTCTCGGCTGGAATTCTGAGCTGTCTTCATTGGTCCTTGATTACATTAGTCCTGTGTTGACTCCACGGATGAAAGCATGACCGTTGTTCAACCTGCCCCCTGGCATGAGCCAATTAGAAGGCATGATGATTCAGGAGGAGGGGTGTGCGAATAGCAGCTGTACCGGCGGACAGGGCATGGCTCTGGGGGTGGGAGTGCTCAAGGGCCCACCATGAGGCTTTGTTGCGAAACTCGCTGAAAGGTGATGCGGGAGGTGGGGAGGGCCAGGGTGGGTATTCTCGATGGTAGCCCCCCCGGTCAATCATGGTTACAGAATGGCAGGGGTGTGCAGGACTGGAGGGCGGGCTGGACGGGCAGACAGATCACTGATGCAGATCTCGAGCTGCTGTCGGCGTCTTGTCAGGCGGCCAGGGCGGCCAGGCCTGCAGAGTAATGTACTTTGTATGCCCAGGCCTCGGGTTCTCATCGTGAGGGAGGAGGCCGGTCGGCGACCGCGACCATGACCATGGGCGTGGAGCGTGACAAGAGACAGGGCTGAGACGCCGCAAGCAACACGGCCGGTCGCAGTCTTGCTGTTTGCTCCGCAGAGAAGACGAGGGGAGAGGAGAGAAGGAGAACAGACACGCCGCGGGAGACGGTGGAGAGCCGGCGGCACAGGCTTCGCATCTCTGGCGAGGCTACGATAATCAGGTATCTGGTTCCGAGCCAGCGAAGCAGGCAATAGCCTGGGGCATTTTGGATTGCGAGTGGTGAAGAGTCGCATCCATCAGGGTGTGTATATGTGACCGGGGCACACTAATGAGAGGTGCTGCCACTACCCCGGATTTTCCAACTCGCTCTCAAGACGGCTAAGCTTTGATAGACGCAGGTGAGATCTCCCGGAGCCACAGCATGTTGTCAACGGACGTTGGCCGCGAGATGGGAATATGTCTCGCTGTCGCGGGTATGGAGAGAGAGATGATCAGCACGGGAAGCCAGCCCGAGAGTCTAAAATGTCAGATCACAGATCACCGGCGCTTGCTTGCTTTTGCGAAGACGGTGAAGCTTGACCTCGAGGGCCCCAACCACCAGGCCACCAGGTGTGGTAGGCTGTTCCCGAAAAAGCCGCCATCTGGGACGGATATGGTTCAGGACAGCTGTTGGCACGCATGAGCAAAAGCTGCAGTTGGTCAGTCGGTCCAAGAAGGAGGGGTGTCAGACCAACGGTGAGCAGTGTCACCGCACCCTGATCTAGCATGCAGCGCTCAGCAACGGTTGTCAGCTGTGCCTGTGATGCTTGTGCTTGGCCTGGGCTTGGTCCCGCGCGCGCAAGGGTGAGAGGGCGAGAGGGTGAGATGAAGCCAGCTCGGTCATCCAAGAGCGAGGTGGTGATGTGAGGTGAGTGCGAGGGCTAGGTCGAGGGCCAAGAGCAAGGGTGAGTGTGAGGGCCAGTGCCAGGACCAGGACCAGGACCAGGACCAGGGCCAGGACCGCAGCCCATAATGAGCAAACAAGGGCTGCTTAGTCCGATCGCCCTCGATGTGGTCAGTTGAGTGACATCGCCCTGGTGGGTTTGAGGCTTGGTGCGGAAGCAAGAGACGCTATTCCAGTAGGTGGGACCAAAAAGGAAACTCGAGGAGCGACATTTTGATGTCTAACAGTAGTGTAGACTCTACTGGACGCAGTGCGAAAGACAGAGAGACGGGAGGAGGGGGGCATGGGGGCAGGGGCAGGGCAGAGCGCACGGGGGGCCATGACATGACTTGACGAGCTTCCACAGCCTCGCAGGTTGGCTTTGTGTCACTGCTGTCAGGCCGGATGTGAGAGGGAGTGGTGATCAGTGAAGGCCCAGTCGATCCGGTTCGGAGTTACTGCTACTCCTGTGAGGTTACGTCCCACGGTGCAAGATGATGGGGTTGGGTTGGGTTGACGGGATGACGGACGGTGGATGATGATTGTCGCTGGGTTGAGCTGGGGTTGAGTTAAGGTGACAGTGGGAGCTGGGAGCTGGGAACAGGCCTAGGCCCAGGGGTGGAGACTCCAATCTGCAGCCAGAAGCCACTCGGCCCTATTGTAGTGCGGGAAGGACTGTACGGACACGTCGATGTAGTCCCAGCAAGGCAGTCAGTCAACTGCGTACAGACGGTAGCGAGCAAACTGCATACCTCGACGGTCGACATGGCGCGCGAAGCAGTCCAGATTAAGGTCAGGGCCGGCAGGGTCAGGGTTCGACAAGGACGAGGTCGGGGCCGAGATCGTGGTCCCACGTAGGTCCACGTCCACGTCAACGTCAAGACCGACCTGTCAACTTCGACCTCGACTTCGACTTCGACCTCCGAGCACCAGAGGCCGAGGTTGGCGGGCAGGCACGCATGCAGCTTAGCTGGCTGGCTAACAGGGCCAAGGCCAAGGCCAGGGCCAAGCTCTGGTTAGCAAGCCCAATTCCAGTTCCAGAAGATTTCGCCAACATTACCCACCGTTTCATCCAGGACTGGGCTGCCACCCAATCCCAGTGCCCACGGCCCGGCTTTCCCTTCAAACGCCGGCGTTCCGTTCCAAGAGCCCTCCCCCAAGAGCCAAACCCTGACAGTCCAAGATTCGACATGGTGATATTGATAGCACGCAGGAACAATGGACGCCCACGCCGCGCGGCGGCCCCAGAGTCAAACCCTCCCTTTTTCCCTGGATGCCCAGACTGACAGAGCGCCGGGCACGAGCACGAGCAGCAGCACAACTCAAGCACAACACAAGATGGGACGAAACGTGGCTGATTTGACGACGCACTGGTCACGGCCTGCCAGTGGGGTTGCAGGCTGGCAGGCTGGCAGACTGGCAGGGCGCCGCCCTCGGGAGATGATCTGGAGCCGGTGGATCCTCCGCGCAATCATCCATGGATCCATGGGATACTACGCGGTACCAGCCACTTGCGAGATCTCAAGACATCCCGCCCGCCCGTTTCACGGTACGCAGGGCACGCAAACACACGCCCACAAGCCCACACCCACGCCCACACCCACACCAAACGACCAAAACCAACACCGACGCGCACCATATAGGGGTAATCTTGGGTCTCGGCCGTCCATCCCACACGTCACCTCCTCCCCCTCCGACTCCTGACGCGTGCGGAAACCCACTCCTCAGCAGACTACAGTACACTAGACCACGGTATGATGCTGGCCCATCTGCCTATGGGCCGCCCAGCTCAACCCGCGCGATCCAGGCACAAGTCGATTCGATCGGGCCACCAGCGCGCCGCGGGCACTGACAGGCTGTTTGGCAGGTATGCAGGTATGCAGGTATGCTGGCTGGCGATCAGGCAGTATGGCCATGGTCATGGCCATCATGGCTGACAGGGCGTCGAGCGCGGGCTTTCACGGATCAACCTCAAGCGCATCCGGACCTTGATCGCATCCCACGCACCACACCCATCCACCCTAGAACAGCACCCAGGTTCCAGCCCGCAGCACAATCTCAGCCACAGCTGCACCAAAGGCAAAGGAGATGACGCTGGCACCGCACCGGGCAGCCACTCCCATGGCATGACACCCGCTGGTCTCGGCGACGTACGATTTATTTCAGGGGCATCGTCAGGCCCACTCAAGTTCCCTACCGACGAGCCCTGCTGGCCTGCCCTGCCCTGTCGGCAGTTCTCCCTGTGATGATGCAGCAGCCTGATCCACCTGGAAGCCCCCCAGCGATCCACGATCGGCGAACCGCCCCCCTAGTACCAACCACTGTATCATTGCCGAACGTTACCCTGCGGTACTTGCACGGAACTGATTCATCATCGTCAGCCTTACACAGATGATCGAGCGAGGCAAGACATTCTCGGCCTGGCCATCATCTCACCACGGTACCCTCGCCAAGCGAGCAGCACGCCCAGCTCGTCTCAAATCGGTCCGCCGGCCGAGTTACCCAACCTCACAAATCCAGCACTTACTCGCACTCCCTCTTTCTCGCCCCCTCTCCCTCTTCCTGCCTAACTCAGCCAACGGACAGCCACAGAGCCCGGGGCTGCGGCGAGATTACCCCCGAGATTTGACTTCTTCTCGATGCTTGATGTAATGTGTGATGAGGACCGGCTGTTGGCCCGCACCTGCTTGTCATGTCCTCCAATTTCCATCCCTCTCCATGCTCTCCGAGCTTCATGCAGATCTCCTCATACATCCGAAATGCGTTGCAAAGCTTCTCGGCTCGCAATCAAACTTGGCCTCGGTATCTATCTCACATATGCCCGCCTCTCTGTCACGCGACGGACGAAACTTTTGAGAACCTTGGTACCGTACGCCCTAGCGTTCATGAAATGCATAGATGTGTCAGTGTCGCACGATTGGGATGAACGACAAGCTCTCTGCACAAGCCGCTGCACCTCATCAAGAGTTTGCTCGGGCTGCAGCCAATTGCGTTCTGCGCTGTGAACGGTTCCTGCTCAAGCCTCATTGAAGCCGTCTGCTAATGCTGGCAGGCAAAGCATGGGCATCAGTGCATTCATACCTATGATGAAGGGATCGACACAAGCCCCTACACAATTTACACCCATCAACATTGTGCCTACAGCATCATGCCAGTCCCTTTCTTATTATGCTCCGGCACCAGCATAGTGCAGTCCTCGGTCAGTATGCAAATTATCATGGCCTGAGATGCACGCCGGCTAGCAATGCTCTTACTAGACTCCAGCACCTTGATCGCACGATTCGCGAAGTTGACTAGATACCACTTTTGGCGATGCGAGGAGCTTTGATGCCAAGCTGGCCAGGGACCCGACCAAGACTGAAACTTCTCTCAGAAAAGTAAGCTCCATCTACCCGCCTCTCTGTTGAAGGGGTCATTGGTATTATTTAGGTTTGTGCCTGGCAAGTGCCCTTTCGCGAAGTTGTTCGCATTGGGGAAAGACGCAGACCAAGCCCTTTTTAGCTATGCCCTAGCAGGATGAGTTGCAGTCGGATTTGGGTCCGTCTTTGAGGAACCTCCCACAAGACATCTCACATCCGACCCGTCAATCCTGTTAGGGCTTCAATTCAAATGCGGGTGCTGTCCTACGGCTGCCACGAGCAAGGGAGGCACCAAGATTGAATCTCTCTACTTTCTGCTGGTCGACGGGACGCCACAAGTGCGTGTGACGAGGCGCACTCTGACCGGCGCGGCCCATCCGAGCGGCCACTTGAGGGGCTTTGGCCAGATACTTCAACGGAACAACAGAGCAAAAAGCAGCTAGCCGCGCCCATGGTGTGATCGGGAAGCGCACAGTCTCTTGTCCTGAAGCTTGTTGTCTGGTTCTCCCCTGTTCCACAGCCGCCGGCACGGCCTGGACTGTGCTCCTAGCCACCAGCCCTCCCGATTGCTCCGCGCAGTAGCTGGGCGAACGGCGGCATCCGTGGTTCGGCCTCGCGGGCGGTCAGCTCTGGCGCTGGACACGGCCGTTACACGGACTGTTGACCTCTTCCTTGACCGTTGAAGAAGAAAGATCAAGAAGGAAAAACTGTGCCTCATGCGTCGGGCGGCAAGAAGCGGATCTTCGCGATCTTGAAAATTGCCAGACAAGGCAAGATCAACGTTTCAAAGTACTCTGTGGTTCGAGACCGCCTACGAGTACGCTACCGATCCCCGAACTCGACCGCCGCCTGAACCGGGGCTGGATAGGCTCACCCCCGGAGCCCTGTGGCGGCCCAGATTAAAGGGTCCACGGCGCGTCTGATATCCACTTCTACCGGAGATCCTCTGCAGATATTCCACTGCTCCTCCACAAAATGTGTAATCGCACTTGAGTTTCCCGGACTGCAGATCCTAGTCCTCACCCACAACACCAGGCCTCGCTGGTCTCGGAAGTGACGACCGTGAGGGCATCGTTGGGTCGGAGATTTTGGAGACTGATGAGGCTCAATCTCCTGTGTTTGACCCAGGGATCGCGTTAATTTGTCAACTGCCAACTGCCAGCACGCCTGTCCTTGAAGCCGGACTCAACTCTGGAATCACATCCAGGGAAGCCCTGCCCAAAATTGGCCTCTGGCTGAGCGTGCTCCTGAGTATGCGGCACTGCGTGATATGCACCCACACGGACAGGAGGATATCCTCACCGGCGACCTCGGGTAGTCGGTTGCGCAGTAGGAACATGTCGCGTAGAGCGAGTCCACTGATACGCGGATCGCAGTCTGCAAATAGGTGGATGTCGTTTCCGAGATCTGATCCATTACGCACGTTCAAGCGACGTACGATAGTTGAGACGAAAGAGGGATCGTCGGCTCAGAATAGCAGCACGTCGGGTTGGAAACGGCTTCTAGGAACTACGTGGTAGACTCACCCCTACCCGCGCCTGGCTCGGATCTTACGCACTTGCCGAGGACCATGTTATTTTGGAGCTCTCTTTCGTACAGTAAGGCATTGAAAGCTGGAAGTCCAAGACAGCGACGCAAGCCTTGCCCTAACCCGTTCCCGGCTGTGTATCTGCGGAGCACGCGGTGATGTCTTGCATCACTCCGGTCCCACTCGGTTGGACCTGCCCACCGACCTCCTTCGCTTCGAAATTATGTGGTATATCGTTAGCCACGCTGTTCCATCGTCTACTACGGCGGCGTGACGCGGGAAGAAAACGTTGTGACGGGTCACTGATACTGTCCTCGGAAAATTGTTCAACCTTCACGCAGCAGGCGCATCATCCAGCGTGCCTGAGCGGGATTTGAGCCTGGAGTTTCTCTCCGATGCGCGACGGATCTGGCTCCCCTGACAGGGACATCGTCACTCCAGTTTCGTACCATTCCCATTCCGCGGCCCCACCTTCGTCCATTCTCTCTTTGTTCGCCCTCAACGTTCTTCCCTCTTACTCGACGACGGGAGGTCTGTGTACAAGGTGCCAACAACTCAAAATGGACGGATGAATAGGCAAGTTTTGGTTCGAAACGGCCCACACGCTAGCCAGAACAGGCATCCAGTTTGCGCAAGCGGGACCTGGAACGGGTTATGAAGGCTTCATCAACATCGTCTACGTAGGGGGTGCAGTGCGAACTGAGATCGCCCGTTGACCATACAAAATAAACCAAACCCCCGTGCACTACGGTCATTTTTGCTACACGTAGGATGATGGGGCCGTCCACTCATCCAACAACATCCCTCATTCAAGGAACGGCTGGCCGAAGCGTCTCCACCCCCTTTGCCCGAAGAGTGACCGAGGGGTGAACAAACGTCCAGAGCCTGGACCTGGACTGGTTGGGTGCCCCGAGGAGCCCGGAATTCCAACACATCGGATCCGCGTCGCCTCGTCACCGTGCCCAGTGACAGCGGGACGCCGAACGTGGGAGCAGCCATGTGCTATTCGTGCGATCTCTGGTCGGCCAAACACACAAACAATGGTTTTCCCGTCGCTTGACTCAAGCTTGTCTCGGACATCAGACGGCCCAGGCCAGTGGGCTTGGATCTCGCTCACTGTCACCCAGGTCTGGCGTAGACTCAGCGGGCTCAGACTGGCAGTTTCCTCGCTACTGCTTACCCTACCCATTTACAGTCAGGCCCCACCCATTTGCTTTTCAGCCAATAAAAAAAGTAAAAAAAGTTTTAAAAAAAAAGTTTAACTAATTATAAGATATTAATTTAAAAATTAATAATATTATTATTTAAATAAATATAATAACCCTTAATAAATATATATATATATATATATAATTAATATTTAATTAAATATTTTATTAAAATATTTTTTAAAAAAAAAAAAAAGTTAAAAAATTAATTAAAAAAAAATTAATTAAAAAAAAATTAATTAAAAAAAAATTAATTAAAAAAAATTAAAAAAAAATATTATATTTATTTAAAATATTATAATTTATTTTTAATATTTTTTATAATACTTTTTAAAAAAAATAAAAAAAATAATAATAAAAAATTAAATTTTTTTATACAAAAATTATTATAATTATTTAAGTTTTAATATTATTTATATATAAATATAAGAAAAAGTATAAGGTAGGTAGGGATAATTTATATTTAATGTTTTTTTAATACCTTAGTAATAGAAAGTCTGCTAAACTGAGATAACTATTAGCCCCTACTCTCTCTTTCGTCTATATTCGTAGAGTCTAGTCTGGCGGCTTGTCCAGGCTACGGTCCCCAGCGTTGTTTCTATGTTTGGAGAGTGCGTGCGCTCGATGGGAGCCACGGCATAATCGTACAAGGCATTTCGACAGCAAGCAAGCAACGGCCCCGCCCACCACCAGCGCCTTGGTACCTGCCTGTGGATCGGATCACAGCTGACGGCCAGTAGTGGCTTGGGTTGTCTGGCATAGGCACAAAAAAAGCACAAGCTCCACATCGTGTTGCTATTCCCGCCAAAGCTGACGGCGCGCGCAACATTCTCCCTGTTGGTAATACTCAGCTCTCTTCTCTGTTCCTTTTTTCTTTTTTTGGCGTCTCAGCGCCTCGCGATGGTGAAACGGGAAAAAAGACTGGACCTGCAGCAGATGCAAACCTACTTTGACAAGGCTTGATGCCGGACGCTGCATGATGCAAGCAAGATGTGATATGAGGCTCTGTGGTCCAGCTGACGACGGGGGGCCTCTTACTCACAGCAGAAGGGACCTTCCGAAATGTGACATCGGGTGACACTGTCAGGCAGCACGGGGCCTCGACATAGTCGATCAGGCAGTATGCCCAGAGGGTTAGACTTTCCGGGCCATCACCACGCCTTTCAGCCGGCGGTGGTTGCAAGAGATACGCCCGAGGGATCTGAGACGGATTGAGTCTTGGTTTGCGGGGAAGAGAACAAAAAGGGGGAGAAGAAAGACCAACTGATCACACAAGGGGCGGGATTGGGATCACGCAGTACCGTATTTCATTCACCTTGGGCACCTCTTCGGCATCTACCGGTCGAATCGTCGACTCGCTACTGCAGGAACTCCTCTGAGGCTGCTGGTCCGTACGGCCACTTCGCTCCCTCTCTTTCGCTGTGCCGCACGGGAGGATCTGCGCAACGGCCGTCCGGCGCAAGGGGCACCCATGGCTCCGAACGTCTCTAACCAGGCACATTCATGCGAGTGACTTCCACGAATCGCGACACCGTCACATATAGGTACTTGTGCCATTCTTTCTACCTGGATGTTGGGTTGCTAGAATTCTGGTCCACGGAAAAGCCGCAGCAGACACAGAGAGCGGCACATACTAGTGCACTCGCTGCATAGCTGATGCTCTCAGGAGCAGGCCGTCGTGGGTCGGTCGTCCCTCGCTCGCCCAGAATGCAACGTCCGACGCAATGACGTCGACATCACATCCGGTCCAGCGTTTCTCCCTCTTGCACAAAAATTCTACCACCAACTAGGTGAGCGCCTCGTCTCTGACACCAAACTTACTAACACCATCTGATAGGGGAAAAAAAAGAGACCCACAGCCCAGGCACGTCTTGGCTGGACTGGGGTCCGGCTTGCACTCGCTGCTCTGCAAGACAGGCGTCTGCGCGACGACGGCAACGTGCAGCCTGTCCCCCCTCGCTTAAGCCCCTCAGTGGGATTTCTCTGCCGGCGGCCACGCGCTCCTTCAAAGAGCCGGCAGAATGGGGCGGCCTTTTCGCGCGAGTGGCTTGGGCCAAGGACGCAGTATCCCGTCGTGGTCACCCAATGACTTGAGGCTCTACCGTCACCATGACCTACGGGCAATCAACCTGGGGCATATCGCCTTCGACGGGGGCCAATTCATGAGTTTCCAGGCGGCTGGAAACGGAATGCTCGGCTCGCGACCAGGAACGTGTGAGAGATCTCGACAACCGCCCCCCCCCCCAAATCCTGGGTCTTGGGGTGTGCTGGTAGGCTGGTAAAGGGGGCTCGTGCAAATCTGGGCCAGTGTGCTCGCGCGTCTCCCTGACCATAGCCACTCTGTTGTTTACCTTCTCGCGCTTGGTTCGCCCACTAGACGCTGTCCGTCAAAAGAGGCAAACACCTGTCGTCCAAACGGGGCTGCAAACAGAACAAGTTCAGAACACGAAACGCACGAGCTCATTTCGCGGCCCGTAGAGTTGTGTGGTGGCTCCGCCGGGGAGAAGTCCAGCTGGCATGTGTCACTGACCTGGTAGGTAGCCTTCTCACCGGGTCAGTGCTCACAGTGTTGGCTGACGGGCCAGCGAGCATCCGACTCTGTCTCTGGTTTCGCCTCATCTCAACCTCGACCGGCACAGGTCTCGGCTGATTACAAGCCCGCCGGTTGACATTGTCGCCAACCTTTGGCCCCGTGCTCTGAGCAGCTAAAGATGGGTCATAGCTGTGAACTGGCAGAAGTCTGCTCGAAAGTGTGGGCCGTGTCTCTATCTTCCTATCTGCTTTTGGTTTATGTGCCTGGCCTGACCTGGCCGCTGCCCAAGTGTGCGGCGCCACAACCGTGCAAGGGCCGTGCCCGGGTTGATGAAGATGTCTCGAGTTCTCAGTATTTGCACTGCGCACCATCCCGTTACTCAGTTTCTCACGGGCTAAGCCGGCAGGGCAACGGTCCGCTGCACTCTTCTCGCTTACGCTGAAGATCGCGGGAGGTCCCCTTGGTGCCATCTGAATATGACACTCGGCGATCTGACACAGCCCCCCCCCAAAGCAGTTGCTTTTGTTTTGGATCGTATTGCATATGAGCGTCAGACAAGCGGGTATCATCGAAGGGTCCTTTCCAAATCTCCTCGATAAGAAGTAAGGCTGAAGCCCAGGGAGACATGGTCGGCTGGTTGCCAGCGCGGCTGACTGACCGGCCATGGCGGCCACCGGCATGTAAGCCTCACGGGAGACGCCGATCGTACGGGGAGGCTGGCAAGATGTTTCGAGGCTTTGAGCTCTGTGCGCTTTGTCGGCGTTCGGTTGAACCTGCTACCAACGGTATGTGGCGCCTACAGGGTCATCGTCTTCTGCTTGATGGGCAAAATTCCCTACACGCTTGGCTGTACCGACCTGGCCTAGCCGGACATTGAGAGACCTTTGGGTGATGTCGACGCCATTGCTTGTTGAACGGGTCACTCACTGCCCAATATAAGCCACGAGCGATCCATTTACATATACTGCTTACGCACGATATTTGTGATACACACCATCTTCAGAGGGCGGCGTCCTGATGTGGAAAAGCCCCAGTGGGATTGCCCAATTCAAGGATGAACTAGACCAAAGTGTCAGCAAAGCTATTCGTCTTGAACTTGCGAGCAAGTGTGAGCACACCCGAGGGCGGCCGGTTGGGCTGCGTGGTTTCAGCCGCGAACAGAGACCTGTAAGGCTGAGGGCACGAGTCACTACCTGTAGAACTTCTGAATATACAGGAAACAAACAATGTGAGAACCAGCCTGGCAAGTCCTGGATCGGAACATCCACACCCTCTCCAATTATCGGGTCATTACTCGTTCCTGTAGCCTCTGAAGGACGCTTTCCAGTTGCGTGGAACCATCTAGCCCAATATACCATCCTCGGGTTTATGTCCCATATGTTCAGAGGCTCTGAGGGCTTGTCTCGAATCCCAAACGTGCCCACTGTCAGAACAGCCTCTCGCCCCATCATGTTGCGAGGGAAAGAGGCCAGTTGAAGTCTAGTCTGTTCTAGTGGCCACCAATTCGTGGATACAATTTGCCTTGCAAGACTTGATGGATGCCAACCCTTTCTTCGAGGAGTCTCTAGATAGGGTCATAGTCGCGTCGACAATCTGCAAAGCCATGGACAGGCTGAGGGACTGTAAGACACCAAGACGTGAATACTCCACAACAGCATACTGCAATATTCGCAAGGTATACTGACCTCAGAGCCACGAGGGTCAAGAGCTGACGTGAAGGTGCTGCCAAGAAGTGGCAGTTCCCTCTAGCCGAGGGTACAAGTTCTCAGAGCCCTTGGACCGACATGTCTTACCACTCTTGACCAGAGCAGATTCCCCGGTATGACTGCAAGCCACAGTTGGCTGACCGGTCTGGCACAGTCCATGGTGCCATGATAAGCCTCGCCCACGCTTCCAACCTTCGTTGAATGCTGGGGCCCCAAACCTCGACGCCCAACATATTATTTGCATGTCTCACATCCTGTCCTACATCACGGCATGCAGTAGCACCCCGCAAACAGAGACAGGCTCTCTCCGTGGGGGAGAGAGGAGGGTGTGTGAGAAGGGGGCACCGACCGACCGGCGGTGCCTGTATCTGCCCTCGAGTGCGGAATCTTGTGACGCAGCCCGATTCAGCCCATGGGATCTCGCAGCTCGGTTATCGTGAACCCCTAGAGTCAAAAAAAAGAGAGGCTGTGTGTATGTGTGTGCGTGTGGCCCCATCGAAAAGCACGTCTTACCGAGCCCAACGCTGGGGCTGGGGCTCATGCGAGGGCGGGTATCAGCAGTGAGGCTTGCATGGCCCGAGACCTTCTCTGTGCGAGCTCGCGACTACCATCTTGTGAGATGTCGCCGCCGAGTCGCGAGTATGGGGCCCTCGCGGGATGGCGTCTGGCTGGAGGATCTGCGTCTGGGGTATGGGTGATGTGAGATGGGCGGCTGTTGTTGTTGATGCCTGAGCCACGCCCAACCCGCTCAAAGGGGTGGCTATCGCAAAGGCAGCCTCTCTGGGTTGGAGCGCCGTGAGAGCTAATCCGACCAGTCGCCCGATGCTTGAGACAGCTGTGAGATGGCATTCGACAGTGGCCGTCAGCTGGGCGGCCGGTCCCGGTTCTGCAAGCAAAGTCACGGATTGCTCGAGTCTCACAACGAAACCCGCATCTGCTGATGTTCCCGGTCGAAGGATCTGACTGAGATCTCTGATGATATCAGGGGAGGGAGGAGGGGGAGGATGGGGTTCTCGCCTGCCTTGGCCCCCACTCCCCTTGGGTGAAGTGGCGATGCACATGGGTGAAGTGGCGATGCACATGGGTTGTTATCCCCCACTGCCCCCCCCCCCCTGGCCATGGGCCACAGTACAAGCGACCACCTTTCTGCATATGACTTGTCGGCCAGAAGTACCGGCGACCGGAAGGTGCCCGTGCCTCGCCTTGCAGATAGGACTACTGTACTGTACAGTATGCTATGGACTCTGGGGGGTGTGGGATAGCAACAGTCGCGTATATTGCCCAAATCAAGCACAGTAAATGCCGGGCGATATTCCCGAAACCGGTACGGTAGGCAAAAACAAAAAAGCAAAAATCGCCTCGCCTCGCCTCGCTGCAAACCGGGGGCCTCGTCGATCTCAGAGCCGGAGAAGCAAATGTCTTGTGAAAAGACCTGGCCCGCCTAGAACCTCTTGGACCACGATATGGGGCCAGGGAAAAAAGCGCGGGCCCGAGAGAAGCACGTCCGGCCCAAGCCTCAAGCACGCCCATAGGCGTGAACTAAGAAGCGTGTCCACTCTTCCGCCTGCAGCGGGGACTCAACTCCGTGCAGCCGGGAAGCACCTTTTGTGGGATGTGAAGCCCTCGACATGATGCTTACATTTCGCATCGTCTCTTTGATACGAAGGCGCGTGAAGTCGGTGGAGAAGTGGAGCGGGCTCGTAACATGTATAGTCCCCTTTGAGAGGGGGTTTGTGACAGGAATTTCGGCGTTAGATGGGCCAACTTTTCATTGATGCATGATGAATCATGTTCAGTGGTGGCTAAGGGTAATTTGATCAGTGAGCTACGTTGAGCATACTTCCACTCGGGAAGGTGCTGCACGTGGTCCGGAGTATTTGATCTTGAACATGCTGAGTTTGTACGATGGACTGCTTTGTGGCGCAGTGTGAGAGCATCCAATCCGGAGAACAGACAGCGGAGAAGGGGGCTCTGTGTGTGTATGTGTATACGTGTGTGTTTGTGTTTGTGTTTGTGTATGAGGGGGAGGGACGCAGCTGGAAGGCGGCAGAGTAATCGAGTCAAAAAAAACACTTCGGGGTCATTAATTCCCTCGTTCGAAACCCCGGGATTCTCATCAGCTTCTATCAGGTCAAGGGATACAGACTCTAGTCCTTAGCAATGATGCTACATTGGAATTCTGGTCAAGCATATTGGACAGACCATTATACCTTCTTGGCATTTAGTAGTCATAGAAGCCCTTTCCGCTCTTTTTACCTAACCAGCCGGCATCCACCATCTTACCCAAGAGCACGCTTGGTCGATACTTGCTGTCACCCGTCTCCACATGCAACACTTTCATGATGGACAAGCAAGTGTCCAGCCCAATGAAGTCAGCCAATTGCAATGGGCCCATGGGCACGTTGGTCCCGTTCTTCATGATGGCATCTATCGAGTCCCTGTCACCAACACCTGTCTCCAGGCAAATGACAGCCTCATTGATGTAGGGCATCAGGATGCGGTTGGCCAAGAAGCCAGGAGAGTCGGCTGACACTGATGGGATCTTTCCCATGGCCTTGCAGAAGGCAATAGCCCCGTCGATTGTCTCCTGGCTGGTCTGGACTCCGCTGATAATTTCCACACCCTTCTGCACTGGCACAGGGTTCATGAAATGGGTCGAGACCACGCGCGAGCTAGCCGAGAGATCCTTGGGGTCCTTGGTTGTGGAGGCAGCGATGCGCGTGATAGATATGGAGGATGTGTTGGTTGCCAGGATGGCGTGAGACGGGCACACCTGGGCCAGTTTTGAGAATATGTCAAACTTGAGGCTGGGGATCTCGGGCACGGCTTCGATCACGAAGTCGACCTCGGATAGAGGGTCCATGGATGTGGAAGGGGTGAGATGCGAGCGGGCCAGGTCAGCCTGCTCCTGGGTGATGCGTTCCTTGGAGACATCTTTGGCGAGAAGCTTGTCTGAACAGCACGGTCAGCACGCTGCTTGTTTGGGCGAGGTACAAGATGGGCTCGGGAGCTGCATACCTGCGAATTTCAGCCCCTTGTCGAGAGATGCTTGAGAAGTGTCGACCAGTGTGACAGGGACCTGGGCCCTTTGTGCAGCGACGAGAGCTATTCCGAGGCCCTGGTGGCAGGTCAGCTCTGAAGCTTATAAGCTCATTCAAGCTGTCACATGTCTGAGACTCACCATCTGTCCGGCGCCCACAACGCCCAGCCTCTTAACAGGAGTAGGTGAGGAGCTGTAGTGCCTCAATTGAGGCAAAACTCTCTGCGCATGGCGTACTCTTGAGGCTGAGAATGCCATTTTGTCGGATGGATTGGGTAGGTGAAGGGGTATGTGAGGCCGGTCGATTCACGGACGTCCTCGGTATGATGTCGTTCAACGCATTGCCTGGGTGTAATAGCCGAGCCCCTTGCGGTTATCCTCGGGCTCTGTAGTCTACCCACTGCCCAGCCATCAGTTACAAGGTGCCTTCCCTGAGCAGCAGCATCGGTTTAGGTGTAGGGTTAGGGGATGCTCCCAGGTTTTCGGGGGAGGAGGGGGGCTACGGTCTCTTGGCAGCTCGACGCGTCCCGTTTGCCGTGGCGCGTCTCCCAGAGTTCCCATTTACGCGCTCCAAATCTGGACCTTGCCCTCCAAAGTCAACATCACCACATCCCGTCTTCAAGGGCTGTGAACAGTGGTTTTTGCTGTGGCTCTGGGTCAATCCCGCACAATTGGACCATGGAGCCTTCAAATGGCAGAGAAGACGTGGTGCATCCCGAAGTTCGGGCGCACATCAACAGCTTGATGTCTGCTGCAAGTGACGATACGCCCAATTGCCCCTCTAAAGTGCGCAGAAGGCTGACCTTGGATTGCTTCGCTACAGCTCGGAGGCTTTTCCGATGACGACGATGGTCCTCATTACAGACTGGGAGATGACGCCCTCGATGTTCTCCGCGACACAAAAAAATGGATCCGATTTTACGACGAGAAGACGAACCGCATGGACGTCGCACGATGCCTGGCAGACGCAAACCTGGTCAGCGGAGACCTGATACATATTCTAGCTCTGTGGACCGAGAATTGCAAGGACGACAAATACAAGTCCCGTATAGCTCTCGCCTGTTACGAACTTTTGGCCCCCTTGACGTGGCCCATCGAAAAGAACAAGGAGACCATGACCATCAACCATCACAGACATGTTCCCGTGCTTGAGCTCGCGCAATTGAAATACAAGCGCGACATATTGAACTTCGACGGGGCACAAATACTGCACACAGCAGTGCGCGCTGCCCTTCCCTCAATGGCGATGCCGATCGGCGACAGGACGCAAAGGGATGTCGGCATCATTAAATTGGTTCTCTACTTCTTGCGGAATATTGCTATGATCATCCCTCCTGCTGGGATCAAGTTTGAAGGGGACGAGACTCAAATCTCACGCTCCGCAATCATTGACGCATTCTCGTACCAGGATATCTTTCTCACCCTCTTGACATTGGCGTCGAATATGGGCGAAGAGTTCAAGACTGAGGATGTCATCGTTATGGAGATCATTTTCCACATCATCAAACGGGTCGATGTGAAGAAGCTCTTCCTCAATGAGCAGGAATTGAGGAAGGCCAAGACAGACGAGCTGGCCAGCGCAATGAAGAAGGAGGCTTCCATGTTGCGATCATACGGCCGAAAGGCTCCAACCAGGCACAGTCGTTTTGGCACCATGCTATGGGTCCAGAAATCAGATGGAAAACTTTCCTCTCTATCAGGTCAAGGTGCGCTTGCGGATGTGTCCAGTCGGGAGCGGAAGTTGGACGAGTCCAAGACCTTCCGACCTCCAAGACGAGCAGCAAAAGAAGATATGGAGCCGAAGGATCTTGGCCCGCCGGTTATTCTAAACACTCGAGCCAACAACCAATTACGCGAATTTGTGGAGGAATTCTTGGACTCTGGCTTCAATCCTCTGTTCCAACAGGTGCGCAAGACCATTGAAAGGGAGGGCGCAGAAGTCATGCAGCATCATGCACAACAATTCTTCTACACAGTCGCGTGGTTCCTTGAGGCCGAAAGGGCGAGGCAACAGGCCAAGAAGAGCAAGAAGCCTTCAACCGATGATCAAGTGAGCAGTTTTCAGCTGGTCGCAGGCGTGTTGAACCAAGAAATGTTCATCGCCCTGAAACGAAACCTCCACAAATCATTCACCGACGGTGACTGGCGAGAGCTGAATGCTGTCATGCGATGCTTCACGCAAATTCTCCTCACACTCCAAGAAATGTTCGCATCAGACAACGAAGAAGATCAGGAAATTGCGGAGAATGCTCTGGGTCGCCTGTTTTACGAAGAGATCACCCACGACACTATTGTCAACATTGTACGTGCGTACAAGGACCAGGGGTTCGATTATCTGGATGCTTGCACAGAATTGGTCCATACATACATGCGGGTTCTGGAAGCATACTCGAAAGAGAATGTAGACATGCAGGTCCGATCCAAGAGGAGGACTCGGAAGAAGAAAGCTGCCGCCGCAGCTTCGCAGGACGATGGGGCCAAGGACAGCGATGAAGAGGATGCAGGTTCGGCAGACGATCAGGCAGCTGCTGAGAAGACGGTCCAGGAACGGAATTTCGATTTCAAAAAGTTTGCCAACAGGTTCATTCCTCAAGGCGTTGTTGACACTTTTGTCAAGTTCATCAAGTACTACCGCGACCTTGACGACTCGCAGCTGAAGAGGGCTCACCGGTACTTTTACCGGTTAGCATTCAAGCAGGACATGAGCGTCATGCTCTTCCGCGTTGACATCATTCACCTGCTCTACAATATGATCAAGGGCCCTGAGCCTCTAGACAAAGCTTGTGGGATGCACAAGGACTGGGAGGAACTTGTGAAGCAGGTTCTTCGGCGCTGTGTGAAGAAGATCGAGGAGCGGCCAGCATTGATCATTGAAATGTTGTTCTCCAAGATTAATTCCACGGCCTACTACCTCGAGTACGGATATGACAGGCAGGTACTCAGCACTTCCACACCAAGACCTGCTGCCGAGCTTGAGTTCCGTCGTCTAGACCTCACCTTGACCGAGCAGGTAGCAACTGCCATTGGCTTGCTGCTAGACAAGGATGAGTCCGAGCAAATAGACTGGGTGAAGAACCAGCTGGCAGCCTGTGAAGTTGTACGGTCTGTCTGGGAAGCAGCCGAGAAAGCTAAGCTCATGGTGGAAGAGCCCGATGGCACGATGACGTTGAGAGAAGATTGGAATAGCGTGATGGCTGAACCCGAGTTTTTCAGTAAGTTGATTGTCCCCGGTGTTGACCCGCATGCAGTTTGGCTGACTTTTGACCAGCTCTGCGCCCTGACAACGACGCACGAAAAACTGCCATATTCAAGAACCCTCGCTTGCGCCTGCTCATGAAGGTACTTGGTTTCGAGCGTCTTTCGACATCTTTAGACGAGGAAATTGGGTCAGCCTGGATAATACCTTCACGACATTCGGCCGAGGACCTGGCGGAGTACAAAGTATTGATCGACAGGGCCGAGCTTAACCATCCAGCATTTGATGACGGAGGAACCGCCGAGGATCAGGTCCGACGCAAGTCTGCTCCTCGGAAGAAGGCTGTGTTTGACGATGGAGACGATGACATTGACGACATGCTTGACGACGGCGATGAGGCGCTCTTCCCGGCCAATCTCAAGCCCAGCAAACTTGTCGGCCCGGGCCATGACCGACCTGCCAAGAAGCGCCGTGTCCGCCGCAAGAGGGATGCTGGTAGCGGGGATGACGACGACCTGCCGACAGAGGAAGAGGACGACCGACGCGCTGAGAAGGCGCAGAGGCGACGCAAACGTGACCTCGAGAAACAACGCAAAATCAAGTCTGCGCTCTATGTCAGCCCCAGCGACGACGAGTCGGACGCCGAGGGGGATGCGGCGTTCTTTGCGCGCGAGGAAGCAGTCCGGCAGCGTGTCAAGAAGGCTCTCCAATTTGCACCGACGGATGTGTCGCAGCTTCAGGAGGCGGAGGTGACGCCACAGGGGATTGCGGACACCATGAAGAGACTGATGGGCGAGAGCGATGCTGACGACGGAGAGAGTGACGCAGCCGGCTCTTCACAAAAGTCGCAGGCAAGCTCAGGGTCGAGGAAGAGGAAATCCGACGATCTTCTTGGAGACGAAGAGCAGGACAGCTCATTGGCATCCAGAAAACGAGTCGCTAAGCCCAAGAAGACCAGAGGAGGCTTCTTGGCCGATAGCAGCGACGAGGACGATGACATCAGTGACGCCGAGCCATCGTCTCCAGCTGCTCAGGCCAGTGGCGCTGATGAGAAAGAGGATGATTCAGATAGCGACCCGATGGAGACAGATGATACGCCCTTGTCGTCAAACCCCAAGGACTTAAGCAAAGAAGCACAGAGCGAGCAGCGATCTCCACTCAAAGAGAAAGCCGCCAACAATCTGGCGAATCAAGAGTCAGATGCCGGGGAAGACGAGGATGTGCCGGTGGCCAACAAGAGACGTTCAAGAGTGAAGAGCGGCTTTGTAATGGACAGCAGTGATGAGGAGTAATGGACAGGGTAGGATGCCTTGCATGGGAGTTTGGAGCTTGGAGTCATGGCTCGTGCTGTGGACCTGCAGGGCTGAGGTTTTCTTGGGCATTACTTGTGCTTAGATGACACTGGATACATATTGAATGAAGGAAATGCCGTCATCTTTGCGCGCATTGACATTACAATTTAGGTTCTATTCAGTGTATGTTACTTTCTGATCTCGTACGTTAGCAGGACGATGTCCCCCTCTGTTGCCTATTTGCTTCCAGAAGTGACCCGTCTACTCACGCCGACGCTTTTCATCTCCATGGACCCGCCATCACCGGCGTCTCCGGCAACGGCGCTGCTCCTTCTTCTCATGCCCTTGCTCTCACCCAGCTCTGCGAGCTCTGCGTCGCTCTTGCCCCGATGTGTGCCATCACCCGCGTTCGCCTCTCCGCCCCTGAACAGCCCACCGCCACCACCCCCAGGCCCGTCCGCGTCAGCAGGCGACGCATCGTCGTCCTCCATATCCGGGGTGTCCCCGCCGTACGTGCCACCCACGCTCTCCATGGTGAAGGGGCTCGCGGTCGGGGCGTCCAGGATGGCGAGCTCCTGCGGGGTGAAGATCCTGGGCAGCAGCAGGGCGCGGACGGGGATGAGGGCGAAGATGAAGATGGGGAAGCCGACGGCAGCGACGGTCTGGGTGATGGCGAAGGTGGCGGCAAAGCCGGTGAGGGCAAGGGCCACAAACAGCCATATGCGCGAGCGGCGGCGGATCCGGCGGAGCGGGTTCGTGGGCGCGGTGAGGGAGCGGTCGCGCACGAGGAACAGGATCTTGGCCGTGATTCCGTTGGCCTCGAGGGCCTGGTAGCCCATGATGAAGAACAAGCCCGCCAGCACGCCCTGCGGGATCAGGTGCAGCACCACCAGCAGGGGGCCCGTCATCGTCCCTAGCGTCAGCAGGCCCTGGGCCAGGTTTGACACGCGCTGTTCCACCACGTGCGTGCGCTTGATCTCCCAGTGGCCCTTCCTGTCGCCGCCCTCATCGTCGGCGGCGTTGGCGTTGGCATTGGCGGTGTCATTGTTGTTGCTGTTATCGTCGCTGTGTACGATCTTGGTGACGCACAGAGACTCGGTGTGGAACGGCGCTTGCGGGATAAGACCATTAGGAAACGGGATGCCTAGGATTCCAGCGACGCCGGTGGTGAGCCCGAGTAAAAAGATGTCCCAGTGAAAGCCGGGAGGCTTTCTAAGAGGGAACTCGGTACCCTGGGCAATGAGAGATGAGACTGTGTGCGTGGCTGCGAGTCAGCAACAAAGCCCAAGCATTATTCGGAAAGTCTTGGTATGTAACCCTACCGTTGTGGTCGAACCAGAAAAGGATAGTCAGTAATAACGCAAAGGGGATGGCCAGGAACACATCAGCCACCCTGATGTCCCAGAAGTGGACGAGCCAGCCCCTTTCCTGAGTAGGAAAAAAGGCCGTGCTTGTGGGCAGGCTCTCCAGCGACACCTGCTGCATCCTCCCGATATGCACAAACCCCGTGAAAAAGACGACGGTCAGGGGCGTGCCGTAGTCCTTGAGAAACACCCTCACATGGTGGTGAAACAGCGAGCTGCTACCGAGCTCACCGCAGGCGTAGGCGATGAAGAAAACCAGCATGGCGGCCATGACGCTGAGGTAGAAGGGCTCGCGGTCGCCCAGCAGGGTAAGGACCTGGACACCCTTCTGAAGGTAGATGAAGGCGACGTAGAAGCCGAAGATGTCGCAGGGGAAGCGGGTGACGTAGCGCAGCCAGTTGCACGAGTTAGTCGCAGCGAGGATCCAGTGCATGACGAGGGCCCACAGGCCGATCCAACACATGAAGGCCAGGTAGTTGACACCGGTGGGGACCATGATGTCGTAGACGGTGTAGTTGAAGACGGTAATGGGGCCGGTGACACCGACGATGACGAGCGGCTGGCAGGCTAGCAAGGAGAAGACGACGGAGCCAAGGACCGAGGCCAGCAGGACCTCGTTGACGCCGTACTGGGAGTGCGTGCGGGTGAACATGTCCAGGGAGAAGGCCAGGGCCGGCAGGATACTGTTGGGGGTTCAGTCTGGTCAGTGTCATGTCCTTCTCATGTTGCTGGGCGTGCTGGCTTTTGAGGGTTTCTCCCCCTGCCCCAATGCCAACAGCAGCCAACGGCATATTGTGTGTGAATTGTAGTAGTTTGTGGCATTAATTCCGGCCATGAAACAAATGGAGTGAATCATACTTTGCAAAGTACATGTAGATGGTAGCGGGAACGACGCGGTAGTCCAGTGCGTCCTTCCAGTCACTCAAGTAGTAAGGGGCCCGCCGACGTAGGTCGCCGACGACACCCTTGAAGAGACGGATTTTCCACCATTTTGGAGTGCGAGCAGTCGAGCCGGAGTGAGAGCGTGCCGCCGAATTCCGCGAGATGGTCTGCTTGAGCCCACCTCCGGCCACGTTGGAACTTGGGCCGGCCATGTCGGGGCCAGTGACGGGTCCGGCTCCGGACCTGGACCCGGAAGGCGAGTTTTCACGGGCGGCAGCGGCGTTAGGACGGAGCATAGTGGATGGAGGGGAAAGGCGAGGAGGGTGAGACGAGACGGATGGAATTCAGTGTGGGACGACGAGCTTCGTTAACGGGATCATATCGGACAGTTGCCTCTCTTCTCGTACCCTTGAAACATTCGCTTGCCTGGTGTCGGCTGCGGAAGAACATCTGAAGCCCGTCATGGAACGGCTCGAAGGGTCTGACTTATAGGAAACACTCGACCAGGGAGAACAGGGTTCCAGAAAAAAACGGGGGATGGCGGTACTCTCAAAAGAGTTAGCGGTGGTAAGGCGGGTAAGGTAGACTGGTAGATCTTCCACATGGGAGGGGAGGGGGTCCATGAATACGGGGTTCGCCGCAGGGAAAAGAGAGAGAGAGAGAAAAGAGACTTTGTGTACTGTGCCAACAGCAGCCTTGTTGCTGCTGGTTTGGCCGACAAGGTACACGCACACAATGCTTGGGGCAACTCAACATCTCTCAGCCGAGCATGAAATGATTCATACTTGTGACCACATCATGAGATTGAGTAGCAACAAGTCCATGCCGCCATTCCTGCCAAGGGGAACGGTGCGAGTCGAGATGGCAGTGGCCAAAAAAAAAAAAGGCGAGAACCTGGACACAGGACCTAGATACTCAGGCAGTCCATCCTTGACCAGACTGACCAAGATGACCGGCAGATGAGTTGAGCCTGGATCGGCATGCCGTTGTGATGGTTTGTCGAGACCATAACCATGGCAAGAGGCAAAAAAAAAGGTGGCTTCCCAGACGTCAAGTGCACACCCCCCAACTGCAAGGATCAACAATGTTGGCGAAAACTGCTGCAGACTTGCGAACTGCAACACTGTCATTGAACATGAAGGAGAAGACTTGGGCGGACACTTGGGCGGTGGAAGATTTGGACCCCAATCCTACCATCCACTGCAGCCCACTAGGTCGGTCTACTGTGCAGCACTGCTAGACTACCAGACTACTCCCCCGATGACCCAGTCTGCGGCTCCATCGAGCTTGCCCCCGCTACGGTTACCCACTCACACACACCTTCCCGATCGCCCCGTGGCAACTGCCATGTTCTGCACTGCAGAAACAAGAAGGCTCGCCCCATGCCGATCTCTAACCGACGACGATTCTACTGTACCCGCTTCGCGTCGCACAAGCCTCCAAGCCTGCCAGCTGCATCCGTATCCGCATCCCGAGTTCTGCCCAGGCAGAATGTTCACAGACTTAATTCTGCTTTCAAAGTTTACTAGTGCTGTCTGCTTTCACACACGCACAGTACTAGTAGATAATAATATTCACACTCACGCGAGCACGCACATGAGTTGCAATTCAGCCACAGCAAAAACCAATTTGGTCAACTTCTCTGCGTCCCTGGCCCTACACACAGCAGCGACAAAATTAAGAACGAGTTTACAGGCATCTACGACGCTGTCATATCGCGGTCCTCAACCAGGTGAGGTACACGGATGAGATGAGTTTACCGAAATAAGTATTCTGCTTTGATCCTCGCTTATCACTTGTGCGTCGATCCGGCAATAGCTTCATCCACCTTGCCATCGTCCCCCCCCCCTTCTCATCCAGCTCCACTCAATGGCTTTTTCATGCCCATTTTTACTTCATCGCGCCCTGCTTGTATTCCTGTCAAGGCAAGAACCCCCACGCCTAGGACATGGGTTGCCCCCCTTTCCTGGTGGTCCAAATATGGCTCAAGGGCATCAAACAGGATGAATGATCGCATGGCCGCAGCTATCTTCACCGCCAATGCATCATCCATGAAGCTCGGTAATTTGAGAACGGCAGAGCTGCTTTCAGCTGGGCAATACCGCCCAGGAGAAGACTTGAGAGGGAGGATGAATCGACGAGCTGCTGTGACCCAGCTGGCTGTCGAGAACTGAATCTCAGCACACTCTGCACGGAGTTCCAAAGAAAGCGAGGCGACGGTCCGTGGAAGTCATAGTAGCACTTGGCATCACAGACACACCAGGCTGGCTCGTCCTCTGACTCAACCACTTGTTCGGTCTCGCTTCGAGCCCTGTCTTTATCCCCCTACCCTTCTGGTAGAATTCTCGCAATGTAATTCACCATGCGCTGGCTTCGGGGCGCCTCTACTCCCCGAGACTCTATATCATTTCCGATGTTGTTTCCCAATCACACTGAGTTGCGATGGACTGGACCAGTTCCAACTCTGGACACTGGTCCTTTCCGCGTGGGCTTGTCCTCTGTTCTTCGTTGCTGTGAAAACCTCAGTCCTTCTTGCCAGGCGGCCCACGTACGAAATGGTCATAAATGACAGACCCATGAGGCATGACGCCTTCTCATACCACACGAGTCAAGTTCTTTCGGAATCCAAACACGGGGCCTGAATAGTATCGATCCTGTGGGAGAATAAATGTGTTCTAGAATCTCTTCGGCTTTTCTCGGCGTTTCGTATCAACGTCTCACTCACCATCGAGCAGTCATTGCCCCCAAGACAGGGCAAGGCTCTCAACGGCACGTGTAGTTTCCACCACTCACGAATGGATTCGACCGGCCATGTCAAGAAGTGTACAGGAAGGGTGAAGGGGGGACACTGTCAGGGGCACCATTGTAAGGGTGTCCGAAGAGAGAGGGTGTCTCCCGGCACCGACCGACAGCATGACAAAGCAATGTTTTTTTTTTCTCTCTCTTTCGGATCTCCTAGATATCGTATCTGGGGCACGTCCTCTATACGAGGACGTCGCACTGAACGGACGCGGTTGCGCGGGCTAGCGCGCGTCGCACACTTTGTGGCGAATAATGAAGAGCCGAGTCACCCATAGGATCTTCACCGCCGAGGCCACGCTCATATCTCACTCCCTCTTCAAGATGGCGGGACGTTGAATCAGGTCTCGACCTCATGAGACACTCGGTCAACACCTCCGTGTGGCGAGGTAGACTTCAGGATTCCATATTCCAGGCCATCTTGAGCATTCAAGCGAAGGATGCGGATACTTTAAGCACAAACAAAGGCTTTGGAGGAGATTGGCATCGATGCAATTGGCCAACAATCAGCAATTGATAACCAACAAAAGCCTCGCAAATACGGAGTACACTCGAAAGGCCCGCTTCCCTTGGAGCCCTTGGCTCATTGCACGGCATGGCCGAAGTGATTTGAGTTTGGGGCAACAATCGGCTGATAGAATCCATTTTCAGCCACCAATTGTTCCGGAGTGAACACCTCTGGCAAATGCTCTGGAATTCTCCTGCCGGTGTGAGTGGGGGCCAACATGCCTATCCCATCCCTTTCTATCCAAAGCCATCCCTTCTAAATGGAGCAAGTGAAAGGAGTGAGACATCCCCGATGGAGCGGGTGTTACCGCCACTTCTTGGGGAAACAAATAATGTCTTCGCCCTCCCACGTTACCACTCTTCAACGTCCAAAATTCAACGGCTGGATCTGTAAAAGAAATTTAACTTCGGCTGGGCTTGAACAAGAGTTTCTAGTGCATAAGTATTTCACGGTTCATTGAACTCACACTTTCCAGCACTGGTCCACACATAATCAGGATCCAAAAACGCGATTTCTAATATGAAGTGCCCAACAAACAAATGCTTGCCAGGTCGAGAGTACCAATGAAGAGGATGTTGGATATCTAATGGAAGAGACGTGTTATGTGTCACCCCGCTGTAAACACGAACTATATGCTGTATTACCTGCTGGATGCAGTGAGATGTTCACCCCCAAAGGAAAGACTTTCTCTTTACTCAATCTCGCCACAATAATAATGATAGGATCGCTTTGCATCTTGATAATATCTTGTATTCCGCGAAACCTTTCCGCGGCAGGTTTTCGCGATACCAATTGATCAGCCCGCACTCAATCTCCTTGGTATGTAGCGCGACCCAATTGAGTGTAACAAAACTGACTATTCTATATCAGGATCTCCTATAGGTTAACAGCCCCAGCCCCAGCCCCATCTGCCTGATGCTGTCTCTATCCTGCCACTGCCCAGGTGCTAGTAATAAAACCAGTCTCACGAGAAACAGCAATTATGCTGATCTGCACATTCAGGAATCGTTTTGGGCTGCGAATCTCGGGAGAGACATGACGGGTAAATTCGTCATCGAGGGAGAGGAGAAAGTTCTCCGGACCGAGAAGAGCCCGCAATATCAAGCCCGGCCTCTGCCTTTTTTCTCCCGCCCTGGACTTACACATGGGGGAGCTTCATTTAAGATGAACCCATCCCAAGAGTATAACCTCTACAGACAGATCTATGCAACCCTCCTCACTATACCCACATCTAACCGCATACGATGATGGGTCGGGCTCAGGCCGACAGCGAGGAGGAAGCGATACCCGAGACGTCGACAGAATGGCTCGGGGAGAGGATCCGAAGCGAGAAGAAGCCACGCGAGGGTATCCAGTGGGCCCGGGTGGGCTGGAGCATGCTGCCGTGGATCATCACGGCGCCGCTGGGCAAGTCTGAGCGCACGCTGCCCAAGGCCAACTCGACGTCGTACCTGAACGGACTGCGCGGCGTGGCATGCGTCATCGTCTACAACTACCACGTCGCCATCCTGTGGAACCCGCCCTTCAAGCGCGACTTCGGCGCCGTGCCCTTCTTCAACGTCGTGCTGGCCGGCCACGGCGCCACCATGGTCTTCTTCGTGCTCTCGGGCTTCGTGCTGTCCTTCTCGCCCCTGTCCAAGATCACGTCCGGCCAGCCCGACACCACCGACTCGGCCCTCCTCACCTCCCTCTGGTCCTCCACCATCCGCCGCGGCATCCGCCTCTTCACGCCCCTCGTCGCCCTCGCAACCCTCCTCTTCTTCATCACCTTCTTCACCTCCGTCTACCCCCCGGCCAGGGACATCCCCTGGGCCACGGTGGAGCCCAAGACCGTCGGCGCCTTCTTCGCGCACATGTCCAGCTACGCGCAGATGGTCGCGCTCCTCATGGACCCCTTCACCTGGTCCACGCTGCAGCCCGCCACCCTCGAGCAGGCCTGGACGCTGCCCTTCGAGTACCGCGGGTCCCTGGTCATCTTCCTGCTGTGCATCGCCTGCTCACGCCTGACCCCCGGCTTCCGCAAGCTGCTCCTGCTCCTCTTCGGCCTGTGGGCCCTGCACTGGATCCGCTGGGACGTCTTCTGCTTCACGGCCGGTATGGGGTTGGCCGAGCTGCGCTTCAGCCCGCTCATGGCCCCCTGCCCGCCCGAGCAGCTCCCGCGTTCTACGCCGGGCGCCGAGGGCGGCCCAGTGGCCCTCACGGCCACCCGGCGCCGGCCCTGGGACAGGCTCGTCCAGTCCATGTCGGTCCGCTCGATCGTGGCCCTCGTGGCTCTCGTCCCGGCCATCACCATCTGCGCGTGGCCCGAGGGCGGCGCCGTGCTGGGCGTGGAGCCCTTTGCGACCATCCACACCATCTTCACGCCGGCGCACTACCGCGGCGCCGACGTCGACTTCCTGTATGCCAGCGTGGGCGCCTTCGCCGTGCTGGCGTCGCTCGAGGCCCTGCCCCAGGCCCAGTGGCTTCTGAGCACGGCGCCGTTCCGCTACCTCGGCGAGATCAGCTTCTCCTTCTACCTGCTGCACCTGCTCATGATCAACATCTTCGCCGCCAAGGCCCTCATCTACCTGAGCGGCTCGTGGGGCCTGAGCGATTGGTCCGCCTACGTCGTCATGTGGCTGTTCACGGCCGCCGCCGTGGTCCTCGCGGCCGACCTGTTCTGGAGGGGCGTGGATGAGGTCAGCGTGAAGCTGAGCCGGAGGGTTAGTGACTGGCTGATTGCCAGGCCAAGGGATACTGAGACAGCGTATCATGCACTGTAGTGTGGTAGACGTAAAATGCGAGTTGACTTTTTTTGTCTCAGGAACAAGGTGTTGTTATTTCGAGCCGTCATGCATTGCATTCCAAGCATTCGCGGTACTTGTGTGCCTCTTTTTGTCGTTCCCCTTGTTGCCAGATTCAGCGGCATCATGTCTCGCATATTGGAGTTGTGGTCTGTGACTTGAAGTTAACGTCAGATATATACAAATCATTGTGCGGGCAATGATGCTTCCAACCCTACTGTACCTACTAGACTTGGTCCCATCTGGTCCGTGCATTCGTGTAACTATACTATACCTCGTTTGGGGGCACTGGCGTAGAACGGCGAATGTGAAGCCATCGTACAAGATTATCGCCGTCCCCGCTCCCCTCGTCATCAGCCCAGATACACGTTGGCGGAATCTGACGACAAGGCAATGTCGTCCAAGGGGAACATTGTTGATGTCTGAACAGTGGTTTTTCTGAATACCCTTCTACAAACACATGCGCTCCAGCAGTACCACAACTCGGCCAAAGTCGGAGGCAGTCGCTTGTCTTGAAATCGCTTTTATGATCCTGAACATCTACCTAGTACAGGATAACATGCATCTTATCTAAATAACCCCGCTCGACCAGCTTCCCGCGTGGCCTGACCAATTAGGTATGTCCTTTAATTGTACAAAACAAGGCCCGCGTGGATTCTCGGGCCATGTTGCCGTTGAGAGTAGAGTAGAGTATTGTTGACAGCAGCCCGTCTGCCTCAGAGGGGCCTCATTGCTCCCGCCCAAAAGCGGGTGATGGCGCCGGCGGGTCATCCAGGGTCCCACCCTCGGAGGGTGGTGGCGGAGGCGCGCTCTTGGTCCCGTCAAAGTACTTGGTGAACTCCTCCTTGTCCTTGAAAGGTCTTGGGCCCAGCAGCCTCACCATGTCGTCCCGGGTGAGCATCTCGCGCTTCAGCAGCTCCTCAGCGACGATGCCGACCTCCTTCTTCTTCTCGGTCAAGAGGTCCTTGCACTGCTTGTACGCAGCGTCGACGATGCGCTTGACCTCGGCGTCGATCTGTTGTGCCGTGTTCTCCGCGAATGGCTTGTTGAACTGGTTCTGGTCCTGGTCGAAGGAGATGGGGCCCAGCTTCTCTGACATGCCCCACCGCGTCACCATGCTGGTGGCCATTGACGTCACCTTCTTGAAATCATCGCTAGCTCCGGTTGTCACGGTAGTGAAGTTGAGCTCCTCCGAGATGCGGCCGCCTAGGGTCATGGCCATGCGATCCATCAATTGCTTCGTGTTCATCAGGTAGGCGTCACCAGAGGGGAGGTATTGTGCGTAACCCAGGGCGCCCTGGCCACGGGGAATAATGGACACCTTGAGCAGGGGGTCGGCGTATTCAAAGAACCAGCCGCAGATGGCGTGTCCTGCTTCGTGATACGCCACTGTCTTCTTCTCCTCGGGGCCGAGGACGAGCGACTTTCGCTCCAGACCTCCGATAGTACGTTCAATGGCCTGTTCGAAATGGATCATCTCGATGCTCTCAGCGTTCGCTCTTGCGGCTGGACGAAAGGGTTAGTTCGGTTTCACGTGAGTTGCAATTGGTGAAATAGATAGACTTACCGACGAGGGCAGCTTCGTTGACGGCGTTGGCAATGTCAGCGCCAGAGAAGCCTGGTGTCAGAGCAGCAAGCCTTCCAGAAAGATGCTCCATTTCCTCCTTGGTGACGACCTTGGCGAGATGCACCTTGAAGATATCCGCACGACCCTTCATCGTTGGTCTATCGATGTAGATCTGCCTGTCGAAACGACCAGGTCGCATCAGGGCTTTGTCAAGAACGTCCGGTCTGTTTGTTCCTGCAAGGACCACGACCTGCTCCTGTGTGTTGAAGCCATCCATTTCCGTAAGAATTTGGTTCAGAGTTGCCTCGCGCTCTTCGTTTCCGCCAAAGTTGCGGTTTCCGTCGGCTCGAGAACGACCGATGGCGTCAATCTCATCAATAAAAACAATGCAAGGAGAATTCTTGCGCGCTTGCGTGAAGAGGTCCCGCACTCTTGAGGCACCAACACCGACAAACATTTCCACAAACTCAGATCCACTGACGCTGAAGAATGGCACCGCTGACTCACCAGCAGTGGCCTTTGCGAGCAACGTCTTACCAGTTCCAGGGGGCCCAGACAAGATTGCGCCACGAGGGATCTTCGCGCCTAGCCTCTGGAATCGCTCCGGCGTCTTCAGGAAAGAGACGAACTCCATGATCTCGACCTTGGCCTCGTCCATGCCGGCGATATCAGCGAATTTAACCTTGACAGCGCTCTCGTGGTTGTACATCTTGGCCTTGCTCTTGCCGAAGCCAAACATGCCGCCTCCTGCACCACCACCGCCGCCAGGACCTCTCCTCATGCTATAGTAGATCAGGCCAACGAGGAGCAAGGTGGGACCGAAGGCCAGGAGTAGGTTGCCGAATTGCCCCTCTGCCGCATACGTGACCGGAATTCTCTCGCTAGGGGGGATGGCAAGTTCCATTTGGGCCTCGTCGAGGTGCCTCTCGAAGGTCTCGACAGAGCCTATGGACACGTAGAAGTGGAAGCCGGGGTTCGCTGCGACACTGTCGGGGTACATGGACCTGGTGGCCTCCTGGTTGAGGTCCACCCTCACCCTGCTGCCGTTGTAGACCACGAGCTTCTCGACGAGCCCCTTGTCCAGGTAATTCCTGCGAAGCTCTTGCCAGCTGATATCTCGCGCCTCGCTAGGGAATATCATGCTCCAGACAGGGTAGAAAAGCGCAGCTGTCACCATCCAAGCCAGCATGTCGCCACCGTCAAAGGCTTTGGGTTGGCCCTTCTCCTTCTTCGGGTTCTGCTTCTGGCCCTCACTGCGCTGCTCGCCCTCGCGGTGTTTGTCTTCGCGCGCCCCCTCATTCTGGTTGAAGAACGAGGAGTCGTCGAGGCCGGACTCTTTCTTGGACATCCGTTCCGCTAGCTTGTGGGCGATCTTGATGATCTTCACAGAGTCCGCAATGCTGAGTCCAGTTTCACGTCCCTTGTCCAACAGGTCCTTGAGCTCCTGAGGGGCTCCGCCCGACCTGACCTCATTCTCTACTTGTGCGAACGTCTCCCTCTGTTTCGTGGGCACCATGTCGCCCATCTTTTTCAACTGCAACAGGTCTTCCTCGTTCAACCATACCCAGCCATCGGGGAGTTTTGGAGGCTCCTTTGACTCCTCTGGGGTCGTGTTCTTCGCATCTTTTTTCTCGTCCTTAACCTCGCTCTTGGACTCGTCATTGGGTTTCTCGGGCGGTGGCGGGCCGGTCGAGTAGAACCGAGGCCGAGGTAGGAGGTAGGCTGAGGATGATGATGCGGGTGATATCCTTGGTATTCTCGCGAGCCGAACGCTAATTGTGGAAGATGTGCGCAAGGACGAGAGCGCAAGCCGGGCGACCTGCCGCGACGCCGGCCGTAATAATGTAGTCATGGTTGGGTCGAATCGAGACCTGTGGGCTGGGAGGCGGGTGGTGGGAAGGACAGAAAGTATGAGTTGGGAGGCGGCGGCGGGATGACTGGATGGGGTGGTTGAGTCGAGCCAAACCCCACGCAGTGCCTCGTATGACGGAATGCACAGACGGGCGCCCTGCAAACTCAGTACAGATGCGAAGCGTATTGGTTGCCGCCGAGTCGTTCGTCCTCCAGCAGCTCAGCTCCAGCCGGTCTTGTTGTCGTGGTGATCCGGCAATGTCGGAAGGGGTCCTGCGCACAAGGAAGTGATTACGGTGCAGTCGTCACGTTTTGCGCGTGGCTACCGGCTCAATGATGCTAACATACTTACAGGGTCTCCCGCCGGACCTGCCACTCGCCGCGCTGACAAATGGTCTTGGCATCAAGGGTATAACCCTTATAGATCTTGCTCCAGAGTGGCCGCTGGTTGGCACAGAAGTATAAATCCTATCTTCTCGATATGCGCAGACCAGTGATTAACACCAACAGACCGGTAGTCACTCACTAATATCACGACATTTGGGTTACTAGCAAGTCAGAAATCGCAGACTGGTGCTTTCGCAAAATTCTTGGGCCCCCATGGCGAGGTTATCTAGATGGCCACCGCAAACCATACCCTATGGTGAATTAGATGAAGAAAATGGTCTCCCAAACCCTCTCAACATGCAGAGGCAGAGAGCATAATACAGACAGACATCAAGCCGATCTTGTCGTCTTGGATACATTTACACCGTGAGTAGTAGATCCCTCCAGTCTCAGACCAACGAGCTCCACCGACCCTTTTCCCATACCAAATGCCGTAGATTCATGACCAAAACTTGCAGTCCCTGCTACCTGGGTCTACCGGCCTCATCTTGGCTCGCCAAAATTACCGTTCTCAACACTCGGATATGCGCCTCCGCTCATTTCCGCCCAATCCCAGTCGAAACTCATGGGTAGCGCATACAGGTCTTGCGGTATCAGCGGTTGCTGGAACCCAGCCCCTTGCGCTGGTGGCGATTGCAGAGGTGGTGGGGGGCCGTTGTTGGTGAGCTGCCCGAATCCAGTCAGTTCAGCAAAAGATGTGAATTCCATGGGATCGCCTCCAGAAAAGTCTGGTGTCCAACCGGGGGGTGGATGGCCTGGCGAGGGGCTGTGGCTTGAGGCTGTCATGGGGCTGAAGGCCTGCCCATCCGTACGCGCTGGCGGAGACAGAGTTTCGTTGGGATTCGATTGCCGTGGTGTGGGCGTGTTGGCACTAGCCGTTGGCGGCCTGGGTGTGTGCGCCGAGGATGAAGACCCTTGGTTCGAAGTCGATGCCCGCCGGATGGGGTTCGAGTTGGTGTTGGAGGTGGTTTTGTTGGCCTGCGAGGTTTCGGCATTTTTGCGCTTTCTGCGACCGGCGTTCTCCTTCTCGGCTTTTTCAATCATGACCTTGCTAATGCGCTCAAACTCGGAACAAATACCGATCGTGCGGTGCACTCCACCAGTCTCGATTTCTTGCCCTAGTGCGGACAAAAAGGTGACAACCATGTTCAGAAGCCGTGTGTCTGACCTCGCCCTGGGATCGAGAGGATTCTGCAGAATGTTTCCAAAGAGGGTGACGAGTGCAGTGACCGGGAAGTACAAGACCATCCTGTACTTGTTAGCATATTGCCCAGGATGGGCTTGGTTGTTTTCTAAAACTCACCAGACCACAGACGAATCTCCCTGAGGGACGTATTTGAGCAGCGATATTGATGCTCTTGCCGCAGAGGTGCACAGGGCAGCCGAGTTAAAGACCCTTGGGTTCAGGGGCTTGGCGTTGAGCCCCTGAATGGCGAAGTTCGACAGGCGACTTGTCCAATACCCACGATGTATGGACATCCGATGTATCGTTGTGAGGCAGTTGTAATATGTGAAGTGAAGCATGACGACGTGCAAAATAAGAGGCGTGTGTGACGCCTGAATCTCGTTCTCGGGTCGATATTCGATGGGCATCCTGTCCTTCCAATCTTCGAGTTCCTGGTCCAGCTCTCCGATGGTCTGCAGTAGTTCACCATCCGTTTGCTTCGTCGCCTTGGTCGCGTAGAGTTTCTTATAGACCCTGCTTTCGATGAGAGCTAACTCACACATGACTCGGAAGAGGTTCATTTTGCCCTTGCCATCGGCCAAGGGGATGTTGCCGATGTTGTCCTCGGGATCTGTGTCCGGGAGTTCCACGTTCATGTCGTCATCATCCTGAGCGAAAGGCCGCCCAGAACGAATGCAGAGGTCCTTGTCCAGCATGTATGCGATCCAAAATACTCTCTTCCTTTGCTCGATCTCGATCGGGTTCAAGTTGAAGCCTGTGCCGCGCTTGTGTAGTCCAATATTGTGAGATAGCCGTATAGCGGTACCGATAAGAAGTGAGGACGGCTGTGGATTAGGGGTTCCTTGCATGAAGAGTGCCATTCCCAGGAGAGCTTGGACACTCAGCAGGTCGGTGTTGCGCATGACCAACTCCGCAAAGCACGCCATTGCGTTTTTCATATAGCCCCAGGCCTTTGCGTCCTCCTCGTGCGGAACCAGGTTGCTCATCACTCGTAACCGGTGAGCAATGGCGAGTGCAACGTTAAGGCTGGCCCACCACCCGGAGCCCGAGTACGGATCCTTGGTATACTGCCTCTCCACCAGGTGCATGAACGTGGGCCGGTGAAACAGCGGGAACATGCAGTTGAAGTTGTCAAAGTAGTCCTGCAGCAACGAAACACACTCGTGCTTTGGAGGGAGTGGGAGGAAGACGGGCCGTTGGAACAGGTCACCGAAGACCTCGGGCTTCCAGTTGTTCCACTTGTGATCGTCCATAGAGACATGGGAGATCATCTGTTGGAAGGATCTATCTCCGGTCTTCTCATTGACCCACTGAATACCCTTGGGAGAGAAGATGGAGAAGCCAGAGGAGGAACCTGAGTTATCAGATTAGTGATGGACAAATACGACAGAGGGGAAGAAGAACTTCGGCCTACCGATGTATCTGGTCTCACCGGAGGTATTGGTGACAAGGGAACACATCATCTCGGACAGAGCCTCGACCTCCTCTTCTTGGCCCTGCTGCTGCTGCTGCTGCGGATGTTGCTGCTTGCTGGCATCGATCGACTTGCGCTTCTCGTCGCCATCTTTTGGGGGTTCAGGTGAGGTGAGTGCACTCCTTGGTGTCGATTCGCCCGTGTCCTGCACAGAGGTGGCTTGCGATGGCGAGGTCGGGTTTGACGGAGCTGCTTGCGATGCTTGCCTTGACTCTTGTCTCTTCTCGGCAAGTTTCTTTTCGAGTGTTCCTAGGTCTGTGGCACCGTCGTCCTCCCCTAGGAGACCTGTTTGGGATGGTCAGTGCGCGAATGCACATGCATGAAGCCTGCCGACAGCAGCCGGAACAACCGGATGTTGCGGCGAAAGCTGTTTGGAAGTCAAGGAGAAAGAAGGCGTACCTGACAGACGCAATAGACTCTCCATGCGACCAAGACGGTTCTCAAGACCTTCAATGTACTTGGCACTATCAGATTGTTAGTCGGCGATGCGCTGTGGCGTTTCGTACAAACGGCCGGACGTGAGGAGGACGAGGACGAGTACTCACCCTTTGGGCGGATTCCTCTTCTTCTCAACCTGGGTGAAGACGCATTCTGTCTTGTAGTTGATGCAGTGCGTGCATGCTGGCAGCTTTCCATCGCACTTGATCTTTTTTTTCCTGCACATGTCGCATGCCTGTAGCAGAGGTGTCAGCCTGGCCGGCATGTCGGTGACAGGGCGCTATGCCATGAAGACCTCAGGGCAGTACTTACCCGTGCGATCCTCCTCCTCTTTGCCTCGTTTGCGTCGTCGAGCAGGCCATTGGGGTCTCCAAACATCTGGGCGGTGAGCTCCGGAGGCAGATGCTGCATTGGCAAGGCATCGTAGGCGTGCGCGCCGAATATCTGAGGGGGTTGGTTCATGAGCGGCGGATGCCCCATGGCGGGCATCTGGAAGCCGCCCATATGGTGATCCATGGTGACTTGGGAAGCCCGAATTTCCTTTGTCTGGTGGGACTTGTTGGGCCGGGTCTGGGGCTGCTGGGGTGAGCGCGGCTTTTCTGCACTGGTGGAGGAAAAGTTGAGATTGCGTGGTCGTCCTCAAGAATTCAATTTGGGGAGCTCGATGGTTCGCGGTCGAGGTGTAGAGCACGGAAACTGCGGTCTCGGGCGTGCAGTTGAGGTGGTGGGAAGAGAAGAAGCCGCTGTCAGGTTGTGGGTGGTGATCAGTCGAAGTCGATGAATGGTCCGGACCGCTGATGCAGGTGGGTGCAGCACAGGGTGCGGGTGCGGGTGGGTGGTGTAAGTGCCAGCTCCAGCGGGTGAGGAGAACGTAAGACGGCGGGGCAGTGGGTACTTAGACTTGTTGCAGGTCCGCCAAGCCGCCCGTCGCAGCGACCTTGGGGATCCCCTCCAAGCTGCCGGGGTACCAGGGTGGATGCTGGCTGGTGAAGTACCTAGGTCAGACTACACTACCTACCGAGACCTGCCCTCCACCGCACTACCTGACTATCAAGCAAGTGTGCTAGACTGCTCTCAAGTCCAGGTTGTCTGGTTGTGTGGTACCCACACCCGCAGCACCTCGCAACGCAGGGGCTCGAGGGAAGGGTCGCAGGTTGCAGGGAAGCGCTGATCCTAGGAGCCGAGCCTGTGCGCCGACGCAATACCGCGTATGGTATAGTAGATACGGTTCAGGGCTGGCACATCACATTACAAACCCAACCTCCTGCCAACCTTCCGGGGCCGAGGAGGGCTGATTTCTAGTCAAGTCAGAGCAGAGCAGGGCAGGTCAAGTCAGGTCAAGGTCAAGCCAACTCTTCCAGCCCAGAGGCAAATGCAGGGGTCCTGGGCGCGGACGTGTTCGTGGGCCTGGATGGCTCTCCTCTCACACACACACACACCAAGGCGGCCGTCTCAAGTGATGCTCACCCACCCCTTGAAATGACAGACAGGTTGCGCGTGTGTGTGGGTGAGAGAAAGAGAGAAAGTGAGCAAGCCCTGAATAGAACCATAGCGGTGTTGAGTTTTGGGGTGATTGCTGTTCCGACGAATTGGGAGAGCCGGAGGTCGGTCTTCAACTGGGTTTAGTCGACACCTCAATGCCGCCGTCCTTAGGATCTGCTGCTATTCTTTGCTGTCACCCTTAGACTCTGCATGCTGACAATTATTCGGCGGTTGAGTTCTGCGGGAGACGTCACTCGTGCTCCTGCTCTTACTTTTGATGCGCTGCGGCATCCCTGCCTTTTCTCCTCACTGTGCATGTGTATGTACCGCACGAGGCGTGGCGAGTGACGCTCGTGATAGTCATCGGCGGCCAACGCCCAGGTCTTTGGATTTTAGGGTTTAGGTTTTGGATTTTGGGTTGCGGCATCAACTACAGTAGCTTACAAACCACACCGGAAGCAGCCAGCCAGCCAGATAACCAGACGATGCATGCCAGGTAGCCCAGACGGCATTATTCCCGCCCAGGTCGTGCAGGCTACGTAGTCGGGGTACGTACCTGGATAGCACGCAGCGGCAGTAGGCTGTGTAATCTATGTGCTGTCGGCGCCATCCCTCAAAGCGAGTTAGGCTGCCCTCTCTGCTCTGTGCTCGAGTATGAGTGAGGTGTGACATGTCCTGTCATGTCACCGCAGCATGGCCTGCAAGCGCAGCAACATCAGACACTCCAGGTCGCCTTTTCGCACCTGTCGCACCCGTGCCGAAACCACCAGGCGCAAAGGCTTGGTAGGTTGGGGGGCGTGAGATGAAGCCTGTCACAACACACAGACGTCGGCGACACCGCCGCCCAGCCCGTGGATAGGATTTTTTTTGTTTTATTTTTCTCATCCATGATACTCAATCAGACTCATAATCTTACTCAATGGCCTTCTGCCGCCGTCCGGCACTGGTACCTAGCCAGTATGCTTCTGGCCTGCATGAACTGTGTTCGTGCACATTTGGCGCCTCGAACAGCCAGCTCTCACTATGTGCTCTGCTCTCAGGAGGCGCAGGCGCAGGCCCGTCGGGTTGCATTACACGGGGCCGTCTATGACGCCGGCATGATGTCTGATAACGACCGAGCTGCCAGACTGTCTCAGCGCAGTAGATAGCTGTCGCGCTTGGAGTGGCTGTGGGCTCGGTTCAGTCCAGTGCACAAAGTATGTAGACTTCAGGCCATAACCATCGTTGCGCATCAGTCGAGTCGAGTAGAGTAGAGAAGAGCAGACGGTCATTATCGTCATACGGAGAGTTGCTAGATGCCGAATAACCCCAGTGGTGCATGCCATACCCACAACGGCTTAACACGGTGGGTTGCCAGACAAATGATTAAGGACGACGATCCCGAGTCTCCCGTCCGTACCAAGACGACTCTTCTGACACGGGAGAAGCACCCGAGGCGCAGCAGGGTAATTCTCGGTGACTCCCGGTTCCGGGCCCCGACTCCTGCTCTGCCAAGCTGGACGCAACGACAGCTCTCCTCACCATCTTGATTGTGCTCAATGTTGTGTCTTCTCAAGTGCCTTGGCTCTATTTTGGACAGACCTCGCGTAAACCCAACATGTCGTCACAACACCAGCATCGTCGCCCACATCAGCGGCTCGCGGGCCCACCAGTCCTTGTTCAAAGTTCACTGAATGCGGGACCTCGACATCAGATAAAAGCTGCAGGTACCACGCAACCTTAAATCCCGGCTGCGGTCCCACCCACCCTAGGTCGATGACCATGTGGATTGTATTGTATTGTGTTGTAGTGCACCTAGTCAAGACGATGATGACAAGCGAGGCTCCGCTTTTGGGGTAGGGTACAGTATTGCGTATTGCGTACATGTGGACAGGCCATGTAGGTAGTCTCTTGTTCCGCTGCGTCGCGCGGACTGGGGCTCAAGATACACCCGAGTCCACTTCCCGTATAATGATTGATCACTTATTCAGTCCTGTCCCACTCACTATACGATATACGCTGTACGGCGCGTCTCAACTTAACTCAAATCAGCTCAACTCAACTCAACTCAACTACACCCGGAGTTTGGCAACATCAGTTCGTCTCTCGCAGTGCATGAAGTCGTGCATGGTAGGGCCGGTACCGAAGCCCAACAGTCATACGATGGATTGGCTTCATATCCTCTCGACCATGTGCATCCAAGGTTTTCACGCCTGGAACCGGCGTGGCTTATACTGCGTGGGAAGTGGGCCCAGGGTCCAGCTGCTCTATGCCTTGCAACGAAACTTGCCGTGAACCCGCCCCAAAAGCTGACAGAAAAAGAGATACGTGAAATAAATCTCCGATCGCAAGGGTATAGGACTAGGTACGTCAACCTTGTGGGCCCTTCTGTCCTGACTGACTTACACGATACACCCGCATCAACCCTCAGTCCTCTCTCTGGACCACGTCCCAAACAGGAAGCGCGTCGCGTAGAGTGCAGGCCCCCGACGATCTCGCCCTCGGTGACCGCATTGCTTTCCTCGCTGCCTCGACACCCACAAATACCCTCCCCCTCCTCCCCCCGGACCGAGCAACCGACACATCTCCATGTGGGCGCCGTGTTTCCTCACAGCGTGATGCCGCCAAGCTGATTTGTTTCAAGACGCCCGTGATCTCCTCATCCTCCTGCCTCCCCTTCCCCCTCCCCCACACACACGCAACGGCGATAATTGAGGCCGCCAGAAACAACCGCCCAACGGCGTCTCGAGGTGCAGACCGAGCCCCACGAGGGAGAGTATAATAATTCGCAATTTGTCATTGGCGAACCCCTCCCACATATCCTTCCCCCCTCCCACAAAGTCCAAGCGGTCGCCCTGCCTTATCGTCGTCTTGTCGCCCGGCAGGAAAGCACAACCCCCTGGCCGTTTCACGTCTGTCTCAAGACACATCTTCACGAAGCCCTTTTTCCCATCCGCGCCCGCTCATTGGGCCGGTCAAGGGCCCCGGGCAGGATGGAATCGAGTAGGAGAGTATTCTCAGCGGAGCAATGGAGGAATAGACTGTCCGATGGACAAAGGAAACGAGTCTTTCCCTGACTTGCAGAATCAAGCCCAAACACACATCCTATCAAACCCTCACTTGAACGCGCATCGGTAGCTCGGGTCTGGATCCTCTCCTCCCGCCTACCTGGACTGCTGGGACCATACAGGCATAGCAGCACCTTGCCTAGGGGTGTTGACCTGACCGGACGATTTTGTGGGACCCGGGCCTGGGGGGCCATGCTCTCTCTACCTCTATTCTACACCTTGGGACGACGGGAGCGGTTCCACCCAGGGCAGGCCCGCACTGGACCTGGACCTGGACCTGGGCACTGTCATGGCATAAACACAAACCCCCAAACCAACACCACACACATATAAATGTCCAACAACTCACCCTCGGCGGCTCGCCTGGAAAAGCTGACGTACGCACGCCATGCCCCGCCCTGACAAGAACCCGCCCGTCTGCTCAAGCTTCCGGAAGGATCGACGTACCAGGGTCCCGCTGAACCATAAGCAACCCGCCTGCCATTGTAGAGACGAACCACGGGACGAGCTGGGGGCGGGCTACGGTATTGGTGGTCAGAGAGCGAGCGAGCGAAGCCCACAATACCTTCAGAAAAAGTGAGGTTTGCTCTCTTGCTTCGTAGATGTAATCCACGCCTGGGCTCTTCAGCCGTCTTTCGGGCCGTCGACTGGGCCGGCGACCCCCCAGACGGGGACAGCCGCGCCTCGCAAGACCTGCTTCCATCGTGGCCTGCGGCATTGATGATCTGCGGGGCCCTCGTCACGACGATCATGGAGAAGACTGCACTTCTGATTTTGGGTTGCCAAGGCGCTGTTAGGGGGAAATGGGCGCGACCGGCCCATTCCCACCCTGTTCATCAGAGTATATTTGGCTCCAGCTATTATGTACAAGGCGCATGCCTCAGACAGTATGCGCTGCTCCTAGAAGAGCCCGGCCGGTCATTCAAATCTTCTGCCCAAACAAAAAAAAGACAATGAACAATGAACCAATTCCCCCCCCCCCCCATGACCAGCCAGGCTCACAAACCGAGTGCTCAACTCGGTGGAGCAACCTTTTTTCCCCTGCCGTCTTACTGTCCATAAAAAATGCGAATGTTCAATGTCCGCTGCCTCTCAAGAAGTGGTATCCAAGATATAAAAACGACAAAAAAACGCCAAAATCCAGTATTGCGCTTTCATAGGCACATGATCAGCCGCCCACCGCCGCAGGCAAGCCGCTCCAAGCAAAGTAACTAAGTTTCAAGACATTAGAAGTATGGTTGGTATATGGTAGGTCATACACAGCTCCGACATGAGATCCGAGGAGCGGGTGAACGTTATGCAACACGAAAGATGAATGGCTTCATACAGCAGCTGAATATCACTCCAGCCGTCAGGAGAGTTGCTCGGTGAATTTGCCCGACCCCCGTGATGCTCGGGAGGCTGAGCCATCGCGGGAGTGGTCTTGGGCCGCGAGCGTCCTGCCGATGGCATCCGCCGGGGGCAGCATGGAGTTCCGAGGCAGTGTTGGTGAATCGATCGTCTTCGGTACTTCCCCCGTTACTGGCGTCTTCGCAGGCCCTGGGTTGTACACCATGACTCCACTCTCTGGCCGCATAGGGGAGCCAACAGCCAGACGCTGAGCGCCGGACTGGTTGAAAATGGCCATCGAGTCCCGGTATACCGTGGCATCGCTATTGACACTGCTCCGGTCGCGTGGGTCGGAGTACCCATCGCCTCCGTACTGGAGCACGGGTGGCAGCTTCTTCCCGGACACACGGACAAAGCCCCTCTCGGCCATTTCTGACCCGGTATTGGACCGCTCCCGTGACGACCGTTTTCCCGCCAAGGCCGCGAGCGACGAAGCGACTGAATAAGGTGCTGATGATCGCTGCATGGTGCCATATGCGCCGCTGCCACTGCCGCCGCCACTGCCACTGCCACCGCCACTGTCGCCGCCGCCTTCACCGGAGGGCCCAGCTCCCACAGCCCTGGTAGCAGGAGTAATGGATTTGTCGTCACCCAGCCGCAGGTGACACCAGCCACGCTTCCGTAACCTGAGAAGCATAAAAGCAAATGCGACCAAAAGCGCCAGTCCAGCTATACCTCCAACAACACCTCCAACAACAGTGCCGGTCGGTGGAGTCGAGTCATCGCTCGAGGAGCCGGAAGATGCCGACGTGGATGAGGAAGAGGGCGTGGCAAGTACAGTAGTCGCCCCGGAGCCGTCCCCGCCACCTATACCGAACGTAGATGAGGCTGACGCTGATAGCGATTCTGAACCTGAAGAAGTGGAAGAAGCCCCCGAGGAAGAAGTCGTGGGACTATTCGAGCTAGATGTGAAGCTCGAGAGCAAGCTCGAAGATGAAGCGCTTGTTGAATCCGAAAACGATGAAGAAGACGAGAGAGTCGTGACCAGCGATGATAACGACTGGGATGCCGTGGAGCTTCCTACCGAGGAATTGGTGGTCACGGTGGAATTTGAACGAGTAGATGAGCTTGAGAGCGAAGATGACGAGGAAGAAGTAAATGAAGCTGTATTCCGAACAGGTCAGCAGGAGTTCTGAGAGGGGTTTCTAATGCGTAACTACTCACAGATGGTGGAGTTGAAAGTAGAACTCAGAGAAGGAAAGGTTAAGGAAGATGACAAAGATGGAGGAAGAGACAAAGTCGGGGAAACAGATGTGATGGCGTCTGTTGTTGTCTCCTGGGGAAGGGAGGCGGTGGCACTCAAGGACACATCGGAAGGGCTGGGTGATGCTGGTGTAGTCTCGGAAGCAGCTGAGACGGGGGCCACAGACGAGATGGGAGTCTCGGTCGCGGCGGACGAGGTTGTCGCAGCACCGGCGGAGTCGGAGGTGAGTGATACAGCCTTGACCCCCGGGTCAATAGTGGACCCCGTCTCGGCGTCTACCAAGTTGGTCTGCGGATCAGACACCAAGGTCTGCGTCTCGATGATTGCGCCTGAGCCATCGATGACCTGGACGATTGAGATGGTCTGCACAATCTCCGTGATGGTGGGGTCGCTGGAATCCAGGTCTGCGGTTTCGTTTTCCTCTTGACGCCTGTGGAAGTGCGCATGCGAGCGAAGGTGGTTCGCGCTACGTCCGTGCAGGTGCGAGTGGTGGTGGTGGACGTGGTCAGTCTTACGGGCCTGAAAGAGTGAAGACCCGTAGAAGTGGTTAGTCATCGCGCCGGGGCGGCAATGCCTCTTAAAGAGGGGCGTATGACAGGAGTAACGAGCGGTGGTCTAGTGTAGTGAGTGAAAAACGAGCGTGGGATAGAATGCCCTTTCGGATTTAGGTTTTCGGGGGTGTGTTGTCGATCAGCACGGGCTTCCCGTATTGCTGGAGGCGGACCGGGTTCCGACTCCAGTGCCTGCGATTCGGTTGGACAATGGAGACCGGACGACCGGACGACGTGGACGCTATGTATGCAAGGCAAGGCGAGGCGATGCGATGCGAGGCAGGGCGCAGTTGCCAGCGAGCAGCATGCAGCTGACGGTAGCCGCGACCGTGACAGTGACAGTGACAGCGACTGGACCGACGGTGACTGGGCCGAATGGAGCGCACAGCGATTGCTTGTCGAAAGCTTGGCTTTGGTGGATTGGCAAAGGAGTGACTGGCTGGCGCAGAACCATTGCTGACGCAGCGTTTGCAAACAATCGTATCGAAAAGGATTGGACGGACGGCCAAACGAGTAGACAGACGGACGGACACAGACAATGCAGGCAGTCGGATAGAGGGTACGATCGAGTTGGACTATCGAATTCGATATCGCTGTCGCTGTAGCCGTAGTCGGTGTTGTCGTTGTTGACTTTTTGGTTTGTTTGATCTCGTCTCGCAAGTCTGGGTGGTCTTTCTTGGGGGGGAGGAGGGGGGTGCCGCGGACCCGTTCACCTTATTGTTCTCTCCGAGCCGGCCAATGGAACCCGAGAATGCGTGGCAGCGAATGACACCGTTCTTTTTGTCTTTGTTCTTTCTTTCTTCTCTTTCTCCTGCACAACCGCTCCTCGTCGTCGATCAAAGTGATGAGGACAACCACGCGCGCAACGTGCCTCGAGATCACTCAGGAAGGTGGTGGGGGGCGAGAGGAAAGGAAAAAGGAAAAAGGAAAAGGAAGGGAAGGGAAGGGGTGGAAAGGAAGGGACCGGGAGACGGGATGAGATTTGTCCACGGGAAGGGAAGGGAAAGGCAGATACGATGGAGTGAGCAGAGCAGAGCAGCAGAGGAGCAGAGCAGGTTAGACTGCAACCACAGGTCACCAGAGTCAGTGCAATTCTGCTATTCAAGAGGAAGGGCTATTTTCCCGTGCATGGGATTGCGATTACGACAGCCCAGGAGCCAGGTGGGCGCGAACGAGCGTGCAATCACCTCAAAGGGCCCCCCAAAGGAGATCCAGAGGAGACCAAAGGAGATGTCTGGGCTCCATCAAATTTCGGCTCGCGGACCCTCCCACCACACGGTGGATGGGCATGTGCGCTGTGATTGGCCGGGTGGTCCCATGTTGCCGTTCACGATGGGGCCCTCTGATCAGAGAATCTTGGTCCCCCCTGTCACTGGCACTTTTAATTATCGAACTCAACCTTGACATCAGATGACGCTCGACCGCGCCCGAAAACTCAACAGGCTGGCTTTTGAAATTGCCTTGCCAGTGGTGTCAGCCAGCGAGCGGGCGAGCCAGCAGACGACGACCGGGTGAGTGAATTGAATTGAGTGGATGGCCCCCCCTCCTTCGGTAACACAGGCGTCAAAGGGCGTTCGCATTAGCAGCAGCAGTAGAGGGAAAGGGAACGGAGACGCGGGTACCTGGCTAATAAGCTGCGGTGCATTGCATGTACCGTCCCTAAGTAATAAGCAGGCAGACCAGACCATTAGGCCATTTCGTATTCAGGGCGACGCTATTGCTTGCTGCGTGGCGCGGTAGGATCTGGACGGACGTGCGCTTTCCTAGCCTGCATGAGTGTCAGCAGCAGCCAGCACTACTGCAATTGCGTTTGAGGCGTGAAAGACTGAATGAAATACTGCTACACAGTAGACTACACCTCTTTCTAGAAGGTGCCCTGTTGTCCAGACTCCAGACCACATCTGGACCCTTGCCAGGGGGGACGGATGCAGTCTAGACCAGAACCCCTCGGCTTGCGCGTATGGTGTGCGCGTGGTGTGGTGCAATCTCTCACTCGCATTCCTGCGATCGACAGGAATGCGGTCATGTTTCGCCCAGCACTGACCTGCCGCCGAATCACGCAATGGACAGACGCAAATAAACCCAAATCCAAATCCAAATTCAAATCCAAACCCAGACCCAGACCTGAGTCCAGGTTCAAGCAGGTCCAGTGTCCAGGTCCAGGTCCAGACAAGACCGACAAGACCGGACTTTGTGGGTGGGTATGAAAATAATGATATCCACCGGGTCCCTTCGCGACCGATTCAGATGGGGCCGCACCACACGGATGCCAACTTGAGTCTGTTTGGGCCGTCAGGACCGTTCGGGCCGTCTCATCAGTTCGTCGGAAACGTTTCAAGCAAACAGACGGTTCCCAGGTCCACGGCACTCGGGAATACCGTCTTGGAGGCACTGCTCCGAAATGGCCCTGGCTCCCCGGCGCCCGTCCCCTCAGGCCCCTCCAACCGCCCCCCACCCACCCAGTCTCGACCCATTTCCCACCCGTGCACAACGGGCCACAACGGCAACGGGCCTCAGGATCGGGACACGGACGCCCTGTGGGCAAGGGCCTGTGGGCAGCCTGGCAACCTGCAGCACAGGGTGGATTTGGTGTCTGACTGGCTTCCATGGTTCTCTCCTGCAGCCTCGCCGAGTCGCAGATTTGCCCGTGCGTATTCAGCGGGAGACTAGACCACCAGACCAGGTAATTATACGACCAGAACCAGATCTGGCAGTCTGGTAGAGAAGGTAGACTAATTGTTTCCACTGCCACGAACCCGCCAGCATGGCTGCCCAGGTGCCCCGCCACACTCACTTTCGTATGCAGGTGGCTGATGAATACGCAGTACGCTGCTCTCTCCTCGAAACCTTGGAAAGCGGCACCTCTCACAATGATAATGCAAAGGCTTGGCCAATGGCGACTTGGCAACTGGGGCGCCAAATCGTCCCTGTGCTGTAGTGCGGTGTGCATGCGATGCCAATCCACAGTAAACGACGACTCGCGGAAAAAAGCTGCGGGGCTGAGCCTGTTTCTACTAGCGCCGTGAGTGAGTCTGTTTGCTTCTCGCTGTCTGTCTATACTGTACGCAGTGGCTCCCTGTGAGGGCATATCTAACCCAAATTCCATAAAACATATCGGTCCGGTACCCAGTCTCATTGAATCGCCGTCCTGCCCCAAGCGTACGTCCGTGTGCGTCCACTCATCCCATCCGTCGACTCGACCGCTCAAGGCCACGGCAACTGACGTCATGGCCTGGTCTCCCGGCGACGGCGATGCTCCATCGCCAGGCAAAGCTCCGGCTCCAGGCCCGGGCTCACCCTCAACGCCGCCGCCGCCATACACCTCACAAGGCCCGGGCTCACCATACCAGCAGCCATGGCATTCTCCTGGAGGGATGAGCTCCCAGATGCTTGAACCTCAGTATGCATGGCAGACACGGGACCCACGCTCGTCCAGCACCCAGTCCCTGGTGCCCTCCTTCAACGAGAATGAGCACAGGAGAACATTACTCATTGTTTACATCCATGGCTTCATGGGCGACAACACCTCCTTCCGCTCCTTCCCCGCACACGTCCACTACTTCTTGAGGGAACAGCTGAGCGAGTCTCATGTCGTCCATTCCAAGGTCTACCCTAGGTACAAGACCTACAAGGCCATCGAGGTGGCAAGAGACAAGTTCAGCGCCTGGCTGGAGCCTCACGAGAAGGAAAATACTGATGTTGTGCTGGTCGGCCATTCAATGGGAGGGCTTCTTGCTGCCGATGTGGCGCTCATGGTGAGATCTCCTTCCCCTCTTCGGTCTTTTCAGTGGGCCCCATGTTCATATTTATCTAGCCCTCTCCGAATCCCGTGTATGGCGGCCCCTTCAAGCACCGTATACTGGGCACTATCTCTTTAGATGCACCTCTCCTGGGCCTCCACCCCGGTATCATTACGTCCGGCATAGCCAGCCTGTTCCGGAAAGCCCCAGACCCTCCAGGAAGGGAACAAGCCCTTGCAGACTCTATGTCCTCGCAGAATGCCTCCGGATCTCTGAGCCTGCAGCAAACACCAAGCTTGTCCTCGGATGCTGGGCAATCACCAGGCACCATGTCACCTGTACCCTTGGCCAGCATATCGTCCAATACCTCGATTGGGTCACAGCCGGATCCAAACTTCAACCCGGCCTTCTTCAACGATGTCTCTTTCATAGACAGGGGCTGGTGGAGGAATGTCGCTCACTTTGCCAAGAAACACTACTCGGAAGGTATATTTAGCTCTACCTATCATCACTTGTTGTCACACCTGGAGTTTGGCAGCTGTCTCGCAGACTACGCCTCTCTGAACACCAGGTACAACAAAATTCGCCGTCTCGAGGACGTTGATGAGCTACACGGTGCCCAAGGGTCACGCAAGGAGTCGAGAGTTCGATTCGTCAACTATTACACTGTCTCAACGGGCATTCCAAAAGAACCTGCAACAGCAAAACGTGCCGACACCCACTTGCGGCCGGTGGCCCCTGAGTCGCAGCAGACTGGGACAGGCCGGAGCTCCCAAGCGTCGACGCCGAAGATCTCGATTGAAGACTACAGTGACAGTGAAGAGCCGCAGATTCTACAGGTGCTTGAACCTCTCCCAGTCTCTGATGATGATGAGGCCACGGACCAGCATGGGACGGATCCAGTACCCAAGAAAGGAGAGCTGAATGGCGAGTCCAAGGAGCCAGACTCGTCGAACGCTGATGGAAGCGGCAACATAGAACCACGAAAGGAAGCGGAAAACATCTCTTCCTCTGCGAATATAGAGGAAGAGCCCACAATTGCATCGTCATCACAAGCTGGCCCCAGTAAAGATGGGACCGCCGATACAGACCATGATTTACCAGCGATACCAGCGGCTCCTGAGCCGCCACAGGCCCCTGATTTCACAAAATACAACGACAAAGAAGCGAGAAAGCAAGCAGAAAAGGAACACAAACGGACACAGAAGGCCTATGACCAGGCCGTGAAGAACCGAGAGAAGGCCATCAAGGAGCGGCAGAAGCTCGTCGACAAGCGCCAGAAGAAGGCCCAAAAGGAGACCGAGAAGCGCCAGAAAGAAGAAGCAAAGCGTCTGGCCAAGGAGCAGGGCCAAGGAAAGCAAAAAGCCGTCGCCCCACCAGAAGACGAAGAGGTGGCTTCGGTCGAGGATGCGTCCCGCCCCTCCCGAGCACAGGTGGTGACGCCTGCGCAGGCGCAGATTCTTGAGCGGCAGCTTACCGACCTTGTGTTCCACGACCGGGACGACGTCGTACCACACCCAAGCCAGAGCGATGAGCCCACGGCCGACAAAGGGAAGGCAACACTGGGCGCAGGGGGCAATCAGAAAAAGCTCCGCAAGTTCTGCATGCTCCCGCAAAAGGTCAACGGCGCCCGGGACCGGACCTGGGTGGAGGTCTACATGAAGGACGTGGACGAGGTCGGCGCGCACTGTGGCCTTTTCTTCCCCGGGCCCCACTATGAGATACTCATTGGTGATGTCGGGTCGAGGATCGTGGACTGGGTTCGGGAGGATGCATCGAAGAGGGCGATCCTGGCTCTGGACTAGTCCAGGGTGACTCTGGTGGCACCCTCGCCACTCACAGGCAGCCTCGACGTGAGCAAGACCAGCAGAATGCATTGCCAGGGTGGCAAGAGGGATACATTCGGATTGAAATTCGGCGTTTGGAACGAAGTTACCAAGAAAGTCTGCTACAGAAGCGGGCCTGAGTTGCGCATATATGGGAACAATTCTTTTAAGCTCACTTGGCCCGAGAGATACCCACAAACGTACCTTATTGGAATTAATCTATTTCAGCGGTGCTGCTCACTCATCTATTCACCTTGCACTACAGGCCACCAGCGGTGACCTACATTCGCCTGACGGTGCGGCTTATATATACTGCTAGAATTCAGTCAAGGCGCTCTTGGTTGTTGACGGTAATTTGACTTTGGCACTTGGATTGCTAGCAGTACATAGTCAAGTTTCGTCACAATTCCCTATCTACATGATGCCAAGTGGTTATGGTGGATGTAAGTGAATCAGCACTACGTCAACACAGCTGGGCAAACATTAGCGCATTACAACGCTGGTCATGAGAAAGTGAAATATGAGCCCGCTCCTAGCCCCAGTCAGAATTCTTCGTCTCCTCCGTCTCCTCGGCGCGCCGACGTGGTGCGGCGCCTTGTAGACGTCGAGGAGGGCTGGCGCATCGTAGATGTTTTGGAAAGCCATGTTCTGTTCAAGATGTGTGTTGAAGTCTGCTGCCCTGTTTTTAATCAGAGAAGACGAGGAGCAACGGAATCCAGACGGCCTCTTCACTGTCTTGATCGATTTTGTTCCATGGTGCCTACTTCGATATTCCCACCTATATTCGCAGTGCATTGTATATTGGCCCTTGTAAATCAGACGAATCTCGCGTGCGGTGGTCTATTGGCGAAGATGAGATAAATGAAAGAAGAAAGGCCTGGCTTGATGTCGCTGAACCGTATACATGAGGTCGGCGCACGAAGAGTCGGCAAAGCTTCACCACACACCTTTACCATGTGGACAATGTGAAGCACCTGTTGTAGTTGAAAGCCTTAGGAAAACGAAAGAATGAAGCGCCGTCGGAAATATAACGTGGTGAAGTCCGCTCTTAGCCTCGCTCGAGGTTCATGAAGAACCAGCCACTCCTTGAAGTTGATGGCATAACCAAATATACTTTCGAGTTGAACGAGCAACTACTGTCACTATCATCACTGCCACGCAACAACTTATTCCTCAGAACAACACATCGGACATGCAAGAGGTATGTCAATAATTCTCGCTTGTTGTATTCCTCTATGTAGGCCACAGCTGCAAAGCCCTGGGAAGGATTTGGCTTAAACGCGCAAGGCGACCAGGCAAAATCAGTCAGTAAGCGACATCCTAATAGCAGAACCATTCCAGCTCCGGGCCCCAAGACCCACATTATCATGGGTTATGGCATCTTTTTTTTCTTGACCCTTCAATATGTGTGGTCGTTTGATGTGGTCCGCATTGTAAACTAAGACCGTGACCGTAAAAACCAACAATCCCCAACGCCATGCTTCGTTTCAATTTCAGAATATGCAAATAGAATGGGGTCTGCCCCTCGCCTCGTCTCAATCAGGAACCTCCAGTCCGGTTGTGTCGTAGCGGTGATGAACTCGGTCCGGTCAGTCATTAAAACCGTTGTAAAACTCCAGGCGTTGCTAGATGCACGCAAACTGTCGAGAACTCCCTGTCTTCCATTCCCCTTTTTGTTAGGCATTTCAAAGTCCACCGATGAATCTTTGCCTATGCCCATATCTCTGCCCTTTTTGCTGACCTGTCATTTGAATAGACGGGCCGGTGATAACTTCTCGTGATCATAATTCTCATACCTGCGGCGTGGGTTCGAGGAATATCACGATCATGGACGATCTAGCAGGTAGGCTGACGCTCGCAAATATTGCTGCCTGTACGACGTGGTAGCACACGATTCGGAATGCTTTGTCCTTCCTTAAGCCGCTAGAAGGAACGTGGGCGTTCGATCCGCAAAGAATGGCCTGGACGACTTGAATAGCGAGGAACTTTTGCAGCTCGTAGGAGGGCAGCTGTAGACTCGGAATCGGTCGCACAATTTAGACACCAACCATGCCAGGTCCGTAGGACTGACGGGGTGTTCCAATTTGCTGGAAGGACTTGGCATTCTGCAAAGTGTCAGCGGAGGTTCTGTAACAGGAACAGAGTCAAAGGCTCTAAGCACCTTCTTTCTCCGCTTGGTGCCCTCGCCCTCGCCGGTTGAGTATCCCGTCTCAGCCCCTGTCTCGTCATCATACACCTCACCGTAACCCTCGAAGCTGCTGTCACCGTAGCTCCTCTTCTTGTTGGCCCTCCGCGGTCTGGCAGCCTCCTGAGCCGCTACGGACAGGGCCTTGGTCCGGGGCATGCCGCCAACGGCAGGGTGCATCGGCGTGCCAGGCGCCGTCGCCTTGGCCGACGTCGAACCTTTTGCCCCTCCAGCGAAGTCTCCTAGAAGCCCCTGATCCCACTTCTTGCTAGAGATGGTACCCCGAGCCATGGTGGTGGCTTGCTTTAGGGCTCTCTGCACCTCCGGTCGGAAGCCGTCCTCAATATCTTGCCCACGGACGAAATGCACGGTGAACTCGTCGCCTGGTACCGAGAGCAAGCTGAGAATTCCTTGCGGGTCATTCGGCTCCTTCTTCACCGGGTCGAAGTGTCCCATGAGGCCCAATTTCTTGATCTGGCCTTTGTACGTCTTACGCATGGCGTTCTTAGTTCCATCGGGTAACACACGGGCGACTTCTCCGGCGAGGCTGGTCAAGTCGTACATCTCAAAAACGTCCTCAGAAAGCAATGGCTTTGCCGGCTGCCATGACTTTTGCAAGACCAGGTACTTCTCTCCCACGTCCTCGTGGATATCCTTCAAAGCGGGCAGGCCATCGTCCATATGCATCCTCTTCTGGCTATGGCCCTGCTCTCCAACGTCCTCGTGGACGCGCTTCCGCTTGTGGGGAGACTCACCGCCCATGCTGACGTCAACTGTCGAGTCGGAAGGCAAGGCAGTGCCGTTGATGGAGTGCGCTGGGGTCGGCAGGGCTGTGGTGAAAGAAGTCATCGTGCTTTGCACACCCGATACAAGATCGGAATTACTGGGTGAGAAATGCGATGGGCTCTGCGGCGTCTGAGGATTAAATGACATGATGGCTTGCCGTAGGTCGCGGGTGGAGGCGGTGGGGTGGACGGATGATGGTGGCAACGACTCTGTTCCGACTGAGGTAAAATCTCAGCGATGCGACCGGCAAGTCGTGGAACGTCGAACGTCGAGACGACGAGAAGCCACCGAGGGCTGCGGTTGCTGAGCGGCACCAGAGAGTCGTCCTCGATAGGCGCGATTGATTGAGAGTCGGGTTAACGAGTGTTTGGTGTTCAGGGAGACAGGGAGGTCTGTCGCGTCACCGGCGACGGTCGGGAAGACTCGAGTCGCTTGACATGCACCACAGCGTCAAAGCGTCGTCGAGGACCGTGTAAATCGATGTCGCCTAGGCAGGACGATTGATTTCGGGCAGGTCGACCGTAACTGAAGCACGTCGTCGGCCGTGGAGATGGTGATGGCGGTGGTGGGCGGCTGGGTGGTGTCGGATACGGGTGAGCGAAGAGAAGGTTGGGTTGGGTTAGGTGAGTGGAGGCTCTCTGAAATGATTGATGGCGGCGGGCTTGCCTGGAAGTGGACGAGGAAGTGGGTCCCACTGTCTGAGTCCCGCCTGGTCGTTTCCGCTTGTGGTTGGCTAGCCGGCTGTGGCCAGGGTCTGGGCGCCCGTCAGCTGAAGAGGTCAGGGGTACAACGTCCGTCGGGGCCAGTCGTACGTGGTACAAAGTACACACATAAAGAACTTATTCCTGTCACTCTTTGATCATCGATCGTCGACCGTCCCATGTGCGCATTCACTCTTTTCAACACGCCCCGCAATCGCGGAGAGCATGGCCTGTTCCACTCACAATTTGTCGGTTTCTATTGAAACAATCAGCAGAGAATGTTTGGTTTCGAACGTGCGAGGCCGACCTTTGAGTCCAGTGGCCTAGGCCGGAGCCCGATCTACGGCTTGAATTCTTGGTCCAGTCAGTCGCCCGGTCAATAGCGCGTTGCCAGCTGCACCCTGTCAGTTGTACCTGGGTACCTCGGCCTCTGTGCGCCGGTGGTCATCCGCAAATCCTCCGCGCATCGGCACGGGGAATAGCGATGGATTATTCGGACCGCAGCGAAAAACCACATAGTATCTGTTGTTCTGCCTAATATAGACACGCGATGAGGATATTCAATGCCCGACAGATCTTACTTCTTTAATAAGTAGCATTTCCTTCTGACTGGGGACTCGGTCGTCGTCCGACTGAGCCCAAGCATCGGTACGGTCAAGGGATCTCACTTGAGGCTCGTGTTCTTGCTTTACCCATGGCGAAGACACTGAAGCCAACATCACAATGCCAGGCGTCTTTCTACGTGGTTCTCAACGGTTGACGAAAGCCCCCCCTCCTGCTGTCTCTCTCTAAAAAAAGAAGAAAGATCCTGGATGAACATAAAATACAATGAAGGCCCGGGGGTTTGGATGCCATCTACGAGTAGCTGATGAACCTCAGAGCTGCAGTCCTATGTGAAATGTCCAACACTTAGCGCCACTTTTTTTGTAATTTTTAGTTACTTTGCATGCAGCTGCCATAAACCGATTGTATCGGCGGATTTTGGAATCGGCTCGGTTCAGATCGCGGACCTGGCGTCACATTAGACGCGCAGCAGTCTTCGCCATCAGCAGGGATGGCCGTCTCCGAATGTGCTCTGAAGCCTCAGATGGCGCAATATGATGTATCTTTGGACAAGTGCATTTGGTATTAACTAGCATTTAATACGCAGTCCTGTCCGTCCAAGCAACTTTTGGCATCGAGGAAGCCCAGGATTATCCCGAGCTCGGAGTTGCTCCTGCCAGTGTCACGTCTGCTTGCGGTCGCATCATGATGTGTGAGTTGCTACAAGCCCAATATATATGGAAACAGTCATGAAAGGTAAGCAAGCAGTGGAGGTGTGTTGATTGCTTGCGTGCGCATTTAAGTCTCATCGTACGCAAGTGGGCCGAAACGGTCCTATAAGGGGTTGCTTCAAGCCATCCCGGCAGATGGAGAGCCAAACCTTTTGAGGTCAATGAGAATGAGATCTGGAATTATTCAGTGAACTATAATGGCTCAGCAAGTTCAAGGGAATGCAAGCATGCAGCCGCCATGAATACTAAAATGTGGAGTGTCAGGACGTCACGTCCAGTTCCTCCGGAGACAACTTCTCAAGCCCGCGTCCTCGTACGACTCCGCAAGACGCAAGCGAGTGGGTCTGATGGGTCTTGGGTAGGAACGGCTTCTTGAGCGACTTGCGACCCAACCGGGACTGCGGGAAGAATAGATCCAAGAGGCGAGCAATCAGTTCGTTGACAATGCCCATGTTGCAGATCGATTGACTCTGGGGGCGGATCGCATTCTCTGTTTAAGTGGGTAAAGAGCCGGCAGTGCGGGATCATGGCCGCATACCATCCAACCATATTATCACGTCCCATGGGCCCAGGCTTCCTGTGCGCGTGCCTGATCGTCAAACTGAGGTTTGGAGCAAGATCAGGTTTTCCGGCTGCAAAGAGGCCCGGAGCCAGCAACTTTAGGGCTGCAGAGTTTGTGTAAGCCATGTCAAGGAAGCAGCGTTGCAACTTACGGGAGACATGACTGACCCGAGGTGGGACTCGGAACCGGAAGGCGAATATCACGCCCATTTATTGGCCTCTGCCCCCTACAGGTGAAAATGTAGTCGTTCGTGAGCTCGGTGATCAGTCCTAACCTCGGAAATGTTCTTAGTGGTGTTAGACTGTGCAGCAAACCACCCCCTCCCTTCCCCCACCGCTGTCCCGAAGCAGGGTTTGGCTAGGGTTCTCAGCTGCGTTTGGAGACCAGACACCAGCCTCCAAAACCAACCAGCCCATTTCACCGGTTCTTTTCCCCCAAGGATCTCGCAGGGACCTGCGAATCAATCTTCAAAATTTGTCGGCAAGGTCACTCCGGTGAAGAGGACATCTTCGCCCTGCCAATCCGGTCGCCCACCGCGGCTGAAACACGATCTGGTCGACACTCAGGACGCGCCTCGTCAGGCTCTTCAAAGACAATGGCCGCTGCACCTCCAGCGACAGATGAGTCCTCAATCACCTATGAGGAGCTCAATGACTTGAACGCCGAGTTTGACGACGCAGAAACGGAACTGAGTATGGTCCTCCACTTTTGTTGCGTTGTAGGGCTGCCATCATCGCCCACCTTCGCCATTGGCCGCTGGTACGGCATGATGAGACAGAAAACGAGAAGCACACCACTCTCAGAGAAGTGCACACCGTGACCTGATGCAGCAACTTACTGACATTCGTTGTAGTCCGGCAAGAGGTGGTGGTCAAGCGGCCTCTCTACGAGAAGCGACACAAGGTCGTCTCGCAAATCCCAAACTTCTGGCCCTTGGTCTTCGAGCAAGCACCGCCAGATATCGACGAGTTCATCCAACCGTCGGACTCTTCCTTGCTCTTGACGTCACTGAAGTCTTTATCGGTGACGCGCTTCGAGATCGAGGATGGAAATAAAGGCGATCCTAGGAGCTTGTGCTTTAGATTTGAATTCAGCGCCAATGACCATTTTGAGGATAAGATCATCGAGAAGAAGTTCTGGCAGAGACACTCGAAAAGCGGTTGGACCGGTCTTGTCAGCGAGCCTGTTGAGATTCACTGGAAGAAGGGTAAGGATTTGACGGGAGGCCTGTTGGGAACGGTGAAGAAGGTCTGGGATGCACGGCAAGCCAAAGGCAAGGCAGGGGACGAGAAGGCCCGGGACTTGTCCACAGATGAGAAGTCACTCAAGAAGAAGATCGAGAACACCGGTCTCGGTGGGTTGAGCTTCTTCGCATGGTTTGGCTATGTTGGTCGAAATGTGTCCGCCGAGGACAGCCAAGAGGCCTTGGAAAAGGCACAGAAGGAACGCATTGCCAGACAGAAGGGCTCCCACCAAAATCCTAATGGCGGCGACGACGACGATGAGGAAGAAGAAGAAGATGAAGAAGACGAGAACGATCTGGAGATCTTCCCAGAGGGAGACAGTCTCGCCATTCACATCTCGGAGGATCTGTGGCCAAATGCTATCAAGTACTTCAGTAAGTATAGGAACGGACCCCTGGAGAGAACTCCATGCTTATCATTCCACAGCCCAGGCACAGGAGCAAGACGAAGTCAGCGACGATGATTTCGAGTCTGATGCGGACGATGATAAGAAGGAGGATGATGAGGTTTCAGAGGAAGAGCCCCCTGCCAAAAGACGGAAGACATGAGCACTGAGCAGCAGCAGGCATCGTGGTCGACAGAGAGCATAGTGCGCACGGATGCTAATAATAGACCGTTGGCCTGAAGATCACCCAAAGACGGTCTGAAGTCGACGGCCTTCTTTCAACCTACGGGCGGGGTCGGCAGCCACATGCACGACCATCAGAATGAGCACTTCAAGACCAGTGGTTCAGACGAATATGAGATGCAGCGTCACTCGCGGGCTCACGCGAGGGTCCATCACAAACCTGGTAATGAGTCGCGAGGCGTCTGAGGCGTCTGAGGCTGGCCACAGCTCTCGTTTCGGGAAAGGCGCTGATCGCGTACACCAATCGCTTGCCGCCCTTGTAGGACGCCGCTTTCCCTCCTGGGCGCGAGGTCGGCCAAAGCTTTTAACCTTAATCCCACCTCTCTGCGGATTCCTCTGTAGACTTACAAGACGGTACCTTGCAGCGAGGCATGAATGCACAGTCGCGCAGAGGTACCCGAAAGCGTGAGGGCAAATTACCCACTCTTCTGCGGTGTCTGAAAGCCCAGTATTTGACCTCGAAACGCCCTCCCGAACAATAAGCCATGGGGGATCTGCGGAGATAAGCTCAAGATCTGCAGATTGCCAATTGACCGTACCCTCAAATTTCTTTTCGTGGCAGCCCGTCGCAGGACCGTCCGCTGGCGAGGGCAAGTGACAGGTGCCAGCTTGCGTGACTTGGAGTGTCTGGTGAGGGTGGAGCAGGGGTCCCGGCGGCCGGCCGTCTTGAGACTGGATAGCCCAAACCTCGAACTTGGGCCGTTTCACTAGCCCGCCTGCCCCCCTCGGGGGGAACTGCACAGCCTCGTGGCACGTCGAGCATCCGATGAATTAGGCGTGTGATTGTAGATTTGTTGTCCTGCGGCGTGTGACGGCATGGCCCCCATTTTGGCTTGTGAGTATACTGGAAATGGGGTGAAGGGGTGAAGACACCGGCCTGTCCAAACTTGTTCGATTGACAGGTTTCCATCCCACACCTTCTCTTTCCCTTCTACCGCTCTTGTTGCCTGGGCACAACTTTATTCACACCTCCAATTACTGCCCAGCCCTGGTGGTGCGTACATTCATTAATCTGTTAACTTTTTGCTTCTCTTGTGTGCTCCAGGCCGAGTGACGCTTTCTCTTCCCGCCCCCGATCTTGTGATCGAGCCTCGAGGCCGAGGTTACTGGATATCCCGAGGCTCGATTTCCTTCTTTTCTTTCAGTGTGATGCTGTGGAGACCGCAGAGCGGCTTGGTATTACAGACTTATTTCTTTGCTGGTCAAACCGAGGATTAGACAGACTGGCTTCCGTCGTGTAATTTCATGATGAAGGGCGTGTTGGGTGCCGCAGGGCTGTTGAGCCTGCTCTGCCAGAACACTCTTGCCGTCGAGCTCACGATAAACGATGATAGTGAGTGCTCCTCCTATCCTACCTACACCTGCCCAGATGAAATATGTTGGCTGACTGATTCTACAGATTCGATAAAGGATGCGGCTGGCACGATAGCATTCGGGTTGATGAAGTTCTACACGGGCAACAACACAGGCGATGTCCCCGGCAACCTGCCGTCGCCATACTTCTGGTGGGAGGCAGGGGCAATGATGGGGACCATGATCGACTACTGGCTGTTCACCAAGGACGAGACCTACAATGCCGTGGTCACGCAGGCAATGCTGCACCAGGCAGGCGACGACCGGGACTTCATGCCGGCCAACCAGACGCGGACCGAGGGCAACGACGACCAGGGGTTCTGGGCGATGGCGGCCATGTCGGCGGCAGAGAACAGGTTCCCGGACCCGCCGCCGGACCAGCCACAGTGGCTCGCTCTCGCCCAGGCCGTGTTCAACGAGTACACGACGAGGTGGGACGAGCAGACGTGCAACGGCGGGCTGCGGTGGCAGATCTTCACCTTCAACAACGGCTTCAACTACAAGAACTCGATCTCGAACGGGTGCTTCTTCAACCTCGCGGCGCGATTGGCGCGGTTCACCGGCAATCAGACGTACGCGGACTGGGCGCAGCGCGTATTCGAATGGGAGCAGGGCGTCAACCTGATCACGTCCGACTTCCGCATCTACGACGGCGCAGGGGTGGACAACGGGGCCAACTGCACCAAGCCAGACGTGATCCAGTGGACGTACAACGCCGGCATCTACATGCACGGGTCTGCCATCATGTACAACATCACCTCGGGGGCGGAGCAGGCCGAGTGGAAGCAGCGACTGGACGGGATCGTGACCGAGGCGACATCAGTGTTCTTCAACGACAGCATCGTAATGGAACAGGCGTGCGAGAACGTCGAGCTGTGTGACACGGACCAGCAGAGCTTCAAGGGCTACCTGCTGCGGTGGTTGTCGGGCACGACCCAGGTGGCGCCCTACACATTCGACACCATCATGCCGTTGCTGCAGAAGACGGCGACGGCGGCCGCCAAGGCCTGCACAGGGTCGCCGGCCACGGGCTTCAACGGTCTCGCCGGCACGGCGTGCGGGTTTAAGTGGACGACGGGCGGGTTCGACGGGCTGGTCGGCGTGGGCCAGCAGATGAGCGCACTGTCGGCCGTCACGTACTCTCTCACCAAGAGGGTGGAAGCTGGCGGCGGCGGGGCGAGTGGTGGTGGTAGTGGCGGCGGCGGCGGGGGCTCGACGGCGCCAGTGACGGCGAACACGGGCGGCACTTCTCAGGGTGATCCGAACGCTGGAATCGAGAACAAGGACAAGCTGCCGGTGCTGGAGCCGATCACCATGGGCGAGAAGGTGGCAGCCGGCTTCCTGACGAGTGCGATCGCTTTAAGCATTCTTGGGGGATCGGTTTTTGTGATGACATGAGGCGACAACCCTGGTGGCTCTGTCCTACGATATGACATGATATGATTTGGGTATGACAGATATCGTCTTCGGGGTTGACTCCGGTCCGCCCACAGACCCGGGGATCTGCGGCGCATTTCTATTAGGTTGACTGGGGACTGGGACAGGCAATCCTGTTCAGGTCGATTGTCGATGGGGATTGGGTTGCGATGTTAATCATGCAGGTCTCCTGAAGCTCCGAGGTTTTCTGGCTGGGCGCAGTGCGACACGCCGAGACCGACTTATTACGAGTGGCAAGCCGTGGAGGTTGCGGGTCACAGCACGGGACAGGTTAGGAGCAGACAGCATGGGTGCGTGGGAGAGGGTGGATAGATTTTACTGCATGATTGATGGATGGATGAATGAGGAGATACCCATTGCAGATCAGAAATCAAATCGAAAGCCAATATGCACGTACGGTCTGCACACACACAGGCGAAACATACAAATTAGCGGACCGGATGGATGACTGTCGTCGAACGGATAGGTCAATGGCCAGAGTGAAAAGTCAAACCCCGGAAAAAGACTGTCGGAAAACATACCCGGCCCGCCGAGCTGGGACCGTACCGATGCGATGGCGATGGGATGGAGGGGATGCATGCAGACAAGATGGATGGATGGGGTCGGAATGGGAGGGGTCGGTTGGGTTGAGAGCGAGTTACGAGGAGGGGGCGGGGTGACGACGAAGGTGGACGAGGCCGACCCGACGAGCTGCACCGGAGGGGACCAGACTCTCGCTAAAGGGACCCACCGTTCGGGCGGCTGCCCCAGTGGACGTGGACGGGGACGGGGTTGGCAGGTTGAATGGGGTAGCCGCTGTAGGTCAGGGAGGTTGCATCACCCCATCCGTTCCCCCGCAGCGGCCCCCGCGCGTGACAGGCTCATCCCACTGCGATCCACAGCCGACATTCTAGATTCCTCCGCCCGGACTTGCTCACCCTGACGTTGACTGCCTGACCCTGATCGCGCCTGGCACCATTTGTGTCTGCCACGGCCACCGAGCCCTGTGGCCAGTAGAAGCTGCCAGTGGCCTGCATGGGTCGATCCGTCCGTCGCCTGCTAGACTATTAGTTACCGGCGAGGACCACGCCCAGGTAGGTATCGTGATGTGAGTGCTCTCTCGACCCAGCTCCTCTCCCCTCAATTCTTCCGTCAATCAGTAAATTTTCCATCCTCCTTCTCAACCACCCAGTGGGCCCTTATAAACCCTTCGCGTACGCCGGCCTCTCACTCCAGACAGCTGCATACACACAGTAGCCAGGCCCAGTCGAGCGTAACACAGGACAAATATTATATTGGTGCCATCCGCCTCACATAGCAGAGCTCAAAGCAATCTCATCCCTCAAACTGGCGAGGCTCGCAGTCGCTGCTTGTGTCACACACAAAACCCCGCCTCATCATGTCTGCTAAACATTTCGTCAACGACCCGGCGCACCTCGTCAACTCGGCCCTTGAGGCCATCACCTTCACAAACCCCTCTCTGGCCCTCGACAGACACAACAAGGTCATCTACAAGCGCCCCACCCCCAATGACTCCTCAAACCCCCAGGTGAGCATCGTCTCCGGCGGCGGCGCCGGCCACGAGCCCTCCTTCTCCAGCATGGTCGGCAAGGGCCTGCTGTCCGCCGCCGTCTCCGGCACCATCTTTGCCTCGCCCTCCGCAGAGCAGATCCGCGCCGCCATCCAGACCCGCGTGAGCCATGACAAGGGTGTGCTCGTCACCGTCATGAATTACACTGGCGACGTCCTCAACTTCGGCATGGCTGTCGAGAAGGCTCACGCCGGCGGCGTCGATGCCGAGATGGTCGTCGTGGGCGACGATGTCGGCGTCGGGAGGGCCAAGGCCGGCAAGGTCGGTCGCAGGGGCATCGCCGGTACCGTGCTCGTCCACAAGATCTCCGGCGCCCTGGCCGCCCAGGGCTACAGCCTCAAGGATGTCGCCAGGGTCGCCAGGCTCACAGCGGACAACCTGGTGAGCGTCGGCGCAAGTCTGGAGCACGTCCACGTGCCTGGCCGCGCGGCACCCAAGGCTGATGACCCGGGCAATCTGGGTGCCAAGGAGGTCGAGATTGGCATGGGCATCCACAACGAGGCCGGAAGCGGCAGGGAGGAGGTTGAGTTGCCGCAGTTGGTGACCAAGATGCTGAAGCAGTTGCTGGACCAGGAGGACAAGGACAGGGCGTTCCTGAAGGTCAACTCCAACGAGATCGTCTTGTTGGTGAACAACCTGGGCGGAGTAAGCGTCCTCGAGCTGGGAGGCATCACCGCCGAGGTTGTCAAACAATTGGAGAAGGATCATGGCGTCCGCCCTGTCAGAATACTGAGCGACACTTACATGACCAGTCTAAATGGTCTGGGCTTCAGCATCTCGCTGCTAAATGTCGTGAACACCGACATCGGTGGCCCAAGCATGATCCAATTGCTGGACTACCCGTGTGAGGCGATCGGGTGGGCGGCCCCTATCTCCAAGGAAACTTGGGAGGATAAGAACCAGGCGACACGAGAGGACACTTCGTCAACAGGTAGCGAGGTCAAGCCCAGTGGGCTGAAGTACGATGCCAGCATTGGCTCCAAGGCCTTGCAAAAAGGCCTCGAGTACATCATTTCAGTCGAACCAGACGTCACTCGGTTCGACTCGGTAGTCGGAGACGGAGACTGCGGCATCGGGCTGAAGAGAGGCGCAGAAGGTAAGCAAGCATGATCTCGCCCGTCACTTTTTGGTCTGTCCTCTGACACATTGAACCTAGCAATCATCGACCACCTGAAGACCACCCCCCTGAGCGGGGATGCCGTGGTAGACGCCGCCAACATTGTCTCCGTCGTCGAGATGGCGATGGACGGCACCAGCGGTGCAATCTACGCCATCTTCCTGAACGCGCTCGTCCACGCCCTCAGCACGCTGGCTCCCGGCGACGCGTCGCCAAAGGTCTGGGCCGAGGCCCTAAAGCAGTCTTGCGAGGCGCTTTCAAGGTACACGCCCGCGAGGCCCGGCGACCGCACCCTGGTCGACGCGCTGTACCCCTTCGTCGACACGCTGGCGGAGACTGGAGACGTCCAGAAGGCGGCCGAGGCCTCGATAGCCGCCGCGGAGGCGACGCAGGGCATGGTCGCGAGCCTGGGCCGCACCGTCTACGTTGGCGGCTCCGGCTTCAAGCAAGTGCCCGACCCAGGCGCGTGGGGGCTGGCATATTTCTTCCTCGGTGTCGCAGGTCTGAAACCCCCCAAGTCGGCCGAGGAGGGCTGGGAGGCGGTGTGAGCTATTAGTTGCCTCTCCCCCACCCCCAGCCAAAGTGCTTGGTCTGCGCGGAGTTGTGAGCTGGAGGTTTGGGCTTTTGTCGTTGGAGGGCGTCCGGACTATAATACCTAATGTTGGTTTTTCCATGTCAAGTAACACACAGCATGTATGGTGGTCGAGCCTCATGCATGCGAAAGCAAGTATCTGTTTGAATCCCAGAAAAAAGTCGACTCAATTCTCAACGCCTATGTCCATATGTGAATGACCTTGACCCTTTTTTGAAAGCAAGCATAACACACCCTGACGACTCGGACAGTAGTCCTCCAAGGGGTATCGTGAAACGTAAAAGGCAGCCCCTAATCAGCTCAACAGCACCAAGATGACGGAGTCGCCTCGCAAGAACCTGCATGCCCACGTTAGCATCGAGACCCACCAGCGGACGGAGGAGCGGCGCTGCTCTTGGTTTTGGAAAATGCGCACATCTTGCTGATGAACCTGTCCTTGTTGACCGGCCGGCCCTTCTTGCCGCTGGAGAGCTTGGGCGTCTCAGTCCACATCTCCTTTACGTTCTCGAGCACCATGTTGCAGTGCCGGTCGAACGCTTTTACCCGCGCCAGGAGCTTCCTGTTGTTCCGTATCGAGATCAGGACCTGGGTGTGGCTTCGGACGGCGGTCTGGAGGATCGAGAGGGGGCCCGCGGAGAATTCATCTGTTTGCCCGGCTGTGTGTTAGCTACTGCGTGGTGGGTTGCTGGGTGTGTCCCCTCCTGCGGGTGCCTGATGCCGCCTCCTGCGCGCGGGCAATGCCATCAACGGTGGCACACCGCGCGCACATTTACGCGGTCAACGTGGACAAGGTGTGGACGTACGCTCTTCTAGTTGGGATATCTCGTATTCGCTGTTGTCAAGTCAGCCAGCCCGTCAAGTCAAGTGGGCGATGAGACGCGACAGATTGCGGTGGACGGGACGCACGTGAGTTCGTTGCGAGGCTTCGTGAGCAATTCCCTGCATTGTGATGTTAGTCGTCAATTACAGTAACATAAGCTCAGAACGGATTACTGACTGGATCTTAGGGTCGGCCATTGTGCCTGTGGAGTAGTCGGCGCTGTGTGTATGATTTCAAGCTCGTAGACAAGAGACGAGGCCGCGGCTTTCACGTCCAACCCAGCCAGCGCGGCGAGACGTCGCCTAGAAAATTGGGAGCTCCCCAAGGCCAGCTGTGGTTTGATTGGGCGAGATTGGCGGGAGGTGGAGCCCTGGCCGGTCCGGGGCGTGGATGACGCCCCAAGCTCTCAATGTTCCGCGGTTGGAGGACCTTGTCGGCAAATTTGGAGCTTCTGAGGGACCGTCGCAACTAACTAACTCGTCCGCAACCCCCATTCCCTCTTTTCACTCCTTTTCGACCTGTTCTTAGTTCGGTCAGTCGGCCTTCGATGCGCATCCGCCGGGAATAGTCAGTTCGAAGGTCACCAAATTTTTGTAAATGTTCGCAAGGGCGCTCTCGGCACGAGCTGGCCTGACAGCATCAGCGCGCCACTGGCCCTGCAGAGCCGCCATCATGTCTCCTCTCAGAGCCAAGATCTTGGAGCCGGAGCAAGGCTCAAGGACAGCTGTATGCCCGCCCAGAGATCGAATAATTGGGCAATTGAATAATGCTGACACCCTTCAAAGTCCTCATTATCATCATCGGCACCAATGTGGAAACCGCAGGAAGGCGACGAGGCCGAAGATGTCGTCTTCAGCAGTTTATATGGCCTACGGACGATCGAACTGAACCGACCGTCGAAACTCAACTCCCTCAACGGTTCCATGATCCGCAAAATAGCACCGCGACTCATCGAATGGCAAAAATCAGACATGGCCAACGTGGTCGTCATGAAGGGCGCAGGGAAGGCTTTGTGCGCCGGAGGAGACGTCGCTGCCCTGGCAAAAGCAAACATGACAGGAGAACAAGGCCAAAGGTCGTCTGATGAGTATTTCGCGCTCGAGTACAAGCTGGACCACCTTATTGCGACCTATCAGAAGCCCTACATCTCCTTCATGGACGGCTTCACCATGGGCGGCGGCGTTGGCCTCAGCATCCACGCGCCATTCAGGATAGCGACGGAGCGCACCGTTTTCGCTATGCCCGAGACTACGATTGGGTTCTTCCCTGATGTCGGCGCTTCTTTCTTCCTGCCGCGTATGTCCGGCGCCGTGGGCACCTACCTGGCACTGACCAGCGAGAGACTCAAGGCTGCAAATGTGTTCTACGCGGGCATCGCCACACACTACCTGCACTCCACCACGCTTCCGATGCTCGAGTCACGGCTTGCGGAGCTTAGATTCAGGGATTTCGACAACTTGGAGAAACGACTGTCGCTCATCAACGACGTCATCGAGGAATACTCCACCGGACTACCACACGATCAGCCGGTACTGCTTGGAGGCGAGTTGCGCAAGGCCATCGACCGGTGCTTCTCGAAGCCCACGGTAACCGAAATCCTGCGCGCCCTTGAGGAGCAACCGGAAGGCCCGCTTAAGGAGTGGGCGGATAAAACGATAGCGACTCTCAAAGCCAGGTCTCCGACGTCCGTCCATGTGGCGTTGAAGCAAATGGAACAGGGCCGGCAGTGGAGCATTGCCGATACGTTCAAGAGGGAACACCAGATCGCTGCCAAGTTCATGCGGCACGGTGACTTCACCGAGGGCGTGAGGGCACAGCTGCTCGACAAGGACATGAAACCCAAGTGGCAGCCGGCAAGCCTGGAGGACATCCAGGATGGTGACAACATTACGCAGCCGTTCTTTGAGATCTCGAGAGACGTGGCGCCGCTACAGCTGCTGACAGATGAGGATTATACCGAGTACCCTTGGGCGAGATTTGGGATACCAAGTGAGAAGGACGTCAAGTATCTGGCGGAGACGAAGAGCTACACGCAGAAACAGATCATGAACGCCTTTGCTGCTCAGAGAAATGGCAAGCAGGGCGTGCGGGAGGTCGTGAGCGAAATCGTGGCACGGAAAACAAAGGTGATCCCCGGCAACGACATTGCCAAATGGGTGGAGGAAGAGTAGCAGATGGTCGCTTAAACTGTGGTGAGTGAGGAGAAGAGAGATGCTCAGATTTAGAGTGGCGAAAGGAGCTTTGCCCTGATGCACAGGCTGTACGAAATGTATATTTTGCTACGTGCAGGCGACTGTAGACCTCAGAACCAGTATCAGATATTCGCTGATAACTTAAAATCTGGTGGGTGATGCATGATGGTTAGCAGACTTGCCCTTGTTATTCTCGAATGCGGCTACAGCCTTGGTGCGGGGAGATCCTAAATGACACGATATTACTGGATGCAAATGTGACGGCGGCGAGGCTTTCTATCCGTGAATAAATGTGAGAATGTAGGTAAGATGGCGACAGAGAGGTGTTGTCCGGGGCTTGAGTCATTGGGTATTAGCGGCCGTGTTGCTCGGGGGTATAAATAAGAGCCCCGGACCCCCCGTCATATACGCAAAATCCCCCAAATTCCTCTACTTCTCTTGTTTGATTTGGTTCGGCATTTGATGGTGGGATGGCTGCCTTCTGAGACGCCGGAGCTGTCCTGAAAGTTCAAGTGCTTAAGTCCGATCGACAGCCGACAGTCAGTTGGGTGGGTGCGACCAGCGCCTAAGGAACGTCATCCTTATCCTTATCTGTGTGGGGACCCGTTTTGTCTTGGACAGAGCGGCGCTACTCAGGTCCTGTATGCTACATCCTACCCTGGCGAGGTACCTGCATCCTGTCTCTGTGCGGCTGATCGTCTGGGAGCTACCCCTGTCGACCTCTTCACGTCCCGCCTGCAGCTGTCGGTCAGCTCAATCCCTCGTCGCGTCAATTTGTTTGTACCCGTGCCGCACAGCGGGCGTGTCGCGATACCTCCCATAGTCTATCTTGATATCACTTTCTTTTCCTCCCTCCTCCTCCTCAACCTAATTACACACCACACGTTGCAACATATTTCGTACACACAGCACAAGCCAGGAGGACCTGCAGGCTCTGAACAACTTGATCCAAGAGCATCGCGAGAATTTCACGTCGTCGTCGGTCCAATTGGCCCGTGTTTTTACCGCGCTCAGCCGGCCACCGCCCGGGCCTGTCCCCTGGCACCTGCGAAGATCCACTCCACGCTTGCAAAGGACGCGTGAAAGCAACGAGACAGAACGCGACCTTCGTGGCAGCAAACCCGATCAAGGTCCAAACCACTTACCAGCCTTTAATTGCTTTTCTTCCCATACAACTACGGCCAAACCCATCAGACCCATTTATTAGCAACCCTCCCGTCCATCTCTTGTCGATACTTCTCACGCGTCCCACCGACCCCATCGTCGTCCATCTACCAAGCTTTCTTTCTCTCCTCTATCTCTCGAGCCCCAAACACACACACACACACACACACATTTACTCCCCACCGCTCTTCTTCAACTTGATCCTCGCCGCCGTGGTGAAGCGCCTACGTTGCATGCATGTACGAATATTGAACGACTATGTCGTTCCCTAACGCCGCGGGCTCCCAAGGCGGTGCCCCCTGGGCGCAGTACCACTCTCATGGCCTTCCACCACCATCACAACCTCCTCAAGAGGCCGAGGGCACGCAAATGCGGCCCATGGGACGTAAGCCTATGGCACTCTGCTTGATCTCCTCCCCATCTAAAGCTCACCTTTTACTCTGCAGTCAAAGTCAGCTACACGTTCGAGAGGGACCAACAAAACTGTCTAGCACGCTGGCCCCACACTCTGCAAATACAGACAGTACCCATCGACGAGAGGACCACGATCGGCGTTATCGACTTGAGAATATGCCTGCAGGCACTTGCCCAGTGCAGCCCCGAGATCGTCAACCAGCCTGATAAAGATTATGCCGTTTACGCCTTGGACTACTCCGAAGACGACACCCCACTGGTCGGACAAGGGATGCTGTCATGGGGGCTCGATCAGACGGTTGTTAGTCCGGAGCAGAAACTAGTCACCGGGCGCGTTACTAAGAACATGCTCGCCATCTTTGGCAACGGCGTCAAAGAGACATTGGAGGTCAGGCTAAAGCTCAACTCTGTTCCCAGAATGCAGCGGCCTCAAACTTCCCACAACCCCGAGGTCCAACGAGGCTACGGAAGTAATGCTCCGACACCTACGCCGACCGATGCTGCCAGCGAGTGGTCATCTTTGATGCAGTCGAACCCCGGTTTCGGTCGTCCCGCAAATGGTCCTTCGATGCCTAGTCCAAACCTCGCTCCTGCGAGGTTTGGAACTCCTATCCAAATGCCTAGCCCGGCTCCAGACATGCGGCCCGATCCCTTTGGAACACTGCCTGCAGCGCCTACGCCTCCACCGCCGAGCGTCACAGGGCCTCAGCCGATGGCACCTATGTCGTCGTTTGCCCCAGCACCGTCATCCCAAGGCCTGGCTCCTGAGAACACATCTGCAACGTCAAAGAGCGCTGGCCCTTCGGCGTCTGCACCAACAAAGAAACCTAAGAGATCTTCATCGAAGGCACCTAAGAAGAAAACGGCAACGGGAAATCCTAGAGGGAGGCCGCCTAAGCGGCCGAGACAGGACGGCGGCGATACGTCTGCCCTCGAAGACGCGACCGACGGAGATGAGCCACACAAAAAGAAAAGGGCTAAGACCACTAAGGCTGACTGGCCCAAGGGAGCACCGTTAGATTCCGCTCCTGGATCTCTGCGAGTCGCTGCTAGTACATCAGGTTCCCTGCGCACCATGAGGCCTGCCGCGTCTGGCCCCAGCGGAGTCGGAGGAAGCCACCTCCAAGAGGTCCCTCGCGCACCAACGCCTGTACCTGGCCAAGCGCCTCCCCGTCCTCTCTCCAAACCATTATCTCAAGCGCAGTCAAGGAGACCTTCAGTGCTCGGGTACGATGGCTCGACTAGATATCAAGTCTTTGACGGTGGTATACCTGGACCACCAGGTCAAGACGCCCGTTCGCCTTCGGAATCCATCTGTCAATCACCACGCCAGGCTTACACACCAGAGGAGAGCCCCGCGGACATCGGCTCTAGCCCTCCGGTACCGAGATCAGCTCATTCTATGCGATCTAGCCCGCCGCTTTCCAGTCCTGTCCTGCCACCAATGCCGATGCCGCAACCGGATTCTGGCTTCATGAGTGGAGGATTTGACTCCATTGCCGATTATGACGATATCACTCTGGCCACTTCTTTGCCTCCGCGATCAGAGGAGCCAAGCGTCGCAGAAGCATCACGTCCAGGCACCGCCAAACGGCCGAAAGCAGCGTCGAAGGCGGGAACGATGATCATTGAGCAAGTTTGCCCTGGACCTCCAGAGCTACTTCCACAACAGAGCATATACAAACCCAAATCCTCGGCGCAAGCCCTCAATAAAAAGAATCGGGGAACCGGTACGAAGGCAGTGGCTTATCCGTTGAAGAGAGCAAATACTGAGCCAAATCTTCGACGACAGGAAACGCCCGTTGAACCAATTGGCCCGCCGCCGATGCCCCAACCGCCCTCGGGGCTCGAGGTCGAGAAAAGGGATCTGTCACAAACAGGCTCAGGGACTGAGCCATCAGAATTACCGCGTGAAGCGTCCTACGAACCAAAGGCGCCTGAGACTGCTGCTTTGCAGTCAATCGAAGACCCCGAAGATGGCATTTTGCGCCTACTGGACCAGCCTCTGGCTGACGGCTTGCCCGCGGTTGATGCACTGGAGGGAGGTCTTGCGTTGCCGGCAATGTCTGAGCCACCACAATTTCCTTCTCATCGGCCTTCAACCGCAGAGGCACTTATTTCGGCCTCAAAACCGTCCGTTGCGGCCAGTAATCCGGGTTTACCAGAGCCCTCCAATCGTCCCTACTTCTTGGAGGAAGAGGAAGATCAAGGTCCGCCGAGCAAGAACATTTCTCGAAAGCAGTCGATCAAGGCAAAACTGGAACAAGCGATTGAGGCTGGCCAGATGCCGACTTTCTGCTCGAATTGCGGCGCGATCAGCACACCAACCTGGCGCAAAGTCTTCTCACAAAACTGTGAAGGGAGTCCCGAATTCCCCGTGTTTTCTGACAAGCCCGGTTTCATCACGGCCATCATTATTACGAAGCGGGATGAGAACCAGAAGCCTCTGGAATACCAGGTGATCAAGAAAGCCCTTGGACCAACTGAGGACAAATCCAAATGGACTGAAGATATGCTCTGCAACTGTAGGTCTCTTGACAGCTTTGCTGAAGAGCAATGGACTGACATTCAATAGCTTGTGGGATTTGGCTCAGCAAGTTCAAGAACCATCGGCCTGCGGACAGGTGGGAGACTGATGCAGCCCAGATTGGTAAACCTCGCAAGAAGAACAATGGAAAACCTCGACCAAAAAAGTCGAAGGCCCAAAACAAGGGTGCGGCCAATCTGACTTCTGAGGCTTATTTTACCACGGACCCGATCGGTCCTGCCGATGAGGGTTCTTCGCCAGAAAATGGTGACGAGGTCATGCTTTTGCGGGGACCAACAACTGAACCGCCCAGTCGTGAGCGTGGCACCAAGTCACAATCGGCCGGTCTAACAGATTCTTTCGTTGGTTCAGATCATCAGGGTTCATCCAAATCGCAGGACAACGGTATGGCTCAGGGCCCTACCGCTTCCGAAGAAGAAGATTTAGGAAGGACCCGCCGACTATTGTTTCCCTCCCCTAAAAAGGATGGCCAGCCAAAGGTGCTTGGCGAAGTTGCGATCAATATCGTGAAGACGTCGCCGACCTTTGAGAGATCGAAAAGGGCCGCACTCGAACAGGAGAATATGCACCTGGATACCGAGGGGGACTGGAAGCTTCTCGCCACACCAAAAGCCGGTGCTACGCAAGTTGATGACGATATGGCGGACTTGTTTGGTACACCTCCGCGCCCATCAACACCTCCCCCAAAGGAGAGGAATAATAGTGGTCATTTCAAGACGCCTACGCGACCAACGCCAAGCCATCGACCTATCACTAGGAGTGTGTCCAAGTCGATACGGTCGGCACGTTCGGTTGTGAAGTCACCTGGACATGCCCTCCTTGCTCTGCAACAAACACCTACCAAGACGCCACGAGTATCGAGTGCCACGAGGCGCAATGGCCAGCAGCACGATCTCAACAGCCTTCCAATGCAACACTTACACGCACACTTTTCCCTCGACAATAGTGACATCGGCATGTTCAGTGAAGCACATAGCCTGTCAATGACCACCGGCGAATACGATTCGCCCTTCTCGTCGACACTGAACCAGCTCTTGTCGGAGGCTCATGATTTCACGACAGGCTCGTCAGCCCACGGTCTGGGCGATTTAGACCTGGCAAGCTTGCCGAACCTGGATAGCGACGCAGTACTGTCGGGGCACCTAGAGACTCTGGACTTTGGCCATTTCCTGACGACCGACGCGGTGATGCCCAGCTCGCCACCGTTGATCAGCAAGGATGGCGGACGAGGGGCACATGTGTCCTTTGGCGTTGCTGCCCCGACGAGCCTGGACGGCGAGGGCGTCTCGTGGGAGAGCTTCGGAGAGGCGATGATGGCAGATGCCGGAGAGGGCGAGTAAGCGCCCGACGCATGGTGTTGGCGGTCTCCCACCCCGTGCGCTCGTCACGGGTGTTATGTTTTGCTTTTGTCAGCTACCACTGCCGGAGTATGGTTTTGTGTTTGGCGTTTGTAGCAGGATTTGTTGGACTAGACACGGCCTACGGGCGACTAGGAGCGTATATTTTGATTTGTGCAGATTCTGGGCACTTTGTCATTAACCAATTCAGACAGCAGTACTTGCCCCTCAACGCAGCACATCGGCCACTTGATGTTTTAGTGAGAAATTAGAGATTTCCAAACGCATTCACACGGACCTTTGGCAGCCCCCTCGTTGTGATAATTTTTTTTGAATGTCCATCAACCTTTGTTAGTTGAGACGGGTCATAGCTATGTACATCGGACATAACGTGACCTTTCGAGATGCTGTTCAGAGCCCTGGCAGTTCTAGCGAGTTTGCCAACAGCAGGATGTCATCTCTCATCCCCCAGGATCGTTCCATCTGGACTAGCATTACGAACGACACGCCATCGTCCAGAATCATCCATGGCCAACCAGGCGTATCTCCCCCCTCTGGTCTCCATTGCGATGCCACCGAAGATGGAACCTAACAGCTCCGGTGATGGTTCAACAGCTACGTTCTTTTTCGGTCTGCGGACTCTTCCAGCCACAAGCTCTCCAAGTGTACGCTTCGTGCTGACGAAACTCCCATTATGTCGGTCCTCCGAATTCGTACACTTTTTGTCCACCTCCAGAGGCACTGTAACAAGTTGTGGTCTTGTTGACGACTTGGGCTTGTTCGCCTCGCAGCCGAGTTTAAGCCTACTCAGGTCATCCGACAGGCCATCTTCAGCAGTCTTCTTGATTTTTGTGTCTGGTCTCCGGGACTGGAAACGCTGGCATTGAGACACAGAGTCAGACGGCCCGAGCGAGACGAATCCTTGGCTGCTACTACTGCTGCTTGGAAGTCAGTGGGTAGTGGTGCCGCCGAAGAGCTGGCCGTGCTTCTGCGTGGCCTCTACGACGTGCTGGTAGACGCTCAAGTCTGTGCTTTGACGTCAGCGGGACCTGATCATGATGCGAGCGATCACGTGATGGACGTGTGATAGAAGGTTTGTTATATGACCATCACAAGGCTGCATGGGTTGCCGGATGAGGAAGAGTAAGGTGGAAGGGGGTAGTAGATCCCGTCCGGGGAGGAACTAGCTGCAGGAAGACGTACCGACGCCAGCACCAAGGTCCAGTGAGCTTAGCACCCGGATGGACAGGTCTGGATTGACCTTGCCGATGATCTGTACTGCGTTTCCGCTGGAAAGGTGGGCTTCCTGTAGGTTCGGGATTTCCTATCTCAGTGGCGAGCCGCGAGTGAAAGGTGGGAAGGCGCATGACTACGGGGTTTTGGGATGGCACAAAAGTTGGAAGAGATCGTCACGTACACGATTCAGGTGGGCAGTGATGTTGCCGTCTGCGTCAATGACGGCGGACTCTCCTCGAAGCTGGGCGACCCGGCCGACGACAATGACATGGCGGCCTTGGTAGGCATCAAGGTAGGGGGCGGTGATGCGAGGTGTGGGTTGGGACTCCATGGTGAACTGGTGGCTCGTGATGGCGGCCGTTGATGAACCCAGGAATTCGGAATATGGATGGCTGACGACGCGTCCGAGTCGATACTGGCGGCACAACCAACGGTCTGCGGGCGATAGACAAGCTGGCGCGTGGAAAGTCCAACAACGAAGCAGCAGTCCAGATCTGACCTGAGGTGAGGTTCAATCGTCCAGATTCGGCTTAGAGTCAAAAAAAATAAGGGAGAGCAGCAGCAGCGCACCAGTGCCCGATTTGTCGACACACGTGGGACTGGGGTGAATGTGGGGGCTCGAGGTTGAGCTGGAAGGCTCCAGGATTGTTCTCGGCCGTGTCAGAACTCACCCGAGAATGTGAAAGGTGGTTTGGTGTGGCTGCAGGTTATGACTCCTTGGTGATGAGAAGGTGATGGTTTTGTTCGCTGGGAGGGGAAGCCCGTGTGAGCCGAGCCCTGGGCTGGCTGCAGCTTGGACGCGACTTCCAAGCCAAAAACAGCGGGCAGGTTGGCAGGCGGGCAGGACGGGATGCTGCCCCACCGTGGGCGTGTTCAATGTTCCTGGTTGGGGTGGGGGGTCAGTGGACGTGGGCACGCTCGACTCTGCCTGCAGTCTGCTCGGTGCTCAATCAAGATCCGGCCATCCTCCAGCATCGAAGGGAATTTCCATAACTTATCACATCTGAAATCCTACGGAGCAAACCCGGTGTGACTCCTCCAGATGTACATGCGAGGCATCTCCGTAACGAGTTGACATGCTGTGTGGTAATCTACATATCAGGCTCTTGTTTGTTGGCAACTTGAGCACCTCGATGAAAGTCTTGACAAGCTCCAAGTCTTGGCTGATATTCAAGTCCCAAAATCTTTTGCGGCTCTTTGAATATTGCCTGCCCAGGTGTTGCGTATTGCGTGTCGTGTAGGGACCTGCTTAACCCCACCACAGGGCACGGCACCTGGGCGGGGAGCTGGCAGTGGGACCAGGGGCTCCCAGGCTGCCAGGTCCCAAGAGCTGGAAGCGGCAGGGCGGCCGGGAACAACAGAACTGGAACGACCTGGTGATTGTTCTTTTCTTTTTCTCTCTTATTGACAGCCGACAGGGGCTTCGCACAATTTTGCCACCTGGAGGCCAGACCTGACCTGTTCCTGGAACTCTATAGTACTATTTATGCATGTATGTATGTATGTATGAGTGAATGCATGTAGACTAGGCGGTATTGGTGGTGCGAACGGCATATTCGTGAGTAAGTGCTTGTGGTGTGCATGCCCTGATGACCAGATGTGCAGACGGGCAGACCGAGCCCAGGCGTTGTTGAGCTCTGCATACCAAGACTCCTCTCCTGACTTCCTCCCACACCTGGGCACCACATCGCAGCGAGCTCGCTGCAGACTCGGTATCTTCTCAGCATTTTCCTCCTCCTTGTCTCTGCCCAGAATGTCATCATACCAGCATGCGAAGGGCCTGCAGAGGGCCCAGAGGGCCCAGACCCGTTCTTGACCAGCAGTTACGTCATGTCCGAATTCTGACGGGACGACTTATGAGATGTGTGCCGGCGACTAACCACTACGAGTGGGATTTGCATCCAATACCACACACCATCCAGCCTCGATCGCCCATGTGGTGCGTGCTGTAGGTACAGGAGCCGTCTTGTGCGGAAATATGCACGTCGCGCCGCACATCATAACCAGAGTGCCGATGCACTACGCAGTCAACAGTCAGGCAGTGTACTAGATCTGATATTTGTCGCCCCGATTTTATCCAGTCAGTTTCGTCATGTGTGGATAGTAGAAGTGGTATGGCAGCAGGGTGGCCAAGGGAGCGGAACACTGCCCGACCCCTGCGTGGGCGGCATTTGCCAGAACACGTCGCCACAGGTCAGGTAGTTTCAGCGGGTATGAAATGCTGAATGCTCCCGGGAAGGAAGGGGCGATTCTTAGAGCGAAGTTTCTTCTACACTAGTCACCTTTGTGATCTTCCATGAGAGATACGCTAGGATAACACTAGTCGGGACCCTTAGAGATGGAATTGATCTATGTTTCTGGGAGACCGGGGGGGCTATAAATGCGGTTGCCAGGATCCAAGGTGAATCTCCTGCCATGGGAATCTCCAAATTCCCATCATGTTCTGCTGTCTTCCGGGAGGGATGGAGTGCCTGGGCTCGACTTAAACTTTTATACTTTCGCTTGACACTCTGCCCTGGTCCGTAGTCCGAACATGAATGGTCGCTCACACGCTTGCCAGCACCCACAGCACCCCATAATCCCGCGACTGCGTACATAGCACCTTGGCTGAGTATCGAGGCAGGTGCGAAGGCACGAAGGCACTCTGTGTACGCGAGCTCAGTCAATATCCAGAGTCGCTGGGCAAGTTATACCTGGTCCCAAATGGAGGAAATGGCTTTCTCCGAAAGGGTACGTACCTTCAACCCTGTAGAAAATGCCTGCCCTGGGTGAGAGGCGTTTGGGGTACAGGCATAGGCACAGGCAGGAGCTTTTGGTCCGCAGCTGCCAAAAAAGTTGGAAGTGAGACTGGGCAACCTAGGGTTAGAAGGCGCCCCCGATCGGGCTACCATCAATTTCCATGTTGCTACCCTTGCAATCCAATCAGCCATGTCTCTTCCACCACAGCATTCCCAAAAACGGCGGGGGCCGTTCCCAACTGCTAGGGCGACCTGCCTGCTCTAACCGATGGGACTTGCACTCATTCGTAGATTTGCTTGGACTTTGGATCAACCTAGCAGTAACAAAGGTCTTCTTCCCAGCTCAGGGTGGCGGGCGGGACCCACCACCGGGGTACCAGGGTGGTTACGGGCTGGGTATGCGTTCCCGGGAGTAAAATCTGTGTACCTCCAAGGTACCCCACGTCTGTCTTCTCACCTGTGCTGTGGTAGGGCACGGCCACGGAGGATGCTCCGGGGGGGAAAGCTCAAAGCTCGAAGCTCTGGACACCTTTGGGACACGCCAATGGACCGAATGGGGCCGCGGTAGCTTCGAGAGGATGGTAAGAGGGGGGAAGAGAGAGAGGGGCAAGAAGAAGAGAACAATGGCTTCCTATTATCAAGCCTGGGAGCTTGAGTGACTGCCAATGTGTCGCTGCTCCGTAGCAGAGCTTCACACCCGGTCCACTTTTGCCACTCTTCTTGCAACTTCGGATAGCCGGCCTCTGTCATTGAAACCACATCCCCATCAATCTGGACCGGCCGCAAACAAGATCCTGCGACCTGCGAGGGCCTAGGAGCTGGTTGTCAACCTCAGCCGTCCGGACATCTGACTAGCAAAGATATTCCACGCCCCTCCACCCCAACACCCCGTCCGCGTCATAGCATTCTGGCAGCAAAGTACATGCCATATCTTGGTGTCCATCTGCCCGCTACCCACTCCCCCTCACCTAACCTAAGCTCTTGGTCTTGATACTTTTGGATGTTGGTGTGCCCATCTCAAACAACACACACAACTGTCTACCTTCAGTGTTTGTCAATTGCATACGACACACACTCCCTCATACTTGGGCAACTACACACAGCCTCCATACTTACTCCCTTGCCCATCGTTACTCACACTGCGAGCAAGACCGACGCCCTAACCGGCATCAACTGCTTGCCGACTTTGTGTGCACTTTCACCCAACGCAACGCGACAAGAACAGCAGCAACAACACCGATCACGCAACAACCTGGCGCTCGCTGTCTCCCCTCTGAATCCAATTCAAGCTCTTCTGCCTGATCTCGATGACAATCGCTTAACGACTGTGGTTTCTTCGATCGCCAATTGGATCTTTGTACCTCTTGGAGTTTGCACTCCAGGTAACCTCCGGAGCTTTTGGTCCTGACCTGCCGCCCGCGACTGCCCTTGAAGGTAGATTGTCGACCGCGGTCTCCTACCAAACACAAGATCTTCGCCAGCCGCAGCACGGCACACTCAAATCTCAACCGAGTTGAACCATTTTTCTCAACGGAGCACGCGATCACTGAAGTCGCAGGTAATCGCTAGCAACATTAGGACTGCGTCTCGCTTGCTAGGTTCAGTATCTCGTCCAACACACAGAAGGATCCAGCTTTCTCTCGAGCTGTAATCTCCTCCTCGCGACGCCTAGGGAAGACACCGAGGCCCCGTCTCGATTGTGGGGCGCATCACCAACCTGCTGCAGACCAGTCCACCTGTCTGGCAAAGCAACTCCTGCCAATTCGGATCTTTTCCTCCCAACTTCCCCTCCTGGCGCATACCTCGTTCTCTGAAAGCTGTTATCTCATTTCTGAGTAGCTGAGAAGCTTGTGATTGACACCCCTGCGGGCGAAGACACACAGTCCCGTTTGTGGCCTCTGAGCGCGTCAGACCAGGCTGGTATTTGATCATTCCAACGTCATTCTCCGCAGGTGGCCGTCCAGATCTGCCCGCCGTGGTGCAGTCCAATACTTACCCCTGCCTGCTCATCCGGAGGTATCTTCTTGACCCTTTCCCCTGTCAATTGGGAAGCACGACAGACTTCGAGATCGCCTAGGGCGAGAAGTTGGCTGCCAAGACTTTATTCAAGCATGGAGCACCCCTCTCATTATACCAGTGACCTTCTCGATTTAAACGGCCTCGACCAATACCCTGGCAACCTTGAAGACGAGGTTATTGTGGCTCCAACAGGGTCTCTGCCCGCGTCACAACCACCGTATTCGTCGATGAACGCCTCTATGATTCCGAGCCCGCGATCTTCTCTGGGCCGGTCTCCCGTTATGTCTTTCCAAGACATCTCGTATAGCGAACAGGTCTGCGACCCAAGCCTTCTCGCAAATAAGGGAGCTGTGTCGACACGAAGCAAGGTCCCGGAGCCACTGACTCCGGCCTCCTTTGGCCCGCGAGGGTCAATCAGCACCAAGTCGAGCACTAACTCCATACCCTCGATCCAAGAAACTCACAACATGACTTCGGCACGGAACACTGCGCCGGAGGGCTCAGAGCCTCCAAGAAAAAAAGCCCGCCAGAAGGAGACCAAACTCGTCAAACAAGAATCGGAAGATGAAGAAGAAGAAGAAGACGAGTCGACGGACAAGCGGAAGAAGTTCCTAGAGAAGAACCGGATCGCCGCCAGCAAGTGTCGTGAGAAGAAGAAGAAATGGGTGCACGAATTGGAATATAACAAGTCTCATTTGGAGCGGCACAATATGGAGCTCCGCTTGGAGCACCGCAGTCTGCTCAATGAGCTTAACCAGACCAAAAGCATGTTGATGAGCCACGCGGACTGCAATGATCCGAACATCACTGAGTGGTTGAACAACCAAGCAAGAAGGATTGTGCAGACCAATGGTGCCAGCATGTTTTCAATGGCGAATCCACTTTCAGCCTATCCACCTCCAGGCCAACAGCGAAACAGCAGCAACGTCTCTGGAAGCTCCATGGCTGATCTTGGCCCATCGTCGCGCCGGGCGAGCACGTCCTATTCACATGGTAAGCACTCAACCACAAGATGAAGCGAAGTTTAGACTTCAGTTGCTGACACAAAACAGGTCTTTCCTCAATCGACACGACACCTCCAATAGACCCTGCATTACCGATGTCTTCTGTGTCGCCGAGAGTCAAGGAGGAATCCCTGATCAACCTCGACCACATGGGCTGGACCAATGAGTGAGTTTGAGACATGGTCTTGCAAAGCCTGGAAGGCTTAAAATGCCACCGTGATCGATCACCGCGACCGTGGCCCGTATCCGAATTCCAAGAAGGTGATAGAATTGCCGAGGGCGCGACACCACGTTTGGTGGGCCAGCCACATCTTGGTACACAAAGATTTGCTTCATCTGCAGCGAGTGAGAGGGCGGATAATGTCGGAGAAAGATTGGCAACAGTCCTGCTGATACCAGCGCTGAGCTATTGCCGGTAACTCATCATGGCTGACCATTCACCCGCGATGGGTACGAGTCCACCGTGGTGGGTGTGATGGCGGGGCAATCGGTGCGTTGCCCGAAAACGATACATTACCAAGAGTTGCATCTGAAAAGTAGATGCGCGTTGACGGATGATCAACTTGAGAGCAAGCGAGGCTCATGCCTTCCACGTTATGAGCAAGCGCTCAATGCTGGCTCACTTGGTTGGTCGGCGTGAGGATGGCACACGATTTGCATCAGCTATCGTCAGCATTGCAGGCAACCTTGATGGTTCGTAATGATACCGAGTGGCATAGAAATATTCCTCACAGGAGGCAGCCCGGAAATTGTTTTGTAAGGAAGGGTAAATGTTATGAATGACGACGGGAGGAAAGAGTCCAAGGCGTCTCGTGGGTTTTGGAAGTCGGACGTCGTAGGTTTTAGCCACCTTGAATGCTCAAGAGCGAAGACTTGGCCAAAAATATGTCGTCATGCGTGGCGTAATAGTTCTAGCGATGCGTCAGATATTGAACTGTACGGCAAGGTCGTGATGGCTTCCCTTCGTCATAATTGAGTCAATCAAGGGTTTGGAGCTCAAGAGGCGGCCGGCTGGCTTGCGAAACCAATTACCGACGACGGAAGGGAAGGCTTAAAACACGAATGGTAGTCAGCATTAGAAGTAACAAGAGAAGCCTCGAATAGATTGAGAAAAAACGTAGTTTGTAAATTGAAGAGAATATTCACCGCGGCTCGCAGATATCGTAAACGTTCATCAAGCGATTTCCCCAGACTTCGGGACGCGGTCGTCACTGGCTCCTATGACGTATGTATCTTCCAACAATGCGACAGACACCCTTGCCACCCAAATTGTGGGATGACCCTGAGTGGTGGACGACTACAGCATGTGGGCAATCGGCAATCCAGCCCTGTATTGTGCCGTGGAAAAATCCTGTGTAAGTTTGTCGATCCGTGCAGGACAATGCCATGTTTGATTTATGCACAATTTCGTCGCCTCGCATCGCCGCCCATTTCCCCCCATTGTGCCTGCTACCACGCTCATTACTGCTGCAGGTGGCTGATTGTCGAGCTCAGCACTCGAAGCTGACCCAGCCACTTGGTCCCCTGCCCCGGTTGTTCGGAGCCGAAGCTCCGGGGGAAGCACTGGCTCGGCCGAGCAGGCTGGGAAGGAGGGGGGGGAGCGAATGTGTAGACAATATGTGCGTGGTTTATGGCGCGAGTGCCGCTGCTTTTCCCCAGTGAGAGAATGAGTGGACAAATCATCATATGGCAGTACACTTTGCTTGAATTATCTAGCTATGCCCAGCGTCGGGAACGGATGAAGGTAGTCTGCCTTCTGGGCTCTCTCACCTTCTCTGACCTTCTTTCTTAAGCTTTAATCTTATTTCTCATGCCTATCTCCATACTAATACCTACCTAACTTCTGACGGCTCCTCTCAAGCTGTGTTCTAGCTTGCTTGGGTGTGGTCGTGTCTGAATAGCAAACCAGCATCAGTCTCTACACGTTCCCAACACCGGCATTTCCTACCTGGCGTTGGTGAGAACCACTTATTCTATGATGGGACTCTCAATATTCTGGCGACGTAGAGTGTGCCTGTTTCCTGTCAAATACAGTACTTAAGTGCTCATGAAGCAGGGTGTAAGTCCACTGTTCCAACACTCGACCTCGTTCCAGTGCGGCCAGTCCCAAGCACAGTTCCGCACACGGTCATCGACTTGGTCGACAACGCGACGTTCAATCACTTAGTCAAAAGCCCCCGTCCACGGTCTCATTCTCGGAAGTGTCCAACTCTTCGCCCAGCTCTTCTCTGTGCCGGGGTGTAAGAGTCAGTGTTACTGCTCAGTCGACAGCGAGGGCTGTGAAAGCATAGGACTGTTCCGACTCATTACCAATAACTTGCGATGAGTCTTCTGCTACTCCTCTGCGGCCTGGATGAATGGCTGCAAAGGGGTATAGTCCAGATACTGCACAATTGTGCAAGGGATGGCATTTGAGAGATTGTTTCTCTCAGAAAAGCACAGATACTAGGAGACTCAAGAGCCGACAGATGCTTGTCGAGATATACATACGTAGACGGTAGAAAGGAGTAAGTGCCATCAAGATCTGGCCAAAAGTTACTTGAGGCTCTTGCTTCAGCAGCCCAGCAAGCCACAAGAGGTCGTTTTACTAGGGTCGATCTCATCAGGGTACTGACAGGATGAACGTCGGAGGGATCACGAGGCGGACAGAAAAGCAGAGAAGAGCCGAGCCGATAGAATGCCCGGTGGTCCAATACGAACGGCGTCCCATGTGGGCAACGTAGAATTTGACAGTATGGTACATAGCTCCCTGCATTGGCTCGGAAAGGCTCCCACGAACCAGGCTGGCGTGGCGTGCACTCTACGTGCCTCCAGACATCCGCCCAATCCTCTTGGTGTACTTCCAGAGTTGCCTGTACTTGGGGCCCTGTCTCCTCGCCTCCCAGCCTCTCGCCTTCTTCGGGGGCTTGGCGCTGAACACCCTCTTCCGCCTGAACACGACGTCGGCGCCGGGGATCCCGTGCCTCTCCATGACCTTGGCCGTGCCCTCGTCCCACTCAGCCCTGAAAATGTTGAACCCAAACGGCTTCGCCTTGTGCTCGCCGCGGAAGCTCCGCAGGTTGAAGCCATCCCGCTTGGAGTAGGCTTCCTTCAGTTTCTCGACGTCCAGCTTCTGGCCCTCGGACTGCTCCAGGAGCCACACCGAAAGGCGGTGGTACGGCGCGCCCTCCTGGCTGGTCGGTGGAAGCCAGGGGACGGCAAGCTGCTCCTTGCTGCCGGCGAGGCGGCTCAGGGAGATGTTCTTGGTGAGATAGTCGAGCGGCACGTTTGCGGCCATGAAATGGAGTCGCGGGCCAAATGTGTCGGTCTTGGGATTTGGTACGTCGCTATCCAGCACGACGACGCTCACAAGTCGCTCCTTGTTGTCGAACACCTGCACACGCAGGTTGGGTGGTGCCTCGGAGACTAGAGAGTCGACCACTTCACCTGGTGTGACCTTGTACCCGTGGAAGGAGAGTTGCACGTCCATCTTGGGCTCGAATCGTGGTAGGACATCCGGCACTATATGGAATTGTTGCACTCGCTGGGCGAGGATCTTTTGGGCCATGCCGAGCCATTTCTCATGGGCAAAGTGGCGGTAGATGGGTTTACTCATGTCCGCTACGAATTGCATATGTTAGTCTCCACCACACCTATGGATCTTGCGGCCCATCTTGCAGACTGAGGCTTACCTAGGCCGTCCTCAAACTTCCTCTTTACAGCCGGGTCGTTGATATCAGCTTGCACCTTGAGCCGCTCCAAATGCTTGCGCAAGGAGTCCAGCTTCTTTTGTTTGTACTGTTCTCCAGCCCTATACACCTTTGCGGACCGCTGTTCCAGCTCTGCGATTTGCACTGACGTCTCCTTCAACTCCTGCAATTTGTCCGCGCGGTCCTCTGCTAGTAATTTCCGAGCTTCTTGAAAGCAGTGGTAGGGTAATTGTTCGAAGGGTATGTTTGGCGACTGCCGTACTGCGGCTCTCCGTCTTCGTGATCCTACGGGTTCTTTGCCATCCTTCAACAGCCTCCTCTCTGCCCATATCAGAGTCGTGGTGTTGGGGTCCATCCATTGCTCCTTTAGTGGATTCGTCGCTTTGGTGGTGTTGGCTAGGTCCTGGGCCGATTGCGCATCGGCGCCAGATGTGGATGAAGAAGTTGTAGTCGTCTCGACATCTCGACGGCTTGCCGAGCTCGAGAATGATCGCGCTGCCGCCGCATATATTGATGGGGCCGCAGACTGCGCTGTTAGGCTGTGTCGTAGGCAGCGGGCTAAAGGCAGCGCCACCTGTTGACACCTCGACATCTTCGTTGTGGAGCAGAGGACCATTGAGCGTGCTGCATGTGCGTTCATCGGTCCGGCACGCGACGTTGAAGCTCAAGTCGGGTTCGGGCTCCTCAGAAATTTCGGACCCCTGGCGCTGGCTCTGGCTCGGTCGAGCTCCCGGCCTGCCGCCGCATCCTCCCTGCGTGCACCACAGTAGTCGGTCCGTGCGCTCCACCCATCTTTGGATCTTTTCGGGATCATCAACTTCCACTTCGCCCAGTGCGACGACTGCTGCGTGCACAACATTGTAGTTCGGCCAATCTTGTGGATATCTTTCAAGCTCGGCGCGAGTGATTTCAAGATGTCTGGCAAGGGTTTCAGGGGCCTCAATGAGGCCATGAGGGCTCTGGGCCTGGCCTCACAACCCTGCAGAAGCGCAAAACCGGCCGTTGTAAGTCAAACCGACATCGTGAACGCGCGTGGCTTCCTCACACGGGAGCATATTCAGCTGATGGCGCATACAGGCAGGTCTAGCATCCATGAAATCGCGCACAATGGCGACGACAACGACGCCTTCCGGCCTGACGACACCATCGGCCAACTCTGCCGCCTTTATACCCTTCAACCCTCTTTCCACGGTCCCCGTTACTGTCTACAACTTCCCCAGCCTCGAGCCCCGCGCCCTCGAATCCTATTCCACAAAGCATCTCTACCTGCCTCTACGGCGGGACATACTCCACTTGGCTGTGACATACGAAGGCGACAACACCCGTCAGGGCACAGCCCACGCCAAGACCCGTTACGAAGTACACGGTTCGCACCGCAAGGTGTATAGGCAAAAAGGCACCGGCAAGGCCCGCGTTGGAACAAAGCAGTCGCCATTGCGCAAGGGTGGTGGAAAGTCCTTTGGCCCGCACGCGCGCGACTTCGGCACCGGCCTCAACCGCAAGGTCTACGACCTTGCCTGGCGCACGGCGCTGTCCTACCGCTACAGGCGAGGAGAGCTCATCGTGTGTGAGGACGGGCTCGAGCTGCCGCTCCCGGAGGACTTCCTCGGCCTCGCGCAACAGGGGAAGCTGACCAGGGAGCTGGAGGACGGCTTTGTGGCGCGCTACCTGGGGGGCGTCATGTCCGGCCTGCAGTGGGGGAAGGACCACGGGCGCACGACGTTCATCACGACAGACCCGAGGCCGAACCTATTCACCAGCCTGGAGGTGGCGAAGGAGCACGGCACGGCGATGGAGATGGAGGACGTGGATGTCAAGAACCTGCTGGAGGCGGGGCGAATAGTGATGGAGCGCAGCGCGTTGAACGAGATCCTGAAGATGCATCGGAGTGACCTGGTCAGCAGTATCGTCATCAATGGCACGAGGGATAAGGGCCCGGCTATTGGGTCGCCAGTGATAGAATAAATGGTAGATGTAAGAATATATGTGCGGAGCAGTTGCACTCAAGGACAAATCATTGGCCACACGGATGTCTCTGTCCTATATAATCTGTCTCGTCCTTGTCAGTCTGGTTCTACTTTGCTACAGAGATTTGGCTTTGCTTCCGTCTTCACGTCGAAAATACCTGCAGCTAGTCTAAGACTTCAGATGCAGCGCAGGTGGCTCTTCCGCCAGTTACGAGGCCTGCAGTATGCTCTCGCTCACCCGGAGCTGCCGATGCTCGGCGATGTGATACGTACAGCTCTGGAAATTTGTTTGGCGGGAGAGCTCATATTCGCTGGCATTTGAGAGGACGGAATTATATTTTCTTAACCGCGACAAACCTGCGGCTTTGATTAAAGAAGCATCAGACTTCTCAGCTCTGCTCGGGATCTCATCTTCTCAAAAGGCCCCCATCGAGCTTGGCCCAGCCCCACGAAGAGGTAGTATTTCTGCGCGACAGGATCACGCCTACATCAGCTGCTTATGGATACGAGCACAGCTTGCGCCCCCTCCCCCCAAAACCAAAAGGTCTCCCTTCCCCAGCTGCGGAATTTGGAGGCTATCTGCCGTGAGGGAGGAAGACGGTGGTCAGTGGGGCAGAAAAAAACACATTGTCAGGTCAGGAGAGGATGAAGTGCGGTTCCTTTGAAGGTCTGGAGGGCTGTACAGTTCTGAGTCGAGAGACCTTCCTGGGTCTGGCTCACCCTCACTCCTCGGGCAATAAATGGATCTCATCCTGCCAGGGCAAAGGACAAAGGCGAATTGACTTGCATGCTCTCCGTTGCACGTAGAGGAATCAGTCGCTCAAGCCAGTGGCGAATTGAGCATTAGAACTGATGATCTTTGGCTGCGAAACACTGTAGTTCGTACGTAGGAACTGCGGAGGAACTCTCGGGGTTTGATCAGTGTTTGCCGCTATGCCCATAATGGAAGCAAGAGTCGATATTGCTCGGCTGAGAACTCGAGTGATCGTCTCTTATGTTCAAAATTGTGTGAATGCAACGATTCTCAAGGATGCAGGTTTCCTGTCGTGCAACCGTTTCTAGGCTGGCAACGCAGTGCTTTTGGAGGTCCTGCGACCCGATGCATCCTACAGGGTGAAAGAGGACGATAAGCAATGACTTATGTCTCCGAAAACGGCCGTATGCATCAGTTGTTTCTCTCGATAGCATATAATCTGCAAATAGAACTCGAGCAGCATATTTTTGTTTTGAGGAGGTGAACTGAAGAACTGGATGTCTACTAAAGGGTGCTGGCAAGTAGAAACTGCCCACTCGCAACCCCCCCCCCCTCGGGCAACCCTAACTCACAATGGCATGCACGAGTGCACAAGTTCACTTCAACGATGCTAGACTACACCCGTTACATATAGGCGCATCGTTCCTCCTGCATAGCACGCCATCAAGCACCCGCCCTTCAGGACCACTTCCAGATAAGGAACCGGTTTACCAGTTTGCCACGGGCTTTTCCGGCCTGAAACCAAGGGACCCCCAACGCATTTCTTAATTTAGAAGATGCTTTGGCCCATCTGGGTGGCCTGGGGGCTGGAAGGAACGTCGATGGCGGCGAATAAGCGCGGCGCCTCGTAAGCGCCATCGCGGCACAGATCTCGCGCGGATTGCCCTGGCTGCTCATGGATTCCCCTTCCAAGGACTCCTTCCCTGTGTGGCCTGTTGGTTGTGCGGCAGTCTGATCGACACTGACTGACTGACTGACTTCCTTCGCCCGGCGCCCCGAGCAGGCCAGAAGCCTGCCTGGCTTCGAGGGTTCTAGGCAGGGCCTCTCCACAATTGGGAATCCTTCCTCCCTTGAGGGACTCGAGGGAACAACAAGAGGCTCTTCACAGTGCCGTGGGCCGGCAGCTCGCCAAGCAGATGGCCTCGAAACGAGGGAACGAGGATATATCAGTTCCGCCCCGGCCCGGCCACCCTCACGCATGTCTCTTTAGTAAGGCTGGAAGGGGCCGTTCCAGAGTATATCACCGGCCGGTGCTGTTCTTGTTCCTGTTTCCTGTTTCTTGTTTCTCGTTTCCCCTTCCTTGCGGCCTGCCTTCATCATTCGCCCTCAACGTCCGTCGCCCGTCGCTACGTTGATCGACGCCCCTTCCCCTCCAGCTCGCACTCAAAATCATGTAGGCCCGATGTATTCATCAGGCCTTCTTATTCTTCTTCTCATTTGTCTTATTCACCCACTTTCCATCTCCGCATTGGTCGGCAGAGAAACGACATTATCCGTCCCACATGTCGTCCCCCTCGATGTTCAGCCCGGCCTACGTCGCCGCGAAGTTCTGAAAGCCTTGAGACGACGGCAGGGCTCATCTTCAGACTCCTGCCCCTCCAACTATAATCAGTGCGGCAACGACCTTCCAAGCGAGTTCTGCTGCAAGTCGACCGACAGATGCATTGCTCTCGTCGACAACACAGCGGTACTATGTTGCCCTGATGGAGGCACATGCGGCTCGATCCAGCCCATTACATGCTCAATCGGCGTACAAAATGCCACGGCATATCCAACCAGTTCCGTTCATTCCACGGATCTAACTGGAACACTGCAAACCTGCGGGCGAACTGATTCCGGAACAGAAACTTGCTGTCCCTTTGGATACTCTTGCAATGAGCAGTCGGTCTGTGTCTTGGCACAAAGTGAGACTCCAGTCTCTACAGGGATACTGGCAACCGCAACATCCCCGTCACAGTCCGAACCGACCATGGGGACTACCACGGCCTCGACAGCGCCAGACTCCACGTATACAGTGGCCATGCCAACCTACGTGTCCGATTCCGACAAGAACACTTCCTCATCGGACCGCCCCAAGACCATAGGTATCGCCGCTGGGTCCGCTGTTGGCGGCGTTGCTGCTGTCGCAGGTATTTTGATATTTGCCTGGACCAGAAGGAAGCGGGCCAAGGAATCAACCAAGGAAACAACCAAGCAAAAGCGACCCCCTATCACCCACCCCCATATCGCACAGGGACCCTCAGAAACACCCCCACCACTGCCTCCTAAGGAATACTACCAACAGACCCCGAAAAAGAAGCGGAGGTCCATGATACCGAGCTGGGTACCTTCAGTCATCAATAGAACGGCGCCGGCCGAACTTCCGGCAACACCTGTGTCCTTTAGTGCATGGAACAGTCAGTGGGATGGTGTGCAGCCTCCTAATAGAGCTCATAGGCCCTATCCTCGAGATTCCATGAGCCCGCCACAGACTTACGAACTGGAGGCAAGGTGGCTGCCTCAACAAGAGCAGCATGGAAGGGAGCCTATGTTCTTGTGATGAAGTCTCAGGGCAGAAACTATAATAATATAATCATTGTTCGATTAATCAGGATCTCAGACATGCAGTTTTGTTGCCCTCGAGATTGTCTTGTCACCACGACAAAAAGATGTTTCAAACTTGGTTGCTCGGATCAGACCTCCAGCACTTCTTTTTGGACACCCATTTTTATTTCAGACTTTCTCGTCTACCGCAAATATGAAAGGAAAAGCGGCAGAGGGGCCTCTCGGCGCTACATAAAGTCCATTACGGGAGGAGGCAGCCTCGAACGGTGGCAGTGTTGGTAGCGGAACTCGATATCCTTCCAGCCAGCCATGTTCGGTCGAGCTCTCCTGGGAGTGCGTTCAGATATGTTCAAAATGGACAAGGCGACGGGCTCTCGCAAAATCTTCTACGATATCACGTACAAATGGGTCCCTTTCCTGTTCGTCGTTTTCTTGTTGATCGTCTGCACGGCACTTCTAAGCACCTCGGGCAAGCCATCCTACGGCGTAGTCGTTGCATTTTGCGTCACGGCTGGACTGCTCGTGTCGGTCTTCCTGTCATGCCATCTACTGCTGTACTGCACCGCGATCAGCCACCGGATAAACCGAGAGATCGCCCATGGCGATGACAGCACGTCAGATCAGATTGCCCAGCCCAGCACAAATGTTCCCCCGAAGTTGTCCGCCAATGCGAATGCCACCGCTCAGGTGCTACAGCAGCCGCGTGATCAGCCAGACCACCAGAATCTCGACAGGGATGCACATCATCGGCACAGCCATCATCATGCGAGCCACCAAATGGGCCGATATGCCCAAAGTCATTCCCCAACAACCCGGCCAGATGTTTACCGACTCAGTCAAATTTCGGACCGTGATCCTGACCAGCTACAAGCCCATGACGCAGCAGAAGTTGGAGCACGGCAGCAGTTGCCGCCACCCACGATTCCTCAACGACCGAGGGAGAGCGTGTTGCGTCGTGGATCAGCAATTCCGGAGCCCCTACGCGTAAAGCAGTCAGTACATCACGCGGGGAGTACCCAACAGCGATATCGACCCAGCCAGGCCCTTGGGCCATCATCACATCGTCCGCATTCGCAGCGCGCGTCTGACAGAAATGGGGCGATTCAGGGTGCCGCACAAATGACAACACCATACATGGCACCTGCAGAGTTGCCTTCGCACGAACCGACACCACGTCACGGCATGACGCTCCGAGATGCTGTGCAGCAGCAGACACCACATCGCGGCTCGCCCGGCAATCAACTCCCGGGCAATATTGGTGGCGCTTTTGTACCGCTCGATGAGATGTTCTTCACGGCTCCCACGGCTGGCCGCCGAGGCCTCTCGGCCCAAGATCACACGCCCAGGGATCAAGTTGAGCCGCAGCAACCCCCGGCCGAGGGAGCAAATAGCGTGCAAGCGCAGTTTGCGTTCATTAGGGGGCCCGATGTGTTGGATCTCATCTCCTCCGTCCTTTCCGTGATGAAGCCCCGCACTCGTTTACCGGGCATGCCAGCCGACGACCTCCTGGACAAGCATCTATCAAAACCAGGCGAAGCGACCGCGGTGAATCTGCAGAACGCAGACAAGAGGTCTGTCCAAGTTCATCGTGTCCCGCCCGCAGTCGCGAGGGTGCGAAGCCAGAAGGCCCGGGTCCAAGGCATGCCATTGAGGGACTCGTCCGACAGCGGCTACTGCACGGCTGACAGCGACCATCATGCAACATCGCCACAGCTCCGAGACCCGTCGACGGCAGTCCCGTCGCAAGCGTCGGCTTCCTCTCAGCCGTCGAGAGGATCGTCTGCTTTGTCCTCACCAAGTGCAGGATCAGAGCGATACAGCTCCCGTCCGAGTTCAGTCTCGAGCATGGGCTCGGAATGGATGGGCTGGTACGAGCGGGCCGGCATAGGGGATGAGAGCGCGATAGGGATCATAACGGGGAGAACACTTCGTGGCGGGAGACTAAGGGCGCGGCGGCGGTCTAAGACTTGTTAGCTGGCTGTTCCAGGCCTTTGAGAAAGACACAATATCCGGGGTTATTGTTTGCTGGTGAGGTTATTTCCACTGCCAAAAATTGTCTAGCAATCGATTCTGTCTCAAATGGTTGTCCGATATGACATTCGTCCTCAGACAGCGAGTTGTTTCATTGTAGAGTGTTGGTAAGAGATTGCTGACGGGTACCATGTGCCAGCGCAGTATCAACTAGCGTGAGCCTGAATTGAGTCAGTCCGCAAGGGAATCACTCAGAGAAGCAGGGGAAGATCCGAAGACGGTCGCAGATTTGTTTGGGTACAACAGCAGCATTCTCCAGTGGTGCGGCGTGAGTGGGACAGTTTGTGCTTTGTGCCGCGCCCCTGAGCGCAGTAGCCATAGGTTCAGAGTACCGAAGAATGACCTTGTTCTGTGTACCATAGAAGCATCTTGTAAATTCCGTGCAAAAAGCGATGTTGTATTGCATCTGGTATCAGCAGGCGGTCGTGAATGCCCCCCAAGAAAAATGCACCCTCTGCTCACAGAATCTCTTCATCGTCGTCCTGTGGCGGCGGCGCATCGGTAGGGACATTTGTCGAACTAGGAACAGCAGCTACCACGGGGGTTCCCTGCTCTGCCTCCCACATCTCATCGTCTACTTCCTCGACGTCCTCGTCGTCGCCATCTGCCAGCCCCGCGAACTTGTTCGCCTTAGCGACTGCAGCGACACCGCCGTCGCCTGCCTTCGCGTTGATGTCGTCCCAACCCTTCTTGCGGCTTTCGACGTTCGACGCCGCCTTCTTGCTCTTCAGGACCTTCGTGGACGTCCTGTCCACGATCTCCTCGGCCCTCTCGAGGCCCCGCTCGTGCCGCTTCCTGGCCTTGGTGCTCATCACGGCCTTGCGGCCGCGCTTGTTCTTCTTTGACACACCGGCGTTCTGGTGGATGCCGAGGACGGAGGGCCGGGAGTCGACCGACGCGGGCGGCGGCTTGACATCCTTCAGCGACTTGTCGGTGTTGATGCTGGGGGATGTGGCCCGGCGGGCGGCGCGGGAGTGGATAGAGGGCGCTGCGCGTCTTTGTTAGATATGAAAAAAAATCCGAGGTCTTCTGACGACGTCAATCTCAGTCCGTCCCAGAAAATACAAACCTTTGCCTTTTGTTTTTGCCATTTTGCTTCCTGGTTAGAGATGAGGTTTCTGCGAAGATCTGGAAATTTTGGTATCGATAAGAGTCCCGAAATACTAGTGCAGATGTACAGGGACTGAAGCCCCCCGGTATAGCAGGTACATAGCCAGTGGAAGCGAGGTACTGTACCTGGGTGAATGCCTAGCTCTGTATGGCAGGTTACACGCAGATCTCATGCACGCAAGGAGCTCCCTGTCCACGGGCGTATTTCTAGACCCAGCTAGCCACAGTTATCGATGAGGCTCAAAATCTGACAAGATCCTCAATCCCTGCGCTTGCCAATCGAAATACACAAACGTCCGTCTCCCTCTGCTCAGCAGCACCCGCGCCTCGGGTCATAGTCCTCGAAGCGATGCTGTGGCGTTGGGCCTGCGCAGTCAGCTTGACAAGGGACCAGCCAGTCGCAATTCAAAAGGCATACCAGCACTGTGACAAGACACCAAGCGTCCCGACAAGTTGTCATTGGTGACTCACAAAGATGTTCGTGATCAAGCCATGGTGATGGGCGAGCTGATGGTTCTTGTTTATCCATACACTCCCTTGTTCTACAGATCTGTCTACATCTCGTCGTCGAGGGCTTGGATGGGTGAAGACTGTCCAGCATGGAGAATCTCCGTGGCATGTTGTAAAATCATCACATGCCTGCCACCTGGCTCGCGTAACTCATGACCAGGAGTAGGATAAGACTTAAAGCAAGAATCTGTAAACACAACGGGAAGCCCAGTGTAACAAGTCGATGGGGATATCAAATATTCCAAGAGGCTGGTGAGATGCAGCAAGCTTGCAGCAGTAAATGCTGTCGAAGGGGAACAAAAGAACGAAAAAGGAAAAAAAGAAGACAAGTAGCTACAACTGGTTTCGATCCAGCGACCTCCGGGTTATGAGCCCGGCGCTCTTCCCCTGAGCTATGTAGCTGTTTTCATGTTGTGTCATTCTTAGGGCTCGAATAAATCGGCCGTGACGGTCGACAAATTCTGCCTGTGGACCCGGGCGCTGTGGGTATGCAACGGTATATACCGTAGTGTACTAGTGCACGCTTATATGTACTTTCAGTGTCTAAACCTCCTACTCCGCACACTGCAGCCCTGTAGGCCAAGACCCGGGGGCATTTAAGTGGGTCTGGGGAAGCAATCGAGGGTAACTAACACACCACTTGAGGCGGACCAGAAGGCAAAAGGCAACCTTGGAATCCCAGTTGTAAATTCTATCACTTGACCACCTCACGCTGTTACAGGAGAAATCACCTACACGACCTTCAGTCATGAATGAAACCATGTTGATGAACAACAAGATCTACTCATAACCAATCACAACTCCATGGGTTCCAGGTGTTTCAACAACAAACCGCCGGAACAGCATCCTCTTTCAACGCCAAATTGGCCCTCCAGCTGAAAGTTTGACCATTTGATGTGACTCCGTTCTTGGAAGCACCACCCATGAAATTTTACCATTAGATCATCTTGGGCCATCACCACGCTTGCACGAGTTCGAGCTACATTTCAAAAATGTGGGACTCGAAAAAGCAATGCCAACACCACTGCATCTACAGCTGAAGTCATCAACTGTTTGGGTATCTCAACTTCTACTCGATCGAGACCCCCCAACAGATTCATCATTTTCCAACGAAAAACAAGAACATGCCGCATAGCACAACCGACCGAGATGATGTCGGAGAACAGCCGAGCTCAGGAGACTGGGTCAGGGTCCCAAAAGACCCAGAGTGGCAGGAAGACATCGAAGAGAGCGACAAGATCTCCTCAGGCCCCGAATCAGATACCAAGAAATCTGCGTTGAAGTCGACATCATTTGGCAGTCTACTCAAGGAGTTTTGCGCTAAGGTGATGCACACAAGCTCACGTGCATCGGGGATGACCCGAAGGGCTGGTGGGAGTGGCACTGGAAGATTTGCAAAGGGCAAGTAGGCATTGGGCAGAATCACGGTGAGCAACATCAGTCAATCAAATGGGAGATTTCTGAAGGGTGGCAGGACCGAGGGGTGTAGCTATCATCATGGGAACCGTGGTGGACAGAGCTAGCATCAATCACGTCCGGGAGGAAACAGAAATTGGACAATATTCTACGCCCATACCATCGAAAGGGCCTCACTAGCTATCCAAGTCCGGTCTATGCTCCTACTTTATTGCAAAAAATGAGGGATGACTTTTGTACCTGTGCATTTCATGTTCCATGGCTCCATCTGTCCCTTGTCCCTTTTCATCACTTCATCTGATCGGAGCACCAACACAGCCCTGGCAATCTTCTGATAGCCCATACTCAAGTTGAACCAGATATTTTGGCTTTAAAGCGAGATTTCAAAAACAAACTGGACAGACTGTAAAACCAGAGCCTTCAGCAGTCACCAAGCCCACTACAATACCTCAGGAGAGCAATCTGCTCCGTCATGGATGCCCCTCCTGCACAATGTGCAAAGAAACGCAGAGTAAGTGTTGTCCCATTCCGGACAATTTTCCAGAGATAAAAATATTGACAGGTGCAAAAGACCTCACAGGCTACTCGGGATGTGTCTATCCCCAGATCTGCGTCCCCGCTAAGTACTGACGATTCTGACCTCGGGATTCAGATATCGGCGGCTATCAAGGACATCCCCGACAATTTGAACGAACACGAACTGTCTTGGCCAGACAACATGTCCAGCGTGGCAAAAGAGCTCAAGATCAAATTGAGTGTGCCTGAGCAGGCAGATTCACACAAAGGGCTTGGATTCCTGTCATCGGCACAGATGTCGTCTGGCCCTGATGGCATACAGCACGAAACTGGCTATGCTCCCGCTACGATGCAAAACCCGCATCCGTATGTTGGTCATTATTTGCAGGAAAACCAGGCCCAAATGCCCATCTCGAACTCGTTTCCGGTACATCATCCGGGGCTAAGGCCTGGTGCTTCCCAGCCCTGGGATACAGGCATAAACCAACAGGCCCTGACCAATTTCGTGCCTTCAGCGTGCCAAAACCCCTGCTCTGGCCCCTTTGCTGCCGCAGCGCCTGGCATTGAGAAGCAGCCAATTACTCCACAATATCCAATCCCTGGGGTGTATCCAAGTGCGCAGAATTCTCTTCTCCAAATTTGCTCATTGTCTCAGACCGAGCCCCAGAGAAGACAGAACAACCAGCCCAGGCCCGCTCCCTGGTCCACGCAGAACAATGACTTTAACATTCCCCGGAATTATCCGCGCGTTCAGACCCCCCGAGAAGGCCAACAAGTTCAGACCGGGTGTCCAAGCCAAAAGAGACAAAACCACCAGCCGGACAGTGTTTTTCAGAATGGCAACGAGTTCTCACAAAGCAATGATTCTCAGCAGAAGAATGATTCTCAGCAGAACTATGCTACCCAGGGGGGCAATGAGAATGGGAAGAGAAGCCTGGACAATTATGGAGTAGACAGTGAGCCGGCCAGAAACCGGCGATTGCCTTTGATGGAGTGAACGTTTCCACCCAATTGAGCGGAAGCCACTGTCAACACTGGATTGTTCCCATAGCATATTTTGCATGGTGAAGCATTATAGATACACTTGTACTGATTTCGAAAGGGACCTACACAGTTTTACTAAGGCTTAGAGATAATTTCTATACTCTCAATAATTCGCAAACCGAACGATGCTTTCTCGTGGTTTCCAAGGAAATTAGGTCTCAATTCCACGCCGTGTTGATTTGAGAAGCTCGAGGGCTCGTAGGCTGTTAAACATCCTGCTCAACCTTCCATGCCAGCTGAGGTAGGAAGTGAGGCCCGGTGTGGGATTTGCAAAGCAACATGCAACTCTGCGCGAACACCAAGGCCCACCGTACTGTCATGGTTGCCATGTGGCGCTCACGCACCGGTAGATGTTTAAGGTCTGGGCATGGTGAAGAAGTTTAGGATTGAGGCAGTTAGCAGTGGAAAATGTGATAGAAATGTAAAGGGGCAGAACGTTATGGTTGATAGGAATGGACTGTGTGTGTGTGTGTGTGTGTGTGTGTGCATCTACATTTATATGAGAGCTCCAGAGAGTGTGTTTGAGCGATTATATCCTATTCTTCTACCGGCACCTACAGAGCGTCAATTGAACTATCCAAGTGGTTGCGATGATTATTCATATGCTCAATCAGTGCATCATCAGAGCCGTGGAGCCAGCAAGCAGTTTGGATTTTAATGCATCCGCGGCACTCAAGGTTGCTAACATTGCACCGACCCCCATTATCAATATGGCACGATTACAGCGATAGGGCGCATGCTGCAGCTGCGAGTGAAAGATGTTTCGTAGAGCACGACATCATGCCGAAAAGAGGTGATGCTCTAAGCACAAGTCACGCGACAACGGGATGAGAACGGTCGGCGAAGGCCGCTCCACACACGGCCATTCCTGGCGAGAGTTTAGCAATTAGGACAGCCTCTTAGAATCTGTCCCATTTCAAGTGCAATACAACTCGCAACTTTAAATGTAGTATTGCCTCTGTTAAAGGCCGTTCAATGGAAGTATCACAAAAGGAATTCATGTATGGGAAGGTTTAGGCGCATCACACTGCTTGCATGGGGCGGGGCCCACGTCATTGCTACTGTACCATACATGTAGCATGTACAGATCCGCCCCCGCTCAACAGTGGACAGCTTCCTACCGTGAACAGACTCACTTACATAACACTACCCTCACGGCATCGTCAGCATCGTCCGAAAGGCGCTTGATTTATAAGCGCAGTTGAGAAATTGGTGCAGGGTCTTGGACTTAAAAAGACGACGAGACACTTTTGACCATTATCTACCTTTCAAGGGAATGACCGCAAGACTCAGAAAAATAGAAGAGCATCTCAACATGGCCAGCCAAGCTGATATCCACCTCTGTAAGCTTCCCCTCTCCCTCCCCTTGATTGTATTCAGCACCACACACTGTCGCTGACTTCCCCATTAGACACTGCCGGAACACCTAATGGCATCAAGGTGTCCATTCTCCTTGAGGAGCTTGGCCTGTCCTACCAGGTCAGCGTCGCCGAAACCCTCCATGTGCTTGGCATCATGCTAACAAGTAGAAACAGACGACCAATATAGACATATCCAAGAACACACAGAAGGTGAGGGGCTGCTGAAGTGGATGAGGTTTCCGAGAACGCTGACTGATCTCTCATTCAGGAAGACTGGTTCCTCGAGATCAACCCGAACGGCCGAGTCAGTGACATACCAGTCGTTATGTAGGCCGCCAGTAGTCCGGCTAACCGAGTTCTCAGATCCCGGCGATCACGGACAAGCTGGGCGACAAGACTATCCGGCTGTTCGAGAGCGGTTCGATTTTGCTGTATCTTGTCGACAAATACGACAAGGACCACAAGCTTTCGTATCCTCATGGCACCGAGGAGTACTACGAGACCAACAACTGGGTTCGTCACTGCAAAGCCTCACCCCAAACCCGCAAGGCTTTCCTCCACGACTGACAAGGTCCGACAGCTTTTCTTTCAAAATGCCGGTCTAGGTCCAATGCAAGGCCAAGCCAATCACTTCACAAGTAAGCTTTTGCCCCTCCGTGACTTCGCCCGCTGAGGACGGCTCACATGCTGAAACGCTACAGGATATGCACCCGAGAAGATTCCTTACGGAATGTCTCGATACCAGAATGAGACGCGGAGACTTTACCAAGTCATGGACACTGCCCTCGCGAAGAGCAAGTCCGGGTTCCTCGTTGGTGACCGCCTCACAATCGCAGACATCTCTTCTTGGGGATGGGTGGCTTCTGCCAGTCAGTTTTAGCCCCCTCTTCTCCCCCATAATTTGGTTTGCAAGCGCTGACCGTTGTGTTTTTTCACAAAAGAATGGGCGGGTGTGGACATTGACGAGTTCCCTCATCTCAAGACCTGGCTCTACAAGCTCCTTGAGCGCCCTGGGTTCGAGAAGGGCCGTAATGTTCCAAGTGAGCACAAGGCATTCAAGATGGCCCAGTTATCCGAGGAGGAATTAGAGAAGCTGGCAGTTGGCCCAAGGAGCTGGATCCAGGCAGGCATGAAAGAGGATGCTAAGAAATGAGTGGATATGTTCTTTGAAGCCACCGAGGGCCATCCACCTAGAGGGTGTTCATACGTGAAGGTTTATGGTGATCCGGTCCCAAGACTGTGAAAAATGACAAAGCTGTTTTTCGTACACAGACTGTTGCGTCCTTTGAAAGTGTTCTTATTTCGATCGAAGGGCTTTACATGCGTGATGTGCGGGGGAGCAAGTCGGCGGCAGGGGAGGTATCACTTCGCTTGAGATAGACATCACGTAGATAAATGACTTCAGTTTCGTACTGGAAGGTATATGTCTCACGGATGGCAAACAGCACCTTAGGATGGTGAGAACCGAAGCAATGCGCTCCCAACACATTGACTGGCATTTCGGAACAAGTCAGATCATTGTGAACATGAAGAAGATAATTGTAATCACTGAAAGATACAATGAGTGGTTTGACAGGGCATTTGGATGAATAGGCTGTATGTTGACCACTGTCACAGCAGGTGTTCTTGGAATGACTTGACATTTACAAATGGCCCAGGCGCCAATTGGGGGGCATTCCGAGGGGCCAAGAACCACAGGGCTTGACCGTCCATCAGGCCTCTCTGCGGCACGCGCTAACGAAAAGCCGGCCGGCTCAAGCGGCGCTAGGCCAGCATTTCCAGCATTTCCAGGGTGGGCCCGCGGCCGTGCACCCAGCTAGCAATTACCCATCCAGGCCATCGCTCTACAGAGCAACTTTTTAACTTATCCATCTCCAGCCATCCAACGTCCGACAACGTGCATCGAGTAGCACCCCCAAAGCATCGCCATTTCTGCCTGCGAAGTGCAAAGAAACGAAAACATGGCTTGGAGAAATCAAGGCATCACTGGGTCCAACAACATACCTTTGGGCAAACGCAGATTCGGCGGCGGCGGCTCTGCTGAGCCCGAGGACCAAATTGACAGCTTTTCCAACGGAGCCGATCGCGAGCTGAAGCGCGGTCGCAGCCCCGAGCCTCGTACGTACAAAAGAGCATCACAGACCACATGCGCTCTGTTCACTGACCGCCAACCAGGTACAGATGCGGATGGACCTCGTCGTCGCAAGAAGCGGAACCGATGGGGTGACGCTGCCGAGAATAAGGCCGCTGGCCTCATGGGCTTGCCCACTGCCATTGTCGCCAACATGACCAGCGAACAGCTTGAGGCTTACACACTCCATCTTCGAATCGAGGAAATCAGTCAGAAGCTGAAGATCGACGATGTTGTGCCTGCCGATGGCGACAGGTGCGTTACCCCCAGCCATAAAGCGCTGTTCATGCGGTCCACTGACGAGACCATCTACAGATCCCCGTCGCCTGCCCCCCAGTACGACAACCACGGCCGTCGTGTCAACACCAGAGAGTACCGGTATCGAAAGCGACTGGAGGACGAACGCCACAAACTCATCGAAAAAGCGATGAAGACCATCCCTAACTACCATCCACCGCAGGATTACAGACGGCCCACCAAGACTCAGGAGAAGGTCTACGTGCCGGTCAATGACTATCCGGAAATCAATTTCAGTATGATTGCTAACCCTCTAACCTCTCTAACCATGTTTCCCCTCCCTGCAACCTGGCGTAGCTCCAGATTGCGTGCCTCAGCAGTGCTACCTCGCAGGCCTGCCGTGCTGAACGAAGCGTGCTTTTACCTTGCGTACTTGATGACGATACTAATACTTAGCTCTCCCTGTTTAAGTTGGCTTACTCATCGGCCCTCGTGGCAATACATTGAAGAAGATGGAGACCGAATCGGGTGCAAAAATCGCCATCCGTGGCAAGGGCTCCGTCAAAGAGGGCAAAGGCCGCTCCGACGCTGCTCACGCCAGTAACCAGGAAGAGGACCTCCACTGCTTGATCATGGCCGACACCGAAGACAAGGTCAACAAGGCCAAGAAACTGATTCACAACGTCATCGAAACAGTAAGTCTCCCTCGCCCTGTACAACCGCGCAGAAACTTACTAACCTTTCAGGCTGCTTCCATTCCCGAGGGCCAGAACGAGCTGAAGCGTAACCAGCTTCGTGAGCTGGCAGCTTTGAACGGAACTCTTCGTGACGATGAAAACCAAGCCTGCCAGAACTGCGGCCAGATAGGACATCGCAAGTATGACTGCCCTGAGAAGCAGAATTTTACTGCCAGTATCATCTGTCGCGTGTGTGGCAATGCTGGCCACATGGCTCGCGATTGTCCCGATAGACAAAGGGGTGCAAGCTGGCGCAATGATGGACCCGGTGCACGACCCGCCGGACGAATCGGAGGCGGAGGAGAGGACGACGCCGAGTACGAGGTAAGTCATTACCTACAGTTTCGTACAAATTCGCATGCGCCATACTAACGGTTCTTCAGCAATTCATGGCTGAGCTCGGCGGCGGAGCAGCGCCCGCCCGCATCGAGGCCGGACCTGGAGCCCACGGCAACGGGGACGCCAAACCGTGGCAACGTGGACCTACAGGCGGACCCGCTCCTTGGCGGTCTCGCAACAACGATCGCGACCACCACGATGGTGGGGGTGGTGGAGGTGGAGGTGGAGGTGGAGGTGGAGGCGGAGGCGGCTCGGGTGGCCCTGCACCCTGGGCTCGAGACCGACGTGAGCGGAACCATGACAACCATGGAGGTGATACCTACTACGGCGGTCAGAACAATGGCTATGGCTCGGCCCCGCCCGGCACGGCGCCTTGGCAGCAAGCTCCCGGTGCTCAAGCCGGGTACGGTGGCACTGCTCCACCCGGAACAGCGCCGTGGCAGCAGGCTCCTGGCGCGCCACCCGCCTACGGTGGTTATCCTGGAGGCTATGGCGCGCCTCCAGGCCTCGGAGCACCGCCTGCACCGCCTGCTGATAACCTCACGGCGTTGATCCAGCAGTTCTCTGGCGGCGGCGCGCCACCGCCTCCGCCGCCACCTCCCAGTGATGGCGCACCCCCGCCGCCACCAAGCAACCAGCCGCCTCCTCCCCCTCCCCCTGGTGCTTAGGGAACCCAAGGGCAGCTCAAGTTCGACATGCGTCCCGCCACTGACACAGACCCAAAGAGACCTGGATTCCGGCTTCATTCACCCGCATTGCTCACCAGCAGAGAATGTTATGGTATCCGGCGGCAGCGTAATTCCGCAGGGCAAAAGACTGACTGACTGACTGATGGCACAAAACGGGCCACGTGGAGTACTGACTGTATGATAGGCAGCTTTTACTAATGCAATAAAAAACTTGTTTTTTTGCTATTCGGCTCACGGGTGAAGATGAATGACTCTAGACAGGAGTGATACGATGCGTCTGGATTGGTTACCTGACTATCCAGAACTGTGGGACCAGGACATTCACATTGTTTGTTCGCACAACTGACCCTAAACACATGTTGACATGTTTTGCAAGTGTCAGTCTAGCTATCTGAAAACATCTACTATAAGACAGGTTGTTGTAACGGGCAATGCAGTGGTTTTATCACAACCTAACGTTGGAATGTATCCGCCTTCTTAATCGGCCGAGGGAGCTTGGGCCACCTCAAGCTCCTGCGGGGCAAGTAAGGTGCAGCTGCCTGGTGACGACGCCAGCCACCGACGACACTGGTCAATCGATTCATCATCTGCAGCTGCAAGTTGCAGGCGCACCTCGTCCTACCTCAACCAGACGTCGCGTCTTGATGGCAAGCGCGGATCTCAGCCCCAGTAATCAGGGAACCGCCGCCATTCGGTGCAGAAACTGAGCTCGTTGATCCAATATCAAAGTCGCAGCAGTCTCATTAGCTGACAGACCTACCTATCTCGCTCCCCCTCGTTCATCCTATGTTCCCATCCAGGCCCAGGTGATTTCCAAAAGAGTATCATACCCGGAGCCCCACTGCCTGCAATTGCTCGTTTCAAGCATTTTGCTGGCCAGCCACCCTTATTACGACTCGTTCGATCTCCTTCGTGACCATTCATCATGAGCTAGGTGCCTCGATAACCCGTCACACCAGAACCTAGGGAATCGCGCCAGGAACGCTTTGCCGTGTTGACCCGGCACCAGTCGATTGTCAAGTGAGGGCCAGCACCTGCGGGGCTACACACCACACTCGTGACAACATCAATCATGAATCCGTTCGCTTTTCGGCCCGCTCAGGTGACAATATGGACGACCATCGTATATCTAGCTCTTCTCATACCTGTCATCGTCCTTAATGAGTCTGTTCCACCAGCGCCATCCAATCCCACCCCTTATGGCGGGATCAACCTCACTGAAAGCTGGCACGACCTGGCTGCTCTAACTCAGGGCTACCACCCGTACAACAGCCACAAGAATGACGAGGTCCGAAACTGGCTCCTCCTGCGCATTCAGCAGATCCTTGACGGGAATGGTGCCGACTGGGCCACGGAGGAGTCCATCGGCAAGAAACCGTGAGAGTTATCTTATCGTCTCTCGAGATGCCAAAGACCGTCCAGCTAATAGGGCTATGCCAGATCAAACTACTCAGCCAAAGCCCTGAAGCTGTCAGGGAGCCAAACGGATGAGTCCGGCCACAATGTCACCGTATTCAATGATCTGATGTCCAATGTGACCGTGCGATTTGGGGGTCTCCCGGGATCGCACGCGCCTAAGGAGGGCCAGTCTGGTAACGCGGCTTACTTTGAGGGCACAAACGTGATTGTCTACATTCGCGGCTCCCTCGACGAAGAAGGGGAGTGGTGGAAGCGAAAACGTAACCACCTCAAACTGCCTATTGGGAAGGGTGGAGTTATGGTGAACGCCCATTATGACTCGTGAGACCCGCCCTTGGATATCCTGGATTCCTCACCCTCGGCTAATATACTCGCAGAGTCTCTACTGGCTTTGGAGCGACTGACGACGGAATTGGCGTCGTGACCGTCCTCCAGTTGATCAAATATTTTACAACTCCGGGCAATCAACCCAAGCACGGTATTGTCGCGTTACTTAACAACGGCGAGGAGGACTTCCTCTATGGATCCCTGGCCTTTGGAAACAGCCCAATGCTACCATTTGTTCACACCTTTTTGAACCTCGAGGGTGCCGGCGCTGGTGGACGTGCAACTCTTTTCCGCGCCTCTGACAGGGAGGTTATGAGCGCCTACGCCAAATCGACCGATCCATTCGCCACCGTCATCAGCTCCGACAGCTTTTCCCTGGGTGTGATCAAGAGTCAGACTGACTACGTCATCTTCAATGGTGTCTACGGGCAGAGGGGTCTCGATATGGCCTTCTACCGACCACGTGCACGGTACCACACCAAGGAGGACGACGTGAAACATGCCAGTCGGGCCAGTCTGTGGCACATGCTGTCCTCGTCCATCACCACGCTGCAAGACCTCTCAGATAGAACCTTCAGCGGGGAAGTATCGGAAGATACGTCCAGCGTTGTGCCCAATGGCAGAGGCAGTAAAGCAGTATGGTTCGATCTATTTGGCAAAGGCTTTGTGCTGTTCAACCTGAGAGCCATGTTTGCGTGGTCGTTGACACTGCTCATTGTGACGCCTCTCATCCTTATACTGCTCACATATTTGCTCCAAAAGAAGGGGAAATACTACTTCTTCGCAAACAGAGTGACCGTCTACGAGCAGCCAAGCCCTGATTCGGGAGACTATGAACAAGTCAAGATTGGAGGATTGAGAGGCATTTTCCGCTTCCCTCTGGCAGTTAGCGTCTCCGGCGCACTTCTCTTTGGCGCAGCGTTTCTTGTCAGGAAGTTTAACCCCTACATCATCCACAGCAGCCAATATTCAGTGTAAGGCCTCCCCATCCCCCAACGTGTCTTTACTTGCCTTAGCTGACTGCAGATTAGTTGGGCGATGTTTGTGTCTCTTGGCTCCTTCACCTTCTGGTGCATCATGAGAGGCGCACACGTGGCGAGGCCAAGTGCCCTGCATCGAGGTTATGTAAACATTTGGTTGTTCACCTTGTCATGGGCTGTTCTCGTGGCTGTCACGGTGTTTGAGGACCGATTCGACATTGCGGCTGGCTACCCTTTCGTGTTTCTCCAGTCAGCTCTATTTTTGACGGCAGTCACCTCGCTCCTGGAAATGTTTGCCCTCCCGTCCATGAAGACGTACGGGCAGCAAGTCAGGGACGACAATGAGAACCACGACCATCTGAATGAGGTTCCCAGCTCTGATGCTATGATCACTCCGGGTCCTGACGAAGTCGAAAGCGCCGAATCCGATGAAGCAGCTGACGGTGAGTCAGGAAGGGAGGCACCTGATGTGACCACGCCTCTTCTCGCTAGGACTGGCCGTGGCGAAGACTCAGAGAGGACATTCGCGACGAGATATCGCCGCTCAATCGCAGCTATCGCTGAGTCTGCAACGAAGAAAAGTGAGCCTGGCAACAAGAAGGCCCTTGGCGGTGAACAACTCTGGTCCGAGAACATTCCGTCTTGGACCTGGTTCATCCAGTTCTTGATCCTTGGACCGTTCCTGATCATTCTCACGGCTCAGAATGGACTGTTTCTTGTGGACTCCATGTACCAGACAGCAGTTGAAGGCTCTGCTGCTGTCTTCCCGTACCTCCTTATTGCTGCATTTACCATACTGCTAATCTTGCCTCTCATGCCTTTCATCCACCGCCTTACCTACCACATACCCATTTTCCTTCTGTTTGTGTTCATTGGCACGCTCGTATATAATCTCGTGGCCTTTCCATTCTCACCCAACAACAAATACAAGGCCTTCTGGCAACAGACTGTCGACCTGGATACTGGAGGATCTATCGTCAAGCTCGGCGGTGTAGAAGAATACTTGCGTCTCATTATCCAAGACTTGCCTTCTGCCTCTGGGAAGAATGTTACCTGTCAAAAGTCAACAACCAGAGTTGACGTCTCAGACTGTATGTACGATGGGAAGGACATTGCACCCAACGTGGCGAACGATCTTCCAGATGGCGTTCCTCCAGCCCTGGGCTATGGTAAATTGGTGGACCTGGACGTGGCACGCACGGATACTGGCCAAGCCAAGTTCATTATCAACGCAAAGAACACCAAGTCTTGCTACCTCAAGTTCGCGCGGCCCATTAAGAATTTCTCTGTCGCGGGTGGCACAGGCTGGGACAATCGATTCGGGCCGATACCCGAAGGTGGGATCGATCAGATTCTCCTATGGAGACGGGATTGGAATAAAACATGGGAAGTGATCGTTGAATGGGATCCCACGGCTGCAGAAACACACCAGACTCATGCAGCGGATGGGAAGCAGGAAGCCTTTGTCTCTCCGATCGACGAGCTGAAGCGAAGCGCTGTCGGCCTGGATGGAAACATTACCTGTATCTGGAGCGACATCAACACACCGGGAACTATCCCCGCGTTGGACGAGGCCATCCAGTACGCCCCATCTTGGGCTGTGCTGACAAAGTTTGCACCTGGTCTGGTGGAGGGCAGCAAAGCCTTCAAGGTTTGATTTGACCCGAACGCTATGAATGAGTGGATGAGGTGCACGGTTCCGGATTAAGGCAACAAAGGCGGAATATGCTGTGCGGTGATTATAATGGGTCTCCTTGTCGTCTGAGGTTTAAGAGGCTGTTCAAGAGTTTGTGTTCATCGCATCTAACAGGAGAGAGCATCGTTGGCGTATCGGTTGTTTAAGTCACTTCACAGATTGCATATACGGACCTGCAGGGCTGTTGGTGCTTCCGAGTAGTAGTAATATGATCAAGTCTAGGCAATAACATCATGCTGCTCGCGAAATGGACGTGTGCAGCCACCTCATTGCCCGCTGTGGACTAACACACAGTGCAGTAATGCCACAGAAATCCTCTACCAGTCTAGTCCATCGACAGCTGTCTTTGGCGATGTGTCGATCATTTTGGTCGATTTCCCGCTGAGGTCACCACGGGCTGAAAAGACATCTAGACTTATCACCTGCTTCTATCAAATCCACGTAGTTTGTTGACCTATGTCCTGGCCGATCCTTCGCTGAAGCGGTTTCAAACACAAGACGACTCCTGAAGCTATGCAGACCCCTTCGGATGCCCGCCAGGAAAGCCAATTGAGTTTGGTAGACCCTAACGACTGACACGACGAGTTGATGAGATATGTGTCGACGAGACTCTTCGCCCTGGTTCAAGGGCGCCATGACATTGACCAAATTACGATCCCTTCGCCAGCCTTATTTGGCAAACCATCCCGGCCGACACTTCCCTTCCCCAAAATCACCTCTCCGTGATTTTTAAAACCGTGCTTCAGGTACAGATTCAGCGAGGGCACTGTCGTGGCTTCCAACCAAAGCGGTCGCCCGTCGGTCCTGGCCTGCTCTTGCAAATTCTTGATTAATGCACCGGCAAGGCCTTGTCGTCGACGATCGACCGTTGTGCCCATAATGAACACATACCAGTGATTCCTCTGCTCCTCCTGGGAAAACACACGCTTTTTCATATGCTCGACGGCGGGGGCGTACTCGAGGAGAGCACGCTGCGAAGCGAGCACCTTTAATTCATATGTTCACCGAGTGGACTCCAAGAAAGAAGAGAGAAGTACCTTGAAAGTGCCCACACCGATGTTCCAAAGCGCGGGCAAGAGCCCAGCCTGTAACAGTGTCCACGGATTCTCAGCTGTCGCCCCTGGCGGCATGAGGAGACCGCAGGCTCCAAAACCGCCCACCTCGATAAACATGCCGTTGTTGAGCGCACACTGGGTGAAAAATGCGCGGAAAAGCTTGAGGCGCACCGAATCATGCTCAGACGAGTCAAATGTGTGCAGCAACCACGCGTAGACCGGATCGCCGTGGAAGGCAGGCGCCAAGGCCTGTATAGTCCTTTCACCTCGTTCTGCGGGGGACGCTGTTTAGCATGCTTGGGTCCGAAGACGATCTCGGGAAAGAAAGCCAGACCTTTGCCACCAGATGTGACTTGAAAATCCTGCTGAGCAGCCATGCTGGAGGGGGAAGCGCATAGCCTGGGATCCTGTTGAAAAGAAGAGAAGAGGCGTCAGACTAGCCACTGGGAGGGGCGGGAAGCAGATTAAAGAGGATTCTCAGAGACGCGTTGGTCTCTAGCTATGAACTGGACAGCTAGGGGAAACAGGCGGGCTGACAAACAGACAAGACACGATGAGCCAACGCTTGGTTTTGATTGGTCATTTCACTATTTGGCGTTTAGGTATTTAAAAAGTGCTTGACTCCCGTGGATGCTGTGCCAGCCAAATCGAATGGAAATTCGAATGCAGCCTCAGTGGTTTTGTCTTTAATCCATGTACACACTCTTATTATCGAGCTGTGGACAGTCCCTTTATACAGTCGTAAACACTCCAAGACCCAGTATCTAATAACAAACAATGCCAATAAGAGTAGGGTTGTAATGAAATTGTGATTGGTACTAATCAAGCACATTACGAAGACGACACAGTCTTCTCGACAGTGGCCGCTGCTTGAGTGCCAGTCATGTCCGGCTGTTGAGCACCGGTCGTGTCTGCACCCATCTCGCTCATTCTTGCCTCAGCCCATGATCCGAGCTCGCCAGTAGCCTAACTGTGCCGCGCATCCCTGACCTATAGACCACTGCCTCCCTCGTCCATGAGGGTGGTCACCCCCTTTAGGCAGTGTGCCGCACACTAACGCCACACTTCTCCGAGTCCAAGGTCGTCGACGCTCTCAACAAAATCCGAACACGTTTGTTCCGAGTCGATTTTCGCTTTCTCTTTCTTCTGCTTTCTGAAAACCTTTTTTGCTCGATTGCGGCGGCCTATGCCGCTTCTAGAGACTCTAAAAGTTCGGAAGCGGTTCGCGAAGAAGTGAGCTGGGGATCAAATTCGGAAATTGCGTCCCAGAATTTTCCATTGCCTGCCGAAGACCCGTTTGTCTGTTCGATGAATTGATCCAGTTCGTCGAGACTGGGAAGACAAATATAGCCTTCCTTCTTTCCTCCATGAATCCCGATGGCCGATGGGCCGTGTCTCGAGAAGGCATCAGCCAGCTGCCGCATGTTGAAAGCCGACACCCCCTTGAGTCTCACCCGTGTTCTAAAGGGATAAGACTCTACTGGTCTTGGCCGGCCTGAGAACTTATTCTTGGCCTTCATGTGTCGACGTGCCACTCTGCCGGTGCCTACCCACTTGCGCACCGGTCGCCTCTCGATCTCCAGTGTGGCATCTGGCGAGAGGGCGAGCAAGTTGACGAGCAGCGCGATAATGCGGAGGGCATCGGTTCCAGCGCTGTGTGCCATCCGGTTTGGTGGAACCGCTTGATTATCACCCTCAAAGCCGAATGCGATGAGCGATTCGCGCATGCTTGGACTGCGGTTGGTGCACGATGATGAGACATCCTTGATAATCTCCTGAAGGTCGACCCAAGATGAGACATTCTCTGTGATACCCAGATACGTGCTTGACATGACACGAAATTCGAAGGCCAGGTCGAAACCAATTAGAGTGAGGGAAGCCTTCGGACCCAGCGCATCGCGGAATGACTGGAATAAACGTTGCAGAGTCTCGTGGACAGCGCCAGGCTCGACGATGTGGGTTGGCCCAAAGATGAAGGATTCGCGCTTCATTCCCCGGCCTTGTTCCCTGTCGGCGACCCGGATGTTGCTCACTTGTATTGGATATCGGGTCTGAAGCGAGTCCAGGCTCCTGGGAGGGCCTTGCAGCGCCTCAATGTCGACAGGCGGGATGAATGCGATACCGATTTCGACAATATCAGTGAGGCTGTTGCCCCATGGCTCAGCGTCGATGGCGACAAACCCTGACACCCCGGCTTGTTGTTTTAGCGAGCAGAGGTTGGGGATGTTGCTACGCCACAGGTCGTGCCAGCGACTGACTTTGAGGAACGGACAGCCGTCGAAATACCTCATTTCCGCCGTGCTGAAGGATGTGCATAAGATTGACAGTGGATTGTATAAGGCTGCTGGTCTCGAAGAAAAAAGGATCGGTTGCAATAAGTGGTTTCGTCTTTAATTCGTATACATACTCTTATAATCCAGGTAGGCGGTCCCCTTAAACAATTGTAAACACTTTGTAACCTAATATTTAATTATATATACAATGCCGATAACAGTATGTTTGAAATATAATTGAGGTATTTAGCCTAAAAACTGTAGATAGCCTTGTGACAACCGTGCAGACAAGGCTAACAAGAACGGTTTCCAACCGCGCCGTAGACTAGAAATGTCGACATAAGTAGCCCAGACTATAGTTGGATAATCAGTTATTCGGTGAAAAGAAATATGGCCTCTATAAAACGGTTGCAATACAGAAGCGGGTTGGTGCTAGATTAAACAAGTGCGTGTTTGGGATTTCAAGCCAAGTCTGCGCCGCGATATATGTATTGTGCCTCTGCTCAACCGTAATGAGTGCATCATGGAATACTCGAATGAATATTCATTCTGGGTGCTTACCATGACACCTTAGAATTTAGACCGAAAAGAACTATGAGGGCATGGCCTCTTGACATCGGCTAGACGAGCTGAAACAAACCATAGCGACCATAATGAAATGAGCTGCATTACTACAAAAGTCTTCTACGTCCAGGCCACATTCACGTGCGAATCAAAATTGCTGATGCAGTGCCGTGGATGCTAGTTACAGGCTTCCCATATCATGATATCACCCGCAAGCCGTTAGGACAAGGTAAAGAGGGAACTAGAGGGGCTAACATGAAAATTAAACTTCCACCCAGGTCGGTTCTAAAGGATAAACCAGACATGTCAGCGGCGGATCAGTAGTTGAGTCGGTGACGATCAGCAAATACCTGGTGCTGTAATTTTTAAATTTTTTTTTGGATTGAATTACTTTTGCTCCGCTTTGACTGATTCCGTCTAGAGAGGTGGCGAGGATGGCTCGTGTGGGATTGTGACGGAGGATAGTATTAAACTTTACTCGTCCCTTGGAGGGTGTGGTTGCACGCGTTCAGCGGCCAATATAGGCTGGTGTGGGGTTCAAGCGTGCGGCTAATACCTGGAGAGGCACAGTCCAGTCCACCTGCGGCTGATAGGTCAAGCGTACAATTTGTATTTGGGGTCTAAGGCACTGCTACGCAAGGATTCAGCCGGTCGAGGTAACGTCGATGTCGGAATATCGAGATTCTGCGTGAGGAACGTATGCTTCAGTGTGCACAGGTCTTCAAGGGGAGCCATGTTCTGGACCGCTATCTATTATCATTACCCGGCCAATATGTACACCCCAACCCCCATTGTATTTGGTGGAAACGGGCGGGATATTGACCGTGCAAATAACCGGCCAGCTCCAATAGCATCGCTTGAGTAGACGTGAGGTGTGTACGGCCATCTATCTGAGGGACGGGAATTTGCACCATCAATCTCCACACGGCAGCATGCTGCCCGTCATCCAGCTTTCTTCGCCAACGAGGGGGCAATGTAGATATGTGGCAGTCGCTAGGTCACTCATTCAAAAATGTCCGCTATGAGACTGTGGCGTCTGACGCTTTTGATTAAAAGCCAAACGAGCTGTCAGAAGTCGGTTCAGGGGCAGTCGACGCCAATGCCGGAGATCGCCTCACAGGGCTGAGTGAATACAAACGAATGAATACAAACAACCTTCGCTGCAGCAAGACAAGACGAGAGCTTCCGAGTCAGATTCATTACTGGGCTTGTTGAGTTACTCAGGCTGGTGCTTCTTGACTATATCAGAAGCCTTCTTGGACACAAAGGAAGGAGTGCTCGAGAAACGTAACCACGCAGCATCTCCAGAAACACAAAAACCAACGCTTGGGATTACATAGCGCCCGTGCCCACAAACATCATGAAAGCATCCTCCGCATTCCTCCTCGCGGCCTTCTCGGCGGCTGCGACGGCCGTCCCAGCTCACTTCCATCAGGGTCACGTCGTACAATTCCGGTCAACATCAACATCATACACCCCCACAACCTGCGTGTCAGGCGTCCCGCCGAGCACAGCAACATGGCCCATGGAGTATGCTGCGGTTGCGACCAACGGTCTCTATGACATCGAGTCGAGCTTCGACACTGCCCACTCCATTGGGAGCACCATGGTGAGCCGCACTCCTGTCCTCCTCAATAGCCCACATGGGGTCACAGTTGTGCTGATGGCTTCCAAAACGCCCCGTAGAACCTTTACATGAATCACACCAGCACCACGAACGAGTTCGCCTCCTACAAGTGCCAGTTCGCGTGCAACAGCATGTCCGGGTGCGTCTCGTTCTTCGGGCGTTTCGTCGAGGTGAACTCCTCAACGGAGCACTTCGAGTGCTTGGGCTTCAGCGCTCTGTGAGTGACTCTCTCCTGCCGGGGCTCGTACGCTGGGCCATGATAGCTGATGTTTCGAAAGTCTCGACAACTCTTCCTTCACGACTTCCACTCCGAATATTATTGCCAACGGGGCCTTCAACAAGCTTTGTGGCTGAGCCTCGCTTCACGGTCTGTCGTCGTTCATCTGGGGGTTGAGGTAGCAGGGCGAGGCGAGACAAGCGCCTGACTTTGCGCTTTTTTGGAAGTTTCAGGACTGCAGATAGTCCTTAACTATGAACGAAGGAGGAGGTGGGTAGCGTACGCCCTTCTATAATTAGATATGGAAACAGAATGACCGCTCCGCTCCGATTGCTTCTGGCCACAACCGTGGTGTTGGCAAGGTTGCGCTTTCACATTCTGGCTTATTCTTCAGTAAAATCGAGTTGGTAGTAAGGGGTATCTGAAAGTTTGTCCATAATCTCGACTCTGGTCAACCTTTTGCCATCCCTCTAGGGAACCCATTGCGCCGCACTCCGAAACATGCCCACGTTGATAAAAATGAAAAGATAAATAGCTTCAAACCAAGGTCACCAACCACCTCTATCCGGTCATTTCGGCATCGCTGCCGTGATTAGTAGCAGCTGCACCCCCAGACACAGTCTCGAGGTGCGTCCTCGCCTTGGTCCACAGCTCAGCCTCCATCTCCCTCTCGACCTGGTTGCTCCTACTATTCAGCCAGCCGACGTCGAGATCGCCGACCATGCCGACGCCGTTGGGCTCGAGCGCGGGCTTCGCCGCGGCGGCGGCGGCGTCGTCATCCTTGGACTTGTCCTTGGCAGCGTCCTTCGGCAGGCTGATGATGCCGGCCTCGTCGAGGCCCAGGATCTGGCGCTTCAGCCGGGCGTCGACGGAGTGGAGCGTGGAGAGGAACTTGTTCATGGCGTCCTCGAATAGGCGGGTCTGCTCTGCTGCCGAGGGCTGGGGCTGTGAGGGTGCCTCCTCGGGTGCGCTGGCGTTATTGCTGTTGCTGTTGTTGGAGGGCGGAGGTAGGCTCTGCTTTCCTAGGCTTTGTATGGCGGTGCCGGTCAGGTCCAGGAGCGAGGCGATGTCCTGTGGTGGTGCACGTTAGGATGCGGTACAGGTACGAGTTCGACACGTGGCTAGGATCTTCCGAGCCTAATGGTGTGCCTGGAGAGCTTATTGCCACTTACATGGTCGATGTCAGCCAGCTGTTGCATGCGCTCGGCGCGCGTGAACGGGGCGTGGATGTCCACTGGGGGGTTGGGTTGATCCATTGTGGTGGTGGCTTGTCTGGCGTACGAGAGGAAAGGGTCTGTTCTGCAGCAAAGCCGTGCAGGTTCCCAACGTCTAGCAGCCTGTCTAGCTGTTGTGTGTCCACGTTCCTAGACTACTATGCAGAATGGGTCTGTGTATGAGGTAGTTGGCAGGACTACATAAGTAGTTAGTACTAAGAATGGTATGGATATGTTGATGTCTGATTCTTGGAGAGCTCTAGAAGCTTTAGACTGGGGACCCCGCCCGGTAGATCCCCGAGGCCCACGGGCCCACGGGCCCACTGGGAAGCTCCTGCACCTGCGACCTGCGACCTGCACCTGCAACCTGCACCCGCACATGCGCCTCGGAAGCCCATTGAATCTGGGGACTGGGGATCCGGGCCCCTGAAACACAGCGCCAATCAGCCTGTCTTCCAGAAGACTTCACCTCTTCTGCCTGCGACCTTGGGGACTCTGCTGCTGTGGGTGGGGTTGGGCTCGGTTTGGTTGGTGGACTGGCGGACTGGACGGCGGGCGATCCCAGCCACACAGACTGGTTCGATGCGACGCATCGTAGACGAGAGCTGTCAAGTTCGTCATTGGGTGGGCTGCTGACCCGGGCTACTGGTACTGAGGTTACCATGATCTGCCATAACCTTCACTGCCTTGGGGATGTTGTGCATACATGCTAGATTTGATCATCTGCTTGTTATGCCCTGTCCTGGTGGCTCGTCTTGTCAAGGTTGCGCGCTCGGATTGAATTGACTTGCTGATCACTTGGTTCAGGCTACGCAATTACATATTGCCAAGAGAGTTGATGCGCTGGTCCGCTCGGGCAATCAATGAGTTTGTTCGTCGTCGTGGCTGCACACAGGTGTGGCCTGTTGGTACATCGTTGGCAACCCCATGGAAAAGACCCAAACCCGCGTCTCACAGTCCGGACCACGGGTCGCCCTATAAGGCAAGTAAACTTTGTAGTATACTTAGTTGAGTTAGGCGACCGTCGCTCGTCAACGCCTGTCAATTAGTCTAGAGAACGAATGACACCCGTCACCCCGCGCTTAGCCTCACGCTTGCCTCACGCTTACCTCCACCAAACACCCTGCCAGGGACGCTAAATTTCCTTCCACGACTGTCCATGCGCACCACATGTACACACACGTCCACGTCCACGTCCACGTCCACTGGGCGTTGGCTCGCCAGGCACCCAGATGCAATATAATAGACTATGTGCCTGCCTAAGGGGGGGGGGGAGGGGCTTACGAAAATAAATAGCAGGCTGCTGCTCGAGGGCCAGGGCCCGAGGATCCGACACCCGGCCGTGTTGGCGAGGCCGGAAGGGCTGGAGGATCAAGAGCTTCGTCATAACCACTCGCACTCGTGTGCAGTCTACTCCATTCTTCTCCGTCGCTAGCCAGGTGGCCATATTGAACCTCGTGATTCGGCCCGGCAAAACTGGCCACTGGCCACTTTTCGATTGCATCGAGTTCCCTGTTGGTCAGCGACCCAGTGTGAGGTGTGGCGTAGTGCTGTGCGGTGCAGTGCAGGACAGTACTGTGTAGTATAATTATAATGGGTGCAATGTAGATCATGTACAGCCCTGTAGTAGAAGTAAAGAAGACCCTTTCGACTGATTGAATGACAGTGCCTTTCTTCCTAAGGCTGATGCAACGATTTGCCGGCTTCTATTCTCGCACGTACAAGTAGCCTCCAAACTTTGTTCCTTGCTCCTCCTCCCAACTGGGTTTCACCTGCCCCGGACACTGCAACAACTCGACGCTTGGCCGTGCTCCAGACGCTTGTCCAAACCCACCCAACCCCCCCAATCACCCCCCGCCTTCCACCCTGAACGGCAAGGATCAAGCCCACCTCGACATTGCTTTTGGTACATCCCACGTCTGCGCTCCGCCTAGGTAATCTCAATAGTTCAACCTCCCCCAGGTGAGGCTGGACCACTCTCGTCGCCGCCGGTTCGCTTGACGTCTTCAACAACGCCCGGGTCCACTGTGCCCAGATTCGGTCTCGCTCATTGCCTGCGCATTCATCTTGTTCTCCGACCTCACCTCTCCGACCCCGACCTTCTTTACTACCTCCCGTGAAGAAATGTGCCAGCTGCTCATCGCTAGATAGCCTCGAGCCATTGGGCTTCTGGTCAACCCCTCCCCATCCTGCGCTCATCACAATCCTGCGCCTCATCCAGACCCTGCGATCGTGACAGCCTCGGAGCACCCGTCAGACAAGATGAAGGCCAGCATACCAAAACGACTGCTCACCCTGCGGGACAAGAATGGCAACCACCGCCACAACAAGTCCTCCGACGCCCACAAGGTTCGTCTCGTCTCTCTCGTCCGCACAACGACTTGCGCTGATTCGGTATACCCACCTTTGCAGTCCCGACCTCTATCTACCGATGCACTCTTCTCCATGTTCAAGAATGGCTCCGCCTCACAGAACGGCAACGAAGATGATCACAAGGAGAAAGACAAGGAGAAAGAAGCCGCAAAGGTCGGTCAATTGTCCAACTGTTGCACACCTTTATGGCCCGTGCTAATTGTGTCGCGGAATCCAGATCGACGAACTTTCGAAGCGAGTCGAGGCTCTCGACGACTTGCATGACATTTCACCTGATTACCTCCGTTTTATAATTAGGAGTAACTATGCGGCCGGCGATGTCGAGAAGGCTATGGAACTTCTCATACTCCACCAGAAGTCTATTTCCGGCGCGATAGTGTCCTACAATCCCAATGTGAATATGCAGGGCGCAGAAAACCGCGGCAACGTCACATGCTACCTCGACGCGCTACTTTTTGCTATGTTTGCGAAGCTGGAGGCCTTCGAGTGTATGCTCAAGAACGACCTTACGAACGAACCGCAACGAAACCTGGCAGCTTTGATCCGCCTTTGGGTAAACATGCTGAGAAGCGGGAAGCTGATTCACACAGACATGGTAGGGCCCAGCTTGTCTCCAGGGAAACCCCTCTTTCAAACTCGTGCTGACGCCGAGACAGACGCAACTGATACAAAATGCACTTGCTGCTTGTGGTTGGAAAGACGCACAACTGCTGGAACAACAGGACACATCCGAAGCTTTCGCTTTCATCACCGAGACTCTGCAGTTGCCACTCCTGCCATTGCAGGTCGATTTGTTTCACCAGGGAAAAAGAGACGAAGACGATCACAAGGTCGTCTACGAGCGTCTGTTAAATCTTGCAGTCCCAGCCGACCCAGAAGGCAAAGGTGTCAAACTAGAAGACTGCTTGGAAGAGTACTTCAATACCAAGGTCGACGTCTCGCGCGACGGCGTTGAGGAAAAGGCAGGCCAAGATAGGCCGGTCCTTACTCCGAAGAGCACCATACGGATTGTCAATGAGGTTCCAGAGCCTGCTGCTGATGCGGATGCTAATGGTATGGATGCTGGGCCGGCCACCGAGGCAGACGTCAAGGAAGATGCCGAAGCGGAGTCATCAGATCAAGTTGAGTTGGCGCCTCTACAGCGACGGTGGACCAGTGTAGACTCGACGGCCTCCGCGTCGAATCACGACGCAACGCGACCTTCTGTCCGCCACAGATCGACAAGCATAATTCAGCGAATCGTCCTGGACGACGATGGCAAGCCAACAGATTCAGAAGCTGCAAGTCTATTGAAGAAAGCAAAGCGGAAAGGCGCCACGGTTGTAAAGGCCGTTACGATCCCAGCATGGCAATTTTTCCGGTTGATACGTAGGTTTTGAAAGCACTCAAGTTACACCCCTCAAATTCTCCGCGAAGATGCTAAATATCATTTTCAGCTTGGCATGCCGTCCAGAACGCTGAACCCAAAACCGACTCTGAGATCATGATGCACTTCAATCAACGTCCGGTGGTCGGAATTTGTTTAAAGAGATATATGTATACTGAGGATGGGCTGGCAAAGAGGCAAAACACGTTCATCGACATACCTGATAGTCTCAGGCTCCCTCACTTCATGATGGTCGATGAGGCCAAAGTGGAAGAAGACAGCGCACTAAGCCAGGACTACAAACTAGAGCTCCAATCCATCGTGTGCCATCGGGGCGACTCCGTCCATAGTGGACACTATATCTCGTTCGCGAGGGTCAACCCCAAGCTCCTGACGGACAACCGCCGCCACGACAGCGATCCTCCACCCGACTACGAAGATGCACAGTGGGTCAAATTTGATGACCTGGCACTCGAGAACAGGGTCTCTTATGTCGACGACATCAAGGAGTCCCTGAAGCAGGAGATGCCTTACCTGCTGTTTTATCAGATAGTTCCTATGTGCGACGTGACTGCCGCGAGCACCGCAGGGTCCGAAACCGAACCACCATCATACAACGACTCGGCCGTCAATGTCGCAACGACTGGGATTACGACACCGGGCCTTGAGATCGAACGAATAGGGTTGTCACGTCCAGCTAGCGGCTACTTTGACTCCCCAATTCTGAACTCAGCAGGGCCAAGCATCCGCTTCTCTTCAGAACTTGACCGACCGCCACGAATAAGCCTTAGCGTCGAGGACGACGGCCAGCATTCCTCGAGTCTCCTCAGCCCGAACGCTTCCCGCCGTGGAAGTGTGGCTTTTTCGGAACCCGTTGGCCACACTCAAGCAATTACACCTGAAACGGGACTTTCCCCAGCCGTCACGCCAAACGAAGAAAGCACAGCACAGAGATTGTCAAGGGCGGCGGCAAAATTCACCAAGAGTCGGAGCAGGCCAACGAGCCAGGCGGGAGAGAATCGCATCAGCCTGAGCATGTCTCGACTCACGTTCAACAAGAAGAGCAAGGACACGTTACGTGAAGCTGCGGAAAAATATGAGGATGGTGAAGAGACACCAGTTGCCGCTGTCGCACCCGAGCGGCTTTCAACTGATGGTGGCGAGACTGGTAAAAAAGAAAAGGAGCATCACCATCTCCATCATCACCACAAGAAGGCTGGAACCAAATCAAAGAGCCGAGGAGGCGACAAGAACCCAGAGAAGGGCAAGAACAAGGGCGAAGTCCCTGATCGGGAATGCATTGTCATGTGATTAGGAAAAGCAAGTTCGCAAGGCGTTTGAGGGACAGGGTGTGATTATACGGATTTGCTACGGGAACGAACCACATTTTCAAAGAGAGGAGTCGCACTTTTAGCATCTGGCTGACCAGTCACGGGCTACGTCTGTCGAAGTATTACATGAGAGGCGCATGATTGCATTTGATACCAGGAGAGTTTGCAGTAACCTGTCAAGAAAGAAAAAACAGCGAGATGGCAGCAAGAGAGGGAATGGGATGGGCGGCTTTTGCATACGTGAGCGCGAGGAAGCCATGGCGTCTACACAAGAGGTTTGGCAATGACGGTTTGGACAGTTTTACATGATGCCTATAGCGGCCAGGCAAATTTTTGGCATCCTGTAATAGCCCTTGGTGAAAAGATAACAGCCAATGAAGCGATCATCTGTACGATGACCAGGAGGCCGTTCACGCATTCGGGAGCGTGAATACGCCGGTTCGTGTTCGTGCTCGTGTTCGTTTGCAATTTTGTCACGGGACTTCAGATGCCCTCACACTGCATATTTGCGCGAAGGACCGTTACTTCGTGCATTCGGCTTCGTGAGCAGCCGGACGGGCGTGTATAAAACTAAGTTCCAGGTAGGGGTGATAAAATCGTCGGGGTGTGTTTTTTAGACAGGAGGTACGTGAAAATAGTAGATAAGCCACCCCTTTTTTCGACAACTTTTTCGGCAGAGCAGACCGAACTCGCATCCCTCGGGTTGTGTGTGACCAAACCCAACGCCACAAAAGCTAGACACTGTTTTATTGACGGCCAATGGTGTCTTCTTCACGATGCCCGTAGCCATGTATGGCCTGATTTGGCGCTCGGCCATGCCTCCTAACCGCGCCTCGTGATGATTTCCTGCTGGCTCCGCGGATGGCCGCATTGTCGTGCTTGTTAAGGCCAGCCTCCATTTTTATACGGTTCATTGACCCTTGTGGGCCAGTTCTTGAGGTCATTCTTGACTCCAATACCGTCGTAAAGAACGAGTCCGTGATTGACTTTTTTGAGGTCGTCAGATGTCCCCATTTGAGATCTTCTGTCCCTGCTGCTGCTGCAATGCTGCCCAAGGCCATGATCTCCACTTGTGCGCTCAGCCTTCAGCGTGTTCTTCCACGCAGATGGCTGTGAGCTTTAGGTCCCTCCAAGCTTCTGTTTACCATATTGCATGGAGATCCTGCCCCGGGCTGCATTGGCCACGGCAACTCGTCAATGGTGAGGGAAGCATTCGCGTCCCACGAATTGCGATCGTGAGCATTTGGTACGCCAGCGGAATCCTATGTCAAAGCAGGGGCTGTGGCCAGACAGACCGCGTAGTATCGTCCTGAATCCTGGAAATCATGCCGACATTTGCGGCGTTCCTGCCAGCCCTGGCAGCGGTCGCCGAGTCCGAGGGGCTTGAGTTCGGTGAGATTGACGAGATATGCCTTGTCAGCTTGATCCTCCAGACCTCACGGTCTGTAAGCCACGCAGCTTCCTCGACAGTCTCGGATCCGGATACGAATAGCGCTGAGTGTGCAGAGATTGAGGTACATAACCTACAATCTTGGCGTATGTCTCACAACGGGATTGGCGGTCAGCTGGTTTTATCAACAACAGCCTGCCAATTCCGCGACATATACAAATCTGGATTGAACAAGACCCCAGACCGGAAAGGGGTTCTGCCTTGCTGGGCTAGCATTTTGCAAAAAGAAGTCGGTCGTCAATCGGGAACTTACACGTGATCTTCCCGGAAACTGGGAGGACCACTCACGACGATGACATTGTTGTTGTTGTGGATTACAAAGAGCAAGAAGATAACTTTTCCGATGAGACCGATCCATGACCACGTGCACTCATTTAACCATAAACTCGCCGTCATGATTTGAGAGTTTCGCGGGAGACTCCGATGTGCTGGTATTTGGACTAGTTCCCACAAGGACAACGGTCGAGTGCATGGGCGAAGAAGGTTCAGGCCTAGCAAGGCACGTCTTTTCGTGTTAGATGAAGCAATGCCGGAATGCTCCGACTGAGCAAGTAACCAGTTCCTAATTCGTCACGAGGCAAGTAGATCAGCATACATACCTGGTCTACTTACTGAATGCACATGGAAGGAGGCAAGGGAACAAAATGGAAGTGCTTGGCCGGCCCCCCGATGCAGAGGCCACCGTGCCCCGCCTTGCACCCTCGTCTCTTTATTCTGATGCCGATAGGACAAAGACGGGATGGCGTGCGGCTCGCAACAAGCACTGGGCACCCGCACTATAGCTGACGCTCCCAGCTCCAGGAATAGTAGTACAGACTTACCCATAGTACTCAAGTCTGGTCCCAGCAATTACGTGTGCATGGTGCCACAGTTACTGGTTGTACTGGATGGCCGTCGGAAATACGGCCGCGACTTGACTCCGGATCCCGTTCCGGCCCGTTCGTTAAGTCCCCCCCGTGGATACCCGTGGACGGACGTGGACCATGAAGAGCGCGCCCTTTGGCCGTGGCCCCCGGGCGTTCGTTGCCTCAACCTGTTTGACCTTGGAATTTACCGGCATGGGCTTGCTGCGCCATGCCATGCGACACACCCAAGCTATGGCCCATGCGACCATGACACCGCACTGTCGTGTGTGCGAATCGCCGTTGGCCGTGCCCGAAGGTCGGCGATTCTGATGTGCAGCGAGATTGGCTCCTTAAATCCGGCCCCAACACACACTGACAACGACCACCACCAAGCCGCGTCAAGATCAGGCCCCCCCACCTTCCCCCCAGCCAAGCCCAAGAAGCAAGCAAAAGCTTCCTTCCCGGAGCTGTGGCAGCGCGCGCAAGGGCAAAGCGGGCCACTTTTCTAAGTTTGACAAGGCCGAGTCATGGGTGCCCTCGGCCAGGGCAGCATGGGCTCACCAGCTTAGAAATGGGCGGACAGATAGGTGTCTGCTGGGAGTGCATCGTACGCGGCGCCCAGCTTCAGCAGCACGGTGACACTGCAAGGGGCCAGACTTGGCACGTTAGGCGTCTCGATGCCGAAAATGTCCTCTGATCGAGGGACGGGGCAAGCAAGCTGTCAACGCGCACAGGCGCTGTGCAGTGCGGTGCAGTGCAGCAGTGCAGTGCAGCAGAGCAAATGCTACGCATCCATCGTTTCCAAAAATGTCGCCGACACGTTGAGGTTTTGGCCGAGCCATTAGCCACTATTTGAAGCCCTGAAGCCTCACTTAGTGTACTTACTGATTGACTCCCCATGTTGTAAATGACAGCAGATGTGGTTAAAATAAGGGCACTGGGCTGTGCTCAGCCCAAAACAGCAACAGCGAATAGGATGCCGTGGGGCTATTCCAAGTGTGGGCTTGCTGTGGACGCATTGAGATGAGAAATGAACAAGACGGGCGGCAGCGATGAAGAAATACGACGGGATGGTGGGTGACGGTGGGCGGGTGGGAGGCAAGTGGGGGCAGGGCGCCCAGCTACTGAATGATTCTGAATGATTAATGATGAATACTGATCGAAGGCAGCAGCAAAAAGGCGCCAAAAAAGCATCAAGGCGCTGATCTGGTCCCAAGCCTGGAAGCTTAAGGGCCTGGGCCTGCGACCCAAGTCACCCAACGTATCCGGGACGGGGCATTCCATGCCATTCTGTTCACATCTCAAGCCTCGCGCCGGACGGGATTGATAAGCCCGACCGACCTCGATCCCGCTATGCCGACCTTGCTTAGAACGTAGCAGCAGCCAGGGTAGCCAAGCTCACTGGGCTACTAGTAGATCTACTTGCGAAGAGGTGGCAGACCGGGTAGAATGTGCGCCGCACATGTAAGTTATGTAGACAGACCACACACACAAAGAGCAGAGCAGAGAGGTGAGTAAGGCCTGAGCAGGTCAAACCAAGTCCGAATCCGAGCTGGGCACCTCGCCAAACTCAAAAAAGTCTCCGGGGCTTCTGGCTCTCTCTGGCCCTCTCTCTTTCCCCTTTGACCTGGCCTGGATGGATGGATGGATCTCGCTACATGTTACATTTAGACTTCAAAGGCCTCCACCGCCCACATCAACTGTCCCCCGTCGTGGTGCCTCTACATTGTACGACCTTTTCTTGCCGATGACACACACCCCTTGCCCAGCCCCAGCAGCCTCAGCAGTCAGCAGCCGAGCGTCTGGTTTCGTCTCGCCGAACCCGAGAGCAGATTGCACCCTCTCAAGGGCCATCCGATCATTGGATCGGTCTGTCTTATTGCTCACTCCCCCAGAGTCGAGCACGGCTTTCTTCCCCATCTCATCTATCCACCAGCCAGCCCAGTAGTCGGCAGTGAGCAGCAGGCTCGAATCTTGCGAATCTTGCGGAACCTTGAGACGGGGAGATGGCCTCTCGAGCAGGGGTCACAGCTGGGACCTCGACCAGCTCGTCACCCGCTGCGTCCACGGCCGCGTCCGTGTCTGGTGCACAAGGCACCGGCACCAATGCCAACGTCCCGCAGAAACCCCCACGCATCCTCGCCTGTGTGCTCTGCCAGCACCGTAAAATCAAATGCGACAGGAATTTCCCCTGCTCCAATTGCGTCAAAGTAGGTCCAGACGGGGTGGCACAGAGAGAGGGAGAGAGATAGAGATAGAGGGAGAGTGGAGAGTGGAAGTGAGACACAGGGACAGATGGACAGAGGGAGAGGAGGAATTAGAGCCCCAGCCCGGCCCAACCCACCCAACACGGCAGCATGGCTAACCAGCTCGCGCCCAATCGTCACAGGCAAATGTTACATGCACACCCAGCACTCCGGCTCCGGCTCGAAAACGCAGGAGACCAAACCAAGACCTCCAAGAGCGCCTCGCGCGGTGCGAAGAGCTCTTGAAGGAGTACGCGTCCGCGAAGCCGCCCTCCCCTTCGCCCGCCAGCTCCCCCGAGCCCAAGCGCGCCAGGGTCGAACGCCCGCCCGAGTTCACGGACCCCGCTGCGAAATGGAAGCCCGCCGGCCAGCTCATCGAGGAGGATGGTGGTTTGCGCTTCATGGAGTCCCGCGTGCTCGGGACAGTATACGATGAGGTACGTGTGCACGCCTCGTGTCTCCATAAGCCCATGCGCTCTGTGCTGAGAGGGATCGTTCTGCTTAGCTGAGATCGATGCGCAAACTGGTCGACGAAGAAATACAATGCGACGAATCCACTCCTGCTCCCCTCGACGAGTTCTCAAATTCACCCGACGACAACTCCGAACTGATCTTTGGCGCCGAGACCCCGTCGACCAACCAAGAAGACCTGACGCCGAGCCCGAGCCACATTGTGCGCCTCTGGCAGATCTACCTCGACCGGTGCAACCCCCTGACCAAGGTCATCCACGTCCCCACCGTCCAACCGTACCTGCTGGAAGCGACGGGCACTTCCCCGAACTTGCCAAAGAACGTCGAGGCCTTGCTATTCTCCATATACACACTCGCAGTTGTGTCAATGACCAAGGAGGAAAGTGAGGAGGTCCTCGGCATATCTAGAGAAAAGGCTCTGGCCAGGTTCAGCGCAGGCCTTCGCTCTTGCATGATCCGTCTGGGCTTCCTGAAGACCCACGACCTTTTCACTCTACAGGCTCTTGTCATATACCTGGTATGAATTTTGATTGTGGATTGCTCAGTGCTTATCAGGCCGTGACTGACAGTTTTAGATTTCCTTACAAGGCAGGTATAACCGCCATGCATCCTGGATCCTCAACGGGGTCGTCATCCGCATCGCTCAGAAGATGGGTCTGCACCGCGATGGCGAGCTCCTGGGGCTGAAGCCGTTCGAGACGGAAATGAGGCGACGCTTGTGGTGGCAAATCATCATGCTCGATTCCAAGTACGCCATATTATCAGGCCTCAGCCATACACTACTTCCCCGTGGCTGGGACACCAGGGAACCGAAGAACATCTCAGATGCCGATCTATTGCCTTCTGCCACAGAACCGATCCAGGACCAGGATGGTCCGACGGACATGATTCTCGTCCTCGCCGTGTTCAAGATCGCCAAGAACTTGATCCAGGCACCCGACATCGAGGCCATTCTGATTCTGGATGCGCTCGAGTCAAAGACAGGTCAACAAAGCGAGAGAGTCGAACAATATCGCAATGTTGTTCGGCGCCTTAAAGAGGATTTCGAAGAACTATTCAAAAGATTCTCGTCGCCGACAGCCGGGGACCTCCATAAACTGGCCCGGCAAATAGGAGATCACATGATGAGCAAGCTCTGCCCATTGCTCACAGCCTCGGCGGAGGGCCGTGATTTGGGCGAAGAGGTCTTGGACCAAAGCGGCAACACCTTTAAAGTTGCTGTCGATTCCACGGGTCATGCTGTCGAGCAGCACAAGGTCGCAAACTACCCGGCCTGGGACTGGTTCCACCGACTACACTTCCAGCTCGACATTTTCGCGTACCTCGTAGGCCAATTGGGCCAACGCACGAGTGGGCGCTTGGTGGATCGAGCATGGGAAATCGTCGAGCAAGTCTACAAATACTACCCGGAGTTCTACGACACGACGCAGAGGGTGTACCACCAGCTCGCCTACTTCTTGTTCAAGGCCTGGCGCAGGCGGGAAGAGGTCCTCCGGTCACGACTGGGCCATGCGCCAGAAGTTCCGTATTGTGTTCAGAAGCTACGGACAACTATGCCAGGACCGGACGACTCGAGCGTCAAGAGCGAGGCCGGGAAGACACCCAACAACGAGATGTTCAACTTCGTCACCGGCGGCGCTGGCCGCTACAATGGCAACGGCACCGGTAACGGCGACAGAGGATCTATGCACTACAATGGCGCCGATAGCTCCCAGTTTGACATTTACATGGGCAACTACTTTGACCTGGAAGCCTTGGAGTTTGAGCTGTGGGGCGGCAACAACCCGCAGATGGTGCCCAACATGCCGGTGGCGCACCCAACGACAGCATCGATGCAGGTGCAGAACGCATTTCCCTACGGTATGGGGCCCCCGTCTGACTGGTGATCTCGAGGCTCAGCCAGGATGGGTTGATATGGGAAAGCTATAAGAGGAGTGGGACGAGATGAAACGGCCGCCGCGCGGTATATGTGTGTTCTGGTAGTGCGTCTTTCATGCCTTGTGTACAGCACACATGGCTCAGTATCTCCCCTCAAGATGAGTTTACGACATTGCACACTGTCCACGGCCGTGTGTCCACGAAAAGTATGTTTTCCCTGGACCGGTGAAAGCCCATGGTACATACAGATTGGCCAAGAGATATGGTCTTGTTGTGATTTAGGTATTTGGCGTCCGAGAAGGAGGGTGGAACATTCATTTGGCGATTGCACGTTGCTGCCATGTAACGAGCCACGCTGCGTGGGCTTGCATTGGCCCCGATATACATGGGACGATTTTGGACATCTGGCCGGTATGGCCAACTGGCAGGAGCACATAATGGCAGCAAAAATGATGACCATGGTTCACAGGTTGTGATGCGATGGATCACACTTTGGGTTCGTCATACGGGGCAAATATTGCACCGAGTCCCGCCAAAAAAGGGGCGGGGGGCCGGTCTGGGAGTGTGTCGTGGCATGTGTGGGTGGCGGTCGGAAAAGGGCGAGAAAGTGCGAGAAAGTGCGGCCGGTGGGTAGCGGAAGAGCATCGGTGTTTTGCGCATCCTTGATACCATCAATTGCAGGCCCCCCATGCACATGGGGATTTTTTGTTGTTACCTTTTTTTGGTCTGTACCGGGATTAAAAAGTCCAGTAAGTCCGAGCTCTTTGATATTTGATCTCTTGGCGCACGCTGGCGACAGTTTCGACCACGATGCTACATAGCATGGCTTCTATCCCAGACGAAACCTGCCTGGGCGCTATCCATGTGGTGCTTATTCGAAGGAAGAGTCAGCGGGACAAGCCGTCACGTCTCGGGCTTGGAGGGGGGTGGGGGTGGGATCGAGTAATCATCTCGGGCCCGAGATTTGGGGCCTGATAGGACTGTGGGAGATCGGAACGCCCGACGCAACCAGCGAAGCAACTAGCCGGCGACCGTCGTGGCCGAAGCCCGTCTTATTCAGCCGTGCCGGGGCTCCAACTCCTCCCCCCAAAAGGGAGGACGAAAGAAGCCACCACCGCTAGCTATGAGGCGCACCTGTCGATTGCAAGCGGCCTGTGTTTGGAGGATTCAGGCTAGGCTAGGCTACGGGATTGGGAGATGGCGCCCTTGTGGCTGCTCTGGAAAGACGGACGAATGCGCATGGGATGGACTTTGTTAGGCCTATCCGAGTCCGAGTCCACGCCCGAACACAGGTCAATGATGACAGACACCTCATTCCGTATTATCATTCTTGTATAATTGTTCTCTTGGCAACCTACAATTTCTCAGTCATGTTTCTCTGATCGAATTCACTATCTCTGGCCCAACATTGTCACATTGTACTCGCGGAAGGTCCTTTTCTGGCGCAACAGATGATTTGGTGACGACAGAGTTCTTGCAGCAACAACATATTTAACTACTCCAGATCGGCAGGATTCGGCTTGGTAAATCATTGCAAAAGTAGACCAGCAAGATGCAGCTCTTCAAACGAGGCAAGAAGCCTGACCAGGACGTGAATACCAGCAAAGATGGCTCTGCGCCGTCGACGGATCCAACAACAAAGGACGAGGGCGAGCCGGAAAGGAACGAAATAAACCTCGCGCGAACCAAGACTGAGGATATTGTCTATCCAACCGGCCTCAGACTTGGTCTGCTTATGACCAGTGTCTTCATCTCCAGTACGTTCTTTGCCCGCAGGCTTCGATCACACTCCGGGTTTGAAAACAATTGCTAAATGAGTGTGATTAGTGTTTTTGGTGGCACTCGTAAGTGACTTGCACCCCGTGCGCTCACTCGTGAAGCTTCAACTAACACAATTCCAGGACCGGCTAATCATCTCGACCGCGATCCCCCAGATCACGGACGACTTCCGCTCCGTGACTGACATTGGATGGTACGGCTCGGCCTACCTGCTCACCAACTGCTCCTTCCAGCTCAGCTTCGGCAAGCTGTACAGCTTCTACAGCGTCAAGGGCGTCTTCCTCGTCTCCATCGGGCTCTTCGAGATCGGCTCCGCCATCTGCGGCGCAGCGCCCAACTCGGTCTCCTTCATCATCGGTCGCGCCATTGCGGGGCTGGGGAGCGCCGGCATCTTCTCTGGCGGAGTGAGTCCTTTTCCCACGGCTTGGAAGGGAGGACATGTGCTGTGCTGCGTGGATCATGATGGCTAACCAGAAGAATGTGTCCTAGATCACTGTCATAGTGTATGCTGTTCCCCTTCACAAGCGTCCCCTTTTCCAAGGTCTGTTCGGGGCGGTGTTCGGACTCGCTTCCGTCATAGGTCCTCTGCTTGGTGGCGCTTTCACGAGCAAAGTCAGCTGGAGATGGTGCTGTGAGTGCTTGCCATACTGGGAATGTCTGTTCGACCTGTCATGGCTAATAATGAGCTACAGTCTACATCAACCTGCCGATTGGTGGCGCCGCGATGGTCTTCATCTTCTTCATACTGCAGGTACCGGACAGAGAGACAACGCGTCTTCCCAGGAGGGAGAAGCTGGCTCAGCTTGATCCCATCGGACTCACCCTGCTTCTCCCAGGCGTCATCTGCCTGCTGTTGGCTCTGCAATGGGGCGGCCTTGAATACCCATGGTACTGTTGCTCCATCCTCCATACTGTTCAATCGAATTACTGACAAGTTGAAAAGGCGAAACGGTCGCATCATCGCCCTTTTGACACTGGCAGGCTGTCTTTTGAGCGGGTTTATCGCGGTCCAGATCTTCAAGCCCAAGACTGCAACCATCCCGCCCCGTATTTTCTGCCAGCGAAGCATTCTGGCCGGCTTCTGTGCAACCTTCTGCATCGGTTCTTCAATGATGATTATGGTCTACTACCTTCCGATATACTTTGTTAGTATTCTCCAAAGATTTCCATCTTCCTCCCCTCAGGCACCCTCAGGTCCTGTTTCCTGGGCTCCCTCGTTGCCTTGCGCCTGGTCAACCGGTCCGTCGCAGCCCAAGGGGCCGTGCAAATTGCCACAAGCTTTTTATTACATCCTGATATATGCAGGTATAGGTTTATATATTTTCGCTAACTCATCTCGGCTACTATAGCAAGCTATCAAAGGCGTCAATGCCGTTGACTCTGGTACGTAGACCCTCTCTCTCTCTTGGCATCTCTTCCTCGGCTGTGGTACTCAATTTTCACACTGCTAACTTTGGTCCTTGTAGGTATCCGTTTACTCCCCATGGTTTTGCCCATGGTCGTATCGTCCATAGCGTCCGGTGTCCTCATCTCCAAAATCGGATACTACACGCCGTTCATGCTTGCCGGTGTCGTCCTTCTTTCTATAGGAGCAGGCCTGCTCACGACTCTACAGATCGACACAAGCCAGGGCAAGTGGGTTGGCTACCAGGTTCTCTACGGTTTCGGGATGGGCCAGACCTTCCAAGCGCCTAATCTCGCAGCACAGACAGTGCTGCCGACCGTGGACGTCCCCATCGGGACCTCCCTCATGTTCTTTGCGCAGCTGCTGGGCGGGTCCATCTTTATCTCGGTCGGGCAGAACGTCCTTAACAATGAGCTCCTGAAGAACCTGTCCGGCGTGCCTGGGTTCGATGCGTCATCCATCCTCCAAGCGGGCGCGACGACTTTGACGCAGTTGGCCGAGCCGCTCAGAACCACGGTGCTCCTCGCGTACAACGAGGCTCTCAGGAAGGTGTTCCAGGTCGGCCTGATCATGACTTGCTTGACGATCCTGGGCGCGGCCAGTCTGGAGTGGAGGAGTGTCAAGAGCAAGAAGCCCGGGAACAAGAAAGACCAGGGCGAGATTTCGGCAGAGGAAGGCGCCGCGACCACCACCACCGAGGCTGGCCTTGCTGGGGCGGCAATTAAGAGCAAGGCACAAGAAGAACCTCTTTCTGTGGACCCTGAGAAACATGGTGTTGATGACGAAGCCAGTGACCACTCCGGAGACAAGAAGGAGACTGGCCGGAAGGACGCCTGAGGGGCAGGTTGATCCTGTGTGGGCATTCTGTACATTGATTTCCAGCGGTCCCGGATAGATGGGAAGATCCATTGAAAAGAGTTGATAGAGCAAAGCATACGGGTATAGACAGATTCAGTTAACACGTAATTAGGGTCCACAGATCTCCCCTCAGGGCAGGCATACTCCAAATAAATACTCTACTTTCAAGCCCAATAGATTTATGTGCATCCACTGCGTAGTCTATCCCTTCTTTTGCGGACTCCTGATGGAGCTTTGCCTGGGAATCTTGACAGGATTCCACATCCTCGAAAATGAGTTTGTACTGTCCTACTTGCCCACATATCTTTCAAGCCTTTCCACCTTCAGTGTCGCAATGGCACAGCATCGAATGGTTGAGGCTTTACCCCTGGTTTTGCCATCCCTTACTTGCTGTGCATCGGAAGATTTCGTTTCATGTAGCCTGCTCACCGGTGTAGATGGCAAGAGAGATGGAAGAGCCAGACTGTGTTGTCCGCTCTGGACTTGCCCATTCCTTTTGAACTGGGCAATACTGAAAAAAACACCGAAGAATAATTCAGCTGGGTGGTTCGTCTCATGTTACTAGCGTAGTCAGGAAAGGCAACCGCGTGAATTTGCAACTTTGCAAACACCAACACTCGTAGCGCGTCACCTTTGGAGGCCCGTCATTTGGCTTGCCCTTTTTTTCAGTCTCAATGACTGTGCTGTTCCACCCCGTTGCTTTCATCTGGATGGCAGTAATACCTCAAATATGAGGCGCAACGACGATCCTCAGCTGCAAGTCTGCGAGCTTGCCTGTCCTTCTCAAAGCGAAAGAGGCAGGACCAGACCAACCATGGCAACTTTGCAGCTCAAGACGCCACCGAAAAACAACCACCACCGCTTCGTACCTGATCGTCAGGACGCAAGACCACAGTTTGAAATGTCGACAGAGACAACGCGCACCGTGCTTCAAAGCACAGCGGCCTCAACAACGCTGGGTGAACCCCATGGCGCCGACTCAAACAACCAGATTGTAGAGCTCCCAGCCGGTACGATAGTAGCAATCATATTCTCGGGCCTCATCCTAACTTTCATCCTCACAGGTGTCTACGTATACGCTTCGGCTCGCCACAAATCCAGGCGTGACCAGCGCAGCACACTGGGGAGACGAGGCCATCTTGATGACGACATCGAGATGCAGACGCCAGGCCACAATCGAGAATCAATGCTGGACCAAGAAAGCGAGCGCCAGCGCCAGCGCCAGAGCCAGTACCAACACCATGACCGGTATCGTCACCAACACCGCCACCCTTACCACTTCGATGGAGCAGGGATGGGTTACGACGACGAGGACGGAATGGAGGCGCGAATAGAGGTTGGAACGGCACGGGTGGCTCACTTCAAGCTCATCCCGGCCGGGACGGTGTCGATCACGAACATCGGAAGGACCAAGGACCCAGTGTCGCTGAAGTCGTCGCAGTCGGTCCGCGACGTTGTATCGCTGCCAGACCTGGCATGGGCCGAGAGTCTGACGACGGGAGGCGGGCGGAGGCCCGGGGTTGCTCCCTTTGCTGCTGCTGCTGCTCCACCACCACCTCCTCCTCCTCGTGCTGCTGCTTCTCGTGCTACTTCGATCTCATCCAAGACCATCTCAACCTCATCCAAGAAGACCACGTCGACCTCGTCCAAGGAGAGGGAGCCGTCCAAGAAGCTGCAGGAGAGGACCGAGTCGCGGAGGGCGGTCAAGAGAAAGGCGATCAAGGAGTGGTGTGCTCGCGGCAGTGGTGGCAGTCTTGGGCCGTATTCTGGGGCCTACTGAGACTCGGGCTGGGTATTGTTGGGGAGCAGATGGGAGACGGGATATTCCAGATGCACACGGAGGTTACCTATGCAGGTTAGATGCGAACAGCTCAGATGCGAGCAGTAATACATGATGCAGCACGGTGTGCATGGATAAATGAAATTAATGAATGAACAAACATGTGGCTGTCTCCCGAGGTTTGACTGCATATGCTTGTGCTTGAGCTTGTGCTTGAGCTTGTGTTTGTGTGGTGTAAGTGCGAGTGTGTGTGTGTGGGCAGATGCCGGTGGGATGAGCATGAGCAGATCGCAAAGCCAGTTTGGAGGTCAATAGGGAGGAGGAGTAGCAGTGGCGGATGGGGCGGGTGGTTGAAATCTCCGAGAAGGAGGGGCTGGAGGGGGTGGAGGAGGGGCCAAGGGGCCGGGTCGTCTGTGTGTCTCAGGCTCCACCGCCTCCCATCCCCTCGGGTCAGATCAGCGCAACAAACTTTTTTTCATGGCGCGGAACAAGCAAAAGTACTGCAGTGCCTGTAACTGGGTACGGTATTTGCAGGGGGGTGCGCCCCTCGGGGGGTCGAATCAGGACCGGGCCGCTCCTACCCCATTAGAGAGCCGCCAGCGAAGCCAGCCACCCACCCGCCCATAGCCTCCTCCGGGGCCTAGGGCCATGCCGTGCTAAGACACTAGCGACCTTGAAAAGCCAACGAGTGCCCCGGCAATCACGACACGGCAGGGAGACTAGCCATATGGCAGATTGCAGACTGCAGGTGGCAGATGGCAGATGGGGGAGAGAGAGAGAAGTGGGCAGTGGGCAGACAGCTCGGGGCAAGGAAGGACCAACCAGCCCACGCAGGACCGAGGCAGAGTTGCACAGGGTGCATAGAGGCTGAGGAAGGAGAGCCTCTCTCTCGCTCTCTCTTTCACACGCATCTCCACTTTCCCTCTCACATCCCCTGCCGGTGCTGGTTTGCTGCTGCATGCCGCTGATCCTACACAGCAGTTTACACCTGTCTCCCCCCTCTCTCCTAATCTCACCCATTCCCGAGCACATGGGGATGCCACCAACAAGAGGACAGGGCTGCACCGCATTTGCATTTTGCACTTATGCTTCCTGCACCGTCCTTATGCCTCCGCAGGACCGGCCCCGGCTCTCCTGATTTGGGATCTGCAAATATCCAACAACCAACGGCCAACAGCCAACGCAGGAGATATGCACATGCACAGAGATCTGTGTCCATCTTTGCTTCCAGGAAAATTGCCTTTACTTTACCCCCCTGTGCTCACGCGCTCACGCATGTTACCGTTCCATCGGACTCGACATTCCTCCTCCTTCTCTCCTCCTCCTCTTCCCGACGAGGCACTCACACATTCTTTCTCTTCCCCCCTCTTCGCCTCTCTCTCACTCGCTCACTCTCACCTCACGTCGTCCTTGCCCTGCAGCCCGTAGTCCCCCTACCGACATGCTCACACAAGTCGCCTTGGCTGTCGTAGCCCTGGCCGCAGTCCTTCTCTTCAATCACCTGCTGGCCCTGCTCACCACCAACAGCCCAAAGTCACGGCCTCTGCCTCTGCCTCCCGGCCCGCCAGGGCTGCCAGTCATCGGCAATGTCCACCAGAACCCAAAGTCCCACGCCTGGCTCCAGTGGCACCAATGGAGCAAGCAATATGGCCCAATAATATACCTCAACATGCTGGGTCAGCCCATTATTGTCCTGCATTCTGCCAAGGCCGCCCAAGATCTCTTCGCCCGCCGCGGCGCCATTTATTCGGATAGGCCTCGTTTGGTCCTGGCCGGGGAACTGGCCCTCAAGGGGTTGCATTTGGTCCTCATGCCATACGATGCCCGATACAAATGTAAGACACAGACACACCCGTGAGGTGCCACCACTGGAAATCTAAGACCGCGTTGCTGTAGTGCACCAGAGGCTGGAAGCCCCCCTCCTCTCGCCCCGGGCCGCCTCGTCCTACCAGTCCCTGCTGGATTTGGAGACCAGGCAGCTCCTTTTCGACGTGCTGACCTCCGCCACCTCGCCCCTTGGCGTCGACTACCACCACCAGCTCGAGCGCACCATGGCCTCTGTGACATATGCCCTCATGTACGGATACCGCCTCCCCACCGGCCGTGAGCCCGAGCTTGTCCGCGCCCACCGCATCATGAAGGAGTTCGCAGCCATGATGTCTGACACCAACCTGGTCGACGTGCTGCCCTTCCTCGAAAAACTCCCCATCCCCTGGCCCTGGAGGCGGAGGGCCGAGAAACACTTCCAGGAGCAGCGGGACCTTCATACCACTAACCTCCACCGCGCTCTGGGCAACCCAGGCTGGAACTTCGCCAAGGAAATGGCCGCCAGCGCCGAGGCTAAGCAGATGGACGAGGAGGAGTTCGCATTTGATATCGGCATCCTCGCCGACGCCGCCCTGGAGACAACTGTCCTCACCGGTAATTGGTTCGTTGTAGCTTGGCTCACCCAAAACAAGACATCCGGTTTTGTGACAAAGGCCCAGAAGCTGCTGGACGAAGTGGTGGGTAGACAAAGGCTGCCAACCTTTGCCGACCGGCCGAACCTCGCATACATCGACGCTATTGTCGAAGAGGTCCTCCGCTGGCGGCCTATCGGCATCACTGGGATCCCGCACGTGACCAAGGTCGAAGACCAGTACGAGGGCCTCCGCATCCCGGCCGGCACCATTGTCTTCGCGAACCAGTGGTCCATCACGCGGGATGAGGAGACCTTCGGTGGAAATGCAGACGCCTTTGTGCCAGAGCGGTGGCTCGCTGATGGCGACGGAGCCCACCACCGAGGGCCTGGGGATGACAAGGCTAGGCCCAAGTCGGACGGCGCCGCGCCGCTGAGGGATATGCCGTCGACGGGGTTCGGCTTCGGGCGGCGTATATGCACCGGCCAACACATCGCGCGCAACGAGCTGTGGATGCAGGTCGCGACCCTGTTGTGGGCCTTCGACCTCGAAGGTGCTGTGGACTCGAAAACGGGCGAGCGCATCGAGGTCGATCCAATGGCCATGGCAGAGTCTCTAATCATCAGGCCGTTGCCTTTCAATGCCTTGTTCAGGCCCCGAGGAGCGTGGGTTGAGCACCTGATCTTGAAGCAGTGCGATACCACCGGGGAGGACTTTGTCGACTTACTGGAGAAGATTGGTCAGGACAGGGCGCCCCGTGGCAATGGACTTCAGTGTTGAAATGGCTTCGAGCCGGATTCGTCAACATGAATTTGAACCCAGCCTCTTGGTCTCCAAATCACATGTGAAACTGTGAACCAGTGCGTTCCGGCTAGACAACGTTGATGTGTGCAGACAAGGAGTCCGCTTGGCTGCGATGTGGACGACCCGTTCCAGACCATTTACTCCCAATTGATTCTCCAGGACGACAGAATAAGGCCTGTTTCGGACTAATTTTGTACGGAGACTTGGCTCTCTCTGGGTTGAGTTAAAATCCCGGCCAGCTTCGTCCTAAGTAATCCCATCTCGACGGCAATTTTTGGGTGGTCGAGATCAAGTCGAAGCGAAAGCATATCCAGCGAGCCAGACGGTCAAAATTAGTCTCGGCTTGATATCACTTCAGGTCCTTGGTCGTGTGAGGAAACGATCTAAGTTGGACACAGGGTCAGAGAGTGAAGGTCATCCTAGATACTCCATAAGTCTTGAGATCCAGGTGGGAAAGCTTTACAGGAAACAAAGAGGGAACAAGAACAAGCGCGGACGTTGGATTATATGCATCCCACGCGTATCACCAACGGACCAACACTTTTGTAATCCACCGCATTGATTTGTGTGTCTGTTCTATTATTACAAGCTGCACTGCCTTTAAATAGACAAGGCTGCAGAGCCAATATTAAGCCCGCCCGCCAATTGCGCAAGTCCTTCTCGTGCCACATCGTTTCGTCAGCGGTACCTCTGCTGAGGCCCAGATATGCAGCCTCAAAAAGAGGTGCATGAGAAGGCGACTGGACACTATCTATCTCTCTCTCTCGTCAACCACAATCGTTGAGGGACGTCTCCCTCGATACTGCCGCCGTTTTCTTTGTCCCTGTCAATCGGGAAATTTCCAGATTCCATCGCACACAAAGGGAAGACCGCCATCCATCAGGGAAATTTTTGCGGGGCCGAAGGAAAAATGAGCCATCGGGTATATTACACTGCACGTAACCCGCACAATCAACTGCTGTGAAAGCCTCGTAGGCCGCAAATGCCATTCGTGCGCATAAGCTTGAAGCAGCCGAAATCCAAAGGTATGAGACAAGAGGCTCGCAAAGGGGGAATCCGGATTCTGAAGCAGTTGCAATCATGTTTTCGTGGCTGAAGGTCGAAAGCTCACGTGGCCGAAGTGAGCTGCAAGTTCTGCAAAGAGCTACGCTCGCTCGTGGTGTCCAGAAGAGAATGTTGTTGGTCGCACAATCAGACCTCGTCATCAAAGCCGTCTTCCGCCCAGACTTTCGAGTCTCCAGTGCCACCAGTGAAGGAAGGCTGGTCGGTTGCATAGGAGGGGACGCCGGGGCCGCCTGAGGACAACTGCGGATTTTGGAGGAACGAGTGAGTGAAAACGTCACTGGGGGTGAGGGGCTTGAAGTCCTCGTCGTCGTTAGGAGTGTCGGGCTGCGTCAGGTCCAGGTGTGGAGTCTGGGTGTCGAGGAACTGCTCCGCGTATTTGTGCGTGAAACGGGGGCCACGCACTGGGGTGTCGAGCGGGATTGGAGGGAACTCGTTCTCATCATCGTCGTCGTCAAGAATGATGGGGGCCTGAACGGCCTTGGGAGTATTCACGCGGGCCTTCTTGCCGGCGGTTGACTTTCCGGTAGAGGGTGCCGAGGAGGCAACACGCTTGCGGGCCGACTTGGGTGTCACTGGAGTGCTGGAAGCAGCAGCAGCAGCACCGCCCTTTCCCTGTCTCATAGCCTCAGCATCACGCTTGATCTGGCGGAACTGCCACTGAATGCCGTCGGGAGTGGAGTCCTCGAAGTACGCAGCAATATCTGCCCATTGGGTTTGAGGTTAGCTTACCGCCTTGTTGTCGTAGAAATCCTTTGCTGCCTCGCCACGCTTGACCTTATCGCGAACAACAAGGGCATCCTTCTTGAGGGGACGGAAGAAATGCTCAATGCCACACTCGCCCCAGTCCTCAGGACCAAAGTGTTTAGCAATGGCTGACAGAGTCAGCATAAGCCTCACTTGTAGGAAAAGAACATTGGGAAGGTGCACAAGGGGGATAGCATTCGAAGCAATACTATGACTAGTATCAAAAGGTACGATGAAATGGGAACCGAATGGGATCGGACTAATGCGTACCCTTGAAGTTCAGCTTGAGTTCCGGATGGGCTGCAATGACTGCAGTCAGCAGGCGACGCTGACTCTGCTCGTTCTTGAAGTTGGCAACCATTTTGTGCCTGGATAGTATCATTAGCAAGGAGGAACAGGGTGGTAGGTGACGACAATCTCCCAAATGAGACTCGTGTGTTGATGTTGCGGAATGATACTGGGCGAGGGCGTGAGGCCCAAAGTTATCCGAAGATGAAAGGCTGGGTGGTCTGTGACATGAGACCAACGCCAGACCTGGCTTTGTAAAGAATGTGAAGACAGAGAGGGGCCAGGAGGTGAGCAGAGGTTGGTTGTCAGGGGAAAAGGCCAAGAGTGGGCAGCAACGCTTCCCCGAGAATCCAAGACGAAAGTTGAAACCCCCACGATTGGGGCAACCTGGCGAGCGAAGAAAAAGCAATTCTGCATGCAGTCTGGAGAACACAGAACACAAACGGTCGTGACGTGACAAGAGGATTGATAGGAGACTTACTGTCTCGAGAGTGGCAATTCCGGGCTTCGGAAAAGCCAATTGGGGAGCGTTGAAAGTCGTAAAAAGGCGTCGAAAGGCGTCGAGCAGAAAAAGATGAGCTGGTCAAGAAGGGGCGAGACGCAATATCAGGATGAAGGTATCGCAACGACAACGACCGGAGGAGAGTGGGCCAACCAAGTTGGCTTGGTTGTTGATGAAGAAGTGGGGGGACGTTGGTTGTACTGGGCAACGACCTGCAGCGCAAGACGAGGTGGGCAGAAGAAGGTCTCCCCTGAACAATCACTTTTCAGCAATTGAAGAGAGAGTCATGCAGACATAAGCTGCCACTGAAGGAGAAGACGAATTGAGGGAAAGGGGCTTGAATTGAGGTTGATGAGTATGTTGTGTATGGGAGATATGTGTTTGGGTTATAGAACAAGTCGAGAGAGTTCGACTCCATCGGTGCTGGGTTGGCCGGTGCACCTGGGGTAGGAAGTTACCTCCTGAGTCAAGGAATAACCCCTACAAATTGGGTCAAGGCTCCAGAGAATAGCTGCAGAAATTCATCTGTTTTTTTTCTTGGTGTGATCTGGCAGCTTCACAAGTTTTATCGCCCTTTTTCAGATATTCTTTGCTCTTCCAGATTAGAAGGCGGGTGGGTGGCTGGAGGTTCCGCAATAGCGCATTTTAACGGCAAGAGCATCGAGCTCGAGCTCGACAACCAACCCGCCAATTTACAGGGGTGGGATACTCGGCAGGGAAGCTCGCCTTCTCAAACGAGCTTAGATTGATTGGGTTGGGTTTGGATGCTGGGGCAATGAAAGGTCCTAACACCAATTGATCTAGCCAGACAGATCAGATATCTGACAGCGAGATGCAAGGAGATCGCCCACACAAGTGATGCTAGGCGCCTCAAGTTGCGATGCTCGCGCTCTTGAGCTTCTGAGCAAGGCCATCCCAATATCAAAATCGCGTATACACAATCTAGAGATCTCCGGGTTCGACAAATTAACAAGGTTCTTTCATGCCGACTATTAGGACCGCAGCCTGCCCTCGCTGTTGAGTTGCGGACGATCCATGGATATCTTGACAGTCGGCCACGGCTTCTCTTTTGATAGCATGGATCGGGAAAATGTTGACTAATTAGCCTTGGCATCTTGGTTCTAATATTTAGATCTATCACAATGGCTTTTCAAACGGCGTTCGGCGACCACTCTGCAACCCACTTGGCATTGCCAGATTCTTCATTTCTCCATTCCATTCCGGCACATCCTCGCTCTTGAGCTTACCTTCACCAGACCCGTACATGAGATACTGGACCCCCAGGAAAGCGTCGCAACCCGCCTGGAATATGCCGCACAGCTTGAACGCCCAGGGGATTTCGGTCACCGACGTGAAGAACCAGAACATCTTCATCGCATCACCAGCGAGCCAGCTGGCAAGAACCGAGACCCGGAATCCCTTGCAGGACCGGGAACGCGCGTTCGCAAATATCTGGGGCAGCGGCAGTGTCGCCTCAACAGAGAGACCAGTATATCCAAGCAAGACCGAGTACGAGGCGTAGAGACCGCTGAAGGGCGCAAGAGCCAGCTCGAGCGCCGTGAGGATGATGAAGAGCCAGAGCAAAAACTGCCAGTACCTGTGACGCCCACGCATTAGCACACCCCGTGTCGGCCCCAGACGGAGCTGGGCCACCACTCACGGTTTCGGCGACCGCCATTGCCAGAACTGGTACGGCCGCTGCTTCTCAAAAAAGCCCTCCTTGGACCCAGCAAAGGGGGTCGCCGCGTCGCCGCCCTTGGACGCAGGGCCGGGCCGGTGATCCAGGGCTATCTTCAACAGCAACAGCTGCATTATCACCATCAGAAAGGATTGTATGAGCAGTGCAGTATCGAATCGCGCGCCTGGGTAGTAGAATATCCTGCACAAGACAAGTCAGCGCAAGTTCAAACGCGTTTCCATCCGGGGGAGATTTCAGAGGCTCCATACCTGAACATAGACGCGATGAGCATAATTAGGGGTATGTCCAAGGAGAAGCCAGCGCTTGACTTGTTGCGATGCATGGACATTGCCTGGTCGCTATATGATAGGACAGGCGACAAGATCAAGAAGATGGGGGCAACATAGCCCGCGAGCGAGGTAAGCCATCGCATCGCGGCGGCGGGTCGGCCTTGTGTCGCGGTAGGGAGGCAGAGAAAAGACGAGTCTGCAGCGTGGTTCAGGTCGTCGTGTCGTGGTTCGAGGGATGGGCGGGTTGAAGTACAAGAATCCCGTCCGTCGAGAGGGTGACGGGGGGGAGAGCAAGACGGAAAACTCGGAACGAGCTGCACAGATGCGCGTTGGTCGGCAAATTGGCTTGTGCTCTAAATGCGGTCCCCCTTTTTGGAGTCGAGGGCCCGGGGTCCAAGGGATGCTGGCCTGAAGTCTCACGCGCCTGTCTGTGTGCAATTTTTAGCTCCACGCTGGTCGTCGAAACGGCTGCCCACTAGAGCGGCGGCCCGTGGCTTACCAAAGACACGGGCCGGTCATACAAGGCCATACGTCCACGGCAATCTTGCATCTTGGGTGGATTCAGTGGGTACTGACGCTTTCTCACTACGACACATCTAAGCGATTCTCTTGGGTGTTGATCAGTCACTTGTATATTTGTCATGCCAATAGTTCCGGACCCGAGAAACTCCTGATGTGGACACAACGCATCAACACAGTGTCGGCGGCGCAAGTCCTCTGCCGGCAATTGGAGAGGCTCGCCGTCGATTAAATTCGGAGATTTGGTGCCCGGTGGGAACACAGACGCCGATGAGCTATTCGACAATTTCTATGCCCAGACGTAGGAGTCGCCGCATGCTCATCGACTCTTGGCCCCAGGTACTGAGTTGCAGTATGTTGGTGTTCAGGCTGCAAGACGCCTTGCCGATGGAATGCTCTTGGAATGCCTCAGGTCATCAACACTCGCATCACTTGGGCTACTTGTGATACCAAAGGTCTTGTCCAAAAGGTGCCATTGGTTTGATAACCAAGCGAACATCTCGGGCTTACCTGCATTTGCATCTCAAGGCATCATTGTTCGTGGCCGTCCAATGGCTGCAGACATATCTCCTGTCTGCCTCTCTGTTGGTAGGTCTCATGCAGCTCGGTTGGCTTTGCATCGCATCCAAGGCGGCAGCCCGCATTGATTCTGTCTCCAAGTGGACAAAGGGACAGATTACATTCTGTTGGTGATGCAAGGCATACAAGAAATGCAATGCTTAAAGGGATCGAGACATCATTTCAGTCAGGTTGTCGCCGTCCAGAGTCCATCCCCATTCCACCCACCGTATTGTCCATAATCGTTTCCTGCCCAGCTTTCCCTCTACCACTCTTGCTATTCGCCGGGCACTTTCAGACCAGGTATCCAATCTCATCATGGTGATTACCCAAGTGCAAACGGAGGCTCTAGGTCAACTCTGCTCCAACGATCAGCTCGATCTTCTGGACTTGATCGACCAGCTCCGATCCGTAGGTATCAACCACTATGTCTCCCTTCCTCAGATCATTGTCTGCGGTGACCAGTCGGCCGGGAAGTCTTCCGTTCTTGAAGCTATCTCTCGCGTCTCCTTCCCGGTACAGAGCAACACGTGCACGCGGTTTCCTACCGAGCTCATCCTTCGCCCAACGCCTGAGGTCAGCTCGAGTGTGTCCATCGTGCCACATACATCACGAACCGAGGCAGAAAGGATCTCGCTATGTGAGTTTCGCAAGGAGCTGGAGGGCTTTGACGGCTTAGGCGAAATGATCGAGGCTGCCAAGGCTGCCATGGGCATTCAGGCGCATGGAAAGACATTCTCAAGGGACTTGTTGAGGATTGAGATCACCGGCACTGAAATTACTCAGTTGACAATCGTGGATCTACCTGGCTTGATTCATTCAGCAACGAGGAGCCAGACCGAGGATGACGTGGAGTTGATCAAGGATGTCGTGAGGGAGTACAGTACGTACACACCAGCCCTTGCACCATGAGTGAGACTGATGATGATCTTGCAGTGGAGGAGCCGAGAAGTGTGATTCTGGCAGTCATCTCAGCCAAAAATGACCTGGCGAATCAAATCGTCTTGAAAATGGCGAAGGAGGCAGATCCAACTGGGCAAAGGACCATGGGTAAGTTGGATGTTTGCTCTTCCAAGAGACGAAAAGATTGTCATCGCTGGTATCCCCAAGTGACACACGAGTCCCCATGGTATCAAGTCATGGAGCTACCAATATGAGCCCAGCGCCCACCAGTAGATACTCGGCGCCAGGCCATCCCCATGTTGGGCTATGCTGAAGGCTCGTCGCCAGCTGACCGCTTTACTATATGCAGGTGTTATCACCAAGCCTGACAGCCTCTTCAGTGGCTCGAAGAACGAGAGAGATTTCGTCTCTCTAGCCCAGAACAAGGAGATTGAATTCCGCCTTGGATGGCACGTCCTGAAAAACCTGGACTCCGAGAAAGGGTCTTTCAGCTTGACGAAGCGCGACCACGAAGAAGATGAGTTCTTCTCAAAGGGCATCTGGCCACGTCTTCCTGCTCAATTGCTCGGCGTGTCTAAGCTGAGAGACCGGCTCAGCAATGTTTTGACAAGACAAATCGCCTCAGAATTACCAAGCGTCGTCGAAGAAATTGCGTCGCAGCTGAGAGTCTGCCGTGAGGAGCTCGAAAAGATGGGCCAGCGCCGAGCGACCAAGGAAGAGCAGCAACTTTATCTTGTCAAAATCAGCCAGATTTTCCAACAATTGATCAAGGCTTCGATAGATGGAGTTTACAACGACCACTTCTTCGAAGACGCCCGATCTGACCGAGGCTACTGCCAGCGACTCCGTGCAGTGATTCAAAACTCCAACCAGAAGTTTGCCAATGACCTTCTAGCTCGTGGTCATTATCGCCAGATCGTCCCATTGGTGACCGAGTATGAGGAAGAAGAAGATTGGGAAGGAAGTGTGCAGATCACTCGGGACGAATTCATCGCGCACATTCAGAACTTGATGTTTCGAACCCGTGGTCGCGAGCTGCCGGGTACCTTCAGCCCATTAATTGTGGAAGATCTGTTCCGGGATCAATGCAGCCCGTGGGAAGCCATTCTGCAAGAACACGTCGAGACGGCCACAGCTGCGGCCAGAGAGCTCCTCGGTCTAGTATGCGAGCATATCGCTGATGACACGACTAGCCGTTTCCTCGTCCGAGAGATTGTCGATCCAGCTCTTAAGAGAATCACGGACACTTTGCAGTCAAAGGCTGACGAGCTCTTGCAGCCTCACAAGAACGGCCACCCCATAACCTACAACCATTATTTCACAGAGACACTCCAGAAAGTTCGCTATGAGCACAGAATGATTGAGGCTCGCAAGGCATTGGCTCGATGGCTGGGCAAGACTGAAAAGGAGGTGGACACGAGAGAGTGTAACTTGCGTGGCAGCTACAATTTACGCGAGCTGATTGAGGCCCTCGCCAAGCGAAGTGAGCCGGACATGGACCGCTTCGCCGCCTCCGAGGCTCTGGATTGCATGGAGGCCTACTACAAGGTGAGCGTTGGGCCGTTCTTCTCCAAGCATTGCAACCTGAACCAACAAAAGGATAGGTCGCTCTGAAGCGTTTCATGGACGATGTAGCGATCGAGCTGGTCGAGGCCAAACTCGTCAAAGCCCTCCCGGACATCTTTTCGCCAATGACAGTCTGTACCATGCCTCCCGATCTCGTGTGTCGCATTGCGGGTGAATCGGACGAGAAACTGCGTCGGCGCGAGCAGCTTGAGAAGCAGGCCGACGTCCTGGGCAAGGGATCCGACTTTTGCAAGCGCTTTGTGAGCATGAAACGCATCGATGAGACCTACAGCCACGCTTCTGGTTCTGCTCAACCGATAGAGGTGCTAAATTGCCCTGCAGACGTGATCATTGACGGAGCACGACGCCCGGAGTCGGTCAGTGCGGGCGGGTCGATGAGCGAGGATGAGCCGGCGAGTGAGGATGAGCCAGCAAGTGGTGATGAGCTGGTGAGTGAGGACGCGCCGGCCAGCGAGGTCCCCGCGGATCGGGCCCCACGACGTTTTGTTTTCAGGGCCTGAAGGTATTACGAGTCCCTGCCTTGCCGAGGTTGGACAGACCGGCCGCTTTTTCCGTTGACTAGCGATTGTCGTCTGGATCTTAGTATTTAAGGAGCTCTTCGAAGCAGTGCAATAAAAACAGGTGAGATTCTGAGGATGAAGTCAATGCAAACTCCTATGGCAAAGGAAACTACTCAGGTCGTATTGAATCAAGATCTACTCCATAACGCTGGGTGGCACCCGTGTGCGTTGCAGTTTCCTTCTGGTCACTTTTCTCGCATCTGCAATGTTTGCACCATTTGACATAGCCTACGTCGTCGGCTCCTTTCCATTGAAACTCCCGTAGTGGGAAATAGCCATGTGCTCCAGCTTGAACAACAGTAAGTAGTATCAGCAACGTCAAAGGGGATTATTAGACTCGTCATGGCCTTACTTCTGCAGAACAGGTCTATCTGTTCCTGCCAAGAGCTCGTGGGAATTCACCACTGCTATGATTCATTCCTTTCAGGAGGTATTGCCCGCTGTGTATTACATGTTCGTTGACTAGATTGTCAACATGGGGGGTCATACTAAGGGTATCTTAGACACAACGGAGCCAAAACATTATCACTTGAAATAGTGACTTCATGTCCGTCTATTTCTCCAGCGCTGCCACCCTCAAGCAAAATGGTGGGTTTGGCTGGTTGAACGCACCAGAGAACTCCACAGAGATGGCTAGTCCTGACCCTCGATCACCATTCCAAGAGCGTTGGGCACGCCAACTAGGATCTTGCCCCTCGGTACCCTCGCATTTTTGACTCTCATGCACCCAAAGACGTTCAACTCCCTGAGACTCGGGCAACTGCGGAAAATGCTTCCCACCACGTAGTCATTGACCTCCTCACAGAAGCTGATCTCAAGGGACTTGAGCTCCGGGTAGGACTTCTTGAGACTGAATACCTCATCGAACGCCTGCTTTGAGATGTGACGGCAAGCGTGAAGGTTGAGTTTCTGCAGAGACTTCCCAGAATGGGCCATCAAGGCCTTGAAGCCCTCAGAGCATAGACCAATGCCATCAGGATTCTCGCGTGGCTTCTGCGAGTCAACATGGCGACACTTCTGCAGGTCGAGAAAGGTGAGGCCGGGATTGCGCCAGGCAGTGAAGAGGCGTGCAAAGCCCGCATCAGTCATTACCTCGCTGTCTGTTATGCGCAGCTTGGAAAGATGGTGGCAATTGTTATGAATGGCGTCGAGAACGGTGTTGTCTAATTCGGGTGTGCGGCGGAGAGACAGCGTCCTCAGGTCTGTGCCAATGCTGCTCAAAACCTCGACGTAGATGTCGGAGTGCACATGATTATGGACCTGGATGCTCAGGTGCTGAAGTTTCTTCAGATGGACCAGCTCACGTATGCCGTCACCACCGACCTCCTGGTTGTTGTAGACCTTGAGGCGCTTGAGGTCTGGGCAAGCTGTCCTGAGTACAGACATGCACTCATTGCCGAAGTGCTTGTCGGTGTAGTAGACCTGAAATCTCTGAAGAGTCTTGCCTTTGGTAATCAAGTACTTCTTCCACATCTCCGCGCTGATGAGATTTGCGCCGTGCATGTACAGCCCCTCAAGCTCGACCTTATCTCGCGAGAGGAGGTACTCCATGACCTCATCCTTGAATTGAATAGCATTCCGTATCTTGAGGTTCTTCACGTTCGGAGCCATCTGAAAGACCCGCATCAAATCGTCGGTGCTCAACTTAGCGCCGTCATATATGGAAATGTCTCGGGCCGTCGGCTGGAGGAAGAGATTGAGGGTGTTGGGGTCTACTAGACGCTTCTTAGAGAGCATGCGGGCAATCTTGTCAATGGTTCGAGGAGGCATTTCGCCCAGGTCATCGGCAAGCTCGATGTTCTTTGCGAGGGTCTCGATGCAAAGACTCATGAGACTCTTGGCTCCTAGCGTGTAAGTGCCATCGAGGAGGTTGCTTTGGGTCTTGCGGCGCCGACCAACTGCACCACCGGATGCGGCAACCCTTTTCTTCTTCTTGACAGGGCCCTCGTCCTTCTGGCTCTCCTTGCCGCAGGGATTGCACAGTAGGCCGCCGTCCGGGCCGGCGCGGGAGTAGGCAGTGACAGTGAAGCGTACGCTGCAGATTTCGCAATTCTCCATCTGACCCGGGGCGGGGCCGCTGTTCTTCAGCAATTCGTTGATCAGATCATTCTCATCGTCAGAGCCTTGGAGTCGCTTCTTGCGCTTCTGAAAGCGTTTGGAGGCCTTGATCTTCTCGATAGCTTTCTGTGTCACCTGCTTGCGCTGCCCATTCTTCTTGGGCTCCTCTTCCGCGTCGTCAACACCGTCCTCGGCACCGTCAGTGCCATTCTGGGCGGCGTTTGACGGGCCAGAGGCAGCTTGGTCATCATCGGCCAGAGCTTGCTGTCTTCTACGCTGGTGGTCAATGCGGATCTGGTTTGCCGAAATGTTGTGGGATGCCAGAAAGTCCGTCAAAGCCGACTGGGGACCTGGATTGAAGTGTTAGTGTTTGCGATGCATAGACAGTGGGTCAGGTAGTAGTCACCTCTAATCGACCGTCGGATTGGTTGACGGGCATCCTGGCCACCATTCTGATCAGGCGCACTCCTGATATCTCATGATTAGCTGATGACCCTGTGGTAGAGGGATGAGATTGGATGCGAACATTTTTGCGTGCAGTTGCAGAAGCAGGGTACCGGTCAGACTCTGATCGCCAGATTACCGGTAGACTGGTAGGAAGAGATGGTGGTGTTAGACTGTGGGAGTGGGTAGAGGCGCAGGTTTGGGGACAGCAGGTTCGCCTTGTGGAATTGAATAGGTGGGTGGACACGAGAGTGGACAAATCACGGTGACGATGCCCCTTCATGAAAAGAGGCTTTTTTCATCAAGGGCGTGTTGTTGAAAATCACACAAAGCCGAGACTCACCGGGTGGCAAACGTGAATCTGCTTAACTAACAAGGAAGGTTTGATTCGAAGCAGTGGAGGGTTCCTCCAAATTCACTTTACGCGCTAGGCATCAGCGTGGAGGGGCAGCTTCAAACGCGTTGTCCCGTGCTCTTTCCAGCATGACAAACCACTTTAGACCCATGAAGGCACTTCAGACCCCTGCAGGACCCCTGCCAGATCCCTGCAGGACTCCCCAATTACTCGATCTATTGCTCTGTACCTGGTGGGCGCCCTTTCCCCCTTCAGCTGACTACGCGCCTGGGTTTGGCGATTCAATTGAGGCAGTGGCAAAGGGAGCTAGCTGCGATCTTTCTTTATCACGCCTGCAACCTTTGAAATCCTGCCAACCTTGAACCCTTCTTTTCGCCGACAACACTGCTTCACCCTCTCATTTCCTCACCCTCTGATCACCCTCCTCGCCCTCCATCTTCGTCTGCTCGACGCCCTTGTGGGTTGGGCAGTGGAAACAAGTAAGCCTTCCAGTCAGGAGGGGGGGAAAGCACCTTCATTTGTATAAGTCCCCATACTTCACAACGTCCCCCCACCACCACCGCGTCGCCGCCTTTCTTCGCGATCATCTGCACACTTCACCCACCTGCCTCATCCTGTGAGATCGTGGTGTCCGCGGGGTCGCCTGCATCAGACATCACCAGTGACCAGGATGGCACGAACTAGAAGATCGCTCGCTGGCGCGGCCAGTGAGACCGGTAGGTCCTGCCCTCAATCTGTACACGGGCACAATGGTCCAGCCTAACACCAAACCTCAGGCGAGAGTTCCCAGGCCGCTCAGAACAACTCATCTGCACTTGCGCCCGCACCTGCAGCTGCGCCTTCACTTCCCGTCAAACGTGGCCGCGGTCGTCCTAGCAAGGCGTCCCTGGCTGCTGCTGCGGCTGTCGCCGTCAATAACAGGGAATCACTCTCTTCCATCACAAATTCCACTTACTCGTCTGTCGACTCCGCCTCGGGCTACTCGACCCCCTTGACCAGCAATGTCACCACACCCGCTCCGGTCGACATGGCCAAGCCCATCTCCACTCGGTCTACTCGCTCCAGCAACCTCGAGGTGGTCGTCCCGACGGTCAAGAGCCGTGCTTCCACCACTAAGTCCAAGGAGAAGATGATGGTCACTTCGTCCAGCGCCACGACTAGGAATCGACTTGCTCGTGTTCCTGATAGCGAGGAAGACGAGTTTGCAGATGATTCTCCGAACGCTAGACGCATTCGTCTCGACGAACAAGTTGCCCGGTCTCTCCAAGATGAGCTTTACCGCGAGGTTGAAGGCCTTCTCTCTGATGACAACCCACAGGAATCACCCTTGATTGAATCTGACAGTGATGACTTTGCCGTCGCCGACCCTAAGGGCAAAGGCAAGGCAGTGGCTACTCGGCAACCGTCTGGTTCTCGAGCTGCAGCCAAGAAACAAGTGGTCCAGGATTCGGATGATGATGAAGAAGACGACGATGACTACTCTGACCTCGTCGATCTCGAACCTCCAACCAAGAAGCAGAAGACTGCCGCCAAAGGTCGCGGAAAGCAAGCAGCCGCAAAGGGAAAGAAGCCCATTCCTCGCGCTTCTGCCTTTCCGTCGGACTCGGATGACGACTTGCCTTGTAAGTAGAGACCCCTTTCCCTTGTGCTTCCCGCTCCCAATTTCCCTCGCTACACTGTTGTGCTCTATCTTCTCACTGTGCCCCTTCTCACGCGGTTTTGACACTGCCGGCCGCACCGTTTCATATTGACCTTGCCCACACCTCGCCCACAACTCCTCCAAGACCCACTCCAAGACCGAAGCTTCTCACCCTCAAGAATATTTGCTGACGTCTTGCAGTAAGCAAGCGATCCACTGCTCGGAAAGTTGCGGCTAAGTCCAGCGCTGCAGCCCAGGATACGCTCTCAACGACCCCAGGACCCGATGGAGCTAGTAGCGACGGTTCCGGGTTCCCCTCCGGATTCACCTCTGAGTCGGAAGACGATAGCGACGATGCCGACCCTTCAGCTGCGACAAATGATCCGACTAGAATTCAAGCCATTTCGCGCGGCCGTCGCGGGTTCGGTGCCTACGCCAACCGCAAGAGAATCAAGACGGGCAGACTCAAACTTGAGGAGCATCACCCCACTCTTAAGACGATGTGGACTCGCCTCGAGAACATGCCGGTTCTTAAAGCTGGCAAGGCCGAGCAGCCAAAGTCCATATCTCGATTTCTCAAGCCTTTCCAGCTTGAGGGTCTCGCCTGGATGAAGGCGATGGAACAGACAGAGTGGAAGGGAGGCCTCCTCGGCGATGAAATGGGACTGGGAAAGACTATCCAGGCTGTCTCGCTCATTATGTCCGACTATCCGGCCAAGCAGCCTTCTCTCGTCCTGGTTCCACCCGTCGCTCTGATGCAGTGGGTTTCCGAAATCGAGTCCTACACAGACGGCACCTTGAAGACGCTCGTCTATCATGGAACTAACTCCCAGGTCAAGGGCAAGACGGTCAAGGAGCTTAAGAAGTACGACGTCATCATCATGTCGTACAACAGCCTTGAGTCAATGTATCGGAAGCAGGAGAAGGGCTTCAAGAGGAAAAACGGCCTGCACAAGGAGAAGAGCCTGATTCATGCCATCCAGTTTCACCGTGTCCTTCTTGACGAAGCTCACTGTATCAAGACTCGGACAACCATGACAGCAAAGGCCTGTTTTGCTCTGAAAGTCGACTACCGTTGGTGTCTCACAGGGACCCCATTGCAGAACCGAATCGGTGAATTTTTCTCTTTGATCCGCTTTCTCAACATCCGCCCTTTCGCGTCGTACTTCTGCAAGAACTGTCCCTGCGAGTCGCTCGAGTGGGCCATGAACGAAGATCACCGCTGCACTCTTTGTAACCACAATGGTATGCAGCACGTTTCTGTCTTCAACCAGGAACTCTTGAACCCGATTCAACGATACGGAAACATGGGCCTTGGCGCCGAAGCTTTCCGAAAGCTTCGCCTGATGACTGACCGTATCATGCTGAGGCGCCTCAAGAAGGATCACACCAACTCGATGGAGCTGCCGGTGAAGGAGATATACGTTGATCGCCAGTTCTTCGGCGAGGCAGAAAACGACTTTGCCAACAGCATCATGACGAATGGTCAGCGCAATTTCGACACCTATGTTGCTCATGGCGTTCTCCTCAACAACTATGCCAACATCTTTGGTCTCATCATGCAGATGAGACAGGTTGCCGATCATCCTGATCTGATTCTGAAGAAGAACGCCGAAGGTGGACAGAATGTTCTGGTCTGCTGCATCTGTGACGAGCCTGCGGAAGAAGCCATCCGATCTAGGTGCAAGCATGACTTCTGCCGTTCTTGCGCAAAGAGCTATCTCGGCTCGCAGGACCAACCAGACTGCCCTCAATGCCACATTCCACTCTCCATCGACCTGGAGCAGCCCGAGATCGAGCAAGATGAGGCGTTTGTCAAGAAATCTTCGATTATCAACCGTATTAAGATGGAGAACTGGACGTCATCATCCAAGATTGAGCTGCTTGTCCATGAACTCCACCAGCTTCGGTCAGACAAGGCTACGCACAAGTCCATCATCTTCAGCCAATTCACTACCATGCTCCAGCTTATTGAGTGGCGGCTGCGTCGTGCAGGAATCACGACCGTTATGCTGGACGGTAGCATGACTCCAGCTCAACGTGCAGCTTCCATCGATCACTTCATGAAGAATACTGAGGTGGAGTGTTTTCTTGTGTCGCTCAAGGCTGGTGGTGTTGCCTTGAACCTGACCGAGGCATCACGGGTCTTCATCGTTGATCCGTAGGTTCCCCTCCCCCGTTGGTGATTTCTTCGAGTGCTAATTACTCTGTGTAGATGGTGGAATCCAGCTGCAGAATGGCAGTCTGCTGACCGATGTCATCGTATCGGCCAGACGCGTCCTTGTACCATCACTCGTCTTTGCATAGAGGACTCTGTCGAGAGCCGCATGGGTGTGTATTATTCTTGTTTGCTTGCGCCATACCGTCAAAGGTTGCTAACAATTTGTTCAGTTTTACTTCAGCAGAAGAAGGCCAGCATGATTCATTCCACCATCAACAATGACGACGCAGCCATGGAGTCACTGACGCCCGAAGATCTACAATTCCTCTTCCGTGGCAGTTGAGGAATTCAGCTTCGTCCACGCGATGTGGAGGCATGCTCGTTCACCGCGCCAAGCACACAATAACTGTGTGCGTCTGCACCACACCTCGATGAATCAAGGAGACGACGCGTCACAGGCCAGTGGGTGGTCTTCCTGTCTTGCAGGATTTTGCTATTTTCAGATGCCGTACATTGTAATACATCTCGTATCAGAGGCGTTTTTAAAGAAGGAATACCCCTTGTGAAGCTGCTATGAGGCAAGGCCATCATGGCGAGAACATGATGATTTGGAGTTATTAGGAACGGCGGAAAAGTGGCATGTCCTTTCGTGTTTCTCACTTTGCGCAATTCGTATCTGTCCATCCTTGCTAGCCAGAATTTCTGGCTCTTTCTTACATCAAAACCGGATGAGTACCATCCGTCACCTGTATTTTTGGCCTTCGAGGCAGACCTTTCACGGTCTTTGCTTGTAGCCATAGACTCAGACAGCCGTTTTTCAAGAGGAATCAGGCTTTTGTATCAAATCGTAAACACTGCCACTGTAGAGCCCCAAGGATGTCACAAGAACGAAACCCCCCCCCGCCCCGGTTAGGACGAAAACGACTTGGACAAGAAGTCATCTTTATTATCCACGAGAAATCGATCCTCGTATTGAGACCCCAGGAAAAAAAAAAGCAGCATGACCGGGTTGCCGTATCGCATGTTCCAAAGTCCTCGCCATTGACTGATTCGAGGTTTTTACGATCTCTTATATTATTTCACGCATGTCCTGCTCCTACTTTTTATATTGCAGGCCGGCAAGAATTAGTTGAATCGGGGGCAATCGAGTCTTTTCGACAGGCTATATATCCGCGCCGTCTCTGCCCTTCCCAAGCATTATTTCGGCCTCCCGAACTTCCATTCTCTCGTCAAGCATCGAACCCGTTTCATCCTCATCGGTGTTGTCATCAATGCCGCCTAGATCGTCATCGTCATCGTCGTCGTCGTCGTCCTCATCCGCCTCATCCGCCCCGTCGAGCTGCCCAGCCCCGCTGCTGCCGCCGCCCTTGGTCGACGCGGGCTTCCTCTTCTTCTCAAAGTCCTGCTTATGCGCGTCCGCGAGGATCCGCACGATGCTCCTCTTCCCAACGGTGTCCGCACGCTTTCGCATCCGCAGCGAGTCCTCGCCCGGTGTTCGGCCCTCCTCGACCAAGTCTGCGGTGGCGGCGCTGGACAGCCCGGGCCGCGTGGGGCCGGGGCCGATTTCGACCCCGGTGGACTTGCCACTCGGCGGCCGGTTCTCAATGGCGCCGGTCCAGGTGGCGGTCCTTGTGGGGGTGTTGATGGCGGGGTCATCCTGCGGCAACTTCCCGTTCGATTCCGTGCTCACCCTGGCGCTCGTGAGCGCGGCGATGCCGGTATCGAGATGGTAAGGCAGCGGCACGTCCCTTGACGCCTTGTACTGTGCCACGTTGGAGCAGTGTTCGTTCTCTACTCTTAGCAGGGTCCACATGCCTCTCCGGGTCACCTCCGCAAAGCCGATGAGGAAGGACGCAATGCTGGAGTGCTGCGTGTCGTGGGTGAAGATGGCGTAGAAAACCCAGTTGAAACGCAGGATGGGGTCAAGGATCATGATGAGGTAGTATGGCCAGCGAGACTTGAGGGCTGTGATGTCCCGCAGGAAACGATGACGCGCGTGTGGCTGAACCAGACTGAAATCCATGAAGATGTCCCAGAATGCTGCAAAGTGCATGTGAGTGTGTTGTTGTGCGCAGGATTGAAAGTGAAGGGGGGGGGGGCGTGCTGGTTGTCTGACTGGCTGACTTGCAGTTCTCAGGGGATACGTACCAGTGTAAAATCCATTGACCATCGAGAAGGCGATGAAGAGGCCCAAGTTCCTGTTTGTACCGTTTATACGATACACACTCAAAAACACACCAGAGAGTATAGATGCTGTATACTTCCCACCATTGACAAGATGAGGGAAAATATTCCGAGTATCTTTGTAACGACGAATACACTGACAAAATCGCCAACTACTCATATGTTGCTGTTAGCCCCATTTCACATCGGGTTTTATAAACGATGAGCCGAGGAAGCGCGCAGAGGTTAATTGGTGTCTAGTACCAGCTCCAGCCGCACAGATCTTGCCATTTCTCAATAGGCATTTGGAGAGAAGGTTAGGTTATAGGAAGAGAAGGGAAAATATGGGAGGTACGTACACGGGAGGCAAGCAGGCAAAGAAGCCCAGCAGCCGCGAGTGATTCGAGTTGCACTGCTGCGGGTCATTCCAAGAATGAGCGTAGAGGCAGAAAAAGAGCTCAATGTTCTAGACGTTGATCAGACACACACACCTCTTTGTGTGGGGGCTGAGAAAAGTACTTACACACATAGCGTATGTCAAGGAGCAGTACATGTCTCCCAGAAAGAAGTCTCGAAATTCGACAGGGTATAGACCAGCGAAAAAAAGGCGCCACTGCAATCAATCAGTATTATGTTCACGCCAGATGGTGTAGCGAGCAATCGGGCGAGGGAAGAGAGCAAAACCTACATGAGAATACAGGAACCATTTCCGGCTCTTGTGCCAGAAAATTGGGGCGGGCATGAACAGAATGACGATGGTGATGAATATGAGCAAGACAGGGTAGTAGAGATACATTGCTGGAGACCCGTATCTCGTGAAGTTCAACCAAATGAACAAGCCAAACAAGAAGAGGAAGAAGCTGGGGAACTCTGAGAGCTGCCTCCAGTCTAGTTGATGCCGAGGATCGAATTCGAATATGAAGGGGTAGTTGACCCGGTTGGCGGTCCAGACCTTGCAGTTCAGGCAGAACATACTGAACAGATATAGCATCAGAAAGAAGCCGCCATAGATCTGCATCAGATAACTCGTCTGCGACCTCAAGGTGGCGTCATCGTCGAAGAGAAGCTGCGCTCCCTGCACGAGCCCCTGGACAGCAAAGACGGCGCCAGTGCCGATAAGCAGGCCGTTGCGGAAAGCACTACCAGATTCGTCGCGCTTCTTTTTGCTGAGATTGCGGAGTTTCCCTGCTGCGAGTTTGTGGTTTCCGCGCTCGAAGTACCTGGCGTATAGATCCTCGACTGCCTGTAGATGGCCATCTAGGACGTCACTGTTGACGAACCAGCTCTTGTTGACCTTTTCGTTCATGTATCGGTACGGCGGCCGCGCATGGGTCGATTTGTCGAATTTCTTGTTGAGCTTCCTGAACGCAGTCCTGTTCAGGAGGGCGTAGGACTTCAAAAGCTCCAGACCACGGTAGAACTCCTGCAGTGCCAGCTTGAGCTTCCTCTTCGCTGTGCGATATGGCACCTCGTGTTCATCAGGCCGACGGACATAGTCGCGCCTCTCGTCTGGGTTCGTCCCGTTGTGTTTGGGCGTCTGAGGCATCTTCTGAAGAGCCTTGGAGTTTGGGCCGGGCTTGAAAAGCTTGGCCTTGAGCGGATCAAGCATGGGCAGGTGGCCTGGGCCGTGGTTCCTGAGACCCTCTTTCACGTCGTGGCCGTTTGGCTCGCCGTCCCGCTTGCGGCGCCTAGCCTCAGCGATCTCGGAAATCCTCCGGTTGCGCATCTCATGCAGCTGCTCGCGGAGCATCGCCAGCCGCTTGCCGGCGTGGTCCTCCTTTTGCCGGTAGAAGTTCTCGACCTTCTGGAGCTCGCTGTCGAGGAATTCGAAGAATTCTTTCTCCTTCTCACGGACTTCGTCGAAGGCGTGCATATCATACTCGCCACGTGAGCGGTACCGCTCCAGTGGTGGCCCGGCCAAGGAGAACATCCTCCGCAGTCTGGCGCGAGGGCTCTGCATGTCGCTCGGCGTAAGGTTCGGAAATGTGGCGCCTGCGAACGAAGGAAACCGGCCGAGTCCGGGAGCGCGAGCAGCTGCTGACCCCGACTGCGAGCCTGCCCTGGAGACAGTGCGATTGAGGGCGAGGCGGTTCGCTGAAGCCGTCGAGTTTGCCCGCGGCGTTGCTGGCGGGCGTTGTTCCTGGCCATCACTTACATTGGAAGGCACCTTGATGGCAGGGGCCGGGAGCTCGAACAGATGACTGGGCTGGCCAGACTCGCTGATGGGAGCGGGCCCATGGTCTGGAGGGGTCGGGACAAAGCTGCCATACTGCATGTCCGACTCCGAGCCCTGCATGAGTCCCTGGCGCTCACCGGCGACTGGTGCAGGCTTCTTGATGGGGATTGAGCGTGACGGACTTTGGCCCATAGGCGCCGGGCTTGTCCGCAAGGGGTCGACACCTTCATCGGTGGGCCTCTGATCGCGATCATGCTGGGGATTTGCAGAGGCGGCAGTCCTGATAGAGGCAGCACCAGACTGCGGCTGGTTAGGCCTCGTAGGGAGTCTGGTAGACGAGGTGCCATTGGCACGGCCGATGGCTCTGCTGACAGCCTTGATGTGCTTCTTCCCAGCCTTGTAATTGAGATACTTGATGCGCCACTCTGGGTCGGTGGTCAGCCACGGCCTCGACAGGTCTTCAACTGTTGCACAGCGTACAACACAGCCAGGAGGGTAAAGTCAACTCACCTGGCACCAGATCCCTCTCCAGCTCCTTTGCAAATTTCATGGTGACGTCAGGAACAGCAGCTGGAGGTTCAGCGGCATGGTTGCAGCGAGTGGCACGCACACAGTGGAATGGCAGGGCAGATCGTGTTGTGGTGTGGATCAATCAGATGGCAATCCTTCACTTTGGTCTGTGGTGCTGCTGTGTCGTTGAAACGAGACGGTTCAACACGCTACAATACATAAACAACACACTAGGCCATCAACACGACCGGCTCTCGTCGCAACGCTCCCAAGTGCCAGGTCTAGGCAGGTCGTTGGGCAATCTGCTGTGCAACTGTAAACGGCGGCAAACCCATAAATTGGGCACTACCTAGGTACTTCAGGGAGACCAATTAGAGCTGTCTTTGCCAGCACGCCTTCCCCACACCCCGCCCCTGCTGGCCAGTGGGCTATTCACGGTCAGTCTGCCCAGCTTTCCACATGCTGCAAAGATCGGCGCCAGATGTCGGCACATTCGTCCAAGATCGGCCATTGAGGCTCAAAACCCTTCACACGACTATCGTCTGTCAAACAATGCCTTTCTTCAACATTGTCACTGCACCAACTGCTTATGTAGACCATTCTGGCCCCTCGGCAGCCCTGACCATCAAACGTCTCCTCTCTCTCCTTCGCATTGGCTTGGACCCATCTAAGATGGCCTGTAATTCCAGCCACCACGTCTCAGCTGCTAGCGCGTATCTAGGCCACTGCCTACTTAAGTAGTTAGGTCCTTGGTATAAGTCCATTGGCTGGGTATTCAAGGCGGTCGTGAGGACCTTGGAACGGTGCCATCGGAGGCGCCAGGGCGCTTGTCTTGCCAGGTATCGACAGTGTTGCGAGAGTCGAGGTCACAGCGGCTGCAGTGAGATTCCATTGTGTTCACAATGCTGACCGCGAGGGAAGTAGCAACGTTGCTTGATGACACCCGGCCGCATCTGCTATATACAAGCCCGCAGGTCTGACAGGCACATCGCGCGATATTGAGTGCGGCCTCATCCGTTGAATTGGCCCATGTCACTAACGCCTGAGTGCTCGGTATAGCCGGCGCCGCGCGGTGGCTTTGCCCAGCAGCTGGCAGCATCGAGAAGCACTGTTCGTCTGGTTGACCCTGCTCTCTAGACCACGCGTGAAGCTGACGTCGACGAGAGACGAAGTCATTCTATCCCTTGTTCCTGACGGACAGGGGCCCAGTGCTTATTCCTTGAATTCTGAGCCAACCCTGGGCGTTCCCGCGTCTAGGCTCTGTACGACGCCCGTCGCATGTCGCAAGGGACGACTGAAAGGAGCTTGCCCGCGCTTGCCTGCGTTGCAAGCTCTGGACTCGGCCGAGTTCCACGCCGACGACAGGCCTAAAGAACATCAGGGAACCTTGAACCCCAGCGGAGCGCCATTTTCCTGACATGGGCATTGGGCCCGTGTGCTGAATGGATCGAGATGCACCAGGACTATCGGCAGTTTCCACTTTCCACAATGAAGCTATTCCGAGGTTAGTGTTCTGTTTGACCAAGTGAAAGGCCCCGATGTCACCTTCGAGGTTTCGAGTGCTAGAAAATGAGCCGATATTGCAAGGTCCAATGCTGCCATGTCCAAGATTGTTGAGGGTCTGCGCGCGTGGCTTGGCAGGCGCCAGACCCGATCCTGTGGAACCTCACCGCCCTAGCGAAGTTCGGTCGAAACCTGCCAACCTCGCGATAGCCTCACAATTCCCAGATGGGGACGCTGTCTCCTCCACTTCCAGCGAAAATTACCAAAGCTTATCCATCTTGGGGCTGTAAAACTTGGTATCTTGACCGCAAACAGCGCCGGTCACCGTCGAGTCCCTGCCTCTCCGGGCCATTTGCTCCGCTGTCTTGACCGTCTTGGAGCCTCAGCCGCTGCACGACGCTGAGCTTATTCAGGCTCCACTGCGTCTATGGTAGCAACCGGTCCCGATGACCTGTTCCGGGAGGCCCCGACGCGGCCGTGCTGCCGAAGATACCGACTCATGCTCATGGTGCAATCGATGCGGCTCGCCTCGCACTAGGGCCAAGAAACGGCGTCTATAGCTAGCACTCGCTCATTTCTTCGAAGTCGAAATAGCACAAGCAGTCAAGGACACAATCCTCAGGTAGACAGAAGCGGATGCCCAAGAGATGAGCGACTCCAGGCTCCAGGATGCCTGGGCTGCTCGCGTGTGACAGGGCAATGTGTCGCCAACGACTCAGACATGCTGTCGATCATTTCTGTGAGGCTATATTGAGAACTCGTGGGAAGGCGGTCGAAACTCAATTTCGATAAGGCCCATCCAGGTGCGCCAAACCCCGGTTAGTGGCCCCCCAACCATTTGTGGACCAAGTTCATGGATAGCTTGATCACGACGTCTGTGTCCAATGGCAAGTTTCTCGACTTCACGTGGGGGAGCCGCAAGACGGCGGGCAGGTACCAGTACCTTAGATACCTAGCATGAGACTTTTTTTTCCCTGGCGTCTCCCACGGGCCAGCTGCGAGGGAAAAAAGATGGGAATCTCAAGTGGCCGGGTTTTTCTCCGGAGAATGCGCGGGCTGACCTGCATGCGATCCTGCTGCACGGTCGGACAGGGGCCCCGGGGCGGTGGGTGCTGAAGAAGAGGTGCAGCTGCATGCCTGTGGTCGTGCCGCATGGGACGATGCTCGCTCTCTGGCAGCCAACAAACCAGAGTCGGGGTACACTGCTGCGAGGGGCTGCAGCTTGATGTTTCGGCCACCAGGTCGCTTCCCAAAAGGGAGTAGACGAGATGAACCGTGTAAGCTGAACGGCTCGCCGGCTGCATGTGTTGGACACAGTCTCCATCAATCGATGATGTGTGTTCGTTGTGTCATATCCACATTTCCTGTCAGCTATGTGCTGAGATTGTGGCCTGACCACGCGAACTTAATATGAGAAGCCACGCCGGCTTTGGCCCTGCCAGCCGTGCAGCCAAAGGAGTCGCATGCTTTGGATATACAGTACCAAGAGTCTCACACACACAGAGGATGTCGCAAGTCTGATGATATCAGCTCTGATATTACATTTCGTCGATAGAAAGCTGCGCGAAGAACCTGTTTTGCCCACTCGGGCCGTCTCCGAATGCTGCGGGGTGATTGGGATGTGACGATGACATTACTGATACCTGTGAAAGAGCTCAGACCCGAGGTGGAAGATAACAAGTAGTATTATTACCAAAACGGGTCGTTGCACTGATTCTCTGCCCCTTGATATCCGAGTGATGCCAATTCTTGACGAGGAGGACGTCCAACGTTTTGGCTCTCGTCATCCCACAGGAGTGCTGAGCGTTCGGTAGTCTACGAGTGAGACATAACATGCGGCAGCCTTCTCAGCCTGACAGCCACATGGCTTGTTGTTTATTCAGAAGAGGTGGTGTCAGACAGAGTCTTGGAATGCACTGGCGGCGGGGATGACCAGTCTGATTGGGTTCATCGCAAAGTCTACACAAGGCGTAGATCAGACGGGACCGCGTAAATATTGGGTAAGCTGCGTGATATTGCGTGGATGGCTGCAAGGTAGTACTGAATGAAGCTCTTGTTGATGGCTGCACCCCATCCCGAAGGCCACTACTGTAAGCACCAATGTACAGTGACAATCCTACGGCCGGGCCGAACACCTCTCAGCCCATAGGCACGCAGCATCGTGAGCTCCCCGCATTTTGAACACAGGCATCTCTCGGTATTTAGTGCCAGTATAGCTCAGAGCCATATAATAAGCTTCGCCGGCTCCTGTGCAGAGGTTATAGCTGGTTCCATATGGTATGCTTTGCTTTGGTTGCTCAATTGCTTCCGTGAAACCGCCACCGCAACCACGTCTCGAATCAATGACATTATTTGCAACCGCTCCGGCTTCCGGAAGCGGACATCGGCATGGCTGGATAGTCGGATAGAGGCAAGCCACGCCACCGCCCGCATGTACCGAGGTCGACAAGCTAGCAATATCGCCTCGTGCTACAAGATCTTGGAATGGATTTGCTGAGTGGGTTATAGTGCCCTGTGATAGACTATGCGGGTTTTCAGCCCTTTCTGCGTCTCTCTGGGCGTTGATCATGGAACACCGCTGCTGGGGGAGTAGATAGACGCAACCAGAAACCCCCTAGAGTCGAGCTAATCACGACGCCCGAAGCGCTTGGCCGACAGATAGATAGAACGATGCTCCTGGTGGGGCCCTTTCCGATGAAATTCTGATTTTCCCATGGGAGCCCTCAGGGCTCAATGGACTGAGGCCGAAGAGGATTGCACACACCCCACACGGTGCCGAGGTAACCTGTTGGATTTCTCAACATCGAACCCTTTGTGCAGATTTCGGGGCAGTTCCTATCCCCATCATCTCCATCTTCCGTCTGCGGGAAACTGGAACGAGAGATACGGGGCGGGGGGCTAGCGACATGAGGGAGTCAACTGAAAGACAGAGCAAAAAGGGCTGACCCGTCGCCTTGGGGAAGTTGAACTCAGCTGATCGCTCGCTCGCTTACTTGTGTGCGAGATGGGATCTCGATTGGGTGCTGATTGTTACCGGTTTGAAGACGTCCATTGCGTCAACAGCACAGGTGCGAGAAGGCGATGGCGATCACAGGCTACGGAACAGGGAAACTGTCGGGCTGGAGAGCCTGTTTGGTCCTGTGGCACCCTCTGGGCAACAAGACGACGGGCCATCGGGACAAGCCTGACAAGGTGAGGCGGGAACAACAAGCCCATGCCCATTACATCAGATCCGGCTCGGGTTCGTTGATTGGCGCAAGACTAGGGATTTCTTCGGTGGTTCCCTCCAGGTTGGAAACTTTTTACTGGGCCTCCGCTCAGATGCTTGCCATGCCATGCCATGCCATGCCTGCGCGTTTTGGATCCCGGGTGGTGGGCTGCTGGGGCACTCCCAATGAACAGCTGCAAGGGGCAAGGGCAAGGGCAATGGCAATGATGGCAATCCCATTGACGTGTTGCTTCGCGCATGGCGGACTGCCTGGGTCTGTCTTGTGAGGAAGACAGTCTTGAAACAGGTCGCCGACCTCCAGACCGACCTGGAGGAAAGCTAAATAAATAGCAGCAGATGAAGCAGATGATGCAGGATCACGGCGCACGCAGCAGCACATGGTGAAATACGGTACACTACTCCGTACACAAATGTTTTGCCGCATTCGGGTGCCTCTTGGGTGTGCGACAGTGCACTAATGGCAATCGGGTTGGGTGGCCCCGCAGGGGGGAGGAAGAGGGAAGGAGGATGGCGGAGAGCCCTGCGACGCAACCACACGGCGCGCGCCGGACTCTGGATGAGATGCATGCGTGCGTGCTTGCGTATCTGTGACTGTATCTGTACCTGTACATACGCCTGGTACCAGCTCCACGACAAGACGACTGGACCGTCTTCCTGTGCTTCAGATGGTTGAACTGACTGAGTGACTGACTAACCGTCTGCTCGATTGACGGAACTGAACTGAACTGACTGACAGCCAAACCCCACCTTGGCAGCCTCTACCTGGCATTGCATCCCGCCTGCCATTCCCTGCTGTTCCCTGCCCTTCCCTGCCCTCGACCAGGGCGGCCTGCCCACTGCTGGATGTGCGCTACAAATACGCACGCAGGCACGCTAGAGTGCCCACTTGTTGCGATTGAGTGACGCTACTGTCCCATGCATAGCAGGCAAGCGGTTCCTTTGGGTTTCCTGTCGCGGTACGTCCTGGTACTGCAGCCAACAACAGGGCCTGCAAGGCCAGTCAAAAAGCTTTGCCCGTCCCTCATCCGCACCCTCCAGGGCTCCATCGACCTTTTGTCCTGCGGTACCAGACTTCCCTGCTCTTTGGTTCTTGGTAGATGCGGTTCGTCGCCTTTTGCTGTCCATAGAGCAGCAGTGCAGCACACACCCGTCCTGGTCGACGACGACAATAACACCCTCACATATTGGCCAGAGCCCATCATCCCATCCTGCCCACTTCCAACTTCTCCCTCTCTCCCTTGCCCTCGCCATCACCGTCCACCGTCACCGTCACCGTCATCGTCACCGCAAGACTGCACACTGCTGTGCCCCGGTGCCTTCGCCTTCGTGCTACAAGTTCCAGGGCCTGCCAAGACTGCAACGTTGAACCGTCATCTTCCTGCTCAGCAACCGTCCAGCCTTGACCTCTACCCTTTCCCACTCTTATCAGCACTGTCTGTCCGTCCGCCTGTCTGTCCCTGTCTGCCTACCCGTCCTCGCAGCCCACATCTGTGTACCAAAGTATTGCGCGCCTAAAAAAAAACATACAAAAGAGTCGGACGTGCCCACTCTTCGTTGATCTGCACGTTGGCAGGCCTATATTTATCTCACTGTCTGCGAACCCGTCGTACCCTGGGCTGCAGTTCTGCGAGGCCCTCCTCGACACACCAACCGCCAGCTGCTTGGCCACCGCATGGCCTCGACTTGACCTCGCCTCATTAGCGAACCAGCAAGTCGGTGGACGGACCAGGCCTTTGCGCGTTGCACCGTCTTCGCTCCCATCGAAGATTGGAGCACTGTTTTGGGCACCGATCACTCGTCACGACCCGCAAGGCGCCGACTCGAATCAGAGAAATTAGGCTACAGGCGCAGCAGCTTCATCTTTGCGCTCAGGGTGCCGGCTCCACTCCCTCCAGCGGGCCTTCGGCCTGCTCTGCTCATCATTTCCTGCCCGAGGTTGCGATACGACAAACATAGCCCAGAGGTCCCTCTATCTTGGCGGGACTTCCCATTTCCACTCCCTTCCCTCGCGCGGCAACTCACACACCCCTGCGACTCTCTGGAGCACGACCACCGCCCAGCATGCTTGATGCACAAATACCAAGGCGCCGCCCAGTGCCGACCGATGCCCAAATACCCTTCTCCCATTCTCGCACCCGCACAACATCCTCCAACGTCTTCCCAATGCAAGCCCAACACCCGCCAGCCATGCACCTGGGCCATCCACAACAGCCATATGGCCACAACCGCCGCTCTCCATCCGTAAACACCTTCAGTACCGTCTCCAGCGGTGGAGGTGGGACTGAACGAGGACCGCCCCCGGCCGCCTACCGAAACTCCCCTCCCGGCACCGACATACGCCGCTCCACATCCTCCCGGTCAAACGGCTCCGTCCAGCCAGTCGGTTACGTCGCCCTCCTGCGAAAACAGAAAGCCACCGTCTGGTGCGACCGCGCGCAGTCCGAGGATCCCTACATGCTGGCGAAGCAGCGACAAGCCAAGGCCAAGGCTCTTCAAACAGTCGGCTCTGCAACGGTGGCCCCAGGCTCATCCGGCGCTGGCCGCACGTCTACTGGGTTCAGCAGTGCGGGTGGCAAGGTCGTAGGCAAGATCCGCCATCACGGCAAGCCTGGAGTGGTCGGTTACGCGCCGGACAGCAACTACGTGGGCGTCGGTGGCGTGCCACTTCGACTTAGTGCGACAGAAGTGGAGGGTGAGGAGAGCGATGACGACGAGCTTGCATCGCAGCGGCTACACCACCGTAGGACGGGGAGCAGCGGGCGGTCCAGCACGGCGGGCAGTATCCAAGGGCGAAGAGGGCTCAACTACCGCTCCTCAACCGGTAGTGGCCTACAGATGACGGGTGGAGGGTCACAGAATAGCAGGAGATGGACTGGTAGCGGGGGCGACAACACGCCAGAGCGAAGCAGTAGTCTGGTCGATGGAGCGACAATCGAAAAACGAACGAGCGATGCTGCAAGTGGTAGGAGTGGCAGCAGCGGAGAGCGTGCCGACGACGTGCCAGACCTGGGGACTGACGCGGCGCGGCTGGCGAGCAACAGCCTAATACACTCGGCGCTCACGAGGGAAAAGAGTGTCAGGAACCCAGACGAGCTGCGAAGGAGGGGCAGTGTCGATGAGAGGACAATGACCCTCACTTCTGGAAGGCTCTTCATCGCCAACCCTGACTAATAACTGGGCAACCAGCTCGAATTGCCACCACCGAAAGGTGGCACACTCGTTTCATTTGTCTAGTTCCTGGTCCGTGGAATACTGGCCTTGGACGGAGGGAATACCACCAGTCGCTATTTATTTCCTTGTTGTTTGCGAGACGGGGCAGGCGTGGAAGCTTGCAGTGCACAAACGAGACGGTCGTTCTTCTTTCTCACATATCATCACTACCATTGCATTGCTCGGCGTTGAGGGGAATATCAAGACCAATGAAAATTCTGGATGCTTTCTCTACTGCCTGATTGACCTACCACATGCTTTGGTCTGCTCTTATATAACTCCAGCCAGCGCCATTTCTATCATACGGCTTGCCGTGCTGCATCAATACAAATTCTAATCATAAAACGTGGTTGTTACGGCTAGGTTGGGCACCGCATTCTGAGTTTAATGTGAAATGTCGCACAATGAGAGGGACACTGGAGCCTATTCTATCGGTCTTTGAACAGATGTTTGAGAGTGGCCTCGGAATCGGTGCAGCAGACTGCTTGTGACGCGTTGCTCATAGAAGGATACAATGAGTTGGAAACTGACGCTTTCGAGATGCTTCGAGTCCGTGTCGAAGTTGAGTATCGGAGACTCAAAGAAGCTTGCATCCCCTCAGATGCAGATTGTCTTCGAAGGCATACACCATTGTGAGGAGTAGATCAGTAGTAAATAAAGCCGTTTGACAGTGGTGTTCTCGAGTCAGATGGATACTTAATCTAAGCTATGTAGTCTGCTGGAATCGAAGGTATCCCAGTACCTTAGAGACTCCGCCGTGCACGGACCCGTTGCCCTTGACGCGTAGGCTGCAGCTTTCCACTTTCGACGCGGACGCGACTTGGGAGGAAAGGGTCCACCTTCGTTCGACCTACCAACAGCCAAACTTGGAAAGCACGACAGAGCCGATTCCACCACCAGAGTATGTGTGCCTGATCTTGTTCTCATCCTTCCTTGTTGGTATTCAGTGTGCCTTCCGACAACACTGAACCAATTGGTTTCTGCCTGAGCTCTGGATCAGTTCACCAATGCCCATTTGGATCCATCGACAGCGGTCTCCCAGCAGCAGCCTGACGCGGAAGGCGCAACCTCAACCTCGAGTCTTGCACTCTGGATTTAAAAGCCCGGCTTGGAGCCACGTCGACACCAATGCCTCTCATGTCAATGTCTCCAAACGTCCAGGAGCTGGATTCATCCAGCAGGAAACGTACCCACGGTGAATACTCCGAAAACCTCGACGACAAGCTACCTGCTCGCGACCCTAAAGCAGAGCCACAGCCCGATCTCAACGCAACCCCGAGCAGAGGTCCATACGGCAGAGGCATCAACACGGCGGGCGAAATCCATGCTCCCAAAACAGTGGATGATTCAATGAACGGCCTCTCATTAGACTCTTCCCGCCCAAACTCATCCCAGCCGTCCTCGCCACTGTCCACACCAGCACAAAGCAGCCCTCTATCCCTGACCGAAGCGGGCAGCAGCGATCCCACAAGACATTCACCATCTCCTCAAACGCCAACCCGACAGCCTGGCGCAATGCCTCCGGCTAAGTCGACTGGCCAAGCTGCGCCGGCTAAGAAGCGCAAGAAGCTGACGGAGGAAGAGAAGAAGGTGCAAGCGGACGAGAAAGCCGCTAAGGAGGCCGAGAAGGAGAAGAAGCGCAAAGAAAAGGAAGTCAAGGACCAAGAAAAGAAAGTCGAGGCGGACAAGAAGAGAGCTGAAGCCGACAAGAAGAAGGCCGAAGCTGAGAAGAAGAAGGCTGAAGTTGAGCGAAAGAAGCGAGAGAAAGAAGAGGAAGAACAGAAGAAGCAACGAGCGCAACCAAAGATCGGAACCTTCTTTTCGAAGAAGCCTTCGCCTTCGATCCCCAAGGAAACGAAACCTCGACTTGATTTGCCAAGTGTCGCTAGAAGCCCGTCTCCGGCCGCGAGAGAGAGGAACGAATACCAGCGGATAGCGCAAGAGTTCTTTGTCAAAGAGAACGTAACTCTGGCAAACAACAAATTTGCCCTTAGTCCGGATTCACAAGCCGCCCGTATTGCTGTTCTCGACGATTTTGTGGCCGGGAGGCGATCACCGATTGAGGCGAAGTCCGACCCCGTCAAGGCTCTCCTTCTTACTACTCACATTGCTCAGGCCCGGGGCAAAGTTTATTCAAGCGTCAGAGGGCTCTTAGCCAGCCAGGGTGATCTACAATCGAGCCCCGTGACCACCGAGTCACAAAATGTGCGGATCCAGCGGACACAGCAGTCACTTAAGCGCATACCTCTGAAACATTTAAAGTTCCACGAGGATGTCCGCCCGCCGTACTATGGTACCGTCACCAGCGTGGAGTCGCTGGCCAGCCTTCAAAAGCTGGCTAAAAACCCTTGCGCAAAGGACCTACCGCTAAATTATAACTACGACTCGGAGGCCGAGTGGTGCAACGATGACGACGGCGGTGATGCTGATGACGTGAGTTTGATGGACGAGGAGGAGGGCGACGATGAGGAGGGCGAGGCCATGGACGACTTCCTGGATGATTCCGAGGATGTCGGTCGGGGTCCACGCATGATGGCAGGCACTATGGAGCCTGAGAGCAGCGGAGTCTGCTTCGAGGATCGCACGCGGAGGAATCCGAACCCCCAAATGTACAAGTTTCGGATGGGGTTTATGATCCGTGAGGGAACACGCCCACCCTATTGCTTTGACGGTTTAAATACTGACTTTTACTGCACAGCGAATCTGAAGCACCATCACTCAATCGACCCCTTCTCTGACCAGTACTGGATTCAGGATCCCATAGCCGGTGCGCCCAAGGCAATTTCGGCGAAAATCACAGCCCAAACCAGTGTTGATAAAGCTGCGGACGGTACCATGGCACCCCCACCGGTGCCATCCAGCTCTTCTGCACTTGGTGCTACTTCTGTAGCAGCCGTGGCAAATGTACCAGCGCCCCGCGATCTGGTGCCGGCAGATCAACTTGACAGCTTTAAGGCCACTGTGCTCGAGTTCAGTTTCATGCCAAAAGCAGCCTTGACAGCCACGCTCAAGAAGAAGTTGGACCGTTGCACAAGCGCGCAGATCAAGGCGACGCTCGATCACGTCGCCGAGAAACCAAACAAAAAGGGAGACTGGCAGATCAAGTCAGGCTTGTGAGCCACATATGGTGCGTGGTCTTTCTACGGTTTTGCATGGCGTTCTGGTGTAAGACGTGGCCGCAGCAAGGCAAAGAGGGGAAAGTATCGTCAAGGACAGCTATCTGTATCGCTGTACTTCAGGTTGTCGGGCCATCTGAGCGGCCCTATCTTTTTGAGAGAAGTTTTGGCGTCTGTGCTTGGCTGGGGGTTTTGACGACGATACATCACGTACTGGCATAGTGCGCTGTGTAAAAGAGGCGATGGCAGCCGTGCGATGATATAGGAATGGTACCGGGCAGAACTCTCGTGGTTGGAGTCGAGCTCACCTAATGGAATAGGAGTAGACTAGGCGTTGCATTGCTTGCTGGCTAGCATTTAGGAGGCCGTCAATGAATGGCAAGGACATGTGAGAATGACAATTGCCCCAATTCCCCCTAGCAAACAGTCCTTGCACTCGTGGTGATGATAGCTGGCAGCCCGAAAGAGTCAGACCCAGGGGCCTATCGGTCTTGAGGAACCTAGTCCATATCCATCTGCTTCTGGATGAGTCTTTTCTCGCAGAAGCTTCGCAGAGACCGATCCATTTCCTTTGTTGCTCATGACACTCAGTCTCAAAGCAGGCAACCAGGCTGTCACTGCGCGATGCGTAACAAGACAAAATGCAAAAACATGAGTGACGTTCACTGCACCCCGGTATTCACAGCGGAAGCCAAGGAACAACGGATGCCAGGTGTGAAAAGTAATATATAGATATGCCGTCGCAACGACGGAGCCGGACGAAACCGCTCCCCGCCGCCCAATAAAAAATCTTCCCGTTTTGTTGGTAACTGCTCATCCGTCCATCCGCCCTCCCCTTTCCATCCTTCCCTCCGTCCTGTGTTTGAACCCGGGCGTTTCTGTCAAAAACCCATCGTGCTATTATCTTGGCTCGTGGTCGCGTTCGCTCGGTTGATACATAGTACATTCCATTGCATTACAACAAACCTCTCCCCCCAATATGCTCATAATATGTGTAGTTCCTTTCCCCTTGCGTCTGTTCTATTCCATACCGTGACGCACAGATACCAAAAAGTAAGACGTCACGCGTCAGGAGCTCCGTCTCTAGAAGAGGAGTGGCCTAGATGAGTTGACTACTAGTCGTCCATCGGCTTGTCCTCCAAAGTCACACCTCGTGTGTGCTCATCGCCCCCAGCCTCTGTTAGAGGCGTGGGGTTGACAGGGATTCGTCGGCCGAGTGACGACCGTGCTGGGTTGCGGCCGAGAGAGTTGCGCTTTTCCAGCGAGTCGTTGGACCGCAGCGTCTCCGACCGGCCCCTTACCGACGTCGGCGACTCCGTGGATTCACTGCCGTTCGTGACCGAATCGGTGGACGTGGAAGATGGCGGCGTGCCGCTTTCACCAGGCACCTCAAGACTGGACCGCTTTATGCCTAAGACAGGACCCATGCTCATGCGTACCCGGTCGGTTTTCTCGGTGGGACTGGTCTGCACGGGGAACCTGCCAACGCTCCTGTCTCGTCGGTGAGAGCCGAAGCCACGGGGGCTCGGTGCTGGAGAGGTGGCCCTACTGCGACCGCCTCCTGCCTTCTCCAAAAGCGCCCGTTGGCGTTCTTCCTGGTGTATCCTCCGGTTGCTCTCATCAGTACTGATGGCGCGTGGGCGGTTCGAATTGTCGTTGTTGGAATTTGTCACCGACGTGGAATGGCCCAGAGTAGACATGCGTTTCAACTCGCTGAAAATGGCAGTCTTGTGGGCGAAGAGGTCTCGGAGCAAGCGGTAGGCGTGCTTCTCCTCCATGGTCAAGGAAGTTTCCACGCGTGGCCTCAAGACGCATGGTGCCATTGTTGTCGCAAGAGCAGCAACGTACTCCTCGTCAGCGCTTGTCAATTCAATCAGCCTCGTGAAATGGTTCATGCATGCGTCAAGCGTGGCGATATTCGTCAGCCTCAGCTGTGAGAGTGTCTGCTGAAGAATCGAGACACGTCCGGCTTCTGAAGTATCCGGATTGGGCGTGCTGTATATGGTTCTGATGATCTCATAGACATGAGAAGATACCAAAGAGTCTGCAGATAAGTCAGTAAAGAGCCATGGTACTAGCTGGGGGATACAGAATGGTACTAACCAGGTAATTCGAGGAGGTAAAGCTTAAGCAAACTTGCAATAGTGGGTATATCAAATTCAGAAAGAACATCAGGCGAGAAAGGCTTGCCGTCGTTGACCTTGTTTCGCAGAGCATGAGTTTGGGATAATGGCACGTCCACCACCCAGACTCCTCTCCTGGCCTCGTCACCTTCGAGATCAGGGTAGTGGTTGTCAAGGTAGGTGAGGATCGTTGTGACCATCATGGGGACTCGCTTTTTGTCCGCTCTGGCGCGGGCCTCCAGGTCAACACCAAATGTCTGCTCGTCGACCTTGTTGTAATAGTTCTCGTAGACGACCACCTTCGGAGCAAAGCGTCCCGTACGGTAGTTCTCGAGGAGATAGCGCAGATCCCCCTCGGGCTGGACGGTCTCCTGGAACAGCATCATGTTGTCAACAGCAGACTGGAGACTGGGAATGACGTTGCTGACGCATCCCGAGAAATCCAGGATGACAGTCTTGATAGCCTTCAGCCTGTCCAGCTCGCATCGCTCGAGAAATTTCAGATGCACAGTGATGGCCTCTTCGAGCTCGCATCGAGTCTCGTCCAGCTTCTTGACCCCGTCCTTGTACCTGTCGTCAGCCTCCCTCTGTTCCCTCCGCAGGCGCTGCGGTGGAGTCTCGCCTGGGTGTGTGTTGTTCAGGGGATTCCAGCCAGCCAGGTACTCGCCCACCGTCCCCACGACGGGAGAATCGACGGCGTCCGAGCCGTTGGATGCCAGCGAAAAGGTCCTGCCCACTGTTGGCTTCTTTTCAATTACACCAGACATCTGGAATGCCCTGGGTCGCCACTGATAGAACATCTTGGAGCTGTTGGCGAAAGTATTTCCCACGTTTCCGACGAGTCTCAGGAAGCCGCTGGCAACAAGGTCCTGGCCAATCCTCTCGGCATAGCTGACGCTAGTGGTGTCCATGTACTTCTGGAGGTACTCGACGATGTCCGCACCCGCCGACGTGTTCATATATGTTCCCAAGATCGGCACTTTGGTGTCTTGCAGTTTGATGTTGTTCAACATATGCGCTAGACGCTTCTTCATCTCCTCGACGTCGAAAGTCTCGTCACCAATCTCAAAGATGGAGTCCTCGTCGCTCACCTCAGTCTCCTTGTTCTCAGAGACCTTGATCTCGGGTATCTTGGGTTTGGGGCTGCTCTCAGGATCCTGGAAAGCGAATTTGGTCTCCTCCTCGAGATCTTCTACCAGCCGGCACTTGTTGAAGTAGTTGCTCCTCAATTTCTTGACCAGCTCGGCCTGGCGGTCGTGGGCCTTGATCCGGTTCTGCAGTTCATCCTGAGAGTCCTGTATCCGGGTCTCGTGGTTTTCGCACCATCTGGAGAAGGGGTTGACGACGAGATCCCTTATGTTCTGCGCAATCTTCTTGTGCTTCTTTGAGCCTTCGTCCATCTCGGTTCGTATGCCCTCGTAGGCCTGCAGGCGGGGGAAAGTCAGCGGGCGCGGGCATCAAGGGAAGTAGGGTATGCAAAGTAGCTCACTTTCCGCACGGTAGCGCCATCGTCCTTTGAAAACCCTCCCTGCACCTTGTCGACAGCTGGGGCAATGTCGCTGAGGCGGGAACCATAGAGCTCTTCAGCCTCGGAGCGCATGCGTGCGATGGTCAGAATCTGTCTGTTCTCTATGACTCCTTGCTGCAGCTTGCTAAACAGAACACCAAGGCCTAGAAGAGGTCAGTGGTCGTGAAGTGACCCAGGCCGGCCATCTGGGACCTACCTGCGGCGTAGTCGCCCGTCCAGAAACTATCTTGGAAGCCCGGCATTTTGATTGGTGGTGTAGAGACCTGTGACAGACTCTCTCTTCTGGAAGTTGGGTGGATTGTCAATAACTAAGGGCTTCGTAGATGCATCTATGTCATGGCTCGCAGTGGTCTGGCTGTCTGTGTGTGTTTTCAGACCCTGACCAAGAGTTGTTGTCGGCGGGAAACAACCAAGGCACCACAAAGGAAGGGACCACGGGGACCACCGGTGAGGCTGAGCACCTGCGAGTTGGGCAGGTTGTGGATGATGCGCGGCAGCTCCCTGGGTCGTGGGTCTTTAGGTCTCGTCTAGGCCAGCTCGGTACTGGGCGATGGGTCGGCGCGGTTACGCAGCGCAGGGCAGAGGGCAGAGTCCGTGATGGGCCGGTCGGGCGGTGCGATGTGGCTCTCGTGGGGCACTGGCAGGCCGAGTTGTGATTAGGATGGGAAGAAGCAACAGCAGATTCCAGAAAGGGGCACGGCGTCGGCGATGTAAGACTATTCTTCCAATTTGAAGGGACGTGTCGCGATGGACTCTTGCCTGCAAGGGAAATCTCGACGGAGTGCGTCGCCTAGAACTTCTGATGGGCCCCGCTGTTGCTCATTGGTTCTCCAGCTAAAAGTCTAGTTTGCCGGGCCTGCACAGGGGGGCCCTTGAGGCAGCCCGAGTCGCTCCAGCTACCCCTGACCACTCATTCGTTGTAACCTGAGCTGGGACGACAGCAAGCTGAATCTGAATACGACCGCCAAATGAAACTTGAAACGGGGCACACCATGTCCAGCACAGTCCGACCTTCCAAGGTTGTCACTGCCCGTGACGTCGTCCCGTCTGCTGCCAGCAAGCATCAGCATCTGCATTAGCATCAGAAGTCGCGGTCCAGCGCATCTTATTTTCTGGGTGCCAACTCTACTAGTCCAAGTCGGTAGTTGAGTACTACCACCCGCAGAAATGACGGCAGCTACGCGCTTTCATGTCTTGGAAGTGACCCAGACGACCGTTTTTCGCACGGCCTGTCCTCAGCATCCCATAACATCACATGCACCTAGGCAGTGGGGCTTGTCACTATTTGTCGGATAATCTCCTACCTATGTACAGAGTTCTCTCTCCTGCTTTGCTGCTGCTTGATGGCGGTTTGTCTCATTGATGTTCCCCAAACTCGCAGCTGGTCAGCCTTTGAGCGTGCAAGTGCACCATCACTTTTTGCAGTAATTCTGGACTGCAGAGTGATCGTCGTCGTCGGCTCGGACACGTTCAGGAACCATCGGCCAGGGTGGGTAACGCGCAGGGGGTGCTCCCTAAAGGTGCATACGCGCCGACAAGCGCTCGCAGCCGAGCACGTTGTCGCTCGAGTTGCCGCAGCTTATCAATCAACCAGCGGATGGGTATCCATCCGCCTCAAATGTCGAACAGAAACACTGGCCGACTGATCCAGAGGTCGACTCTACAAGCACGAGCACAAGCACGTCCATACTGTGTCTTGGCGGTGTAGATTGTATCGCCTCCCTGCCTTGCCCCCCATTGACTTAATCTCACTCCCAAGATCCGCACCCGACCAGAATAGAGTAGTCCTCCGTGTCCGGGGTCCCGGAGCCGCCCACCTGTCGTCATGCATCTCCACGAGAAGCAGCAGCCCTACGAGCTTGCGTTTGATAAGCGAGATGATACTCGACGATCTTCAAGCGTGCGCATAAGGCTTTTGGTTTGCTTGCTGGCTGTGGCCGGCCTCAGCACGCTGCTCAGATTGCCTCACTACTGCTATCATGCCGTCTCCAACACGCTCCCACACACGCAACTCACCGTCGAGGAACGGGTCAAAGACATTCTCACCTCCACACCATTGATTGACGGCCACAATGACCTGCCAATCTTGCTCCGGGTCCTCTACAACAACCACATCAACAACGAGACCTTCCAGGGGCCCTTCGAAACCGGCAAGACGCCCGGTCACGTCGACTTGGTCCGACTTCGAGAGGGCAGGAATGGCGGCGCCTTTTGGAGTGTCTACTGGGGCTGTCCAAGCAACATGACTGATTTTAGTGTGAGACATTTTCACTGCCCTCAATCGTTTTCTGGAGAATTTTGTCTATTTCTGCCAGATTATGCTTTTTGGAACATACCCGTCAATTGTCTTAATATTCGAGGGGAAAACTGCTCTCTGGAGTCGTATAGTGTGCAGCTGCTATTGGGGGTGAGCTTTGAGAGACATTACTAACACAATATCACAAATAGGACGAGATATATGCTCCCATCGTGCAAGCCACCATCCATCAGATCGATCTCGTGACTAGACTGCAAGAGCTGTACCCAACCCAATTCTCCTCCAAAGTGAACAGCAGCACTGCTGAGGCCGCTTTCAAGAAGGGCCAACTCATCTCACCACTTGGTGTGGAGGGACTGCACCAGATCGGCAATTCAGCTGCAAATTTACGTCGATTCTACGACTTGGGTGTCCGTTATGCCACATTGACACACAACTGTCCCAATCGGTATGCCGATTCAGCACTATGGTCCAACCCCTCGCGAAAGGCCCCGTCATACTGGGGAGGTGTCTCCGAACACGGAAAACATCTCATCCACGAGATGAACCGCATTGGCATGATCGTGGACCTCAGTCACACCTCCGCCGAGACACAGCGCCACGTGCTCGGTGGTGGCGAGGACGGGTGGGAAGGGAGCAAGGCTCCTGTCATCTACAGCCACTCCTCGGCATACAGCATTTGCCCTCATCCACGCAACGTCCCGGATGACGTGCTCCAGTTGGTCAAGCAGCGCAACAGCATTGTCATGGTCAACTTTTCCCCAGACTTCGTCTCATGCGTAGAGGGGAACAATGAGAACGGCCTGCCGGACTTTTACCCGCCCAACTCGACATTAGCCCATGTTGCAAAGCACGTGATATACATTGGCAACCTGATCGGCTTTGATCACGTCGGCTTCGGGAGCGACTTTGACGGCATCCCGACCACCCCCGAAGGCTTAGATGACGTTTCGAAGTTCCCTGACCTCGTGGCCGAGCTGCTAAGGCAGGGCGTCAGCGACAAGGATGCTGCGAAAGTAGTTGGGGGTAACATCCTGCGCGTCTGGAAAGCTATTGACGCTGTTGCGCTCGAGTTGCAGGCTAAGGGCCAGCCAACTTTGGAGGATGAGCTGCCAGCGTTGAAGTTCGAGTCCAACTCGGAATTCTTGGGGTCACTATCATCTTGAGAGATATGCGTCGGAGCGTGTAGACAGCTATGTTACTGCAAGATTGTTCTTCATTGATGTAAATGTGTGGCTGTAATGTACAGTTATATTGTACGTAACCGTCTCGTACAGCATGCAAGGTTCCATTCTGAATCGATAGTGGTGTTGTGGAAACTAGATGAGTGCAAGATGACCCGTGTTGCCGTAGGCTTTGCCTTGGTATTTTGATTTGACTGCCCCGTTGGCCCGATCAGCCCTTTCGCTCGAGCCTGTTGAGCTTCGCCGACGTCATGTTCTGGTTCCTCGCCCTCTGTCCACGCACTGGCAGACCCATCGCATGTCTCCTTCCCCTGTACGCGCCCATGTCCTTTAACCGCCTGATGTTTTCTTGCACAATTTTCCTTGCATCGTTCTCGATCGTCATCGTTGACAATTCTGCCGTGAGCGCGAGCACGGTTTTTGGCGACAGGGCCTCGAGTCTCTGCCGTGGGAAGATGGAGTATTTGGCCATTATCCGGTCGGCCGACGTTGAGCCCAAGGCATAGAAGGACTCCAGGGCTTTCTGGTGTTGGCGCACGTTAGTTATGTTCGTTGCGACGAACGACGCCTGCGTCGAGAGGGAGGCGGGCTAGCTGGTACCTTGACGAGCTTTTTCTCGCCGAAGTTGACGCCGAGGATGAAGACCTAGGAGGGTAAGCTTTTGCTCCAGCTGGAAGTGACAGCTGAGGGGAGAGGGGCCCACCATCTTGACACAATTCGCCCTCGAGTTACCGGGGCAAAAGAATCATTGAAGGATATCGTGACGACGTGAACGGCGCGTAGTTGCGACATTCGAGTTGCGCTCCTCGGCTCTCACAGGCTGGGATGCGGAAGCAAAACCCTAACCCTACGGCGGCCCAGTAGTCAACTTCCGTCCCCCCCAAATAGATACCAATTTTTTCGAGCTACAAAGGTAGTTGCAAATCCCATAATTACTTCACCCAATCTACTTTCATATGTATAAATAATCATTATCAAGGCATCTCTGTGGCTGCCTATTGCGCACAGACTGTCTGTGCACGGGCCACTCGACTGGCTTACCTTCAGCGCCTCTGCAACTCCCCTCCACATTGATAGTTTCCTCCTATGTATATTGTAGCAACCACCCACGAGAACCTCAAACAGCCTGTCTACGGAATACGCTTCTGCTACGGGCTACGAGGTCAAGGTAGTCAAACGACTATATCTGACCGACTGATCAGAAGCCACAATGCCACCAAGCAAGCCACTGCCCATATCTGACGAGTTCAGCTCTGCAGAGGACTACGTGAGCTCTCTGCTGGACTTTGCTTCAACATGCGACCTGTTTCAAATTCTCTGCGGGGGCGTACATATACTCGATTTTTTTACGAATACCCCTGGGCTGTTTCAATGGGTTCTTGAGCCGGACTGGCAGGAGTTCTTTATGAAATGCGAGCCTATGGTGCTACTGGACTTTCTCTTGAGGGATGACCCGGACGCCCCGGCGACGGAACGCTTATGGCCTGAGGCGCCGGGATCTCTGCGACAGTACGTCAAGGACGTACGGAGGCTGTCACTCAGACGCGAGTTTGCGCCAGTGAAGCCTAGGTTGCCCGTGATACCCCGGCAAGTGGCTGTGGGTATGAACGTGAAGAAGAAGCACGAGGTGACCAACTTCGCAGACTACGTGGACCGTCTGGCTGCGGACATCACGCGGCTGACAGGGACTGAGATGACTCACTTCATCGATTTTGGCAGCGGGCAGAACTATCTCGGGCGGACGCTGGCTTCTGCCCCATACAGTAAGGATATTGTTGCTGTCGAGAGGCACGAGCACAATCAAGCAGGGGCCAGGGAGCTGGACGTCCTTGCCGGCATCGCAGAGACACAGAAGGTGCTGAGGAACAAGAAGATCTGGCAAAGCATGCTAGAGAGCAAGAAGGGCGGCGATGACCCAGACGAGAAGGCCGGACGACGACCGGTAGAAATACACACGGCTGAGCAAATTGCGGCAGCTGAGCTCAGGCCAAGGAGAGAGCTCGAGGCTATATACCGCCCCGAAGAGGGACGAGGCCTTATAAAATACGTCACAGGGCGGCTGGAGACCGGTGATCTGTCCGACGTGCTTAACAAGATCCACGATGCCGACGTGCCGGAGGATAAGCGTAAGGACCTTTCTCTGATGGCAATATCGATCCATTCCTGTGGCAATCTCTCACACTTTGGAATCCGATCTATGATCTTGAACCCCAGCATCAAGGCAGTTGCAATTGTGGGATGCTGCTACAACCTGCTTACGGAGAAGTTGGGCCCTCCAACGTACAAACTGCCCTACATGCGGCCTAGCCTGCAAGCCATCAATGGACGAGTGGTGCGAGAATCAGAGAAATACGACCCTCAGGGGTTCCCCATGAGCAAGCGGGTGTCGTGCCACAATGACCGCGGTGTTCGTTTTAATATTACGGCTCGCATGATGGGTATGGCTTTTCATAGTTATTTTCCCCTATCAACAACACTTAGCAGGGGCCAGGCACTTTGTGTTGAGTTTAATTTCCTCAGTACGACATGCTCGCACGGCCCAGCAGAGCCACGAGGGCATCAACGGCTTCAGAGCAAGCCCAATCGCGGCACGCTCCTCCCAATCTGACTGGATCTTGCTGACAATACCTCTCAAACAGCATGTCAAGCACCAGATAATTGGACAGAAGTTGAGTCCGACTCATTTTTCACCAGGCACTTTTACCGCGCAGTCCTGCAGAAGATTTTCCTGGACAAGGGTGTTATCTCCAAGGTTTATCACGGCAAACCCGACAGCAGCGAGGGCGAAGGTGACGAAGGAAACGACAAAGCTAGCCCGTTCAACATGAGCACCAATCCCGTCATCATTGGATCCCTGGGGAAAAGCTGCTTCAAATCGTTCCACGCCTACGTCCGCGGGGCTATCAAAAAGCTGGCGTCGAACCAGGACTCGAACGAAAAGTACAGCAGGCTGATCCACGAGAAGATGGGCGACATGACAGACGACGAGATCGAGGCCTACGCGAAGGCCTACGCCCCGCGGAAGCGGGAGCTCAGCAGCATCTGGACTATGATGGCCTTTAGTGCCGCGGTCGTCGAATCCCTCATCGTGACCGACCGCTGGCTCTTCCTCAAGGAGCACGCCAATGTGGTCCAGGACTGCTGGGTGGAGTCAGTGTTCGACTACAAGGAAAGCCCACGGAACCTGGTGGTAGTTGGAATCAAGAAGAAGGCACCGCCCGTGGACGACTGATACGTGGACACCTCGGCGACTCAGCGTCCGCTGTATGTTGGTAGGCGACGGCCTCATAGGCACCGGCGAATGTCCCGGGCTTGCCACTCCGGCATGCCTCTTTCGTCTTCCCAAAGGCAGGGGTGTGGGTATTCTCGGCATGCCGCGCCGTTACAGAACAGACTGCAGTGCGCGTCAAGCAGAGGCGGGGAGCAGGAGAGGAGGATGCCCTGCAGAACAGCACATCTGCAGGTGAGAGGCACTTACTGTGCCGCCTGATGTCATGCATGCAGCAAGGCGCGGGATGTGGTTGTCAATCCAGGGGTTCTGCGGCTGTCTTCTTAAGTACCGCCGTACGACCCTGGGCGTACAAGGCCCCACGCGCGACTAATGAGCCTGGGGGGAGCACACATAGCTTCCCAGGCAGTGCTCGAAGCGACGGCGGCAGCATTGCAGGCTGCACGCTATCCGCAAGGTACAAAGGGCCCTGTAAGTGGGCGATATCAGCCCTAGAGCAATCTTCATCGGTCACGCGGCAAGCAGATCCACGATCGAAACTGATAAGACTCTGGTGAGGGCTGTGTGCCCTTGTGACGATGAGCTGGACGTGATTTTTGCCTTGTGACACACAGACTGTCAGGTAGATTCAACAGGAAGCCATGTTTCCAAACCAATTGTGGCGTGATCCCCTCGTGCTGTGCGTGAAGTGCAGTTCTGGACAGCTACAGGTCTTGGTATGGCTTCCCACGTCCATGGGGTCTATGTATGATTCAGTGCATTCTAAGCATCACAGCCGCCCTACCGCGGGCTGAGAGAGAAGGCGGCCAGTTGAGCAGTGTCGTGGTCAGCACCCAGTGAGAAAGTTGAGCCATGGCGTGCCCGTTTCGCCGAGGCTATCCGCAACGTGATGGCTCGGCCGTCCCGAGGGAAGGGGGCCTTACTGTGTACGAAAACGTCTATGCTATAGGCAGCCTACACGACGTCGGTAGACTCGGATCGTCGGTCACACAGCATGAGGTGGCTGGCTGTCTGGCTGGCAGAGGGATTGCGCTGGTGGTCTGAGGCTTGAAGGCGGCTCACGGAGGCCCACCAACCCGAGCCCACTCCCTGCCCTGATTTGGCAATTTACTTCGATACGCACGAAGCTCAGCCCTTTGAAGGGAAGTGGGAGGGCCAAGAAAGTGAGAGATGGTGTTGGTGGTGTTGCTGATCGGGCAGGCAGGTGCTCCTTCGCGCCTTGTGAACTCGATTCAAGGCATCGTGGTGGTGGGGGGATCATGGTGTTGGTGGTGGTGATGCGAGCGTGGTGGTGTGGCAGTTGGGGGTGGTGGTTGCTGCAGATGCATGCATGGGCACGCGTGGGGTTGCACAGACGGCATGGGAGCAGCGCCCAATGTCGTAGTCTCACGCCCAGATTGCGGGGTGCGTCTCTGGCTTGACATGCACACGGTGATGGGAGGTGAAAAAGGAAAAATACCGGCGTTGAGGGGGAAGGGGGGGAGCGTGTGTTCCGCTGTGTTGGGTAGCACCAAGACACGCAGAGTTCGCAGTTTACTGCTTCGCGGACAATTTGTGCCTGCATACCGTAACTTAGGGAACGTGCCTGATAGACTTGACTAGACCCAATTTGGGAGTCGTAATCGTGGCCGGCCGACGACGTCCTTGCACGCGCCCCGAATTGGGTTCGACTTGCATCGAGCTTAAAATATCGAGGGCTTGCCTTGATATGGACATGGGTGAAAGGGGACCGGGGGGTAGTGAGAAATGCCATTGGAGAGGAGGGAGGCCGTACCCAGGGAGGCGGCTCAAGCCCATGCTCCAAGCTCCAAGCTTGGAAAATAAGAATATCGACTGTCGAATTGTTTAATGTCCCTGCCCACCGAACTGCACTGCAGCCCCCACGTTCGTTCCCCCCTCGTGCATGACGAGCTCATGCAAGACGGACCTGAAAGCCTCTAGCCTGCTGTGCTGTGCTGCTTCGGCTTGGCTTGCACCCGCCTGCCTCCTTTCGCCTGCACCATGCGGGAAGCTGGTCCTCATCGAGAGAGCTTCGGAGCGCCAGCGTCACAGCTGGCACCACTCGCAAGGCCCGGGATAGATTGCAGGCTTTTGGCCAACCCACGGGCGCGCACCAGCCCATGTCCCAGTCCCCGTCCACTGCAGTCCGAAATGTCAATCATGTTCTGTCGTGACTGCAAGCAAAAAAGAGGCCGGGCCGGCTGGTGTCGGCTGCTGCATCCTCTCGTCTCGTCCTGCCCTCGTGGAATCCAAACGAGTTACCGAACTGTACTGTAGTCTACATGTGCAACTGGTTACAGGCTAGCGGCCCTTACTTCTTCTTAGTCTAGATCTACGACAGCGCCCCGCCTTCTCTCAGTCGCCGGCCGGACTGATAATACACTCACTCACTGCCTTTCCATCTCTGCTCGCTGCCAGCACCAGCTTTGACACCAGCTCCGTCTTTGTCCTTTGTCCTGTCACAACCATTCACGCCCCTACTCGGTTGCTGGCATTTAAGTCCCAAAAGAGTCGTTGGACCACTGCAGTATCCGCTATCCTCCCGTCCCCCGCCATCCTTGTCGCTGCGTGACTCGACTCGGCCCTGCGCTTCTTTTCGTCTACAACTTTTTCTCCGTCCTCCCTCCGATCCATGCCGGCATAGACAGACGGACGCGACTACTTTGATAACGACCAACTCAACACTCGTCAGTGCAGCCGCCCTGTACGTTTACTTGCGACCACTCCGGAAAATCTGTGACGATCCGCCTCTGCATTGCGCAGCACGAGGTTCTGCACGCCCATACATTGGCTCAGAAATTTGGTGTCTCCTGTGTCGATCTCACACACCATTGCGATTGTGTGCCGAGAGTCCTGCGCATCCAGATCCCAGGGTCCTCTGCTATCAGTGGGGTCCGAACAGGGGGCCTTCAGTGCTTCTGCGAAGAATGACCGGCGCCGTCTCTCGTGCAGGATCACCCGTCGCCCATCATGAATGCTGAAATAAAACTTCTCGTGAGTCGAAGAAAAAAATACCCTCACAACTTGCAGCGAAGTTTTTCTCTGCCCTTTGACTGCAAGTCTTCCGCAATTGCAGCATCGTGAGTCACTCCTGGGCGACTTGCTCCGGACGCGACGCCGAAATGGTCCCGGCCGATTGCGGGGCCGTGCCACGGGCTAGCTGGGCACGCAGTTGGTCCCAGAGCCCATGGTCAAATCCCATTGACGTTTCCATGGCTCAAGTGACGGAAAGATCAGCAATACTGACTGACGGCGGCTGTACAGGACCAAACACTAAGCCTTATACATATTCCCCTGGGCCTCTACTCGCAATTTCTCCAGCCCATCCTCCGCCTCCTTCTCCCTTCGACTTGCGCCACGGTCGAAGACGAGCTGGGCAACCTGACGCTGGCTCAGGAACATGGCTTTCTCAACATCAGTGTGACACCTTTTGAGTGTTCCATAGTCTGTAATGAGACCTGGTCCAGAACAGTCTTCGGGCCCATCATCAAGCAATTACCCAAGACTTCGGCCAAAACTGTATCGATTTCCACCGAATCCTACTGCGTGCTGCGCGTGTCCTCTCCCGGGGCGGACGCCGGCAGCCGAGTCGTCGATTTGACCTCGCCCCTTGCGCTTGCCGGAATATCCATTTTCTTCATAACGACCTACTACTCGGACTTCCTCATAGTTCCCAGCAGGAGTCGCCAGAATGTGGTGCAGGCCCTGTTCGAGCAGGGTTTCGAGTGCTCAGAGGACAGCAGTTCTTCCTTCGTGTCGCCCGTTGCATTGTCACATAATCGGGGTCTGAGCCAGGACAGTGACGATCCACCATCCACGCCTCCGCCGTCCAATGCCGCGGAGCTGCAGCTGCGGACTTTCAAGCTGCTGAAGAAGCACAATGTTGTCGCCCGTATAGAGCCCGACCTGCGATTGATTCACTGCTCTGGGAAGGATGTTGCCCAACATGAAAGCTACTCTAGACCTTCAAGATCGTATGCGGGAAACGGGGGCCATCGCAAGAGCTCGTGGGTGGACAAGGTTGACACCAAGTTCTATACCAGCCTGATTGCGGCGTTGGTCAGCCAGCCCCGCTTCTTGTCTGTAACGCTGGCAGAGGAAGACGAGCCGTCGCTCCTCATCGACCGGTGCTTGCTGGAGACCTTCGGTGATTCCTTGTTGGGGCCGACCGACGCCGACCTGACGCCGATCCTGCTGGACCTGGTGGACCTCCCCTTTGAGGCAACTGGGATTGTGGCCGGCGTGGCAGGGAAGCTGGTCGAAGAGATGCGCATGGAAAATGCCGAGCTTTCATATCTCTCCACAGCCAAGACCGGCGCAGTGATGTTATCCAGCGAGCACGCAGACCGTGCTTTGGAAATTCTGAGTCCCTTGCTGCCGAAGGATGCTTGAGCTGGTCGAAAGACTGGTCTATATATGAGCGATGTGAGCGATGTGAGCTCTGCTGAAGCCTCGAGCTTTCTCTTCAGGAGAGACTACCATGTTATATCTCTGGAAAGCTTCTTTGTTGTTCTGACTGGTTCGCATGCGGTGGCGTTTTTGTATGGTTAAGGGATGTCATCCCCGGGGTTTCCATAGATACCTTGTTGCAAAATCAGTGGGATCTGGGCAGGCGCCGTTGGCACAGGATGAGACCTTCGCAGGTCGCCTGAGATTGAAAAAAAGGGAGATAGAGTGGCGATCAACGAAGAAATGCATTTGTGCTCGTCTATGCGACAGAGCTGACAATCCATCAATTCATTTTCCATGTCCCTTCTTCTTGGTTGTTGATGGCTCGTTTACGATGCCAGCCCTGACGAACGCATCTCTGGCAGCGGCGTTGATGAGCGCGAACCTCCTAGGCCCGAGCTTTTGGCCGCCGTACCAGCGAGTGACCACGACCATATGATCCCATAGGTCCATGAGCTGCATGAGGTGTAGCAGTCGGCCGCCAGCCGCTGTCTCACCGTCGTCGTCGCAGTCCTGGAAAGAGGTCCCATTAGGCCCGCGGATCCGCCACGCGGTGATGTTGTGTGTTGCGGTCCGCACTCGCTTGTCGCTTGCCAGGAGGTGCTCGACGTACCCGGCGGCTTGGTCAGGTGAGGTGACGGCGGCGCTGCGAGCGACGAAGATTGACTTCAACTCCACAACGGGTTCGGAGAGGACCCACGGCGGCTCGGGTCCCAGATCATCGACCGCCTTGGAAGTGAAGGCCGCGTGTGTGTCGTCGTCTGGCTCGCCGTGGTCCGAGGGCGAGCTGTTGTCTACTCCGGCCTCCTCCTGCAGCCTCTTTAGCTCCTCGACGGCGTCGAAGAGGCAGACTTGGCCGGGCTGGAAGATGTTCCCCAGCGCACTCCGGAAGAGATCGAGATCACGGGCGCCCACGCCGCGCTTGCCACCGGAGCTGTTGGTGCTGATTGGGATGCATGGCGCTGCGGGATAGTCTGCTGGGAACTGGAGCCGTAGAGAGACCGACTCATCGGGGAGGCTCAGGATGTAGACGTCCGAGTCTTCTCCGGCCTGGACAAGACTCCCGTCGCCATAGATTGAGTTTATAGCCTCGATCTCGTCAGCGAGCTCCTCAGACATGGTTTTGTCTCCCGAGACAGGCTGCTGGTCGTCACACAATGTGTAACCCGACCAGGTGAAGCCCGAAGCAGCGCTGACCCCAGACCGAGTATGTTCAGGAATCCAGCCCTCAAGAGGGCCTCAAAGAGCTTCTGGGATGACGGGAGCTGCCTTGTCTCTTTGGATCTGCTCTGGACACGAAGCTGGGCTACCAGATGGTAACCATTCGTGGAACGAGAGTGAGTTGAAAATACAGTGTGAGCGAGCTCTGGTTGGCTTGCAAGGTCAAGGTGTTTTGTTTAGTGCCCCGGGAAAGGCTGAGACCCCTGTGCGCCAGCGACGCTATTCCTAAAGTGGCAGTATATGGTGAACTGCTCGCGACCAGAGCAGAGGACAAGGTAAATTAGTAGACACAGGACTTGACAAATTATCCTACAAGCTCTGAGAGGTCCTTACTGGAGTTGATCCCGCTGGAGGTGAAGACACACCAGGTTCTTGAAAATCCCCGCGAACTGTACACCTATAAAACATTTATCTGCTAGATGGGGATCTTATTTAATATCCATCAGTGGTCAGTAAGTAGCGTCTGATAAATACAGACCGCCTTGATGCATATCCTATCTCGGTCTGAAGGCAAGTCCATTTAGCTTCCATCAGGCATTTACTTTTATACCGCACAAGGGCAATACAGTATTATCAATTGACATTACTATGTACTAAATCTGGCGACAGGCATTCTCCGCCTTGTGACATCTAATATGCCTAATGCTCATGTTTCTTCTACGAACTATATCCATCCGTCACATTCGTAGGCTGTGCCAGACCCAGACATTCAGCCATGTTGTAGAAGATATCAATCGCGCTGTACACACCGCCAAACAGCTCCTGGCAAGGCCCCATCGCGAAGACAGCCACGTCGGTGAGCGAGTGCACACCCTGCGACTCGCTGGGGGGCAGGGTGCCGTTGACGATGAACCCGCCCACGTTGTCGGCCGGGTTGACGAAGTAGTCGTCGCTCGCAAACCCCGAGATGTTGGTCGCCGGCGTCCGCGGCTTCTTGTCGCTGACGCGGTACGTCTCCCTGTGGTCGGGGTTCGCCCCGAGGCCCGACGCGATCACGTACCGAGGGTCCCAGTTGACGGGGAAGTGCGGGCCCGTGTTGTACCCGACGCCCTCGACCTCCACCGTGTACTGCGACAGGCCCGAGTTCTGGTACACGCCCACCGCCTCGCGCCTCTCGCGGTCCGTGTCCTTGGAGGCCATGTACTTCGTGTCTGCGCTGCCGAAGACGTCGAACCCGTGGCCGTGGTCCGACGACACAACGATCAGGGTGTCCTCGAAGATGCCCAGGGCTTTGAGATGCTCCACCGTCGCCCGGACTGTGTCGTCGAGCTCGAGTAGGTCGCCCAGCGCGCGGTCGTAGTCCAGCGAGTGCATCTGCTTGTCGATCGAGGCGGCCTCCGACATTAGGAAGAAGCCCTTGTCGCCACCGCGCTCGTTCAGGACGTCGATAGCCTTGAGGGTCATGTCCTTGAGGCCCGGGAGGTCAAGCGCGGCCGACTTGTTCCCGGCAGGGTCATTGGTGAAGGTCTTCAGCACATCTGGGTACACATTGCGGTCAAGCCACACCGGGAAGTTGGAGCGGCAGAAAATCCCGAGAGCCTTGGAGCTGTTCGAAGCCTGGAGGAGGGAGGTCTTGTTGAGAGAGACGCTGTAGTCCTGCGCAGCAAACTCGGCGTAGTAATCTTTGCCTTGGTACGAGCCAGAACCAGGCAAGAATTGCTCTGCACCGCCGCCAAAGTAGACGTCAGGAGCACCGGCGTGCGTCCACGAGTAATTGGTCAAACCATTGAGAGCCTGGTCGATCAGCGGGCCGTACAGACCGCGCGAGCGAGTGTGCGCTGTTAGTGCGATGGGTGTGGCGTCTGCTATGAACGCGGTAGACACCGCGCCCCAGGCAGAACCCTGTATGCGGCGCAGGAGCTCGACGATGGTCTCGACCTTGGGGTCGTCAAACGCATCGGGCGAAGAGTCCGCGTAGACACCCATGGCATTCACGGTGCTCTTGTGACCTGAGTACAACGCTGAGGCGGAATTGGCTGAGTCCGTGATGTCTTCTGTGTGTTAGCTTCTTGTTGCCATATGTCAAAAGACCGATGATCTCTCAGGGACCAAGCAGGGCACCGTGGGAGAGATATACGTACAGCTGTCGATTGAGTGCGTCATTTGATGCCCTAATACAGGGAATTTGTCCAACTGCATAGTAGTCTGGTATCTGCCGTTGACAGATTTGTGGCCGAGCAGTCGAGCAGCTGTAATCATGTTCGTGGTCATGCCATCACCTTCAAAGAAATATCAGAAACTGTTGAACTTAAGACCCTCAAGTCACTCACCAATGAAGAAGATGACGTTCTTCGCCCGCTTCTCCTGGGCCAAGGGTCTCACAAGCCATTTTGCCTCCGTCTGCTCGCCATCGTAGTAGTTCAAGGTCACGGTGTACTCTCCGGGCTCGTACAGTGCGATTCGACGATAGATCTTCGAGGCGACATTCACAACCGACTTGTTGCCGGCGTCCTGGGCGAAGAGATCCTCGAACCATGAGAAGGACCAGGTCTCGACTATTTTTATCTGTCAGTCAAGACTACCTCTCTTGGCACACACAATCTTAGCATATTCGAGCGGAGTCGGAGCCGCATCATGAGTCCATTAATTTCCAATGCATATTTCTGAAGCTCTGTATGTACCGCACGAAGCGGCCAAGTATTGTGAAAATTTGTACTCATGATGTGACCTGGAACGCTTCGAAGATACGCCAAGACAAGCTGCACCTGGAGAACTCAAGCATGGAGAATACGAACCCTCCGGTTCCTCTAGATCGAAGAACTCCGCAATGCTTGTCGCGGTGCCGTTGGACCCCTTAGCTATGGTGACGGTGAAGTCCTCGTCCGGTTCACCTCCATTGGCCTCGGAGCCGTTGACTGGGGCATGGACCTCAAAACGGATGTCGAACTCTTGCCCCGGCAGGAAGTCCTGCTGGTCTGGGGGCAGGATGCAGCCGAGTGTCGGGCATGTGCCGAGACGTTGGAAGTGTTGCGCATGGACTGTCGAGAAACAAGCCGCGACGACAGCGAGCAACCTGAGATTTGCCCTCATTCTGACTGATGCGCTGGAGCTATGCGTCTGTTTGTCTGCGGCGGTCGGGGGCAGAGAGAGTGTAGACACCAGGCGTACCTCATCCCGCACCAGAACGCTACCCAAGGGACTGACGGTCCCTCCCTTTATACATGAACGACAGGAACCAACCCGTCGATCCAAGTCCAAGGCTGCATATGCACCTCTCACTCTATTTTCCATCCCATGTCCTGCCCCCAGGCCGGGGTCAGCCTTCTTCTAGGCGAATAAGCTCGCTGGAATCGGTGATGAAGGTCGACAGCCCATGCCGTCATTGGGTGATGTTGGACGGTCAACCTGGGAACGACCCGTTGGTACATACCCGAGAGCATGGGAGCCCTACGCGGGGAGAAATGCAACCTCAGGAATCATCGATGTTTCCCGAGGCACGTGTGCTCCTCGCGACGAATGTTCGACGACATGATAAGTAACTACTGCGTCCGTGGAGCACCGGATGACATCGACGGCTGCAGCGTCGCACGGAAGCCCACTGGTCCTCCTCCCAAATCTTGGTCTATCAGCTCTGTTGGGTCCTCGCTAGCGTTTGCTCGATGCTGGGGACAGCTTCCTCCGCGGCCTCTTGTCTCCAAGGCTATCCTCCTCCAGGCAGGCGGGCCGCGGTGCAGGCAGGGCCTGCAGGCTGTCGCTGGTGGCGGTGCTGGGCAAGAAGATTTGTCGACAGTATCCTGCGTGAGGAACGTGATATCAATGCGACATGTGGTTGGCTTTGAGAAGTTTTGGTAGGCGAGAGCCACCAGGAAAATGTTTTGAACGCCGCTCGATGCCAAGTGACGCTTGACTTAAGTGGTATGAGGGGGGACCGAGATTGAGTCTTGGCAGCATGGAGACTCAGCTCTGCTCACCGAGCTGTCCTTGACAAAAGCAAACCGGTTTGACTGTATTAAGAGCGTGTTATGCCGATTGTGCCGTGTGCACATGTGCCTGAATCTTTGTGGCTGATTGCGATTTTCACTGGCGACGCATGAAAAGAGAAAGGCGGAGGCTTAGAAACTTGCCAAGCCCTGTCATACCACAGTTTGGAGCAATGGAGTCAAGTTTGAGCATGGAGCTTGGGAAACGTTTGTTACGTTTGGTCAAATCTTTGATTTCTGTCTCGAGTGTGTCAAGTGCCACACCGTCTGTCATAAGTCATGGTCCCCAATTTCAAAGCCTCCTGGGTGTTGTACACCGGGTCGAAACTCGCATTAAAGAGGCTCTGCTTCTTCAGTCATATACGAGTCGGCGATATCACTCTGCCGATCCATCAGCGGCCAATTGCTGACTGTATGCCACATCTTGCGTCGTATAGTTGTTGAGTCTGAGCTCCAGCTCCTCGTCAGAAACATCGTCGCGTGCCCACAAGGGCTTCGTTACGATTTCGTCTCTGCTCTTGAGTGAGATGCCTGTGCTGGTGGACACAGAGTCGCAGCCCATGTACTGGAAATAGTCTATCCGAGTGTGACAATTAGCAAATGCTTTGCAAGGACAATTTGATAACCCTGAGACCTAAATATGTCGGTACTCCGCCACGACCAGGCTACAGTCACTTACGCGTGTGAGCATCCCCATCCAGCCCAAATGTTCCTGCATTGCAACTCGTATTTGCGTAGCCCAAGCAGGTATCGATTCCATCAATAGTGTAGTCCACGTTGGTGGCGGGCCCCGCAGCAAGCCAATACTCGGGACTGGTATGGAAGTAGCCAAATAGGATGGGCGGTAGGCGAGGAACGGGATCATCGAAGTGTGTTGCTCGGTACTCGGCGCCTGCTTGATCAGTAACAAACTTGACAAGGGCGAGGTTGCCGACTCGGGGCGAGCCATAAGTGTAGAGATCGCAGGCATAGCTTTGTAAGAAGAGTTAGTTCCCATAGGTCTGGCACGGGATTCGACCTGTTACTAACCCCATGTTCCTAAGCTCAATGGCTGCAAGTGTGCCAACCGCACCTCCAAGGGAGTGGCCAGTGACGACAAGTGTATAGCCTGGGTACGCGGCATAAGCGGCCGTGACGAAGGCCAAGGTGTACTCCGAGATTGACTCCCATGCAATTTTGAATCCACTGTGTACCGCGCAGCCAGTTGTGTAGTCGCATGGGACCTGAAGAAAGGTGAGGTCTGCTATCCAGTTGCGCAACCCAGAAGAGCCGCGGAAAGCGACAACAACCTCCTTCCTAACAGTGTCGACTGCAACGTAGCCCTCCATGTCAAAGACGGTGGTGTTCGGTAGAGAGCCGATAACCGTCGCCCCGTTGGCCATTACCTCCGGACACCCGTCCTCGCAGGTCACCAAGGTGCCGGCAGCATTATCGCTGTTGCAATACGTGGACGCAGAATACTCGGCGTAATACTGCAAGTTCTCAAAGATTGTGGTCGTCAGAATCGAAGCGTCTGTATATGAGCCAGGTCAGCCTGAGTACACAGTGGGAGTAGTAGTGCCAGAGGACCCCGACTTACCATCACGAGTTGCGAGGCCACTTCCTGGAACAAGGGGCGAGGCCACAACCAAGGCGGCTGCCCATGACAGAGAGGACACGACGGAAAGCCTCATCTTGCCTTGTGAGCATGCGCAATGCTGAACCGATGAGTGTCTTGATGGTGAAGAGTCAAGGGGGCCGGGACTCGTTCTTTCAAGACACCATGACACCGAGGAAACTCCCAGGCCTCGAGAGGGACCAGGAAAGCTAGGCCTCGTCTCTTATGTAGGTCGCGTGCCCTCACATGGGATCTTAGTGGGCTGTAGATCCATCTTGTTGAGGACCCACGAAAGAAGATGCGGTGCCTGCGGTGCCTGGCGATCCGAACCCGGCGCGCTGTGGCGTCACGGCGTCCCACACTGCCAACGTCGGGCCAAAATCTTCAACTTAAAGAACGCATAGGCGCGGAAATGGCGGAGGGCAGGGATTGACAGCAGGAAAAGGCAGCACTATCGATGGACATGGTGATGGATGACTCGGCCTCGACCGGCGATCTGGTTACCCCAGAGCTCACACCCAATCGCTTACAGGCCACCATCTATTGGGCTACCGCGCGTGATGAATGAATCTGCGTCTCACGGATCGAAGCGGCGCCGAAGGCTGGCTGAACTGTGGACTGCGATCCGGCATCCCGTCCCCCAATCCGTGAACAATCTGTCAGCGTCAGCATCATCGCGTCGACATTGGCACCGGCATCGTCATTGGCATGCACGCAACCATAGGCTGAATGGGGGCGCTTGTCCCTGGCGGCAAACAAGATGAGCATGCAGGCAGATTACCATTAGTTGACGTTGATATTGACATTCAAGGACGCGTGTTGTGGTGGCGTGCCCCCGTGACCTCCTTAACAGCCCCCAGCAGCCCCGGTGATGCACACACAATAGTAGTAGTCTACACAGTAGTGAGGTTGCCGGGCTGGCGGTTCGTCTGAAGGGGGAGGTCTGGCGGCGCGGAACCCTGTCACCATGTGCGGCCTGATGGTGCAAGTCGGACCAACACAACTCAAATGTGGGGTGCATGGATGGGGTTTTGCTCAAGATTCAAGGTTCATGGTTCATGGGTGGTGGAGCGGCGCAATTGGCCCACGGCAGTTGGAGCCCAAAAGTACGGGGGCAGGGGGGATGCGTGCTCTCTCGCCTCGCAGTAGCAAAAAAAGGCCCCGCAGCGATAACGTCGTCCGTTTGCTCTGGGGCAGTCGTCTCTGGTCAGGTGTGGTCTGGCTCGACTGGCGGCCGCCCGCGGGGTCTCAACAAATTCGATCGGCCCTCAAGGCGGGGCCGAGGAGACGGACATCATGCAAGCTTTCTCTCCCAAGCGCCTTTACCCACAGCTGAATAAAGTGCAAGGCACCCGTCAAGCCCAAACCTTGCCAGCTCTACTTGTTTTGCGCCTGGCTGTCACTATTGGATCTGAACCGGGAAGGAGGCGGATCACCGTTGCATCTGCATTTGAATCTGCATCTGCGCCCGCGCCTGATGAGCTACCATCATTTGCTAGTCTAATTCTGGATATAAGGTAGAAGGACAGGCGAAGAAGGAACAAGTCTACTCAGTTCCGGCTCAAAGCAAAACCATGCGTGCCTGGCCATCCTCAAGGTTCTGCATGGATTTTCCAGGGTCGAAATTGGGATGAACACGCACCAGCAGCTAAAGCGCCAGCCTAGGGCAAGCCACGTCCAGGAACAGACACATTCGTCAATCTCGCCCCCCGGAAGCACACAACGGTCCACCCGTCCAGCCCGTCCGGCCTGTGCGGCATTGTGCATCTGTGCATCTGCCCATCTTCCAATCTGGCACCTGCAGGTCTAACAATATCGTATTCCTCCCGAGACACGCAGACACGATGGGCCTTGACAGCTGTCGGCCGAGCGGACCACCACTCAAGACGACATGACCAGCCAGGGGTTGTCTCCTGCAATGTGCCGTCAACCGACCATCACTCACGGCCCCCATCATCAGCATTGCCTCGACTGGTGTTGCGCCTGCTCAGGGCCTTAGCAGTGGTATTCTTGCTGCATGCCAGCCATACTCATCACACCCACCACTGATGCTATCGACACGTCCAAGCCTCGGCGCCTCCCCGCATCGGGAAGGACAACGCTCTGATTCAACCCCCCTCAGCCAGCACGAGCAGGATTTGGAGCAAGTCCACCGTCCCGCGGCCTCCTCATTGTATGGAGACGGGCACCACAGCTGCTCCGTCGGTGCCCCGTTCCCCCGGTGGTGATCTTTCTCGCGCATCACCATGAACGCCTGAAGTTCAATTAGCCTCCAGTAAACCCTGTCGAGCATGGCATGCGATGATGATAACACTCGCCAAGGCTTTCTGGTTCCCTTCCCCACGCTCTGGTGGTTCCGAGATCTAGTACCGCGTAGTGCGGAGGATTACCCTCGTTTGAGCTCGCGATACAACATCGTCCGTGGATCATCCAAGGAGGTGAGTCAGGCATCACTCTCTTTCGGGCTACAATTGCGACGGGCGAATAGCTGCTCTACCTAGGTACGCAGATAACTCCCAACAGCCCGGAAACGTTTCCGCAAACCACCAACCTCCTCCTCGTCCAAGCCATAGGCGCGACCATTATCAGAGGAACCAGAAATACTCATTCCCAATACACCTTAGCCCCAAGCCTGTCCTCCGAGAAGCCTGGGACTTTTAGAGGCCCGTTCACCGCTTGAGGACATCACCGTTCCATTTCATCAATGCTGTGCGGCGACCTGCATGCCATTTTGGTCGCAAAAAATTGGTACTTTCACCTGACGCCACACTGGACCATGAATCATGCAGGATGCTCTTGCAGCCGAGTGATATCAGGTTCGACAAGGGGCAATACGCAGTACGGGCCCGCGCGGGCAGAGTGGAATGCGCATGCGCGACCCCCTCTCCGCCCCTCTCGGTACTCGGTATGAACAGGCGATAGGAGCAGGAGGCTATAGCACACCTGACATGCCAGCATATCCAATTTTCCTGTTCTGTCAAGCGTCCGTCCACTTAGACCATCTACTCATTTCGTCTAGTCATATTCGAAATTCTGATGGGCCCCAAGCGCTTGGCTACCCAGTGTATTGCACCACATCGGGCCTAGATTCACTCGACTCCTGTACAGAACCATACTGTATGTTCAAGACCCATAACATCCCTGACCGGCATGCCTGTCCTCGGATCCCGACGTCACTTTATCCAGTAGATCATAAATATAAATGTCTTCTCGGCCGAATCCCAATGGAAGCAACCGTGGGATGCCTACCTCGCGTCTCCCCACGCTGTGTCAATTCCTCAGGCTCGAGCAACGGTAGGTTGAGACGAGTAGTCATCTCTTCTTTGCTGCAAGCGTGATGGCGCCTATCAACGTCTCCTTGTCCTCTGGGCTCGTAGTGACGAGTCTGCTCACCGGACTGTCACAGGGCGCGAGCATACCCAAGCGTGCCGCAGTCCCAGACGGCTATGTTGCGGCTCCTTACTATCCGGCCCCTTACACGGGTTGGATCCCAAGTTGGAGCGACAGTGTCCAGAAAGCCAAAGCCTTGGTCGACACTATGACTTTGGCTGAGAAGGCCAATGTAACAGCTGGCACCGGTATCTTTATGGGTAAGTCATCCTCACGACAAATATCTCCCCATCGTTCAAATAACTGACGTTCAACAGAGTAAGTGAAATGAGAACAGAAGCGCTTGAATCGATGAGCTGACCGTATAGTGTCTGCGTTGGAATGACAGGAAGTGCTCCTCGAGTAGGCTTCCCGCAACTATGTCTCCAGGACTCTGCTCTAGGTGTGCGCAGCACCGATCATGTCACCGCGTTTCCTGCTGGTATCACTACTGGTGCCACTTGGGACAAGAACTTGATATACCAACGTGGTGTTGCTCTTGGCGAGGAGTTCCGAGGCAAAGGCGCCAATATCTATCTCGGTCCTACCGTCGGTCCTCTCGGCCGGAAACCCCGCGATGGGCGCAGTTGGGAGGGCTTTGGGGCGGATCCTGTGTTGGAAGCCATTGGCGCAAAGTATACAATTCAGGGGTGAGTCTCATAATACCCGAATCGATTCTGCTCTATTGAGATGAGAAGAACGCGTGGCTTCCTGTACTGACCGCGAAAATACATACAGTGTTCAAGAGCAAGGCGTCATGGCGACCATCAAGCATCTCATCGGAAACGAGCAAGAGATGTGGCGCATGTATAACCCTCTTCAGCCAGCCTACAGCGCTAACATTGGTAAGCACTGCTTAGTCCTTATGAGAAGTCTCTATAAACTCACATATCTTACATAGATGACCGGACCATGCATGAGCTCTACCTTTGGCCCTTTGCTGAGGGTATCAGAGCAGGCGCGGCGTCAGTCATGGGTGCGTATAACGCTGTGAATGGTTCTGCAAGCACCCAAAACAGCTACTTGAACAACAACCTGCTCAAGGACGAGCTCGGATTCCAAGGATTCCTGATGTCAGACTGGTTGGCGCAGATATCCGGAGTCCCTGCGGCACTTGCAGGTTTGGACATGGCCATGCCCGGAGACACGATGATCCCTCTGTTCGGCACATCCTACTGGATGTATGAGATGAGCCGAGCTGTCTTGAACGGCTCCATGCCCGTGGACAGGCTGGATGACGCAGCTACGAGAATTGTCGCGGCCTGGTATCTTATGGGACAGGACGCGGACTACCCAGAGCCTAACTTTTCTTCCTACTCGACCTCGGCAACCGGACCTCTTCATCCTGGCGCACTGTTCAGTCCATCTGGTGTCGTCAACCAGTTTGTTGACGTGCGAGCCAACCATGCCGCCGTTGCTCGACAGGTTGCCCAGGACGCAATCGCTCTGCTAAAGAACGATGACGATCTCCTCCCGCTTTCCAAGAGCACAGTCCTGTCGCTCTTCGGCACAGATCAAGCAGTAAACTCGGACGGGGCAAACGCTTGTTCCGACCGCAGCTGTAACAAGGGAACATTGGGAATGGGCTGGGGCAGTGGAACTGCGAACTATGAGACTTTCGACGACCCGCTGACTGCCATTCGGGCCAACGCTGCGAACGTGACTTCCTACAACACTGATTCATTCCCCAATAACGTCCCGACCCCGGGGGCTGATGACGTTGCTGTTGTGTTCATCACTTCAGACGCTGGCGAGAACTCGATCACTGTCGAGGGCAACGCTGGAGATCGAAGCAGCTCTGGTCTCGTCGCATGGCACGATGGTGACAAGTTGGTCCAGAATGCCGCAGCGAAATTCAGCAACGTTATCGTTGTCGTTCACACTGTTGGTCCTATTGTCATGGAGCCGTGGATTGAGTTGGAATCTGTCAAGGCCGTCCTCGTCGCGCATTTGCCTGGCCAGGAGGCTGGAGAGTCATTGACCAACGTTTTGTTCGGAAGTGTCTCCCCCAGCGGCCATTTGCCATATACAATTCCCAAGGCGGAGAGTGACTACCCCGCGAGTGTGAGCCTGACAGGGTTCGCACCCGGCCAGATCCAGGATACCTACACCGAAGGACTGTAAGTTGCGAGCATCTGCGCCCCCCGCCATTTGTATCCAAAACGCTGACCGCTGACTGCCTACAGCTACATCGACTATAAGTATCTGAACTCTGCGGGCACAAAACCACGCTATGCCTTCGGCCATGGGCTCTCGTATACCAACTTCACGTACACAGACGCAACTATCAAGAAAGTGACTCAGCTCACCAGCATCCCGCCCGCGCGGTCCGCTAAGTCTGGACTGCCTGACTACAACACGACAATCCCGGTCGCCTCAGAAGCATACCAGCCCTCAGGTTTCTCGACAGTCTGGCGATACCTGTACCCCTGGCTGTCCGAGTCGGACGCTAATTCCGCGGCCGCCACCGGAGCCGCTGTACAAAGCGGAGAACAGGACGGCTATGCTTACCCAGACGGGTACTCGAGCACGCAGAAGCCAGGTCCGGCCTCGGGCGGCGGCCTAGGCGGTAATGATGCCCTTTGGGATACAGCATATACCATCAGCGTGACGGTGACCAACACAGGCGCCCGCAACTTCTCCGGAAAGGCCGTCGCTCAAGCGTACGTGCAATTCCCAGACAACAGCGGCTACGACTCCCCCGTCGTCCAGCTGAGGGACTTTGAGAAGACGGATGCCATCGCGCCAGGGGCTAGCCAGGTGGTCGAGCTGACACTGACGCGAAAGGATGTGAGTGTCTGGGATGTCGTGCAGCAGAATTGGGTGGTGCCTGTCCTTGATGGCGCGTACAAGTTCTGGATCGGCGAGTCCAGCGACGCGTTGTATCTAGCTTGTGATGCGAGCACGCTGCAGTGCGAGGAGGGATTGACGGCCCCAGTATGATCACCACCGTCTTAATGTTGGATCGTCGCAAGTCGATTGGATGTACATAGATATCTTGAGCTTACTGCCACTTGTAATGTACACCGTGAAGCGGTGGGAACTTGTCTTTCTCGCGCACGAAATTCTATATGCAGCATATAATGGAATTCCTGTGTACGCGAACGTCTGCAATGGCTCATCAAGCACCCATTAGAACACCAACACCTGCTTCTGCTTTATGAGTCCAACCAAAGACTTTGTCCGTATCTTGATAGTCCCGAGCTGTCGCCCAGCGATATATTGTTTATACAATGGGCGATTGACATGGTATTGGTAACATTTGTGTACAGAGAGTAGGCTTTAACGCTCCCACGAATCACCCTCAATGTCTCCGGGGTGCGGGTTAAGCTCCTGTCATGCTCTTTGTGTCCATCGAAGAGCCCTCACAACGTTGGGCAGGAGTCGCAGGATGACCCACGCGCCTGCCGTGCCCTCCAGGCGACGCGCACAACGCGCACATATACACGCCCTCTCTTCCTCTCCATGAATATGGCCAAGTAGACGTCCCAGAATTCAGTGATTCGACCTGGTCCACCATCGCACGCCCCCCGCTCAAGCACTCAGCATCTTCCTGCCCTTCGTCTTCCTCCTCTGCAACGTCTTCCGCCCGTTCTTGGTCCGGATGCGGCTCAGGAAGCCGTGCCTCCGCATGCGGATCAGCCGCGACGGCCGGTTCATGTTCATGTACCGCCGGGGTCCGCAGCGGATCTGCGAGCCGATGCCCGCGAGCGCGGGGTGTGAGGTGACGGCGGTCCTGGGCACGATGTCCGCCGCTACTGTTGCCGCTGCTGCTGATTCTGCCGTCATCATCGTCGTCGCTGCTGCGGGTGTGAAGGCGCTGGGCATGAGGAGGCCGGCGGCCGGCCTCCTGGTGAAGATGCCGGCTGGTGCGCATGTGCCTGGGCGCAGGATCGGGAGGGAGGAAAAGGACCTGGTTGAGTGCGTGTCTTGTTAGCCGATACTCCGTGCTGGGTGGGGACAGATATCTCGGGCGAACCTTGTCGAGGCCGGTTGTCGTGCAACATCTCGGACGGCTGCGCGAAGCGCGGACTGAGCGAAGAGCCGGGACATTGTCACAACCTCCAATGGATGGATGGGTCGGAGGACTGGTCGGATTGATGGCTGTTGTCAGGGGCCGCTACCCAATTGGTTCTGAGGTCTTTCAGAATGTTGCCACTCGTCCGCGCCGCTTGAGTTCTTGAGTTTCCGGCCGGATGAGGCTTCAGGTCAAGACAAAGATTCGCCGACGTACCAATGTGGATACCCAGTCGGGCGACTTACGTAAGCGGTGCTTTCGGCGCCTGCATCCCAGTCCACGACACATCCAGCAACTGTCTGAAGACTTGCTCTCTAACTCTTCACTTATAATCAGCAGGATCAATCACCTCACTTGAATGACCATGCCAGTACGTGTGGCGTTGACAGCGATAAGAGCATGAGAACACACCAAGTTCTATGGATGGGCCATAAGCCTATTACAAAGCTCCCCGAGACCCTCCCCCATTGTCCAAGTTACATCCGGCTCTGCCTTCACATCGAAGAATTAGAGTGAGATACAGAACTGACTGGGAGAAGCAAGGCCCGGGTTGTAAACTTTCAAGATCTTTTAAATCTATTTGAATGGATGCATTATGCGATTTACTTGCAACGCGACGTTCGTCAAGCATGAGCGGCCGCAGATGGTGTTTCGCGTCTAGCATGAGGCACCCAGACTAGTACTGCGCATTTTTCAACGACTTCTTTCCAATGTTCTAAACATTGGCTATTCTGAGCCTATTTTCTCACAATTCATCTCTTCCGGTCGCCTTAGCGACACCGTCCTTTTCATTCTCAGCCGCCACCTTTGTCGTAGGTTGCCAGTCGAGCGCCTTCAGTCTCTCAGACAGAATGGGGTGTGAGAAGTGGTAACTAGCGAACATCGGGTCGGCATCCATGGTACTGAGGTTCTGGACCTGCAGCTTGATGAGTGACTTGGCAAGGTCCGCAGAATACCCGAGATCACACGCGAAAGCGTCAGCTTGGAACTCGTATCGACGGCTCAGGACATTCATGCCCAGCTTGATGAGTACATCCATAGGGGCCAAGACATCGGAGAAGAGGATAAACCCAACGATGATGGGCTTCACCGCGTTGAATCCAAAGTCGGCGTAAAGCGACTGGTTGTTGATGAACACAGAGAACAGTGAGAAGATATAGAAGAAGTGAAACTGTTACTGTCAGCTTGAAAACTTCATGCCAAAGATGGATGCCTTCCAGTTCTTACCTGAGAAATACCAAAAAGTCTCGTGGTGTGTCCCAGACTCCAGTGGCCTAACTCGTGCGCCAGGACTGCGACAACCTCCTGGGTCTCGCTCTTCTCAATCAGGGTATCATAGATAACAATGTGCTTCTTCCAAGGCATTCCAAAGAAATACGCGTTGCTGTGAGCGCTCCGCTTACTGCCATCGATGACATATAGCTCGTTAAGAGGGAATTTGAGCTTGGCAGCGAGTGCCTCGACTCCAGTCTTCAGTTTTCCGGGCTCCAAAGGAGTGAGCTTGTTAAAGAGGGGCATAATGACGATTGGCCAGATGGTGATCATGACAACCTGCAGGCCGGCGCCAAACATCCATAGGTAGTAGAAGAACTGGTCGCCCGTCTTCTGGATGATGGCGAGGAACGCAGCAAGGATGGGAGGCGTCAGAACGAAAGTCAGACCCAGGGACTTGATCAGATCGCTGACGAAGAGCTGGGGGGTCTGTTTGTTGAACCCAAACTTCTCCTCCAAAACGAACGTGTTGTAGACTGAGGCCGGTAGGGACAGAAGCTGGTGGATGATCGTGAAGGCCAAGACGAATGCGATCGAGTGGGAGATTTCACCGGAGAAACGAGCGGGCGCGAAACGGAGGAGCAAGTCGCCGGACCATGACCAGATCTTGGGGAGGATATCGAAGTGAATGAAGGCGATGTTCGTGACCTGACCCCAGATACCGTTGACGAATTGGAACTTGGCTTTAGCGCGACCGTATGCTTGACTCTTGTCGTATGTCTCCTGCGATATCTCCTGCTCCAGAACTTTGGGTGGCTTTGTCTTCTTCAAGACCTGGTACTGACGAAGAGAGAGGAAGCCCTCGAAGAGATATTGCGCAACCGAGAAGCCGATGATCAGCTTCTTCCAGGGAAAGAGAGGCCGGTCCAGGAATCTGGCCAGGCGCTGGGAAACATTGCGTTAGCTTGCTGTCAGTGCAGTGGGCGCAGAGTGTCCTACCTGTAAGAAATCCATCGCGAATCACTTTGCGCGTATATCGCAAAGATGGGAAGAATGGAAAGAGATGCAATCACGCCCACATCCCAGAAACCACTGGGTTGTCGGATGTGTGTGTGTGTGGGAGGGAAGAAAGAGAGCGTCGCACAGTTGCGACGGAATAGAAGAAGTACGGTTTGATTCACTAGGCTGGCTTCGAGGACAAGCTGTTCCCAGGGTCACCCGCTGACTGAGAGCTCCCATGTCAGTCTTGGCGGCGGAAGCCCAGGTGCCCTGTGCGCCTCGGGCTGTTTCATTGGGCCGAGTATCTAGAACAGACTACACAAGTACCAAGGTACTACAAGCACCCACGGCTGGGTCTAGCATCTCGTCACTTCAACTACCACCCTGCAAAACAATCACGTCCCATGCAGTCACCAAAGGCCAACTGTCACTCTCTTCTGTTCTAGCAAAAGCTCAGATCGACTTCATCTTCATTCTCGCTACCAGATAGCTCCGGTGCTGCTCTTCGTCAGCACTTGAAGGCGAATAAGCATGCTTATGAGACAGATCCCACTCGACCTGTTGTTCCGACTGTGGAATCAGCGTTCATCGAAACCTTGCGAAAAATAATTCGCTAACTGGATTCGCGTTCTCAGCTTCATCGAAATCGTCTTCGTCCAAAATGTCTCCCTGCAAATCGTCTGGGTGCAACTCGTCATAGTCCAAATCATCCTCGTCCAAATCATCGTCCAAATTATATGTGTACCAATATGGGTCGTCCAAATCATCGTCCTCCAAGCTGGAGGCTATTTCGCTGCCTTCATCGTCACTGAGTGGGATGAGACCTCGCTCTTGCATCCGGCGGCGTTGATCCGCGTCAGCTTCGCGTTGAGCCTCCATATCCTCGGCCTCGCTCTTCTTTACGTGGCGTCTGACATACTGATCAAAGTACTTCCGCACAACTTCTTCCGTGAGTGGAAGCTCATCCGGGTAATCCTTGCCGTTGTTTCGGCAGTAGAGATTGATAGAAGCCCTCATATCATTTTCCCAGAGCCCAACCACGGACACGTCCCAACTTTCGAGTCGGGCATCGCCTGCCGTATCCTCCGATCGACTGGTGAGAGTGCCACAGACGCATGCATCTTCCAGGTACAAGGTTTTGCGGATATCAGGCAACAATTCCTCCCATGATGTTTCACCCAAGTCAATATCCTGCAGACAGAGACGTCGAAGCGTGTCTTTGTGCAGCTCCAGGACTCGAAATAGCGCTTGTCTGTCGCACTCGATCTTAGAAAGCTCCAGATGGGTCAAATGCGGCCAGTGATGACTGGGGCCGATGACATCTTTTAACGTGGCCGGACAATTAGAGCTACCAAAATCGCCGTGGAATACCACGCACAGGGTATCGAGCTTTTTCATAGGCCCCAGCAGATCCCTTAGCATGCCTCGTTCCAGAAGACGACGGCACTTTTCAGTGTTGTCGTCGATATCATTGCCATGATTGTCTAGCTCCATGGAAATCTCGAGATCAACGTACACCGCGTTGAGCACTGGCCGAAATAGGCGTGCTAGCTCTGTTGAGCTCTTGTCGAAGAAGCTGTAGTCAAACGTGCCTGCGCGCAGACTTTTGACTGAGTGCTTGTTGTAGGCCAACGCTTCAAGCATGACTTCAAGGTGCCTAACACCCTCTGGATGAGTCCAGTCGGAAGGAACTCGAACAGCAGTCTGGAATGGCGACGGCTTGTGATGCGTCCAGCCTTCATAAAATAAGTTGTTCGACGACATTGTCACATGCTTTAAGCTCGTAAACCTCGCGAACGCGTCTTTGAGACACACTAGATCGGCCATATCATCTTTGATCCGATCTTGAGCAACGACCATGCGCTGGTAATTCTCGTACTCGAGCTTCATCGTCGCGTCGTCAGCAGGCTCGGCTTCCGTGGCCCACTTTGACTGAGATAGCGGTATCTTAAACCTCAGCGATTCTTCGTGATTGTGTACGAACCCTTCGAATGGCACCGCAGGGCTTTCGTACACCATCGCGAAGTAAGTAACGGACTTGACATTGGGTGCCAGAATACTGTTGGCAGCAATGCCTCTGAGACGCGCCAAGTCGTCTCCGTGCATGTAGAACGTGACTTCTGGAAGGATATGCGTGCCTGCAACGTCCGCAAAGAATCTACTGGCCAGTCGAAGTCGTGTTGCGTCCTCAATGCTGAGATGACTGGCAACGATGTGCCAGAGCTCTGCTGATAAGGAATTCATGTTGTCAATGGTTTTACGCCGGTTTGCAGCTTCAATGTGGACGGCGTGTCTGGAAAGTCCTAGAGTAATTCATTCGGAGAATTGAGACGTGACGGGGGATGGGGGTTTTGTTGAGATGAGTAAAAGGAAGCACTGCATATGCTTAGATGGGCACGAAAGTCACCTCACGGTGTATGGCGCGTCACGTTGTGGGGATGTGGAGGTGCATGAGAGTTAATTCGTACTCAGCTGTGATGTGAGGAAGGGGTTCTGTTTGAAATGAGCCGGGGGAGGGGCAAACGTTAACTCGCTACCCGCCCAACACCCTCCAAAATTACAGCCCCTCTTAAGACAAATGTTTGTACGACCCCAGGCAGGAGCTGTCACCACATTCAATAGCGGCACCACTCAGCTGGCAGCAACTTGAAAGCTTCTAGTTCACCAGCTACATTTTCATGGCGGCCAGGGTACTGAGAACATGTGAGTATCAAGTAGATATGATGCGACGGAACATAGTATGTTTTTAATTCTCAGCGCTTGAACAGTATTGATGCTCGAAAATCATAAGTGCTTTGAAACCATGAGTGCTTGAACAAAAGTAGGAAATAAAGATCCCTTTTCACATCTATACTCGCATGTGATTCGTGGTCCACAGTTACAACAGTACCGAGATGTCTCGAAATGAAGTACTCTCGATCAGTCTGCTCACCCCGAGTGCGTCTTGCGCTCAAGGAGTTGTCTTCCTTGGGACCCGAAGATTGGCCTTAACCCGCTCAAGGAGCTGATCCCTTGTGTCGTTGTCTTGTGGATGGAGGTCTCGCTACTCAAAGTCAATAAAAAATGTCGTGGCAGTAATACAATGGATACACGCACTGCAGCCAGCCATCTCCTCATTTCTTCTCTTGTCCACGTCTCGGGGTCTCCTTTTGGATCTTCCGGGTGGGGGAACATATCTCCACCCCAGATTGTCCAGACTCCAACGGCTGTGATCAAGCCGGTGAAGGCTATACAGGTTGCACTTGTCAGTATTGTTCGTTCCATACATGTTCACGATGCAGGATGTGGCAGTAGAGTTCGGGGCTCGACTCAACTCACCCAAGAACATATTCTGGAATCTGTTAGCACACATGATTCGGCAAGAATTGCGGCACGGGGCGACAGAGACTAACCTTGGACTTCATTGCATTATCAAGTGGAGTTGGCATTTTAGAAGCGAAGAAGCTAGCTTTTTGTGAGAGATGACGATGGTGGTGAGCAACTGGGGATGTGAATGGGATGCTTTGGTATCGATAGGCGTGTAAGTGCTAGGGAACGAGTTGGACTGCGGCGCAGAAGACTCTTGACTTATAGGATATTCTCCGTGGGCCAGGCCTCCTATAGGATCACCGAAACTTGAATAGGACACCTGTACTTATCTTCCAGTGTCAACCTCGAAACTCAAGATCGTACGAGTGAATAGCAAGTGAAGGTCATAAAACGCAGCCGTAGAGGTGTAGAGGTGACGAAACGCTTCCAGTTCGGGAGCTGCGCCACGTCAGCCACATTGGAGGACTCTCGTGCCTACCCGGTCTAGACTGCTTTGGTCGGAGGCAGGAGTGGCAGGCTCGGTTGGCTCCGGGTACCTAGGTACATGTGCAGTGGCCGACCGATCCCCCCTCACCCATTGATTCTGCGCTTCGGGACCCCTGTCCACCCTTCCGCACACATTTTGCAAAATTCCACTCTAGTCCACCTCGACATCCATCGCGACGATAACACTCAATCCTCGACAGCCCTCCAAGAATCAACTGTCAAAAATCAGTCAAAATGGCCCAGGAAATCAGCGACATCAAGAAGGTATTGATTGGCAGTCCAAGATAGATTCTGTGTCTAGTGCGGCTAACAAACGGTGACAACAGTTCATCGAGGTCTGCCGGCGAAAGGATGCCTCCTGTATGTTCCGATCGCAACCAACGAGAGAAACCTGAGCAATTTGGAAAGGATAGCAGTCTAACCACTTTCGAATCATTTCAGCCGCCCGGATCAAGAAGAACAAGAAGACCTCTTTGATCAAGTTCAAGGTCCGATGCTCCAAGCACCTGTACACGCTGGCCCTGAAGGACGCCGAGAAGGCCGAGAAGCTCAAGCAGTCGCTGCCCCCCAGTACGGCTCTCCCACCACACACGATCGCCAGAAACACAGGCTAACACACCGATTACAGACCTGCAGATCAAGGAGGTGACCAGGCGCGAGAGGAAGGTCAAGTCCGCATAAGTCCGTTTTTGGGGTCAGGGAATGACGGGTTGAGCGAGGGATTCGAGGAAGCAAAATTCGATGGCGTCTGAAACAAGGAACCAAGAGCCATCTCGTCCGGGTCTGGACGAAAGGGATTCATTACTGGGCGTCTAGGGATACCTTGCAAATTGAAGCTCACCAAAGCCACAAATGCAGGCTTCTTGAAGTCACCTCTTCGTCGGACCGGTTCAATGTTGAGATGAGTGTGATATGGCAACAAGTGACCGAATAGGGATACAGTGACAACATGGACAGCCTACAACAGCTCCTCGGACAGTTTCTACAGTACCCTCCGATAAGGTCAAACCTCGAGACCGGTAGCGAAGCCCAACAGCTCTCGAAACTCCGCAAAGCTGTCGTGCTCGGCGAATTGCTTATGCTTCTCGACACTCGTTCACCTGGTGTTAACGACAAACTCAGAACCTTGCGACTCGCCTTCAACACCTACTATCCACGCTCCGCTGACCTCAGACGGCCCAGAGAAACCCCTTGAGGAGCCCCTGGACCTCGCTGGATTCCGCAGGAAGGCCTCTCTGCGATCGACCGCTACAGAATGGCGACCAACACTAATCACAGGGCTATCTAGGAGTCGAACCTCGCTCCGCATCCGGGCTGGCAACCCTCAGACGCAAAGTCAAGCACATCCGCCTGCACATACCATAGGTCGCCTTTTTGCTTCCCAGCGTCCATCGCTCAGCCATCTACCATGAAATTCAGCGCGCGCGTGCATGCTTCTCAGTCGTAGCCCACGCCATGTGCGCCCTGATGTCTCCATATTCACGACCATCATGATCACGGACTGGCTCTCGACCCCCTCGAAGAGCCAGGTCCCTTTGAGAGCGAGGTCAGGCTTAGATGAGGCCCAAGTGTTGATGGCTTCACCGTCCTCGGTGAAGATGTTCCTGAAGGCACCAGGGGGTTGGGTTGAGAGCATTCGACGAAACCTAGCTCAGTAATAGCCGTTGGTGAGAGCATACGGGAGATGATTGTACTGGAGATTCTAAGCGGTGGACCCTCTACGAAAGATCATGGCCGTGTTCAGGGCACGCTCGAGTGCTTGGATGCTCAAGTGATTTGGGCCACAATTTGTTCTGCAAATATCTGCCCGTTTGGTCATGCACTCGTCTAATTAGATTAGTGTACTGTCATAGGTGAAACAATTAATGTACACAGCTAAGATACAAGCCACGATAAATATTAAATATGATCAGTCCAGTCGCTCATTGAACATCACACATGAATCTGAAATCGCCACAAGGCACGTTGAGGTAGCCGAGAGTCGCGATGCGCGCTCCTCAGTGCGACTCTACCCTCCAAAACTTCCACCCTTCCCTTTCGCCCACACCTCCGTGGACCCCAACAAGCTTCTCCACTCCCTCGTTGCCCTCGACATTGAGGAACATGTCCAGGTCGATCTCCATGCCGCCATCCTCGTCTTCGTCCATGCCGTTCTTGATGACTGCGGGGAAGAGGACACCGACACCGTCACCACCCAGTGTTGTCTCAAACTTCTCATATCCCTCCTCTTCTAATTGCTCTTCAAGCCGCTCGATCTTCTCCCGTGGCGTGTCGGGCCGGAGGAGTGTAATTGAGCAACCTCCACCTCCGGCACCGGTAAGCTTTGTCCAGCCAATATCCTCGTGATCAATCAACGCGCGTATCCTCTCTAGCCTCGGATGTGAGACGCCGAGAGACAGCAGCTGCCCGTGGTTCACGGTCATCAACTCGCCGAGCTTGCGCAGGCTCTCCAGGTCCTTGCTTTCGAAGTCGTCCTCTTCTATCAGACCTTCAGCCGTCCTCGTAATCCTGTCAATGGTGTCCAGAATGCTGCCCACGAGCTTGGGGTGCGTGTCTTTGAGCTTTGCGACCTTGGCCACCTCATGCGAGGTTGACCGCGATTGCTTGGTGTTCACCAGCAGCAGGGGCAGCTCCGGGAAGTCCCAAAGTGGCCGCACCTCAGGGGCCTTGCTGTAGTCCGTCCGTTGGAACACGACGGCCTTCCCTTGTGTGGAAACAGTATTGTCCACGCCAGACGGGTTCCCGTGTATGGCCATCTCGCCCACAAATGCCCACCTGTTGATCCTCTCCACCTGTAGCCGGGCCTCCTCTTCTGGCTGATCGGGGTGCGGCCCGGAAAGTGCTCGCAGTTGTAGGAGTAGAGCAGCGGCTAGACAGACTGCGATTGAGCCACTGCTCCCAAGCCCTGCGCCAATTGGTATTGTAGATCGTAGTGTGTAGGAACAGCCCGGAAATGACTGGTTGCCCAAAGACAGAAAAATGTACAGAAACGCAAGCGCAGAATTTCGGTGTATCTTGCGTACAGCGTCGGGCTGATCGGGGGATATATCGGCCAAGTGAGGCTGGATCGCCGCAGTCAGGTCGGGGTCGAGACTGGTGACGAGGTCGTAGTAGTACTTCTTCTTGGACGGATGCGAGAATGTTGACCACGGCAGTTCGTCGATGTCCCACGTGTGCGACATGTCCACGTCGGGGAATATCAAGGACAGGGTGCGTTTCGATTTCGACAGCGTGGTGACCAGGAGATATGACCGAAGAGAAGTCGCCGCGGCGATAGCAGCCTAGCAGACATGACGGATCAGCGAATTGCGACAACTCCCTGCGCGCACACGGCGCAGATATATCCGGTTTGGGGTCGGGCTCAAGCGCTCACCTTGCCGTGAACTACGGCATGCTCGCCAAAGACAATGACCTTGCCGGGAGCAGAGACCATGAAGGCTGGCATCATTGGGCTGGAGAGCTTGCGAGACGCCTGCTTAAGATGCGCCTTCTTGCCGTTGGTATGAGGCGGGGCCACGCCATTTCCGTTGGTGGTGCCATTGGTATTCGCCATGGCTGCTAACTGATGTTCCGTTGTGTTCTCGCAGTGCACCTGGAGTGCGATTGAACAAGCCTTGGGAGGCTTGCCGGGTGTATAAGAGCAGCCTGGACGTGTATGTGGACCGTCGACGTGGAGGTGGATCTAGAAGGCTGTGGGGAAAAGTGTTGTTCGGTGGGTATACCAAAAAAGCCAAAGTCGAGTCGGGGGTCTTGCTTGGATCGTGGGTCGAGGCGTCAGGTTCTTCTTGTCCAAGCTTGGGGGAACTCCGGTTGCTGGTCGAAAGGGGCAATTCAGGGAGAGAAGGGACGAGATCAAACATCACAAACAAGATGGCGGTGCGGTGAGATGGTCACCCTGTTCTCGATTCAAGCAAGCCATGATGGTGGGAGCGAAGATAGCCCCGGTCTGCGCATACGGAGGAGCTGTAAATTAGACAATTACCTATCCGGGCTACTTGGGCCCCTGCCGTCTTTACTCGGGGTCTGTCTTTGTTGAGAAGAGCGTGGCACAGCAGTCATTAGACTGAGGGACAAGCAGCACTGACAGGGGCTGTCATCTCCTTCGCCGTTGCTTTCATTGGCCCCTTGATGTTGCACAATGCATCGTCTCAGCCTTGCTCCTCGTCCACTGTGCCGTTTTCCAAATTGCTAGACCAAATTTTATGGTTGCGAAGCAAACCTCTACTATATGCAGTGCTGCGGTAACACCAGTCTGTGACTGGACAGTCGACGAGTGAATACATGTAGACTACATCTATAGTCCCGGCTAGATTATGCAGCTTGGATGCAGGGACCGGCACAGCAGAGCAGCTCCATCTGGAGGAACCAGGAGAATCTCTTGGCGCCAGACAGTCTGCCATCTCCCCTTTCGCCCTTTCCGGCCAGTAGATACGAATAAGGCGTCTGACGATCAAGCAGGCGCATCGTTGTCGTCATGAGAATAGACTACCGCAGACGGCCCGGCTGCTCGAACCATGCTCCAAGGGCATAGACTGAATTGACGAGCTTGCTCCGGACTCCTTTTCGGGGCACGAGACATACAAATGGCCAAACTCTCCAATAGCGGCCCATACATTGAGCAAGACATCCCGGCACACAACGTACATGTAATTCCTCTGACCCCGATTTGAGGGCCGTCCAGCTCTACTAGCACTGCCTGGCTTGGATGTTGCGGCGCTTTCACCGCAGACTGTCGTCGTCGTCAACTGCATGAAGGCAGCAGCCCTTTTGCCACTACACGTCGTCATCACCACTTGGTGGCCTCAAGTTGAGAGAGAACCTCAGCATCCTTTCATTCCTCCCCAATGGAAATTCATACTATTCCTCCATACTCTCTACCGCAATGAGCTGGACTATCATGACAGGTCTCCCCGCTTGTTTGTGAAAGTCTTCAGCGTATTCGGTCGCTCGGAGTGCAAGTGCAGGAGCAGGGGAGGCTCCGGGGCTGGCGTTTCGCTGCTGGCTTGGGGATCCTACTGCACGAAACATCCAAGCCGAAGAATGCTGGAAAAGAGTGGAAATTCTCACATGTTCTGTACGGTATGATCCAAAAACGGCCGGTGGCGCAAAGATGGCAATCTTCGCGGAATGCTGGCGTTATGCATGTTATTGTTCCTTCATATTGTTCAGGTCAAAAGTGCCCCTCTGCACCCCGCACCTCCAGAAGTGTTGCTGCTGCCGAGAGTGAGCGAGCTTGATAGTGGGGGAGCTCTGCTTGCAGACAGCCTTCTTGTCCCGAGCCACAACTCGAGCACCCGACCTTTCTACGAGCCACCATGCCGCCCAAGTCAAAGACACAGTCGAAACAAAAGGACCAAGAATGTGAGAATGATCCCCGGTGTCCCGCCGTGTACTCTGCATCTCCATCAACTTCGGTCCGGCCCTGCACGGCCTCCTGCTCATCCGTCTTTACTAACAGCTCCTCCAAACAGCAACAACTGTGGACAACGAGCCTTCTAAGACTGTTTACGACCGGAGCTTTCACATTCACAACCAAGGCCATCCATACGCCTCCGCCCTCGCTTCCGGAGGACCCAGTAGCCTCAGTTCTCCCGAGCGGACCCTCTGGGCCAACGCCCATTTCGCCCGTACACCTGGAGTCCTCAAACGCCTGGGCAACAAGGCGCAACGAGACGTTTGGAAGTGTGTGAACGAAGCTAGTGGGCTTCCGCTAAGAGTAGTCAAGCCTATTCGTCCCCTCGGTCCTGGCGGAGCTCCTTCTGCTTCAAGCGGTAGCGGAGGAAGTTCAACCGGACAATCGGGATTCAACTGGGGCAGGGACAGATTCGGCGCGGAACTGGGGAACTCGAGCCCTGAGCAACTCGACAAGAGAACTGAGAGAGCCTTGCAGCTTTCTGCACTGGAGGTACAGCATAGTGCTTTCTTGGAGAAGAAAGAACGGGAGAAGGGAAGGTGGCTTGATCCGAAGACGAACGAGGCTGTCGTCGTGCCAACAGACGAGGTTGAGGAAGAGAAATTGCGGAGAAGAGAGATCGCGAGGCTCAGAATGGAGCTATATGGAGAGCGGATGGGGGCCTACGGGACGGATCCTGACTGGGATGACATCGTACCCATGCCCATCGAGGACCCCGAGGGTGCTCTGGCCGCGATTGCCTATCCTGAAGAATACGCTGAAGGTTCAACGAACCCCCTTGTGAAGCCACCGTGGCAGCATGATGCTAACAAATCGTAGCAATTTCTTACCTTCGAGCGGTGATGGCCAAAAAGGAATACTCCCCGCGCTGTCTGCGACTGACGGAGCATATCATCTCCATGAATCCAGCCCACTATACCGTGTGGCTGTACCGCTTCTCAATCGTTCAAGGCATGAGGACTTCTATTCCAGAGGAGATTGAATGGCTAAATCAGGTCTCCCTCGAGAACCTGAAGAACTACCAGATCTGGCACCACAGAAGACTCCTCATGGACCATCACTACCCGTCGATCGAATCGAACTCGGAGGAGAAGGCCAAGCTGGCAAAGTCCGAAGAGGAGTTCCTCGCACAGATCCTCGCCGAAGACACCAAGAACTACCATGTCTGGTCGTACAGGCAGTATCTCGTGCCCAAGCTGGGCCTCTTTGGGGAGTCAGAGCTCAAGGCTGCCGAGGCTCTGATCGACGAAGACGTGCGCAACAACTCTGCTTGGTCGCATCGTTTCTTCATCGTCTTCTCCGATCCTGCAAATGCCACCCCAGGCAGCCTGTCCACGGAGCACGACCCCAAGATCTCTGCGGATATCATTGACCGTGAGGTCAAGTACGCGGAAGAGAAGATCCTGCTGGCGCCGCAGAACCAGAGCCCGTGGAACTACCTCCGCGGCGTGCTGGTGAAGGGAGGCCGGAAGGTGAGCACGTTGCAGGGGCTCGTGGAGCAGTTTGTCACCGACCTCGGGGTCGAGGAGAGCGAGAAGGTCACCAGCTCGCACGCTTTGGAGCTGCTGGCGGATGTCTACGCTGAGCAAGGGTTGAACGATAAGGCGGATTTGTGCCTGAGGCGCCTGGGCGAGAAGTGGGATCGCATTAGACTTGGATACTGGGAGTGGAAGAGGGCGTCGCTCAAGAGCAACTAGGAGAGCGCAAAGATCTGCCCCAAGGGAGACGTGCAAGTTATGTTCACTCTCAATGAAGTGTTTCAAAAAGTGGCCCTCTTGGTCACGTGGGACTATGATACGAGACAGACGAATCACTTTGGACGACCAAGTAGGCTTCATAGAGGGTGAGATTTGATTGAGTATTGAAGGGTCCTCACGAAGTCAGGAATAGGACCATCAAAGTCAGCTGGAGGTGAATGTCGGTCGCATGTCCTCGAATTTGGCCCTTGCGATTGCGGTAGATCTAGTCGGTTGCCGAACCAGTGCCTGTGACTGCATTTGTCGGTAACTCGGCATGACAGGTAATGGCATTGATAGCACCATCTCGATTCCATTTTCCACCAGCAACGAGCGTTTTGTTGCCGTTGCCACCCCCTGTAGTTCACCTTGGTAGTCCATGGTCCTTGCCATCATCGACCGAGTCGCACAGAATGCGTGCGTTCTCTGGTCTCAACTTCTGCTAATGTCGTGCACTTCGTGTCGCGTGCAAAACAGATTCCAAAACTTCTGCCGCCAAGGAAGTCCTAGCCTCGTCGTCTCTTAGGCTGAAGTCTGCCGTCGTCTTACTTCAGAGGAGATCAACTAGAGTCGTGCCGACTTCGCTTCTCAGTCCGCTCCACACAAACAACCCTTGCCAAGCCCACTTCAAGAGCCCACAGCATCGCTGAAGCGACTCGCGTGCGAGGCCGGATCTCACTCAGATTCCATACCACCTGCCCGTTCGCTCGTTACCGGAACTGCGTCGGGATTGGAGGGGGTAAACGTCCCGGGACGGGCGAACGACCAGCTGACCGTGGCGATTGTCCCTCCCGCTTCTGCCTGGTGCAAATATGATCCCGTATAATCCATCATCCGGCTCGTACACGGCGCCGCCCTAGAGCGTCCTGTAGTTTTGCGAGGAGATGAGGAACCTCTTGGCGTTGCGCGCTGCGTTGCGGCCCCGCACGTCCCAGTTGGGCACCAGCACGAAGACCTCGTGGAACCGCTTGTGCTGCGTGTCGGGCCCGCTGCCGAGGTGCACGACGCCCATGACCGTGACGAGCATGGACACGCGCCCGCCGTCCCTGTCGGCTCCCCTGCTGAGGATGTGCTCGGGGCAGGCGAGGCCGTAGTCGTTGTTGAGCACCTGGGTGTCGTGGCTGGCGACCTCGTAGCGCACCTTGTTTGTGCCGGACCTGGTGTTGTGGTCGGAGCCGTTGGCCCTGGTGGTGCCGCGCTGCGCGTCGAGCAGCACCTCGTACTCGGTTGGGTCGGTCAGGTGGGCGCCGTTGATCGTGACGTCGGCGGTGATGCCTGCGTTGGTGTATTTGGATGACGAGTTCACGTAGTAGGGCGAGAGGGAGCGGTGGTCGTTGAGGTCTTGGTAGTACCAGCTCACGAAGCTGTCTGCTCCCTGGCTGGAGACCTTGACCTCGAGTTCTTCTTGGGATGGGCGCGCCATCGAGGCTGAATCTGATGGGCTGAGAGTGGCGTTCGTGCCGATTTGTGTGGATTGTAGATCGAAGGATTCTAGTTGTTGAAATTCTTTGTGTTGTGAGGTGAAGCAGGCACTCGGTGATGTACGAGAAAGCGAAGATCGTGGAGTCGGTGGGCGGAGTGGTGGATGAGGTGTGTTGCAAAGTTGACGGGTTCTGGTGATGGTCGCTATTTACTTACTTTCGCATGAGGTCGGACAGTGCGGCGCATAGCACAGATCGGCGTGAAGTGGCAGCTTGGTGGGATGATAGCGCCCAATCTTCCATCTCACAGTTATCGGATAGGTAATTAGCACATGGCTAATCGGAGCTCTGCCCGTAACTTTTCTGGCTCTCTCACCTTCACTCTTACAGCTTTCCGTGTCACAGCTCTTGCAAACTCAACAGAGCTGCCCGCTGTTTCTTTATCCTGGGCAGGCATGCGATGCTTCTAGATGGACCGAATCTTCCTCCGTTCTGCTGGTAGGCTTAGGAGTCTCCAGTCAGCTTCTTTGCAGCGGCCTGACTGGGTTTGTTCCTCGTGTCGTCACAATGGTCTTCTCCGATCATTGAGAGCTCGCGGACATGCCACCCAAACCGCACCACAAGCGCCAACGGAGCCAACGAAGCCGGTGAAGCCGGTGAATCATGCCGACTCAAAGCCATACTATGTGACGACACCGATTTTCTACGTCAACGCTTCACCACACATCGGTCACATGTATTCCATGGTCCTGGCCGATGTGCTGAAAAGATGGCATGAGCTTAAAGGCCGACGGTCTCTCCTCCTTACGGGCACTGATGAGCATGGGATGAAGGTCCAACAGGCCGCAGAGAACCACGATACTCCTCCCAAGGAGTGGTGCGACATGCAAGCCGAGAAATTCAAGCAATTGGCAGCCAAGATAAACCTTGCCAATGATTTCTTCATGCGCACAACCGACGAGGATCACAAGGAGGCTGTCCGGCACTTTTGGTTCCTGCTCAAAGAGAAGGGGCTTATCTATGAGTCAAAGCATGAGGGATGGTACTGTGTCAGCGACGAGACCTTCTATCCTGAATCCATGCTTGACAGGAAGGTCGACGCATTGACCGGCGAGGTGTCGCTGGCGTCCGTCGAGAGCGGGAACTCGGTGGAGTGGACCGAAGAGAAAAACTATCACTTCCGGATGTCCGCTTTGAAGGACCAGCTTCTCAAATTCTACGAGGAAAACCCCGACTTCATCGTTCCTAGGTCGCGAATGCGGGAGGTCGTGCACTGGGTCCAGAACAACCTAGAGGATCTGTCGATATCGCGGCCGTCCAGTCGGTTGAATTGGGGAATCCGCGTGCCGGGCGACGACAGCCAGACCATCTACGTATGGGTAGATGCTCTCATCAACTACTTAAGCAAGGCTGGCTTTCCAAACTGGACACCAGGCAAAGAGACAGATGGTGGATGGCCGGCCGACGTGCATGTCATAGGAAAAGACATAGTCCGGTTCCATGGCGTGTACTGGCCCGCACTCCTGCTGGCAGTTGGTTTGAGTCCACCGAAAAAGCTCCTGAGCCATGCACACTGGACCATGAATGGCAGGAAGATGTCCAAGTCATTGGGAAACGTCGTCAATCCCTACTATGCCATCGATCGGTGGGGTGTTGATACGATGAGGCTCTTTATGATGCTCGACGGCGGGATCGAGAACGATGCGAACTACGACAACGAGATCATTGTACAGAGATACAAAAAGGTGTTGGCGGGGACCTTTGGCAACCTCCTGAGCCGAGTCACGCGAAGCAAGTCTTGGAATGTGAGGCAAAGCGTGAAGACTGCGCTGATGCTATCAACCTCTATCCACCAGTCGAAACTGGACGAGCAGCATGCGGCGTTGTTTGAAATTCAAAGAGCCCGTGTTGCTGCGCTTTACAGCGATATGGACGAATCGATGGAGAGTCCGGATCCTAGACGGGCGCTTATGACACTAATTGAAGTCGCTTTCGCGGTGAGTTCGAGACATGCGTGCATCTTTGCCGGTGTTGCAGATCCAGAGGTACTAACGAGCATAACAGTCCAACCGATTCATAACCGAGATGGCACCGTGGACCATGTCAAGAGGACTCCTTGAAAAGAGCCCCGAGGAACAGCAGAGGCTGAACGAACTGATATCGCAGACTATCTACATCATGGCCGAGACCCTTCGTAACATAGGCATCCTGCTGCAGCCATACATGCCCATGAAAGCGGGGCATATGCTGGATGTGCTAGGTGTGCCAGTGGAAAATAGGACCTTCGAGTATTGTGGTTTTGGGAAGGATTTTGACTATGGGCAGCCCATGAGGAACCCCGGGAGGAGCGCTCAGGAGAGCCTGTTCCCTCCGCTCGATGTTGAAAATTGAGGCGTCTCAAGCCACCAAAATAATCACGGCAGTGGAAATAAGATGTATACACTGGAATACCGGCGTTGCTGGTTAGTTGGCTTGTGTTGTATATAAGTGTAGTAAAATATGTACGATGGGTTGCTGAACAAATTGCTGGGCCATGAACGCGCCACTGTCGTCGCGTGCAGCCCAGCGCAGTCTGCTTGCTCCCGGCGCCAACCAGCCAAAACTCTGACCAGGCCACACGCAAACGCCGGCTGCGAACACGGTGGAATTTTCGCCTTGCAACTGTATCTTCCACTGCCTTTCTCATTTCACAGATCATCATGAGAATCAACGAAAATATCGGTAAATGACATGTAGCCCTCTCCCGTGCTAGAAATAAAAGTTTTCTGAGAAATTGAGGACAGCAATCTCAAACCCTGGGCGCGTACTCCTCGTCCCGTACGATCGCCACCATGTACCACGATACCATGACTGGATGAGCGATACTGTAAGACCTTAGCTGCTCGATGTCTTGAGAGGGAAATTCTGAATGTGGACTTAGGACATACAAGAGGCGACGGCATCAGAGCCGCTGACAATAGATGAAGAATATGAGAACCAACAGTCATGGCGCGAGTCCCACGACAAGCTGACCTTCATCCTCTGCCAACCAGCCGCCATCAACGACGCTCCCGGGTCACACGTCCAGGCAGGCGAGGTCGACAGCCCCGACAAGATGATTGGGGATATCAATTTCTTTCTCTACCCCTGGGACGACGAGCCCGAGGGTGACGAGGCAGATGCAAGCGGTGCTCATCTCAGCTACTGCGTCGGGGAAATCGACATCATGATCGCATGCGGAAACGACCGCGGCAAGGGTCTAGGCAAGGCCGCAGTTTCGACCTTTATGCACTACATTTGGTCGAACAGGGCCGCTATCCTGCGCGAGTATCAACCCGCGGCGCAGCCGGAGCTCAAGTTCCTCATGGCCAAGATCAAGGCCACCAACATGCACAGCATCGCCCTCTTCAAGAGCATCGGTTTCGAGCAGGAAGGCGATGTCAACTACTTTGGGGAGGTGAAGTTGGTGCTACACAATCTCGATCGCCTGGTCACCCCTCCTGATGGATACAGAGTGGTGGATTTCAAACGGCCGGTCAATTGATCTAGGCTTCCAGCCAAAAGTATCATCACATCGCTCTCAGTAGGTGCTGTGCTCTGTGCAGCACCACTTGGCCCCTGAACGCCATTCGTTCAGCGGCCAGGAAATCGAACATTGAAACCTCGCTGGGTCAAGCCCCGCCAGACTCTCCAGGTCCACAGCTCCCCGTCTACTTGGAACCCCCCTTAACATGCTCCTGCTTTGGCGTCTCCCCATTTCCACTGGTCGTTGAATCCGCCGAATTAGCACCTGTAGCGGCTTCCTGCATCTTTTTGCCAACTTCTGATGCGAGATTAGTCTGCTTCTGGACCTCGCCAGTCGCAGTACGAGGGACATCGTATTTCTTAGTGCCACTCTCACTGGCAAAGGCCCTTGAAAATATGGGAGCCATGACTACCGTGAGGTCAGCTTCTGAGGCCCAGTACACAAGTGAGTCTTTTCTGTAAGGAGGGATCAATGCAGCATTGGGAGCTTACCAGCTGGTCGAGCTGCTGCTGGACTGGAGAAGATGGATCTGCCCGGGATTGCGGCGCCCTTGACGAATGTGTTGATAGATGCCATTTTTCGGGCAATATAAAGGCTTCTGTGAAATGTTTATGCTGCCTCAGTAGAACGAATTACTACTCGTGCCAGAATTCGATGTTCAGCCCACCGTACGACCTACTTGTGGCACATGGGAATAAATATATTCTTTGAGAGATGATTGACAAATACATTGGGACACTTATAAATTGCTGCGACGAACATCTCACATCATGCGTTGTTAACTCTAACGTCATCCCTCATCATTTACATCTGTATCATGAACACCTGCGCCCCCACAGATCTGCGCGGACTGGCTCGGGCGATACACAGCTCGCAGCCCTCCCAAATATTCGGTATGACCTGACCGACAGTAGTGTATCCTTTCCTGTGGGAAAGACTACTATGTGATCACGTCCTGTGGGGTGGGAGAACTTCTTCTAGGGTAATCTCCAGTTTTATAACCGGCTGCAGGATAACCTCCTGTGGGGTGACCTGTATGGGTTCAATGTGTTGCAGGATCACCTCCAACGAGGTGTCGAGTTCAAGTTTCTGTTCTTCTCTATGTGCTATCGGAGATCTAGCAAGCCTCTGGTATTCCGGTGAGCTGTAAGGTTCGAGAAAAGTTGCAGTCTCGAGATGGCAGCAATATTCAGAGTAAAGCCATATTGGAAACCATAGCTTGCACCCTCACATGGAACATTTTGGCAACGCAATTGTCCGATGAGACCCAGATAAACACTTAGTTGCTAACTGTGTCATACGCCGAACTGCTTTCTATACTTCTCCAGCATCTCCAAGTTGACGTTGGAGCCGCCGCAGACAACGACGACTACGTTCTTCTCAGCCCATTGCTTATCTGTGAGGCCCTCGCCCACATACTTCCTGAGGTTCTCATTATACTGTGATTCTGTCAGTACATAATCTTTTACATCTTCCATGAGAGCAGATGGATCAGGGAGAGGCCATGATGCTTGGAGCCTCCCAGAGAAATCGATTTTCGAGGTGACCCAAAAAGGAGAGAAATTCCGCTGGAAGTCACTCACCACAGTAGCAATTGTTGCACCACATGCACTTTCCACCAGTATCCGCGCGTGATCGAGGAATTTGATCATCGCAACTACGGCCTCTTGGTCCGTCACAACTGCACTGATAAAATCGCTCCCTGCCCGCTGCGACCAAGCAAAAGCTTGTTCCGCAACCCGTGTGGCACCGAGGGATGTTGCAATCGTAGTGATAGCAGGAAGTGTAACAAGCTCGCCCGCTTTGATACTGGCATTGAGACTGTCGCCGCCCTCTGTCTCGACAGCCAAGACCTTTGGGCTCCCGTAGCCAGAGTCCTTCAGCTTCTGAACACCCTGCATTACACCGCACATCAGGCCACCTCCTCCAACGTTGCAGACGATGGCGTCTATCTGCTCGTCGAAGGACTCGGACATCTGCGTCTTGAGCTCGTCGACCAAGGTTTCAGCACCGTCCCAGATGTCTTGGTGGTCGAATGGAGGCACGTATATGGCTCTCGAGTGCGGGTGAGTTTTCTCAAACTCCGGCATGACAACCTGTCGGAGATGTCGGTCTGCAGCTGCCCAGTTCTCGCCAATCTGAACCACATCGGCGCCTAGGTCGCGGAGCTTCTGGACCATGTACTGCGAGGTGATCAGAGGCACGACGACAGTGGCTGGACGGCTGAGGGTTACTGCAGCCGTTGCGCAAGCCAGGCCGGCATTGCCTCCCGAGGAAGAGTAGAAGTGGACGTCGTCTGCTGAGGTCGACGGAGAGTTGGTCGCCTCAACAGCCCGGAACATGAGATTGCCTATCCCGCGAGATTTGAAGGAGCCCGAAGGCTGCAAATTCTCCAGTTTCAGATATACGTTGCTATCAAGTCCTGTCAGTGCATGTTGGGAATCGTGAAGGGGGCTATACTGACCAGCCAGCAGCCTGAGACAAGGGAGCTGAATACACGCAAGGCGTCTCGATCCATGGCTTCGGTGGACGCTTCGAAACTGAGCCCATGTTGTGAAGATTTCGCGAGTATCAAAGGCAGTGGTTTTTCCTCAATTGTTGGTTTGGGCTCCTCAAGAAGGATGACCGCCTGGGGACAGCCTCTTTTGTAGACGCACAACTGGCTCGATATTCCACAGCCAGGATATCAGCGGCTCAAGTCACAGTTGAAACGAAGTCGTGACCACCTCGCTGAAGTTGGCGGCCACCGGAGAGGAGGCAGACCGGCGCTATAGGGTAATGATTATGCAGTCCAGCGGGCGTGTCGCGGTATGAATTACATAAACCAATCAACCTCAGCCATCCGTCTCGGGCAGGTGACGATCCTGAAGCGAGAGCCTTCCGGGTTCGAGCGGCTGCCAAAAGATGCTTTTATGGGCTTCTTTCTATCGCAGTCTCCATGCCTGACCTGATTACGTGGCTGGCCAAGTTGAGACGCCGCGCAGGTGCGTGCGCAATTGCGCATTTCCCGGCGCCGACCCGGTGGCAAGAAGCCGCCCCTGAGACGCTGGCGGGAGCGGGAGCGGGAGCGGGCCGAAAGGGGCGAGCGGGTCCGAGACCGGCCTATCAACCACATATCAATGTCAGTTCCGGGCATCATCACCTCCCCTTCACACAAAAGACATCCTCTGTGTGAGAAGAACAGACAGATTGCACAATTCCGAATTAGACACCCCTCACGTCTTGATGCTGAACATGAAGCTATCGAGAACATTATGCCGGGGCATACACTCTGTCTATGGACTGGTAATCTCTGGAATACATTCAGGAACAAGCCCTCATCGTGCATAATTTTGAATTAGAAGCAAAGAGCCCGCTCAGTGGCTGAAGGATCATTGTGACCAGCTGGTCTATCTGCTGCAGCCTGTGTGAGATGTGAGTCCCATGCATTGATGAATGTTGTGCCTGCTGGGAGGGAGTGACTGAAGCCGTCCCTGAACACCAAGCAACGTGCTAGTAATGCCATATATCAGGACCGATCAATGCCTAACATCGTTGAGATCATCTTTTATTCCCAAAGTGTCCTGGCCGGATCTCCTCTGCCTACCCGGGACACCTCTCCCGGAGTCCTCGTCAGGCCATGTCGAGCAGCTATGCCACTCCCTCGCCGTTCTGTAGAAGTGCCTCCTCCGGGGGACCTGCGGCAGTGATGCCGGCTCGGAAGCAGCACATGAATGAAATCAGTGCGCATCCACCACTGCATGCCTTGACCCTGACTTAATCAGCGACTTTGCCCAAGCTCCAAAGCTCCCAAGCTCCGGCCAGACTTTGTTTACCCAGTCAAGCCAGTTTCCAGTGGGCTTTTCTGACACCCGCCCCTTGTTTACCTCCTGCTTGCACACGGCTTCTACCTCCCTCCCCTTCACCCACCCCTTCACCCACCCCTTCACCCACCCCTCGCTTGACTTCTGGTCTCTTGGCAAGCACTCCCCTCCTTCATACGCAGGCACATGCCTTGCTTTGCCTTGGAGTGATCCGGATGGTGTCTGATACCCCGTACTCCCCTTTCTACCCAGACTTGACGCAGGTACCCCGGCACTTGGCTCGGCACGACTGCCCAACCTGACGTTGGTGAACCACTACCAGCGAGACACGCCTCGACAGCTCCTGTCTTCCAACTTCGGATAACCTTCAAGCACGCCCCTTGATGCTTGATAGCCCACGCATCCGGCTTTGTTTGGAGTTGATGCCACACGTGAGTAGCCCCCTTCGTTTGACAATGCCGGGAGATGGTGTTCCGGAAATTGACTCCTTCCTCAACCAGTCCGTCGCCAACCACGATGCCCCCTCCGTGCCTTCTCCCTAGAAAGGGAAGCGGCAAGGCAACACCAGGAAGGCGTGTTGGACTCCCCTTTGACCACACTGCAAGAGCGTCCAACGCACCTTCCACTGCCCCCGTTTCCCTTGGCGACATCCGCAGAAAGCGGAGTAGCGATGAGGAAGTTGGCGACATTGCCAACAAGCGTCGCAGGCTCTCCCCTTCTGTGCCTAGCTCTTCATCCATGGTAAGCGACCGCACCGATCGCAATGGCCAACAGATCGCTGTGATCGACCTTACAGACGACACTCCCCAAGCCAGCTCATCTGGCCTCGAGCGCTCTAATCAGAGCACCGCCAGCCTTGCTCTTGGCTCCTCTCCTTCAAGCAAAGCTCGAGGCTTCCCACGATACAGCCGCCCTCTATCTGCCTCCACCCCTTCTCATGGCGCTAAGCAGAAGAGTGAAGTCATCGATCTGACACTTGATGATGACTCTGATGATGTTGATAACTCGACCTTGCCACCAACTCCTCGACTCAAAGAGACTGCCCTGTCTGAAGGCATTGAGGACGTTATCGATTTGACCGTTGAAGATCCAGTGGCGCCAGATGTGCCTGTCGCTTCCGCATACCAACGACCTGAGCCCGTCCTACAGCATGGGCCTGGACAGACTTCAAGTGTCAATGATGATCACTCAGCTTCCACTAAGCGACCAGGTTATGGTGACCCTCGAGCTTCGCAGCATGGCTTGCGATCGGCCCTACCTCTGGAAAGCTCTCAGGGCCAGTCTCCGTGGTCAGCCAAGCCGGCTCAGAAGAAGAGTGCGACAGGTGTGGATCAGGCGCAGGTGTCAAGCCCGATGAGCCAGACAATGAACACCTCCCAGTCACAGCCGAAGCTGGAACTGGCTCTTGATACGAGAAGTGCCATCCGCCCCTCCCAAGAAGATGGAGCCGTGGTCCACTCAAGTATTGCCCCGTTGCTAGAGACTCTAGAACACCTCAAAGTATCACAAGCTGGCCAGAGCCTTCGACAAGCACCGTCTGCTCAGATGCCGAGCTTCCCGCACTTTCAGTCGAACACCAATGTCGACATTGATTCCCAGGGCTCCCTTCACTCCATGCGAGCGACCAGACATACCAAAGCCGCGGGTTCTGCTGCTAATAGATTGCCAATACTGGGCACAGCAGGCGATTCTCACCGTACTCAAGCTTGGCTTGGAGCTGCAACTGCTAATTCGGACTCTGTGAGCCCCAACGGCAGCTCCAAGTCGTTTTTCTCGGAGCTGAAGAACCGCAGCGGTAGCAGACCGAGCAGTGCGCTTGACATACCCCAGCCTCGCACCGCAACGCCTCAGCTCGCTAACGGACTGCCATCTGTCGGTCACATGCGTCAAGTCGAGATAGATCAGCTGCGACGTGGGTCTGTGGTCGTTCCTCGGGTCCAAGTTCAAGATCGCGACCACGGCCCTCATAAGATCGACGAAAAGCCCAAGAATGAAGAGACGGAGAGAGCGGGCGACGGAAGACTTGATGTGAGCGGTTCCATCTCACAGTTCGAAGCAGCCGAGCCTGATGCCGGTCCTGGTGAGAGCGGCGGTCTTTCCAGGGCTGGTCTTTTCAAGATGCAGCACATGCTTCTGAGGCGTTCGCGTGGAGACGTGATTGCTCGCAACACTCCACTGTCTGGCGTTGACCCCAACCAAGGACGCGATTCTGATGTGGAGATTTCAGCCCAGGATCAAGGCAGAAGTGGTGGTGGCCGACGAATGGAAGGTATCGAGAGAGATGGCAAGGGAAGCACTGTCTCGGACTCGGGACCGCTACGCGCAAGTAAGCTCCGAGAGCCCTCAGGTCTGATGATCCAGGGCCAGGCGCAGAAGCAGAACGAGCTCATTGCTGACGGTCTTGCTGAGGGTAGCGAGAAACGTGATGAAAGCAACTCATCCAGCTTCTCTCCAGAGACCAATGCTCAAGGTAACGGCAGGCCACAAAGTCTCCAGCAGCTGAGGCGAAAGCTTCAGAAAATCGTAACCTTGAAAGTGCCACCGCGAGAATTGCAGCGAATCTCTGAGCGCCCCGTTCAGCGGCCTGATTTGCCCATGGGAGAATGCTTCTTGATGAGATGTCCCATGGAGGTCCAAGAGATCATTTATAAGCATCTGCTGGTTGCCGATGGACCTATCCAGGTCATCAACGGCTGGTCCAAGCTGCATCAGCGCCAGCGTTCTTACCTTCATCCAGCAATTCTGTTGACCTGCAAGACTTTCTCCAAAAACGCTTTAGCTGTTTTGTATGGTCAGAACGTTTTTCAGTACATTTTGCGGGAGACGGCGCCTTTCGCAGCCGGCTTTCGGGAGGGCGAGCAGTCCATCCACATCGCAAAGTACACTCCCTGTTTCCGCAAGCTCGAGTTGAAGATCGAAAGGTCTCGCACAGATTTCGCCTACTGTAACGCGCTAGCTAGAGCCATCGATGTCTTGAATACGCATGGCGCCAGACTCAACCAGCTTGTTTTGGACATATCGCCTTCCGTGGAGGGTAACACATTGTCCACTGTGGGATACTTCTACCGGCAAGGAGACGTCATGGAGGCCCTGAAGGCACTCAGAACCCGCTTCATAGAAGTGCGAGTGCTCACGCCCAAAACTCGCTCAGCCGCCCCCGCGAGTTTTCGCTGCATCATCGACAGGGGGTTCACTGTCGATGACTCTTCCGAATTGCCTTGGGCACAGCCGGTTAAACTACCGCTCGAGAATCTCAGCGCAATGATCTCACTCGCATGCGAGAATCCTTCCAAGGCGGTCGCACGGGGATGGTTCAAGAAGTTCGAGCCAACGTCTCGGCGGGGCATTGAGCGATTTCGCCCCAAAAAGAAGGATCAGGACAACAACCAGGGCAGTCAAGGAAACAACGACAACCAGGGCAGTAACGGCAATAACGACGACCAGAGCGGCGAAGGCGACAACGACGACCAGAGCAGTGATGGCGACGAGGATGACCAGAGCAGCAACGACGACGACGAGCTGTCCATTGATGACGGTGACGATAGTGGCGACTTTAAGGGTTGATTTCCATCGAGTCGCGTGCCGATGTACTCGATCAGGGTCTCGATAATGCGTTGTCCTTTCAAAAGCCTAGAGTGGCATCCGGTGGTCGATCAGATGAAGGACGAGTGGATATCGCTGAGGGGGTTAATTAATTGCTCACAAGACGTGGGCGTACAAACAGAAAGCCCCACTCACCACTGTAGGATACGTGTTTAGAATAGTTTTACATTCCACTCTCACATGCTAACGCGACCTGTCCTTCTAACTTGCTGCCCATTGGTACCATGACGCCAGACTCTCCCGAGCGAAATGCAACCTTGTGATATTCACCTGCCATTTAGCTCTTTTCCCGTCCCTCCGAATCGTTAAAGTGAATGTCCCCGGTGAGGCCGATGCGGCTTGTTCATGAAGCTGAGATCTTAATGCGTGACACCTCCAGCGTCTCAGTGTCAAGCAGTACTATCTCCTGAGATTCGGAGAATGACGGGACTGCAATTAGACGGACGGCCTGCCCCTCGGGGCCAGTGATGATACTGGTGCCAAACGTGGGCTGACAGCCCACAAAGTAAACGTGAGGGCAGTCATTCATGACGAAGGGGTCGTCGTCTTGGAATGGGTAGCTCCCTGTTCTCTCGATCAGCAACATGTCCCACACCAGCGCAGCATTTCTAGAGGGAACAACTCACACAGAGTGTCCGGCGCAGTCGGCGCACTGCACCGCCACCGGCACATGACTTCCATCATTCCGATCCTATCGTCACTGTCGATATACTTGAAAAGGTCGTCCACATTCTGCCCACCCGTGCCGAGCACTCTCCAGCCATCCAGCTCGCCCTCCCAGGGGTTCGTCACCGGGTCGAGCCACCCCCTCTCCTTGGAACTCGGCGCAGCCGCGAACGCTCTGGACCGCGGGAACATGGCCGTGTGTATCGGCTGCTGGGGGAAGCTGGCGTTGGCCGGGTCGTGCTCGCCCGGGAGGATGGTGACGGGCATGTTGGGCAGCAGCTCGGCCAGGAACTCGTCCAGCAGTTGTGACGGCAGCGGGTTGTACGAGCTGGCGTCGTAGCCGTACTTCTTCTGCGCGGCCTTCTTCTCCCCGGCAGACTCGCCGAACCGGGGATTCGCGGCCGCGATGGAGTTGCCTGCTATAATCAGGCGGCTGATGTGGGACAGCTCAGCCTGTACGCTGGGATCCAGTGCCTCGCCGAGTAGGTACTCGAGCAGCAGGTTCAGTTCCATGGTGTATGAGGTGTCGTCGCCAGCAAAGTTGAGGCCTGAGACGATTGCAATTTTGCCGCCGTTGCCTGATGAGGCGTCTGTCATCTCAACATCCTCAGATTTCACAGCTTTCTTCCCCTTTGCCGCGCCGTTGGCATCGTTCTTCGGCTGTTCTGACAATGCCCATCGATCTGGCTGTGGAGGCAGGTCTGCAAACTTCACGTCGATGACCTCGAAGTCGCCACTCGCGCTCTCCGTACCCACGACAGCAATGATGCACCCCGTGACAAGCATGACGGACTTCAGGACATTCCCCGTGAGCCGGATGCGGCCAGAGTCGTCCTCGAGCATGATGGCGTCCCGGTCGTCATCGCCGAAGTACTTGGTGACGGACGTCGGGGCGGAGATCCAGCGGTCCTTGGACACGTCGTCCAGGATGTTCGGCTTGAGCGACATGTCCACGTACACGGTGCCGGCGACCCAGCACAGCTCGCCCTGGCGGACGTCCAGCACGCGGTCGGCCTTTTTGGCGGTCTCGCCGCCGATGACGGTCCCTTCCCATGCGGCCTCTGCGACCTGCTCAACAGCCGGCTTGATCTTGGTCAGGCGGAGGAAGTATGTGTCAGCATACTGTTGTTGGTAGCTGCGGCCCTTCTCGAGCTTGAAAGTGTCGAGGGGCTTGTAGACGGACTGGATGCGTTCCAGGGGCTCCTCCGGCGCGTCGCCGCTGCAGCAAATTGTCAGCTCCTATTCAGTAAGGTCTTGGTTCTGTGGGTACGAACGAGGGCTTCTGGAGCAGCTTTGACTCAATCTCGTCCAAGGTCACCATTTTTGCAATGCCGGGACGACTGGGCACAAGGTGCATCCGCCGCGAGAGTCTCCTAAGTTTTTGAGTGAGGTCGGCAGACGCGTCCAGGAACACACGAATGAGACCAAGACGCGTTAATGGGCCCGCTGTGTCCCTCCATTGGCAGGGGTTCTGCCCCAAAAATCCAGGTGCAAGCCCCGTTGGGTTGATCCCTGCGCAGCGTGGGGTTTCTGTAAGGCTATGGGCTAAGCTGGCAGGCAGGGGTCGCAAGGCTAGAAAAATTTCCAGCTGCCATTGCACAGTTGTCTTTGACGACTCTTAGCATACTGATATTTGTCGCATCAACTTCCCACATCACAAAATGGACTCAAATATGGTGGGAGCGACGACCTTCGAGCCGGAAATGGCCCAGGTCAAGGTCACATTCACCACGACTGAGGATGGCTTCCAATTGCCCGAGACCAAGAGACAGCTGCTTGTCCCAGCCGGTACGGCTCTCCCATCCCCACGATGCATATCGATCCAGACTGATTCAGAGGGAGTAATTGGACTGACGAACAATTGAATGAATGCAGACATAAGACGTCTTGGCCTCTCCCGCGTCCTCAACTCAGAGTCCATGCTGGCCACCCCCCAACCTGTCCCCTTCGACTTCCTCATCAACGGCACCTTCTTGACCTCTACGCTCGAGGACTATCTCCAGCAGAACGGCCTGTCCTTCGAGTCCAACATCACACTTCAATACGTGCGCAGCTTAATACCGCCCAAGTATGAGGCCTCTTTCGAACATGATGACTGGGTCAGCGCCATCGACGTGCTCTCCTCCACATCCCAGGCGGGGCACTGGTCAGGCGAGGCATTCACGGCGGGTCACGACAGGATACTCTCTGCTTCATATGATGGCCTGTTGAGGATATGGAACGGCTCGGGAGACATCATCACCACCTCGCCGGCGGCCAGCAACGGCGGACACACCGCAGGCGTCAAGGCAGCCAAGTTCCTCTCCTCCACGCAGATCGCCTCAGCGGGGCTCGACCGGACGGTGCGCGTGTGGAAGCACACCGAGAACGGCGGCGGCTCCTCCGGCGAGCTGAAGCCCACCCTGGAGCTGTACGGGCACAAGTCCACCATCGACTCGGTCGAGGTGGACGGCGCCTCCAAGCGCGTCCTCACCGCGTCCGCGGACGGCTGCGTCGGCCTGTGGAGCACCTCCAAGGCCTCGGCGCCCGCCGCGCCCGCGGAGCTGCTGCCCGGGAGCACACATGCCAGCAAGAAGAGGAAGCTGGCCGGCGGGGCGTCTGCGCCCCAGCGCGGCGCGCTGCACCTCGCCCCCTTCCACAAGGGGGCCGCTGCGGCTGCCATCTTCGACCCGCGCGACAGGACGGTGGCGTACAGCGCGGGCCACGACCACGACTTGCACACGATCGACCTGACGACCATGTCCAAGGTCAGCACGATACCCTCGTCCAGCGCCCTCCTCTCCCTCTGTGCCCTGCCCGGGCCCTCGGGAAGCCCGCTGTTGGCCGCCGGGACGTCGTCGCGGAATGTGGTGTTGGTCGATCCGCGGGAGTCGCAGGCCCGCACGTCCGTCATGACGCTTAGGGGCCACGTGAACAAGGTAGTGTCGTTGGCTAAGTGCCCCGATAATGATCACTCGCTCGTCTCCGGCTCGCACGACGGGACATGCAGGATCTGGGATCTGAGGAGCGTCAGGCCTTCTGTGAAGGGAGAGGACGGTGTTACAGGTGGTGGAGTCAGCGAGGCAGTGTATGTCGTCGAGCGGGAGAGCAGGGCCGGCAAGAAGCGGCCGCTCGCTGGCGAGGGGTGCAAAGTGTTCAGTGTGGCTTGGGATCAGACGTGGGGAATCGTAAGTGGTGGTGAGGATAAGAAGGTGCAGATCAACAAAGGAAGAGGCATTATTGCATCTTGATGGAATGAGGAAATAAGCAGGAGTCAGAAAAAGTCGCGGGAGACGAGTGGACAGATGATATACCCCAATAGAGTTGAAATTCTCGTCCGCAATATTGTAGACTGAGAGGCGTGTATGCTGTGCTTTCTTCGTGGTATCATAAAATCAACTCCACCTATGCGTCCAAATCATTCATCCGTCTCCTGCCTGTGATTTATATGACTTTCCTCAGGCCTCATTTGCTTAACGGCGCAGACACATTCGCCGTGGCCCTGACCAACATGGCGAACCTCATCTGAGCCACGTCTTGAGGGCAGAGATCGAGCACTGCCCGAAGTCGCACTCTGTCGTATGGTAGTTTTTCTAGTTTAATCGCCTGAAGGATGTACCCACAGACGGTACTAAGCTGCAGAGGAGGGTCTCTAAGCAGTCGTGCAATACTGTCGGCGTCCAAATCGTCGTTTGCGTGCCATATAAAGTAGGCTCTGAGGGCCGCAGCTGCGGCTTTGGTCTTCCCAGCGGGACGTGTCGCCTTGTATTCCATAAGCCAGGTTTCTGCGGCGATTACTCTAGGGTCTTTCTGTGGTGTCGCCTTTTTTGCTGCTGCTGTTTTTGCTGCTTTCGCTGTCTCTGCTGTGACTTGATCTTCGTTGGACTCTCCTTCCTCGGCCTCTATTTGAACAGACTCATCAAATGCCCTGAGTCGCTCTGGACTCAACATGCTTGGTTCATGACCAGCATCTGATATCACCTCATTCTCCTCTTCCGCATCATCGGCCTCGTCGGAGCTCGAACTTTCGGTGCCAGGCACCAGCGGGATTGGTTGGTTATGCTCGACATGAAAGGGCATAGCCGGCATCGGGTCGAGGTTCTCGCGTTGGTGATTGAGCATAGCGTAAAGATGAACCGCTGCATACGCATCAGAGGCCGAGTATGAAATCTGATCCATGACCAATGCTTTTGACCAATCGCTAGATCTTACGGCTTGCCCTTTGAACATCGGCAGACGCATTATATCTTTGACTTGATCGGCCAGTGCCACGAGTTTCTTGTTGATCAGGTCATGCCTCCCATTCATCGTATACTTGACCTGCCGGTACAAGTGACTCAATTCGAAGACCCCCCGAGACTCGATGCCCAAGAACTTTCGGAGCCTGGTGCAGTCGCCCTTGATCCACACTCCGGTCTTGGTAATCTCAGGATCCTCCATGATCCGCTTCAAAGTTGGAGCGACAAGATTGTCCTTGGCAGGAAACATGGCAAGGTGCAGAAGTGCAACCCGGCTCTGGCTGGCTAGCTGTACCAGGGAAACATTCTTCCGAGGCGAAGCGCTTCTGTAGCCCTCGAGTGACCACTCTAAATCGAAGCCGATGACCTTCTCGTTCAAAAAGTATTGGCAGACTCGTTCCGCAGTCTGGGCGCTTTTGCAGTAGTGCACCTTGACTTTCGCTCCGGGTTCCCTGACACTCTCTTCGTCGCTAGGCCCTCGGTACATGTCATACGACCAGAAAGACTCGGGCGATCCCTCGACTGCTGTCGTGGCAGCATTGAAGCTCTCTTCCGGGATCTTGTAGTCGAGCGGTGTGAAGGGAGGACCTCTCGGTAGCCCGTCTGCGGTTTCGGGCTGTGCCTCCTCTTCTCTCAATCCTGGGTCAGATGTTTTCGCGGCATTTGTTGAGGATTCCTCAGTTGCCTCGACAGAGGGTCTGTCGGTAGACGGCGCGTCATTGGTCTCGTTTGCCGCGATGTTGTCACTTAGATCTGGATTTCGGTTCCCGAGGCTCGCCATTTTCCTGCCAGCCAGCTCTTCGTCTGCACCATACGAGCCAGATCCAATGGTTTCCACAGCTGAAGCCTCTGTGAAGAATCGAGCGACATCGAGGACGGGGTAAAGTGGCTGCTGGAAGGTGACACCCTGGTTGGGGTGCCAGAGCCTCCATTTCGGAGCATGTTTGTATCCATACATCTTGGAAAGGCTATATCTAACAAATTGGCACAAAATTATCAGTACCTCATTCTTCATCGCTTGATGGGTTGAGACCAGGTATGACTTACAAGAAGCGGCGGGTCACAGCCGGTTGAAGACGAAGTAGACCGGAATGGCCATTCGCAAGATTCATGACGCGCGCTCGAGATAGAAGCGATGCGCCATGCTGGCCCGGAATCATAACAGAATCATTGATTCGAAGGGCAGTGTGACTTTGGCCTCCCCAAGGTTCGGAACAGGCAGCAGTGCAGGGGGAGAATTGGTGATTGCGTATCGCATGCAATTGAGTTAGTTGACCAGGACTCGACCCGCAGACGCGTTGTTGACGCGGGATCGGGTCCAGTGGGCCTTAGCTGCGTTGCTGCATAGCACGGATAAGGGCATACAGGCCTGGGCCAACTTGCAATAGCAGACATCAATCCACCCACCCAAAGACAGACACTCTGCCCGGCAGACCTGCATCACATTCCACCTTGAGCCGTTTCCGTCCATTTCCTATTCGGACTGATTGAAGATGACATCTCAAGTTCAACCCCTAGGTAACCCCCACCTCACCAGCGCTTGTCTGGCCACGTGCTGACAGGGACTGCAGAACTCGTCGACAAGTGTGTCGGGTCGAGAATATGGGTCATCATGAAGGGTGACAGGGGTACGTCCAGTCCATGTTCCCAAGGAAGCAGAGGCTCAGTCACTGACATCTCATGCCTGCAGAGTTCAGTGGCACTTTGATGGGCTTCGACGACTACGTCAGTAAGTCACAAGTACCCTTCACTCGTCTCCCTGTGTCCAGCAGTATGACTGACCCAACTGGCCACAGACATCGTCCTGGAGGACGTGACAGAATTGTAGGGCTTGAATCCTGGCGGTGACGCTGGACTGTGTACTGACTGTGACTTGCAGCGGCTACGATGGTAACTCGACGAAGCTGTCCAAGATTCTGTTGAACGGCAACAACATCTGCATGGTGCGGCCTGTCCGTTTTCCTCTCGTGTTAGAGCCATCGTACTGACTTTTTTGCAGCTGATTCCAGGAGGAGAAGGACCGGCGGCAGCACAATCATAATTGTCGCCCGGAAGGAATGGATGAAGATGAGCATGTGATGGTGGTGGGGAACACATCTTGCTTTCATAAGGCCAGTGTTGCAAAGTTGATATCCACATACGAGCGGGCAGACAAGCGCCAATGACTACACGGAATCTAGGATCAAAATAGCCACTGAATGCATCGTGAACTCCTGATCCACAATCAGACGCCTCGATGGTCCACTAGATTTAAGACAGTAGTCACTGAAAGCCATCTTGTTTCTGCACAAGATGAGATGCCTGGGTCAGGCATATACCGTTCATTTCATTCGTGATATGATTCCTTAATTGTGAGAATCTGTTTCTCTTCACCCTCGTAGACCGCCAACGCCGAAACGACCAGTTGAATCATGCCGAGTTCCGCCATCGCCTTGTTCAGAAGATCCCATCAACTGCAAGGATGCATTACGGCCGAACATTAGATGTCCAGTTTTGGGACAGTATTCTAGAAACCATGACCATTCATGCCGTCCCCACCACCATTGGTAGAAGGACCAGCGGCCGCCATGCGGCGGAGCTCGTACTCGCGGGTGAATTCGCGACCGAGCTGAGCAAAATGAGCGATGAGGTTCTTGCAGACCTCAAGCATGGCCTCCTTTGGGGTGACTTGGCCGTCCGTTTGGACGCGGATGAAAAGCTCAGGCACGTTAGGGTGGGCGACTGTTTGGAGACGCAAACGTATCAGCCGACGCATCTCGACGCCTCACTGCTGCAACTCTGTTCTTCGCTTCGCAAGGGGCGACGGCAACTCACTCTTATATCCAGCCATTAGAACGTTGGGGTGCTTCTTCAGGTGCTCCGAGACCAAGTTTCCGAGAGTGTGGTCCTCCTTCTTTAGGGTGAAGTCGGAGCAGTTGGACATCCCTGGTAATCACCCTTTAGCCTGACTGCAGGTTGCGCAGAACAGTCCAGCAGAAGAGCAGTGTCATCACGAGACGCAGAGCTGACTTACGAGGGAAAGGGGTCTCGGTGATCTTCTTCTCGCCATCTTGGAGCAAGAACAGCTCGAATCTGATACGTTGATTAGCAAGGTCAGACCCGTCTTGACCTTCTGAAACGGAGGCGCAGGAGGTGAACAGTACCCCTCGGGGACGTTGTCGTGCCTGGGGTTTCTTCCCATCTTGGAAAGGTACAAGTAATGCCAAATCGGTGATACAGGTGTGAAGGGTGATTGTGGCAGAGACAGTGGCAGTCCTCGAAATACAGTGGCAGTCACCAGGAATGTTTCGTGTGGTCTTGTGCAGTCGGAGGAAGGTAGGACCAAGAACTTCGAGGCCCTCCATCTCTGCTGCTAGCCCCCCTAGCCAGCAGGGCACCTAGACGACCAAACGGTGACCATCAAAGCTTTATCGCTTTCAACTCTAGCGAGACGGTGGCCATCAACGCTGTCCAGGGCAATCGCCTCATTCTCTCCTCGCCGTCTGCATACCCTCCCTGCACATCGAAGAGAGCGCAGCTCTTGCACTGCCCACTTGGTTCGCACTCTTTAAACGGATCAAGATGAGAGACAGAGTCGGTCATGCCCAGGCTTTGAAGCACGATATGGTAGGCTTTCGTTCATGGGTGCTAGGCAGCGAGCACTTGCGCCGTTCCGGGGTCTGGGGGCTTCAGGCAAGCGAGGGCAGAAGAAGCATATCCACTCACCTGTCCGGAGCGTTCATGATGCACTTCGAGTGGGAATGAAGGCCAGAAAAGCAATAGAGCTGGCAAGGTCAAAAAGAGCAAAGTGACAATATTGGTTCCAAAAGAGTTGAGGGCTAGGAACGGAGGTGGTAAACGACCAGCCTGGAGATGGAGAGCAAATCCCGAGGTCTGGATAGTGTTCGGAAGGACTTCTCAAATGGCTTGATGAGGCTCTTCGCGTGGACACTAGTGCGATTTTGGCGCCACTGCACGCCGGGAGCGCCAGTGTGGGTGACCCCAGTGCTGCAGTGAGTGGACCCCGTCAGTGCTTGGCTGAATAGCCGCTACTTATTCCTCCAGGCTAGCCTGTCCACACGCCCAGTTCTACACGAAGGATATGCGCATGGAAACATCGTGAAGTATCACCACTCATTGAAAAGCTCAGTTGACACACCTACTCATCTTTCATTCACCCAGTGCCTCAATCGACCTTCATGGCTCAAGAGCTACTTACGTCACACACAGAATAAACCCTCCTCGGCCTGAATGCCAAGGCCATGGGTATCTCATCAATCTAGTCTAATCCAAACCTCTGAATGTATCCCATTCAGTTCAATTGATATTTCTGAGAGATCCACCAACACCCAGGCAATGCAACTAAACCGAATTTCCAACAAATCATGCATCCCACAAACTTGTGACGGAATATGCTACTCGCCTGCCCCCTCGGCCAGTGCCTCACCTCCCACTCTAGGCATGCCCTTTATCACAGTATCCTGGAAGATTGGGGCCGGTCTCCCCACTGGCCCAGCTTTGAACGGTCAAAATCGTTGTGTAAGCCATGGCAACGAAGCCAAAAATGCAGAGGGCGACGTCGGACGCCTTCCAGAGCGTACTTCTCGCCACGGCGCGATAGTGTAGCATGGGCTAAGCAGCGGGTCAGCGGGTCTCGACATCCACGTCTTGTGAAGGAGAACACTTACTGGGTAGATGTAGACAAGCGGGATGCAGGCAAAGTTGCCCACAAGCGCCACGAACTTGTCCAGGTCGTCTGCGCCAGCCCATGCAATGATAGCACAAAGAATGACGAAACCGAAGCGGAAGACATTCTTCTGCCACTTGATGTAGGGGTTGTATTTCCCACTCCGCGTAAACAGGCCATTTTCCAGGATCCTGATCGCGGGGAAGATTTGCAGCGGGATGGACAACATAATGGCAATTGAGTACAAAAACTGCACACTGTTGACCAGTTTGCTGTCCTGAGGCAGGTTCAGCAGGACAACGGTCTCGGTCTTGGAGCCGTAGGCTGCGTATGAGATTGCGCCCATAACGATGAAGAGCGTCGTGATGATGATCATGACAACGAAGAGAACCTTGGGAAACTTCTTGGGATTGGCCATCGACTCCTGGATTGGAATAATAAGCCCTATGCCCTCGAAAGTAAATATAGCTGTACCGATAAATAGCGTCCAGTCGTTCTTGTTGAACAGGGTGATGTCGGCCAGGCCGAACTTATCGAGCGTCAGGACGTCGTAGTAGAACAGGTATCCCAGACCAAGTATGATGAAGACGTCGGCAATCAAGGCCGTGAAGCTGAGCTTATTGATATCGCGGAAGAGGGAGAACGGCAGGAAGATGACCATCTGCATCAGGATCAACCATTTGACCTGTATGTGAGTCTGGCAATCCGATACCGCGAGAATGAAAGCCTGGAGATTCTCGGAGACAAAGACAATGTAGGCGGCGACAAACCCGATCTGGCTGACGACGATGGAGAACAGAATCAGGAAGCGCAGCCATTTTCCGTACAGGATGCCGCCCATATCACCAAAAGATCCATCGACCTTGAGCCGCGACGTGACCAGTAGGACGAAACAGTAGTAGCTGAGAGCGGCGACAAAGAGGAGAACAGCATTGCTGAAGACCATGCCGCCGTTGAGGTAAGCACGGGGGAGGAAGAGGACACCAGTCCCAACGAACGACTTGAGCAGGACGAGAGCTGCCCCCGTGGGACTGGCTTTTCCGCTAACACGATGCTTTCTCCTTCTTTTCCTGCGCGAAGGGGTCAGTAGCGCGCTGTCCTCCATTGGTTCTCTGTCCATGTCCGAGTCTTCATCACTCTCCCACTCGTCCTCGCCTGATGAGAAGTACTCGCCAGGCCCGAGCACTTCGTCATCTTCCTCGAGCTCTTCACCGGCAAAATGGCCGTACATGCTCAGGAACTCAAGGAAGCTCGAGGTGAAGACTTGGGGCTGGGCCTGGGCTAGTCCCTCGCCGAAATCATGCCCCCTTGCATTCGGCGCAGGGCTGCCAGCCGCGCGCCGGAGATAATTTCGCCTGAAGCCTCCAGGGACCTTGATGTTGTTGATGTCAAGGACCTCCTCCTCAGGCTCGGGCCGCGGCATATTAAAGCTCTTGCTGCGCTGGATCTTGTTTGTGGCTCCCTCGGTCCACTTGTAAACCTGCCGGGTGATGTCTCCGCCCTGCAAGCGCAAGCTCGAGAACTCCTCGTCGTCCGTAGCAGCGTTCGCTCCAGTGTCTGGCTGCTTGCCCTTGGCGGCCGCATCGCTGGGTTTCTTGTTCCCCGAGTCATCGGATTGGTAGGCTGTGTCAGATGGCTGGACCAGATGTCTCTTGATGATCTCGGGGTCCTCGTAGGCGGCGTTTCGGGCTCTTGTGTCGAAGGAGCCGTAGTTGGTAGGGGTTGCAGACTGATTTAACTGCCCGCTAGACGCGCTTGGGGACGAAGGCCGCACAGGAGGAGTGCCGAAACGAGGAGGAGAGGCGCCGAGGGAGTTGGACAGGGCGGCAGCGAGCGCAGAAGTGCCGGGGCCGAGCACATGGCTGGACGAGGTTGCGCCGGCGAGGGGCGTCACGTCCTCACTGGCACCAGTCTCGGCACGTGTATGTACTGATTCGGCGCGGGCAGTCGGGGGAGTGCCAAACTGCTGGCTCGGAATGGGAGAGGCAAGACGGGCGGTGGCTTCGGCGCGAGGGACGGAAGCGCCAAAGGAGCGGCTGCGGAAGGAGCCCGGCGAGCCTGGCCTTTGGATGTCCAAGGGCGGCTGGCCGGTCTGCTCTGTCCCGCTATTCGACATGATAGCTAGCTGCCTGGGCGGTCTAATATATGTCGGGTCTGGCCAGAATCACGGTCAGAGAGAGAGTGTGTGTAGGTGTCGAGTGGCCCAGTGTCGCAATCAGGCCCAATGGCGCAGAATGGGCGAGGCTGGGAGCTTATCAGAGAGACCGGGTTGTTGTTATCGTGGGCATGCCAGGAGCAGCGAGAGCAGTGTGGCCGCGGAGGAGGAGAATAAGTATGGCACGGTGCTCGGACGGGCACAAGACAGGGACGACGTCGCAGTGAGGAAAAAAGTTTATTTGATGCCGCGGCTGGCCGTCCGTAACGTCACGGCCAGTGAGGTGCAGACAGACAGGTCGAGCGTGGAGGAGAGGCGACGGTGCAGGGCGAGGCGAGGCGAGAAAAACAAAGCCCAAGGTCCGCTGCGTACCGTAGCTCGTCCTGCGCAGCGCCCTCTTTGCTCAGGGATCTTGGGGATCTGACTCGGCTTACCCTGTGCCACTGCCTAGTGTGGTGCAGCGAGGTGTCAGTGGTGTGTAGATACCAGCACCGGCAGACAACCTTTTTCAGACGCAGCAGCTCGTGATAGGACCTGCCATTATCGGGCAAGCCCAGCTGACACAGGCCTGCCTGGTTGGTCCCCGTCTCGTGCCCATCCCACCCCGACCGATCCCGTCCGTCCGTTGCAGTTCTGCTTTGCCCTCTAATTTTTCCTTCACCGCACCGCAACAGGTCGGCTGAGCCTGGTTGTTGCATCATTAGCTGCTTGCGGTGCTAGGCCAAGGATGATTGCTCGCATCCTTTAAAAGTACACAGTCTACCTGGGTGCTGGGCTGCATCGTATCGTACAGTAGTATGTATCCAACATCTGTTTAATACCGATCCGGGTGGGTTAAATAGGTGGGCGTGGTGGGCTGAGAGTGGGAGGACCCTGTGAAGATCAGCGCCCCTCCCCCCACACCTTGAGCACATGCGGTTGCTGCGCGCTTCACGGCTATCATCAATGCGCCTCCCGGGCTGACAGCATTTGAACGTCCATTTCACTGTTCATGTGATTATGCTGATTTTCACCCCAAGAGTATAACGCAGGATTCTACGTCATACAAGCTTGCGATCAGTTACCAGATGCTTGCGAGCCCTCGATTTCTTCAACTACCTTCAACTTTTCGCAGGCTCATGAGCAGGACAGGACAAGATATCCGCGCAGCACAGTCCCTAGTTAGCGAATGGTCTATCAGTGGACTATCTGTGAGCAATCCCAACCCCCCGTGGGGGTCAACTGGCCATCATCGCTTGTTTCGTCTACTTTGCTTCAAGAACCGAAAAATGACCCCACAGCCGGGGTTCATGGGGGCGAGAGCTTTCAATGGTTGCTTCTGAGCTTCAAAGCTCCTTTCTCTTACTGTGCTTGCTCAATCCAGGGAGCCTGAGGGCATCTCCATCCAGGTCCGTCTCATCCCAGGATGCGAGGTTCGACTGGCTAGACCACCCTAGACAAACGGACGCGGGGATACCTCTACGAATTGAATGGCTTTCCACCTACAGACACACAAATCTTGCAAAAGCCATGATGAGCTTCAGCAGCCATGCTACCACACGATGTGGAATCTCCAGGGAATCGATGTCTCTATTATTTTCAATTGATGGTCCGCAGTACGGGTCGGTCTGAAAATCGGTAATGGCTCGGTAGGCGTCTTAATCGCCCTTCCGCGCGTATCTTGACACCGTGAGAGGCGTCTCAACGGGCGTCCCAGCGGGAAAGCAGAGCCAAGCGAGGACTCTACCGTCAGGAAGGCACATTTGGCAGCGGGGACCAGTATGAAAGCAGGGTGAAGCATTCCACTGCGCGGAAGTCAGGACTCTTCGATGATACCCTACGACAACTCTGTCTGGAACTGAAACTAACCTTGATTCAAAGTACCAAGAATGGAAATACAATCAACAATGACTGCTATCGAAACCGTCACTTATGTGGAAAGGGCGACGTTCATGGTGTTCTCCCAACGCGTTTGCATTTGAGGGGCGTCGTGTCTTACAGCCACAAGGGAGAGTGACTGGCGGCCCTCACCATCATAACGTGCTTTAATCGATTGCAAAGTCTTCGCATTGGAATCATGGAAATTGCCAATGCAGAAGCTGCCCGTATGGACAAAGCAGAGTGATTCACGCGACTCGACCTCGGTCAAAATCCTTTGTTGTTGTTTAACCACGAGGGCTGTCACTGAACGGGATCCTCACCGGAACTCTCACCGGACTCTCACCGGGCTTCTCACCATATCATGACCTCCCTGTCTAAGTCTCAAGATACTTGGAGGCCAGACAATATTAGTGGAATCAGACCAAATTCATTCGTAAATTCCGCAACCACAAATGCATAGGAAACAGACAGACTCATCGGCCTCAGACGCCAGCGCCTCGGGCCACAGCAACCACAGCAACAAAAGCAAATCTATTGCTAACGGCGCTGCCAAAGTCTTTAACAAGATGGCTCTGAAGTCACGGCCATCCACCATCAAGGCCACAGCTGATGAAACCTCTGCGAAATTCCGGGTGGTGCACGCGCCAGATAGATCACCGACATCGCAGTCTTTGTCCGACATTCCGACAACAAATGAAGAGTATGACGCAGCGATTCTGCGAATGAATGCACATGGGCAGCTACATGGAGCGACTGGCTTGGTTGAGCATAAAGGACTTGCAGTCAGCGGTAGGAGGGGAACGCAGCACATCCCTCCCGATCTGAGGTGCGTTGTTGAGAAATTGGTCACAGAGAGGTGAAGCCACTAAGAGAGGAGGATGACTTTGAGAAATTGCTGATGATCATGGGCTTGGCTGACGAGGATGATGGTAGCTTGGAACCACGGAGAGCCTTTATGGTACCGCGGACAGCCATTACAACTCCAGGCTCGATAACAAAGTTTCTAGGTCCTAGGGGATCGGCTCTCCTGGACAAACCGCGAGAAGGCCTCGACACAACAGAACCGACTGTATCAGTGACACCAGTATCACTGAGAGGCTCTGAACAAGTCAGGCCCAAGTATGGGCGACGAGTTGTGAGCGACAGGGTCCCTCCTCGACCACTTTCCGAGCGCGCCTTTATTTCTTCCAGCATGCGCACCAGACCCAACATCCGCACACTGCATGGTAGTGTGAGCACGCCTAATACGCACACCGTCTTGCCCACCCTTGGCAATCTCGCCTCACCAAAAAAAGATAATCATGTCAATGCCAACTCTGACGAGAAGAGGGGTCGGAGGAGAACGCGTCGCCAGCGCAGCATAAACAAAACGGCGACTAACTCCGGTGAGATAGTTGATAGCGATGATACAATTTCCAGGCTTGGTGTACCATCAGCCAGGCATAGGCGAGCCTCACGGGAGATGCATGACATCCAAGGCATAGGCGATGATGCTGCGTTGGCGCCGAAGAAGAGCACGTGCTACTTTTGCCAACAAGTTTGTAAGCCTGGGGATGGCCTATGCAACAAGTGCGAAACTCGGTTCCAACCACAGGAGGAGGTGTTTGATTACTCCGACTCTGAATATGAGGATGATGCAGCATTGGATGACCGCCCGCATTCCCCGCCTGAAGGGGCACAACATCCTCCGGCCACTCCGCCAATGTCAGCAAAGCGCAGGGACACTCGATATCCTAGACCCAGAGAGAGTCCGACTGGCTGGTCAGAGACCTCGTCTGTATCATATCTGCAGCAATCGGGCTCGAGATCCGCCAGTACGTCACCCACCCCACACGTCGCCCTGGAGCTCAAGGTGGTCCCTCCACAAGACATCAAAATCCGCACGGTCTCCTCGCCAATAAGGGCGACTGCTGGTGACGGTCCATCTGCCTTTCATCGCATCCAGCAGGCCATGAAGTCGAGGGGGTCTGTCAGCCCTGGCGACCAAGACAGTGACGCTATCCGGTTGGGAAAGGTGCGGTCGGGCGAGATCAGACGCGTGGACTACCCCGACATCATAAAAGCGAAGCCTGCGACGCCGAACGACAATGGGCAGAGAAACCCACTCGAGCAGCAATATCAAAGCCGCGGTAGCTTCGGCAATTGGCTCAAGTACTACGCTGAGGACGACAAGAACAATGAGCGGTACGTTGGTTCTTCCCGGTCAAATTCTCCCGAGCTGCTCCTTGGACCTGGGATCAGCACAATTCCAGAAACGCCCGGCACATACGATCGTGTCACATCCATATATGACATCTACGCTTCATCAGAGGACACTTAGGACATGGGTCCCTGCCTTGGTGGCAGCACAGCGGCGTGTTTGTTCTCGGACCTGCCTATCAGAAATTACTTTAGAATTTCTGTTCACGGGCACATATTTCGAGATTATCTCTGGCTTAGTCACATGAGCTCTCTCATGAGTTTTAGAAAGTCTACATCGCTTGGATAGATTCCTGTATATATAATTGTAATCCTTGCGAATGATGTCGAGGCAATTTTAATATCCGTTATGTCGCCTGTCCACACCTTCACCTCACAGGAGTTGTTGAACAGGCCCAGTGATGCATTTCTAACGCATCTCACGGAGGGTTGTATTCTGATTCAAATATTCTGTTGCCCTTCTAACTATCTTTTAACTCGGAGAATATCTAAATCTCCTCTCACACAAATCACTTCAATGGCCACGCTCTACTGACCCCTTGAGGTCGAGTGCCTCCCCTCACAAACTAATCTACACAGCTATCGAAAGGACTATAGAGATCTGATGCCGCCAACGCCAGTATATGCACAATGAGGCTTTATGTTGTGTTTTGAGAGGGGTACATCGGGTTGCCCTGGCCCAAACTGGGGCAGGAGAGCCCATCGTTTCTATGGAAAGGATCTCTCTATACTGCCCGTGTTGAGATAAGGTGCTTCTAATGCGGTTCTATCGTCTTAGGCGACCTTGGTGACAGTCAAATGCCCTGGGGCACCGTCACCCTCTAGCTCTAGCAAACCCCCGCTCTCGAGCTTCTTCTTCCACTTTGCGCTTTCGTACCGTGCCAGAATCAGGGTCATCCGCAGGGTCTTCTGGTCGCTGGACTCGTGCTCGTCGACTTGTTCAGGCACCGGCGTGAAGGTCCACCGGCCAAACGCCCAGTTCAATATGTACCTGCTCTGCGGGTGCGGCGGAGTTGGGGTTGACTGGTCTTCGTCGGAGCCCCTGAGGGTAGATGATGTCGATAGGACGGCCTTGATCCGATAGACCTCGTCCTTTGGCGCCGACTTGAGTAGTTTTTGGAGAGATGATGCGTTGACGCTGGAGCCCTTGGGGCCGGTGAGCTCCACTGACAGTACCTCGACCTCAGATTGGTGGTTGTCGTCGTGAGCGTGGTCATGATCATGGCCGTGGCTATGACCGTTCGACTCTTCATTTATCGACTGAGCCAAGCCGCCATCGATTCCAAATATTAATTTGATTGGAACTTGGCCCTTGTTACTCTTCACCCACGCCGTCTCAACCTCGAGATCGCCGACGCGATCCAAGCAGTCGTCGAACCTCCGCTCATCGCAGTTCTCCCACCTGCACTCTACGTCAGTTCTGGCAACCTAAGCTGGCGTACGCGAAAGAAATGACTATTTCATACTTATTGAATACGATCAAATCGGTGTACTTGGCCTGCAATCTCGCTGTGACGCTCGTGTCCTCGTAGCCCTGCCAGTTCTCAACGTCGATGACACTAACAACACCATCCAGGACATATTGCCCTGTTTGGCGGACAAGACGGTTGACCTCCATTGCCAGGGTGGCAGGGAAGGCAGAGCCAGACGTTTCGATGATGATCCGGTCGGGTGTCACCTGGGCCTGCAGCTCCTTCAGCGCCTCGCTGAGCTGGCCGACGAGGTTGCAGCATATGCAGCCGTTGAGCATCTCCCGCACGCCGGATATGGCGTTGGACGACGCGAGCTGTGAGTCGACGGCGAGGTCGCCGAATTCATTTTTGAGGAGGGCGAGCTTGTAGTCCGGGTTGGCGGCTTTTAGCTGGGGGATGAGATTGAGGATGAGCGTTGTCTTGCCTGAGCCAAGAAAGCCCGTGATTATGGTGATTTGGATGGGAGCCATCTTGGCGGGCTGTGTGTGGTATGGAGGAGGGCCACCTGGAACTTGGTTGAAAGTAAAATGTTTTGAGGCGGTGGACTCAGCCCTCTGACCACTGTCATCTGATCTTACATGAGTCTCGTCGGGCCAGACTGGGTCACCTCTGTGGGAAAATAACGCGAAAGATGCACCTGTTTCGGCGACCGGATCGGCTAAAAATAATTAAGGTTATCAGGCCGTTTATCGCCGCCAGGGGTGAGAGCACTGTTCCTAGTACGAATCTCTGCTGCCAGAAGAGCCCGTTCAATGGTTGACCTGGACACGACCAGGATTGTCTGAGACATACACCGATGTCGAACTCAGTGTCCTTCTGCAGCCTCTTTTCAGCATTGCTTGTTCGATGAAGCCTCCAACCGCCCATCAAGCCATAAATGGCTGCAGCTGCTGCAGCCATGTCGCTAAACAAGTATCACGCGAGTGACGTCACAGCTCTCTCCTTGGCTGAGGCTGAAGGCTTCCTCCCTCTCTCCTCCTTCTGTCTCTGTATATGAACGCTCTTTCCATGGCAAATTTGACCCTCAAAATCTCAAGTCGAGAAACTTATTGCAGTCGCATGCACCTCTAAATTTGTGGAGGTCAGAGAGTCATTGCCTTGTCAAATCTGTCCGTTAAACCACTACCATGTCCCAGGACGAGACCAAAATTGACGGGACGGATGCTACCACTCAGCCGACCTACAAGGAGCAGCTAGACGAGGCTGCCATCAAGGTTAAGGACCCTCAGAATGATGCCAACAAAGGAGGTGTCATTGAACAAGTCGTGGAAAAGGGTAACAATTGCCCCTACTCGAATAGTTGAACGCACAGTGCTGATTGATACATGACCGAGCTGTAAAGTATCCCAGTATGTTCCAGCCGTTGGGAAAGTCCTAGGCACAGACCAGAAAGGAGACGAGTCCTCTCAGAACGAGACCAAGGTCCCAGGGCCCCCAGAGCGGCCGCATCATGACACTCAGATTGAGGAGTTCATCAAGGACCAACACCGCAGCAAGACAGACGACGGGAAACTCGTCTGAGAGTGGTGTGGAACCGAACAGCCCACTGATACCCAGCAATCCAACATTCGTGCCCACTGACAAGTGGTCTCAGAACATCGATTCTGGACTCGGACATTGGCATGGGATGGATGATTAGCATGCATCTGTTGCCGTCTGCCGGAGGGGCATTCAATGGAGACAGCACCAGACTAGGGCATGATGTGAGGAATGGGCATTGGAGTCGGTTTCCGTGAGAGCAGCACAAGCATTTGATTTCCTCAGTTTTGCAAGGGACCACTTGAGCAGTACTTGGTGAGGGTTCTCTCTCAAGGCATACGAAAAGCATGGAGTACTTCGCAATGATTAAGAGTCCCTAAGATATTACAAACATAAAGTCTAAAGATCCATATTTCTCCAAGCCAAAACTCCTTCTGAAACATACACAAACAAGACAGCATATCTACCATCCCCCGTGCCGTTGTTCACTAGCATACGATGGAGCCAGACACGAGGACAAACATGCCCGACACGAGGAGCAAAGCGCTCTTCAAGCTCGGGGCACCGGCAGTCACGTACGGGGAGCTTGCACCGTCCGTCGCGGCGTTCGACTTCGGCATTGTCACGGTCGGGGCCATGCCACCCGCTGGACCATCTGCAGGCGCCGCTGCACCTGGCCCAGATCCGGATCCAGGACCGGACGCGGGAGATGAGCCCGAGCCTGGCGCAGGCGCCGAGCCAGGACCACCTTTGCCGTCGTCTTTGCTGGGAGACGACCCTGGGGCAGACGCAGGGGGCGATCCAGGACCAGCGTTGCCATTGTTGTTGTTGGGAGCTGGGAGTGGAGCAGCTGCCGGGGAATCACCTCCTGCACCTTTGTTCGGCATGGAGCCACTGCCCGGGCCTGCCCCTGGGACTGGAGCGGCTGCCCCAGGACCCGGGCCCGGGCCAGCGCCGGAATCAGGACCACCGGTTGCTTGGGCCGGAACCGAAGCTGGGGTGGCAGTGATGCCATTGCCCTGGATCGTGACGTCGCCGGTCTGGGCCGCCTTCTCAACAGGGCAGGTGATGGTCTTGGTCTTCTTGTCGCACACGTTGCAGGTGACCACTGTCTTGATGAAGTTGGGCGGGATGGCCGGCTGAGTCGGGTCACCCGTGCAGATCTCCTTGATGGTGTAGGTAGCGAGCCATTCCCCAGTCGGGCAGGCAGCCGGCGCCGTCCACGCATATACCTTGGTGAAGGTTGAGGTCACGGTGGCTGTGACCGTCTCTGTGACGAGGCCCGTGGTTGGGGCCATCGTCGGAGTGCAGTACAAGAACACGCTCGAGGTGAGCTGGCCGAGACTAGAGGCGACTGGTGTTAGCTGGGGTGCCTGTGTGTGCATGTCGGCGTGGACAACTCACGACATGGTGTCTATGTGATGTGTGCGAAGGCACAGCTAAGCAAGAGAACAAGCAGTTGTATGACTATCGAGGCCCAAAAGAGCGAATCCGGGTCAGATGGGCACGACGCTGGGGCTGTTGGTGAGCTCTGGGATAATTCAAATAAATGAGTGACTGCTGGAGCGAGCGACTGATGCGCTATAATGACGAGCGAGGCCATCCGCAAACAGCAGTCCTCTGGTGGCCTCTATATAGCAAAGGGTTCAACTTGTCACGTTCGCGGCATGAGTCAACAGTCGAGACATGCGCCATGAAGACGGGTTCGGAGATGGTTCAAGCCACTCGGCAGGAGGAATGACAGTACATGAGGAAGCATTCCCAATCCCAGTCTCGACTGCGGAATCGCAGCCGCGATCTGGTCTGAATTGACGGCTGGCAGACGGGCTTCATGTTCAATGTGATTTGATGAGAATGACTGCGCATTACCGGGGACTGGTCGCTTGGCTTTGCGCTCATGGAGTCTGGTTCGCATCGACATGCGCCTGGACGGTGTCGGTGGTGGAACCAGAGTTGAACTTGACATCAAATTGTGCTCGTCCAGTACTGAACTCATCGAGTTTCCTTGCGTAATGGTCCGTCGCGCTCTCATACAGCCAACACAGCATTTCGACCAAGGCAACACCAGAGTGCGAGATGAGACGTTGACGGTGCAGCCTCGCCACGACGCCCTGCGGCTGAGACACGCCGCCGGAGGAATTACTGGTATGCCTGCGGCGTCACAACAATCATTTCCTAGAATTCTTATGGCCACGCAGGGTCTTCTCAGGAGGCATGATGTGGAGCGCACCTGAGCTCATCTACAAATTGCTTGCGCGCTACATTGAAATGTATCCCGTCATTGGCATCTACCACCCATGGAGTAGCAGGGTGAAAGACTTCCTAATCGAGGAAAGTTAGTCTCCGAAGTATTCTCCGTAGAGAAAGAAAGGCAACACGCCGCTGTAGGAGACGAGGCGACGGTCGTGGCATCTTCGTGTATACTTTTTGATCTGAAGAAGAAAGGAAGGAAAACTTAAGAAAATTTTCGTCGGCTCGCGATGTTCAAGTAGTCGAGCCGCAGATTGCCAGGGGTACCTGATTGGCTCATGGCGCAGCATGTGGGGCGCTTACGTGATCTACACTGTGACACCCACTGCCTGCCGAACTCCAGGCTCTCACCACGTAAAGTCAGCAGTCTACCTATGGGCCAACAACGACTTCCATTCTCTACAGCGACAGTCCCCGACGTCGTGCCCAGACAAATCTGACTGTCTTCAGTCACTGAGCTGCTTCACGCCAGCGAATCCAACGCTGCGACAATCTCGAGCAGGCAAGCAGGCGGGACCACGGGCGCGGCTACTGCGGCAATGCCATCCGACGACTACAAGTCGGCGGGCGGTGGTGCCTTGCGCATCAAGGGCGCCAAAGTCAAGAAGCACAAGAAGAAGAAGGATAAGGCTGCCTTGGAGAAAAATCTGGCCGAACCGAAGAAAGAGGAGTCTCAGGCCAAGGAACAAGAAGAAGAAGAAGAAGAAGCCGAACCATCCAGAAGCCACAAGACAGAGGCTGAACAGCGATTCGAGGAGGCCCGCAGGAAAAAGCTCCTAGAGAAGGCGGGATCCTCCAGGCCAGAGCTCCTTAAGACGCACAAGGAGCGTGTAGAAGAGCTTAACACATACCTGTCGAAGCTATCCGAGCATCACGACATGCCCAAGATCGGTCCGGGCTAAGATCAAGAATCCGGGACACCAAGCAACGGGGAAGTGGAAGGCGGCAACATTGCAGGACAAGAGCACTGGAGAATCACATGTCACGGCGCAGTTTCATCGTGGAGAGGCTTTTTCAAGTTGCGACCCCAGCGCCTCGGAGCATGACACGGTACTATCCCTATGGCCCGCGAAGTTCTTTTCTGTGAAAAGGCCGACGAGCTGGTTAAAGAGAAGTCACCAACACGGAATTGGAATGCGTCCAAATGCTGGGCCTCTGGGACGTAAAGGTACGTTCTTGAGGTCATTTCTCTGGCTAGGACGCGATGAACTACTCTCCAACCAAGGCACTAACGATTGGTCTCTAGACCTCTTTTACCTGGGTTTTCAGTTGATCGAGCAGCTGCAAAACTACAGATCTTTGACCAGATAAGCTGAAGGCAGGTAAAGCCCACTGTCTACAAGAGGAGTTCTCGGGGGTTGGCCCGGTCAGGGCCCGGTCAGGGTATCTCTCAGAAACCTTCGAGGGAAGAATGATTCACAATCCAAATGTGGGCCATGCATATCATACCAAAGCGGGCTTAACAAACTGGAACAGAAGCACTTTGCAAGCTTTTGCAGCTCTATAAGATGCAGTTTTATAATCTACTAGAGATACCCATACATCATCACATTCCAACCACCTGCGTACCCTTGCTTCGACATATCCCATAAGGGCCCAAGCTGAAGTCTCAGAAGAAGTTACGTTGTCCCCTTCTTATTGTAGTATTTGGAACCTGCGACCTTGCAATTAGCGGACAGATGTTATGGCGTGGAGTGCTGTGCTCTAACTCACCAACTATGGCCACGCGGAAACCCCCTCGAGGCCAGCCATAGTTAACCTCGACGGCCGGCAAGGAGATGTTAGTGTTCCAAAAGGTGCACATGATCTCGACGGTGGAGGGAGGATTGTAGCAACTGGAGCTGACATTCCAGCTCGGCTCCAGAGTCGGGGAGCGCTGGAAAACTGGTCGGAGCTTCACGTCAGCAGGCATTGTTGGATCCCTTTGCGGTGGGATTTGAGACGTACACATGTTGAAGGAACGACATGCCGACGTAGCATTGCAAAGGGCCGAGCAATTCGACGGGTCGAAGGTGTTATAGTTACGCCAACCCAGATAGTTCGCATTGGGCACTTTTGATATCATTTCGTGTCAGTTATGGGACCTTTGGCGCAGAAGTGAAGTCCCCTCGTCCATCTAGACACCAGCTTCCGCGACGGTCATGGTACACGACTCGCAGGATTTCCTTGTACTCACTATGGGCGGCACTCCAGGTGCCATAGCCTGCAAAGGGGATGTTGGAATTGTTGTCGTACACTGCGTAGCCAGTGGGGATCGGGGCCGCGCTCGCAATAGCTCCATACGTGGGGTTCGCGTGGAGCGCTGACACTGTATCTGGTCTATGGGAACAGATGATCGTGAGCATCGTGTCACCGAGTGTCCCCTGCCCCCGAATCACCAGGAGCAGAATGAGAAAGGGATTGTGAGGACTGACGAGGAAGTTGGCCCATATCCAGACTCCTCAGGGTCACATGGTGCCGCGAGGGCGGAGTGTGGGGCGGCGAGTATGAGACCCAGGGCGATGAGGAGAGGTACGATGCCCACGCCGAGAAAGACAACGGCAGAGCCGTTGTTCTGACGGAGGAGGCGTGAGAACACCATGATCAAAGGTTGATGATTTGCTTATGCTTTGCTGGAATAAAATAGACTAAATCTTACTGGATGTGCGTCTCGGACCGTGACGAAGCAGAAGAGAGGAAAAGAAGATTCAAATCGAGTGTCACGCAGACGAAACTATTTATTATTCAACATTCAGCAACCAACAACCCTCGTCTATTGTTGCCCTCGTCTCGATTCGCGTGTACTACCTAGGCATCGTCAAAGCGGGCCACATCAAGCCAGCGTGAAGCTTGGTTGATTCAGTTCGACTGACTTGGCTCATCTTGTCTCCCAAAGACTTACCAAGGTGGGTAAAAGCTCCTCGAGTTGTGTGCGTAATTGATGGTGACGAAGCTGGCAAGATTTCTGTGTGAGCTATGTACAGCGAAATGACCATAGCATCATGTCAACAAGCCAAGTTGGAGACATGACCAAAGCAGGTTGACCAACGGCTAACTGCTGGCACGCTACTTCGATAGCCAAGGTCCCCGGAAATGCGCTTGGGACGCTGGTCGTAGGGCGAGCTACAAATGGCGCGCGACGGCCTCGCGCTGCACCCAGGCGATACATAATGTCAACAAGTGAGGAGACGGGACTTTGCCATGAATGGGGCGAGGAGACCTTTACCGAGCCGCAAGCTCGCGAGCCATGACCTTTGCCGGCCTCGCTTCACTTTGTGACATTATCAATGCACAGCGAGTGCTCTGGTTTTCATCAATGACGCGTTGAGGGCACGGCCGTGAAGGGACTGCTGGAGAATGAGCTCATTGCCGACACAAGGTCGCTCCGTCCATCGAAAGCAAGTGTGGGTTGAGGTACGTACACAGGCTCCGAGACAGTTTGAGGATTGATATGAGGATCAATAGTTAGCACTTGCCTCCAGGACCTCAAAAATTCCAGATCGAGCGGTCCACGATTCTTTCCGTCAACTGGGTAGATACACCATGTTGCATAGGAAGTCCATGAAAGATCGTTCAGAGAAGCCTACAAGCGTCCATGTTCACCCTGACAGTTTCGCTCACAGCCCTGAGCTGGTTTGGCCCGTACCTCTATTGAGATATTAGGCGAAGGGCTTTGGAAGCTTTGGACAAGACCACTGCTGTGCTAGCTCTGTAGCGGAGGCACGGTCAATCCCATCAATCGGTGTATGTGCGTCCAGAACAATAACGTTGAGGCAAGACGAGGCGAGGTATTATGGTGTAAATTCCCGAGACGTTGTCACATGTCTGAACGTCTCGGCCCTACGGGTGGTTTCTTTTCTCTTTCCCCTTTCTATACAGGTCATGATCCGCGTGGCCTTTTTGTTTCCCCGCTGGCTCTATTGCTCAACGCAGAATTTCCCCAAGTCAAAAATAAAGGAGTGGTCCGATACTGTTGCGCCGTATCCCGCTGTGCCCCGATGACGCTATGCAAATGCTGTGCAAGCTGCTAAATGGCAATGCTCGCCAAAAAGAACTTCAGTGTTCAAAACAAAAGGCCAACAATCAATCCCTCGGTCGTATCTTGGCGCTTGGGAGTTTGTTGTTCCCCTTCGCAAGCCTAGGGTCATGTATCCCTATCCCTCCACATCGGCTCATATTATCCTGGATTACAACGCCTCGAGGTTGAGGGAACTGTGTGGTATCATCTCGCAAGATACCATCCCAGCACTGTCGGTGAGATTACTGCCAAAATACAAAGAAGCAAACTCCTGCAAGTAGTCCGGCGGCGCCTGGGACGAATGGTCCTACAGCCGGAGCGGAATTGGTCTGCAGGCTTGCGGCTGGTCTAGTCGATGAGCCGTCCGTTGGCTCCGCGTCGACGTAAGAGAATGAGGTTGCCGTGACGACTGAGATGCCCCCATCTGCCATGGTTGATGTGAAAGTGGTAACCACTTTCTTCGACGACACATGGCTTGAGGTCTTGCTTGCGGCTGGAGTCACGGTCGGGCTCGTCTTGGATGTGTCCAGAGTAGTGCCTTGCGATGTTGCTGAGGCTGTAGAGAATGTCAGCATTCTGTCTAAGGCATAATGATGCAAGCCCTTGGCTCCAGCGCCAACAGTTCACAGGATGAATAGCCCAGATACTACGAGGTCAGAAGGGACAACGCTCAAGCCAGGAGGATAACTCCAAGTACGGCCTGGCCTGACACCAACGTGTCATGGGCGATGATGGTTGTGTCGACATACCGGGTGAGGTGACAGTCAACGTTGTGCTGGAGAAACTAGAGGATTCCCTGGAACTTGTGGTCTCCCCAGCACTGGAGGAGGACAGGGTGGCAGAAGAGGACGCAGGGGTAGCAGGTAAAGATGAAGAAGAGGCAGACTGACTTGCAGAAGTGACAGCCGTTGTTGTTGACGAGCCAACAGAAACGCTCCTCTGCTCAGAAGAAGACGAAGAAGACGCTGGGGTAGAGACAACTGGAGCAGATGCAGAGGGAGTAGTAACTTCGGACGTACCAGAAGAAGCAGCAGTTTCTGAGGGAGTGGGAGTTTGGATAGCTGTGATGGTCGCGGTGGCCTGGTCTTGCGTCTGCACGCTCGTCTGCACGACGGTCTGAACTGTCGTTTCAACGCTTGCAGACGTCGGCGTCGTGGCTGCGGTGGTTGTCGAGCTGGCCGGGGCCTGCACAGTGGTAGTGGCCACTGTAGAGGCCGACGAAACCGTTGTCACCGCAGTGGTCACGACAGCAGAGACGGTTGAGTTGCCATCCTGGCGTTTCGCGAACTGCGAATCTTGCTGTCGGTACCTCTCAGGCACATATTTCTCCAACAGCTCACGCAGGGACTCGGCCGAGTTGGAGGCTAGCAAAGACGACAGCGAGGAGTGCTGTACTTCAACAGCGGCATGGTCGACGTTTGCAGCGTCCTCATGGCAGTCTGCGCGACCCTGGTGAGCTGAGGCAAGGCCGAGGACGACCATGCAGCACACCAGCAGTGCCAGTAGTAGTTTCCGTCCAGAATCCATGGTTCGTCGTCCGCGTCGGTCGTTTTCCGGTACAGCTTGGTGGTGTATCTCCCTCAGGTTGTGCTTCTCCTGGATGTCCTTGGATATGTCTGCTCCGAGAGACTCGACATCGTTCGGTTTGGATGGAGCCATGGCGGCTGGGGGGAGGAGGGGGTTGAAGAAGGAGGAGAAGAATGGGGTGGGTATCGCAGGCAACACGACAGACGCCACCGGTGAGCAGTTGCAGGCGCCGAACGGAAGACGAGTGCCGCAGGAGTGGAACCGCCACAGGCGAGGAGGTGCTTTGGAAAAAAATAGCGGACGATCAGCAAGCGGCTTATCTTGGTGTCTCAACGTGCATGTTGTTTGGGGCCACTGGACATGCGGTTGCAGTCGTGCTGTGCGAATGGTGATGTCGATGGGTGGGCTTGTACGCCAGTAATAACGAGCGTGGCCTGCGTCGGGGTACGGGAGCGGGTACAGGTACAGGAGGAACTGGAACAAGAACTGGAGACTCTGCAGGCCTGTGAATCAACTTCCAAGGTGGACCCAGCTAAGCTCCAGGATGGTGGATAAGCGTTGCGCTGGCACTGCCCTGGCACCCAAGGTGTGCAGGTGTGCGGTGCAGTAGCTCGGGGGATGGCGATTAAGGAGAACGACCGACGGGTTCCTGGATGGGACGCTGGAACGCTGGGACGCTCGAGAGGACTGGACGAGACGATCGGGACAACGTCCGTGTCGACGAGGGTTTTGAGTTTGACACTCACAATACCCACACACAAGGGCAGATGGATATCTGGAGCTGGGTCTTGGTCTGGGCCTGGATCCGGGTCCGAGAAGCGAGAGAGGATTGCCAGTGGGTGAGTGAGTGGTGATAGAGAGTTGAACCTGTCGATGAAAATGGTCTTTTGGGCGGAGACGAGGCAGGTCAGCACAGTGTGGGTGGTGGCGGGTATCTTAGGGCATGTGCTTATTATTCTCTTCTTCTAAGGCAGAGAGACAGCTCAAGCTCAGAAATATCCACACCCGGCTTTGCTGAGTGACCGACTTAATGACCGACAGCAAACGTGCGTGAGAAGCAACATGCGAGGGGGGTAAGTTGGTGCATATAAGAACTAGGAAGAGGCCTGCCTCATCAATCGAGTAGCAAGTGTCTTCAGCCACCCGGGCAGCTCCTGCTCCTGGCAGCTGGGCACCGGGCTTAGGGCCGACGGCTGCAGTGAATGGATTCAATGGATAGCTCACCTAGTCTACGGTAAGGTGCGGCACGCAGTTACTGTGCGTGCGACCGGGCGACGGGTGGGTGGAGGAGGAAGGAGGCTGATGCAAGCCGTGCTGATCACTCCGAATGGACCGCATGGAAGCTGTTTTCAGGGATTACGATGACAATCCTACCCGAGACAGGGTTGCAAGGTCGACCCGATGCTGTTGTATTTTGTCTTGTCCGTCTCGCTACGCGGCGCTAGCATCGTACGGTAGACTACAGCTCAGAAACAGCGCTGGTGTTCCCAGGCCGGGCAAGGCCTGCACGGAATTACCATATTCTACCTAGGTACCTACCCTAGCCCCACCGTCACCTTCCCAACAGTCCTGGTGCACAGCAATCAACTAGCCTACTACCTAGGTACCTGCCAATGGTATGCAACAAGCTCCGGCAGAGGCCAGCCACGCCGAGGCAGCTTCACATGGGCAACTTCTCCAGAGGGGTGTTACAGTGCTACAGCATGCGGGATGGGATGGATGCAAGCCCAAGCTCAAGCTCATGCAGAAGGCTGCAGGAGGCGACATGCAGAGCAAAAACCTTGCTGGACTTGTCGCACCTCAGGATGAACAGACAGACCGAACTGGACAGAACAGCCCCCTTGCACCAGCTGGGCCCGCAGCCAGGCCCGCAGCCAGGCCCGCAGCCAGGCCCGCAGCCAGGCCCGCCTGGGGTCAATCAGCGAGCGCGTCTGTGCCATCCCAGCCTCCACCTGGACCTGGGCATCTCCATGGCTTGCATGGCCGCTCTCTCTGCTCGTCTTCCCTGCTTCTTGCAACCTTCCAAGACAGGGAGGCAGGGAGTAGTCAATTCGGTACTGCACAAAGGCCATCACCTTGTTCCGTCAAAGCATTCGTATCGATCCCGCCACGGTGACGTATCGAGCCACATCTTTCGGCTTGCCTGCAGGCAGATCACGTTAGCCATCGTATCGCATCGCATCGTACCGCAAAGCCGCGATGTGCTGACGAATTGGCCTGCGGGTCATGGCGAGATAAGCAGCAAAGTTTGGGTGTACGTTTTGCTGGCAATCGTCGGCCGTTTCAGCGCCTCCAAGAGCTGTTAGAGTGTGGCTCGTATTCAACAGGCGGATCAGCACCGAGCCTGTCCGGATAGGCACTGATTTGGCATCCTCACGCTTCTGCACGGTCTAATGTGGGCTCCAGCACGGTAGCGGGTAGCATCCAGAACTAAAACAGCCCGAGCAAATCAAGCCCACGGGATCGGACCAGAACAACACACGCTCTCACCACGGGATCTCCTCCGTCCGTGGCATTGAGCTGGTTATGTCCCTCACCTCATCAGCTCCAGCGGAATTCGCGACGACCCGGGCTCGAGAATACCGGCCTGGATATCCCACAGCGACAGAACATCTCGGCCACAGCGAGATGAAGGACCAGCGACCCTCCTTCGTTCGCGAGCTGATCATTATCTTGTCCAGTGGTGAAGCTTCTGCCCAGGACCACGATTCGTGAAAAGTTTCGGCTCTGTCCGTGAATGCTCCACTTGGGCGCACCGCGTCGCCGAGTCGGGAACGTCACTGGCTCTGAGCCTCATCGCAAGCCCCCCTGGTTCCTGGCTCGTATTTCACCTTAGGCCGGAACCACTGGGGCCCATTCGACCCAGAGCGGTGGGAACACAGCTACACAGTAGCTGTACAGTACACACGCCAGCTCTACGTAGTGTAGTCTGACACCGGTGGTATACTCACACCGTTTGTTCGGGGACAGCTGTGCTGGTTCGTGGCCACGCAACATACAGTCAGTATGATGGTGGTCCCACTGGTTATGACACGAACAGGACCGGATCATGTGCTCGAGAGGCTGCTGCACCATGCTCCACGTACACACGGAGTAGATTGCGTACTACTGCAGTCAAACTCGAACCCTCTCGAAAAGCAAGCGGCCTGAGGCTCTGCCCACACGCTGCTGGCTAATGACAGCCGCCAGCTACGGAGCAACTATTTTTGGTATACCGATCTGCAAGCCCCGAAGCCAGCACTGCTGCACAGTTGACACATTCTCCGGGAATGAAGACGGCGTTGCTTGTAGCTGTCGCGTTTAATACTAACGAACCCAACGCGCTGCTGCTGTCTTCTGAGCCGCAGTGTCTTAGTTATTGACTTGACCAGGCAGTCAGGTCAACAAAATATAGCGTTCAAGACTGACTGACTATGCGGCACTGAGCGTTGGGTGTAGTTTGGGACTGAAGTTGCCGCCGACAAATCGGGTGCTGCAGAGCCCGAATTCGAGAGAATACAAAGAAACTTCCGCATCCAGTAACAATTCAAGTCAAATGCTGTGATGACTCAACTTGTCCCCATGCAGGCAGAGAGAGAGCTGGAGCAAAAAGCGTTTCGTTTGCCCAGAGATCGGACCTTATCGATAGCACGGGGTCCCCATGCACCTGGCAATGCCAACAAGCTAAACCGGAATGATTGTCGCAGGGCTGATGCAGTGGATGGGCAGGGTGACAGGGTACGTACGTAACCTCCCAAGCAGCCCAAGGTTCCGCGTGGCATGGGTTTGTTGAATCTTGTGCCAGGTGAAGCAGATTACGCGCATGTGAAGACACCCAACCCACTCCACCAATCCCCAAACCTCCCTGGCTGCTCAACAACACAGTCCACCATACGCCGAGACGCACAACAAACCCACGTTCGCGGTCATACTCAGCCAGGTGCCAGGTGCCAGAGCTCATCTTCGCCCACGCCTGCTCACCCCTTGGGCCCCTCCGCTGTCCGGGACCCCCAGGCGCGACCGCAATCCCGGCCGAGCTCCATGTTGCCAATGACCTCCTAGCTTGCGCCCGCAAGTCACGCCATGTCCTCATCCCTCAACCCTCCCAGACCCGACCCTATAAACGTGTCGCCGAATGACGAGCTGGAGGACAAGGAGAATCTCAGGGCCCTCTCGCGATCGCCGCACCCGTACCTTCGTCACAAGTGGGAGCTTCTGGAACCGTCTGACAGCATCATCTCCAGGGCCAGCTCCATCCCCACCCATACCCCTGGGGATGCGCGCGACCAGCTCATACCCTCTCCAGCCTTCACAAAAGACTCCACACCCAACACCGACAGCGGCACCGAGGCCGACGATGAGATATTCGTGAAAAGACTGCCCGCGCCCAGGGCGCGACTGCACAAGGGACTCCGGGGAAGGCCCGAGCCGCCATCGGGGCTGGCCACCCCACTCCTGACCCCCTCGATCTTGGATGGAGACCTCGACATAAGCAGGAGCAAGGAGCGGAGAGCAGAAGAACAGAAGAGACAACGTGTAGAAAAGGCAAGACGTCAGAAGGAACTCACTAGGCGAACAACTGAGGTTCTGATCTTGTCCGGTCTGGGGGGACTTGTCATCCGCAACCCGGATGTGAGTCCGGTCGTCGCATCGCATCGAACCGGTTCGTGTACACTTGGAAAACCCGTGGCGTGGATTCTCGCTGACGTTTGAACAGAACTGGTCCTTCAAGGTGGACTCTATGCAGCACTGCTAGCGCTCTATCCCTTGCGCGCAGCGCTGTGGGCCTACACACGAGGAGAGCCATTGCGAAAGAGAATACCTCTGAGTATACCCTCGTCCTTCGATCCCGCCTCCCTCCTGTATCCGCCAATTCTACCGGTCCTGGTCTCCCTCCTCACGGCCGCAAACGTGAGGAACGCTCTCCTACCAAATCTCGTGCTCGGCGTCGCATCCTTGCCCAGGGCACTGATCCCAACCGCCAACGCTACGGAGACTTTCAATCCGCTGCATTGGCTTCTTGCAAGTCTGCCTCTTCTGTCGTCCGAGGCAAATCCACCATGGCCATCAGATCATGATCCGCGCCAGTCACAAATCCCTCGGGAAGCCCTCATTCTGCTTTACCCGTTGCACCAGACCTTATGCCTCATCCTTCATCACTTAACAACCACGAGTCTTCTGCCTGCAGAACTTCAACTACTCTCAATATCTCTTGTCGACATTCTCATCCTCTCATCTTCGCCACAGGCTGTGATACTACAGGCTATTCTTTGGATTGGGGGACTTGGGGTAATCATCCTTTGTGGACCCGCCATAAGATGGGGTATAGCACTTGCCAGAGTACCGAAATGGCGTTTCCGACGGGTCACTCCTTCTGGCAAGAAACCTTCAATTTTCACTTCGATATCAAACCTGTTCTCTCTAAAGAGACTCAGACTCGAATCAGGCTCGGAGACGGAGGACTCTGGGGGAGCGTCCGGGTGTACAACCGACGAGGATGACATCAAAAAGCCTCCAATCACCCGTCGCGCGTCAATTTTACAGCATGAAAGCGGCCTTGATGAAATGCAGGGTTTGAAAAAGGCGGAGACAATCTCCATGTCACCTGGAAAGAAAGCGCGGGTCGACTTCTCCAAAGATGCTGATGGGCTTGCTTTTCAATTACCCTCCCGACGGCATACACTCCCTTTTGTGGACAAGATCCTGAGCCGTTCTAAGACTCATACGCCATCAGGTCGGCGAAAGAGGTCCTCCTCATCGACAGTGCGAGCTTTCTTCTCCCTGACGCAGTCACAAGCCGCAACGAGAAAATGGATGTACGCTGGATGGCTCTACGTGGGTGTTGTCGCCATCATCCTTGGAGCTATTCGAACGCATGTCCAGTATTACTCTCTAGATGGCAAGGAACCCGTTGGTTGGGCACTAGGCTATCTTTTTGGTGACCTGCCGTGGTTCAGATTCCAGGTGGTCCAGGCGAATCTCGAACGGTGGATTTGCCTTCCGTTTCGGTCCCATGATGACAACAATTCATGTTCTCTGGGCTGGGTTCAGCATCTACGAGATGCCTCCATCGGCGAGGAAAACACCAGACTGGTACTCGCCGCCTACTGGGTCACTGTCATCGCTATCGGATTATTGGTTGTTTTCCGGCTTTCCCCTTTCTACGAAGTGGACACTCGTCGCAAGGTCTTCCACTTCATGATGGTAGCAATGTTTCTACCTGCGATTTACGTTGACCCGGCCTGGTGTGCACTGGCACTCGCCATTGTCCTCGCCATATTTTTATTACTTGATCTGTTGCGCGCAAGCCAGCTTCCTCCGCTGTCCAAGCCAATCACGAATTTTCTCCATCCTTACACCGATGGCAGGGACCACTGTGGACCAGTGGTAATTTCCCATATCTTTCTTCTTATTGGCTGCGCCATCCCCCTGTGGCTCAGCCTTGCATCCCTCTCTCGAACGGGTACTGGCTACCGAAGAGGCTGGGAAGTACCGACTCGCGACCTGAGCATGGTCGCCGGCGTCGTCTGCGTCGGTCTCGGTGACGCGGCGGCCTCGCTCATCGGGAGGCGGTACGGCCACCACAAGTGGCTCTGGAAGGGGGGCAAGAGCCTCGAGGGGAGCGTGGCTTTTGCAGTGGCTGTTTTCGTCGGCCTCTTGGCGGCTAATATCTGGCTCAAGATCGGCGCGTGGCCCATTACGTCTCAGCCCGAAGCCGAGGGGGCTCCGCACGGCTTCGACGCCGTGTGGACTGGGCTGCTCGGGTGGGACTGGCCGAGAGTGATTGGTGAGACGAGCCTGTGCGCCACGACGGCCAGCCTGACGGAGGCCGTACTCACAGGCGGGAACGACAATGTAGTCGTCCCCGTAGTCCTGTGGACTTGCGTCAAGAGCACGAGACTATGAGCAAGCCCAGTGATGAAGGCTCTGGCTCCCTGTCGCCAGCTCGTTTATAACGTGGCGTTCATCTAGCGCAAGAAGCAAGAGGAGAAAAGCAGTGGGACCGAAGAAACAGCATTGGCCTATGAATCTTCATGACGTGTGGAGCTCCACTGGGTCCGGATTAGATACCAAGAGAGTCTACAAGCTCGATAGATTATGCGTCGCAGAATCTACAATGAATGTATACAAGCAGTGCCTCGTGAAGACGAGCATTACTCGCTTGTCTCCCGTTCAATGGTCTCAAGATACACGCGCGTTACAAATGTGATGAACTCTGGCATAACTTTACAATTGCACTAGCTCTGCAAGCCCCTTGGCGTGATGCCATTCTGCCCCGTTCGTTCGGAGGCCAACCAGCACTCTGATGAGTCTTGAGATGCCTGGTGCAGTAGACCGGGCTCTACCAGTCCTCATGCTTGACGGTACAACAAATTAGCCCCGGAAGCTTTTGCATTTGTAGGTCTAATAAGATCAGTATTTGCCCCCCCCCCCCCCCCAAGGCTCCAAAGTTCCCCACCGCCACCAGAAGTGGTCAAGAGCTTAAAAGACAAAACAGATGGTAACAACCATAGACGCGAACAAAATCATCTCTCTGTCTCTGAGAATGCTTCCCTGTGAGAAGTCGATAATCTCAATACGCAAGAAGGCTAGGACTGTACCAAATGGACCCCGACTCTCATAGGAGGGTCAAAACACAAAAGAATGTGATGATCGGGGATGCCATTAATATTTTGTGTTGGCGTTGTGGTCACCATCACTTTTTGATATGCTGATTTATTTTGTCAGATGCAAGAGCCATGTATTTTCGCCCTTTTCCTCGACAAACATTAGTTGGCCTCAGCAGAACATCAATGTAGTTTACTGGCTTTGGCTAGCCCACCATTGCTTGCGCCCCGACTCTTGTTTCAATGTCTATAATCATTGTCGAGCTCTGTGTGAAGTCCAACATCCTTGAGGTTGTCTATGCCGATCTCTCCCATGCTATGTCTTGTGCCACGCACGACTTTCTACATAAGGGGGTTAACTATGTGCATTTCCTTGCCTGAGCCAACTTGCCCGAGACACGGCTCGCTTCAGCATGCACACCTTGCATCACATTACGACATCAAGTCCTCCAAAATGGCCTCTAGCTCCTCCTTGCGGAAAGGCAAGCTCAGCAGCTCTGTGCCCAACACGTCTTTACGGCTGGTGATCATCTGGTGGTCGTGGAATCTGGGATAAGTCAGTATACAGAAATCACTGGTGTATTTCCTGATCTGGCGTGATCGGGAAGGCAAGGAGACAGAAATAAAAGGCAACTCACTCCTTCAGAAGCGTCCTGAACGCCATCTCAGAACTGCAGATGAACTCCTCGACCGCCTTGTTGTACAGCATCCTGTACTCGACACCGGGGTTCTCTCCGCCCATACCAACGCCCTCGTCATCCAGCGCGACCAGGACTTCACCGACTAACAGCCGGAACAAGTTCTTCGCGTTGTCGGGCAGCGACTTGAGCACGAAAGCCACGCCATCCTTGCCGCCAACGCGCCTGGCCTTGCGACCGAGCAGCTCGTGGACCTCGTCGACAACCTCGAGCTCGGCGGCGCTGCGGCGGGCGAAGGTCGTGCAGTCGTGGAAGACGAAGTTGAAGGCCGAGCGCTGCCCGCTGTCCCACAGGAGTGAGAAGTCGGGCGTGTCGACCGAGCAGGCGAGCCGTATGCGCGGGTGGCCGGCGAGCTGGGAGAGGATGGTGTAGAATGATGACTTGCGGAGAGGTGGTGCGTCGGCCGAGTTGAGGATCAATGTGAGGGTGGTCTCCGATGAGGTGAGGAGGGAGAGAACGTCCTGGAGGAGCGCGACTGGGTTGCCGGAGGTGAGCTTATAGGATGGATCGACTGCGCTGCTGATGGTCGATAGTACCTCTCGGGTGCTGATGGATCGGACATAGCCATTCAGGATGACGATCTTGTGGTGATGGCCACTATAGACTTTGCTGTGGAGGTTTTTGGCAAAGCGGTGCAGAAGAGGTTGCTTAGATCCGTAACCGTATAGGCAGAGGTTGAAGCCCTCAGCTAACTCAAACTCCCACTGCCCAAAGGAGTCTGCGTGAATATCCTCCAAGAACTTGATGTCCGCATTGTGAGGGTCCCCCAAGTTCCGTAAGATGGAGAAATACTCATCATGGGTAAGCAGGTTCAGAGATGCCAAAGTATTGTTGGACGTCTTGGCCAGGCCGGGCTTGTTCTGGAAGAAGTACATCTCATGCGGCGGTAGATCTCGCGGCGGTGTTGGAGATCTCTTCATGGCCTCAGCCTTCCTCTTCCGGCCCCGAATGGATTTGGTCGGCGTCGTGGCGCTTCTGGCGTCATCTTCAACCCCTTTCTCTCCGCCGTCTCGGCCATCTCCGTCGTCTTGGCCATGTTTGCCGCTCCGGCCAAGTCTGCCGATCCGGCCAAGTCTGCCGGTGAGCCCATGTCTGCCGGACCGGCCACGTCTGCCGTCTCGGCCGTCTTCCTCCCCCTCTCTACCTTCCTCTTCCTCCGCCTCTGCGTCTCTCCCTCTCTCTTCTTTCTCTGCGTCTCCCTCATCCTCTGCGATCTCATCACCGCTAGACTCGAAGATCTCTCGCGCAAGGCCCTCATCACCAGCCTCGTCATCGCTGGTAGCATCATCACCAACCACACGGTCGATGAGAGCCCGGGCACTTTTCCGGCGGGCCGACCTGTCGGCAGCTGTGCGGCGGCTCGGCGTGTCGATACCGCTGGTACCACTCGTCCTCGGCGACATGTGGGACTTTGTCTTGGAAGACGATAATATTGGCCCTCTGGTTGAGTCCGTCACACCAACACTACTCTTCCTCAGTGGCGTCTTCGTCAGGGGCGTTTCTGGCCTTGTCTTGGACAACGTTGGCTTTGGCCCTCTGGGCGTAGAAACCTTCGCGCCGGCACCTCTCTCGCCGACATCTCTCTCGCCGACATCTCTCTCGCCGACATCTCTCTCGCCGACATTTCTCCCGCCGACATTTCTCCCGCCGACATTTCTCTTGCCGACATTTCTCTCACCGGCTCCTGTCTCCCTTGGCGGCGATTCAGGCCTTGTCTTAGACAAGGTCGGCTTTGGTCCTCGGGGCGTTAACTTCTCCACGCTGGCACCACTTTCGCCGGCACCACTTTCGCTGACACCACTTTCGCTGACACCGCTCTGGCCGGCACCTTTTTCGCCGGCACCACTCTTGCCGACACCACTCTTCCTTGGCGGTGTCTTCCTTAGCGGCGTCTCGGGCCTTGACCTGGACAACGCCGATTCCGGCTCTCTGGGAGTTGATTTCTTCACACCGACACCACTCACTTTCGCGGGAGTCGCCGAAGCCTTGGCCTTTGGTGGACGCCCCCGCCGGCCCGGCGTCGATGAGGCAGCCGCGACGGGCTCTGCGAGCTCATCCTCCATCTCATCGTCATCTTCGTCGCCCCGATTCTCCGGGTCGCTCACTTCGAACGCATAGACATCATGCGAAGTCACGAGACCGGCCTGCCTCGAGATCTTGCGGCGCTTGGACGGGGTCGGTGGGGCCGCAGCGTCCGCTACTTGAGGCTCCCCTGATCCAACTTCCCTCCTGCGCTGGGAGCGTGTGCTGCGACTCTCCCTGTTGACGCTTGCGCTGGCGCCGGCGCTTCCGGATGGCTTCGTCGGCATATTGGGATATGCAGTTTGTCAACACTTCCAACGTTCATGACGCTGAGTGTGGCGACTCGAGAATATCCCTTGTTCTGAATCGCTCTACGCGCTTCTTTCACGCGTCGCGCCAGAGCACGCCGCAGTAAGGCGGCACGCGGGTGGCACGTGGGTGGCCCCAGCGCCAGGGGCGCTCGGGCCAAGCCTTATTTCAACGTCGTCCGACCTCGTCCATACAATCCAGCCAACCAATCCAGGGACTTGAACGACAAGCAGACTTCTTCGCCTCTCATTCACTCTCGCAAATCCCACAGTCTTCATCATGGGGATGAATCTGAACCTCTCAGCCTCCTTGAATATTTTCAAGCTCCTTTCAAACCCTTCTTTGTGCCTACCTCATGCCGCCATATCCACCTTCAGGGACATGCCAATCCCTCTAGACTCAGCCTTCAAACAGAAGGGCGTTAAGGTCAATATCAAGGCGGTTGTGCTTGACAAGGACGACTGCTTTGCAGTCCCAGGGACCAATGAGGTCCACAAGCCATACAAGGTACCACCGCATCAGTGCTCTTTCGATTGCAATAATGTGGACTCCGGCTGACCATGAGTTAGGAACAATTTGAGGCGCTGAAGGCTGCATACCCAGGGCGACGCGTTCTGATCGTGTCCAACACGGCTGGGGCCCTCAGCTATGATGTCAAGGCACAGCTGGCCTCAGAGCTTGAGAAGGCTACAGGCGTGACAGTGCTTTCCCACCAGACCAAGAAGCCTGGCTGTGGTTCAGAAATCATGGAATACTTCCACAGGTACCCTGAGACCGGTGTCACCAGCCCTAGCCAAGTCGCCATTGTCGGTGACAGACTCTTCACAGACATGATGCTCGCCAACACCATGGGAAGCTATGGCCTCTGGATCAAGGACGGCGTCGTCCCACTCCAACAGAAAAGCATTGTGAGAGCTTTCTCCTCGCAGCCTCCGCCTTGTTCAGTGGTGCTGACTGTAGACTTAGTTCTCCAGGATGGAGCAGAAGCTTGGTCCATATCTCCTGGCCCGAGGCTACCAACCACGGAGCCCAGGCAACCCATTTGAGTGAGTCGGACCGAACTGAGGATAGCCAAGAGCTGCGATGTTAGATGTCCCTTTGATCACCCCGGCTGCTGCTCTTTGAAGGTTCTCAACTGGGCTTTGAGCGCGGGCCTTGCCTCAATCCCATGGGCAGCAAATAATGGGAAACTCGGTAATGGCCCATACCCCAGGGTGGTGGTGAGGTGGCCAGCATGCTCCGGATGGCAATGCCTCCCTCACGTCACCACGCCTCTCTGCTTCATCCTTCTCGTCCGAAGAGACGGTCATGCAGTGACACTCGTCTTCCCTTCGCGAGCGATTGCTGGTTCCCTTTCCCCGGGCTTTGAGACAGCTCCTGTTGCAGTCAGTCCTGTCACATCGCGATTTGGTCCTTGTTACCCAACAAGCTGGTCAGCTTATTCACGACATCTGTTGCCATTGTGTCTATGGTTGTAGGTGCTGAACAATGCACTAGCAACGGCGGTTCAGCCTATTAATAGGGGATAATTCCGAAGCACCTTCGAGGGTGACCCCCGTTCCACCCTGGCCAATTGCACCCCGCCGAGGGCACCCCCTCGTTCCACCAGCATTCAACCAGGCGCTGCGCAGCACCTATGACATCGTGGGTCCTCGGCCGGGCCAATGAATCACTCCGAATCCACTGCTGCTTGCGGACTCATTTTCGTGGTTGACAATACCTCTCGAGCCGGCGAATGAATCAGACCCGGGGGTGACTATCCGCAGCACGTCCGCCGCCATAAAAGCACAACTCCATCTGGGACACACATTCCTTCAGACCGTTTTCTTTACCCAGCAGCGTCTTGTGAGACTGAAACGCTCGAGGCAATCTCAACACCAATTACGGCTCCATTCTACCAAACTCATCCCTTTGCAATATCGCCGTGTTGTCAGACTGAAGAACCAACCTCAAAGCAATCTAAACATCGTCAAAATGGTCGGACGAGTTTGGTCTGACGATGAGGAAAGGGTGTTCTGGAGAACCGCAGCCCGAGAGTATGAAGTCGGCAAGGGTTGGGGACCTGTGATTCCCGTCATGAAGGCCGAGGTGATGAAGGAGACCGACACCCAGACCCTTCGTCGGAAATACACGACAGTCTGCCTTGGTAAGTCAAGTGAATAGAAGACCCTATGTTGTGCTGGCCAAAGTTGCTAATCTAATGAGCTACAGGCGAGCATTATGACCAGAACTTTAAGCACCGAAAGTTTTCTCCTAAAGCTCAAGTCTATGTGGAGGAGTACGACGAGTGGTTCGCCGCACGCGCAGCTGCCGCACGCGCAGCTGACTGTTAGTTCTTATGATAGCATCTTTGCGACTGACTTTGTAATGTGCTGACACATTTTACAGTCGATGAGGCTGATGAGGTCGAAGAGGCTGATGAGGTCGAAGAGGTCGAAGAGGTTGATGAGGTCGATGAGGCTGATGAGGTCGACGAGGCTGATGAGGCTGATGAGGACGTCGTGGAGGCTATAATGCCTCACAACCAACCATACATCGTCAACCATCAGAGCAGCGGCCAGAACGGCCAGAACGGCTTCCCTTGTGCCCAGAACGGCTTTCCTCAGGCTCAGAACGACATCATCAACTTTCTCATGAACCAGAGTGCTCAGAATGTCAATCTATACCTCGAGGCTGCCAACAAGACTGCCGAGGTTGCCAAACGGTATGCCGAGGTTGCCGAAGAGAATGTTGAGCTCAAGAAACAGACTGTCGAGCTCAAGAAACAGAAAGTCGAGCTCGAGGACCAGATTATCGGGCTCAAGAACCAGAATGTCGTGCTTCTTAGCCAGACTACCATTTTCGCCAACCAGCATGACAGCCAGAACGACAGCCAGAACGACAGCCAGAACGACAGGTTTTTTGGCCCGAACTAGAATTATCCAGTTTGCGGTTGACAAAGGAGGCATGAAGAGATCAGCATGAAGTTTTCCTTGTCTCTGGAGACAGGTGCGACGAGCTCTGAGTGGTCCTTAAAAGGGCCGCATGAGGGGGCCATTTGGCCAAATAGTCATACAACTTGAGTCAAGACTGCTTACTTTTCTATCGTGACTGGATTGTGCTCCTGATGAAATGCTTCTTCGCAACGAGATCTGTGTCCTGTCCTGCCATGTAAACCGTCTTCGCTATTGCTGCAGAGATTCCAAGAACAAGTCACGTCTTCGTGCGCCTGATTTACACGCCTTGCCCATTATAATGATTTGGCCTAGCTATTTATAAGTGTATGGACAGTTGTAAAACTCAAGGTAGAATGTTCCCAAGACTTTTCAGCTCGTCCACATCAACACAGTCCACAGACTGCTTCGTCAAACAGGACGAGTGGGACCAGAGGCGCGAGCCCCCAGGCCGTGGCAGCCTGTCATCGAGAAGCTGTGCGTTGGAGCTCCTGACGCCACCTCCCACGATGACCTCGACACCCTCGGCGGCGGCAGCGTGAATGACCCGGCACAGCACGTCTATGTTGTCGACCGCCGAGCCCGGGCCGCCCGAGGTGAGCACTCCATCGAACCCACATGCCTTGACAGACCGCAGTGCCTCGCCCACCGAGGACCCGCCGCTGCCCAAGACCTCGTCAAACGCCCGGTGGAAGACACACGTGAAGGGGCTCGCCAGCCGGACAAGCTCCGAGTTCCGGCCGGCGTCGACAAGCAGACCTCCCCCCGCGCCGTCCCCAGCCCTCAAGATCCCGAACACGAAACCGTCGCCCCTTTCTGCCCGCAGGTACCCAGAGTCTTTGAACACCTGTATGTCCCGTCTCATCTCTACAAGCTCGGCGGCGGAGTAGATGAAGTCGGGACCCTCGTCTGGAGGGCCACGTGGCCTGATCATGATCCTCAGCGGGACGGACACCGCCGACAGACTCTGCACATCGGATAATTCAGGCGTGAGGCCGCCCTTGGGGTACGAGCCCGCGCGGTTGAGCTCCAGGCGGCCTGCTTTCGTGAGGGCCACTCGCGCTGAGGCGGGGGAGAAGACTGGGACTTCAAGATGAGCCATTGCTCGTGGCACGTGTGCGAAGAGCGAATGGGCAAATGACAGATTCGTTGGATTGTTCTCCCTCTTCCGGGAATCTCGAGACAGCTGGAGACCTCTGTCAGTCGATTGAATCTGTGGTCGTGTTGTGGGGAGCGTTGGCAGCTGTCGGGTTGGCGAGGGACAGGGACTCGATTTCGCGACGCGGGTTTGAGCTGCGCCTGGCTGGGTTGCAGCGGGCTTGGGGAGCTCCTGAGCCATTCCCCTGCTATGGAAACCCAGACACTTCCAGGAGCAACGTGAACTTTTCTGTACATCAATTGAGGCGGAAAAGTCCTATTTAATTCCTCCATTATATTAGGACCCATTAGCCAATTGCCCATAATTCAAATTGGCGATTCACTATAATCCACGTTTCTGGTTGCCGCAGTATGGTGTACTGCCGGGCAGAAGATCGACCAGAGCCGGTACTGACCTCCCCAGACTAGAAGCTTATGTGTGAAGGTAAGTCACAAAATCCCTATATCATGCCCACGGCATGCCGACATACTCAGAGAACAGAGCTTCATGTCCCTATACGATAAACATCTTCGCTGCAGGGTCAATGTCCGAAGCTGAACCCGCTGCATTGAGCAGATTATTCTATCTATCGAGTCTACATGGAATCAGATCTTCGTTGCACTCTTACAGTCAAATCAACCCACCCACGTTATTCTATACTCATCCACGGACTGGGACCTCTATGCTATTATATTGTCAGCGTTCAATTGCCTTAGACTTAATAGTCCCACTCGGCATCGATCTTCTCCCAGTTGTCCAAAAAGCCCCTGAACCACTTCACACCCAGACCCGGGTCCAAGGCGCCCGTGGTGGCTCTAATCGAGTGCATTGAAAGTTGCGGCAGTCCTGCATCAACCGCCTTCACGCCCAACATAGAGCTGAGACTGGGACCGATGGTGCCGCCTGACCTGGAGTCGTTCCTGATCATAAAACGCTGGTTCGTGGTTCCGCTCAATTCCGCCACACGGCTGCAGATTGCCGTGCTGACACTATCCGTCGTCACTGTTGAGATTTGTTAACGATCTGATACGGTGCTTGAAGTGGTGAATCCTGGCAGCTCCATAGAAAAGAATGAGAGCAAGGCAAGAGATACAACAAGAGAGATTAAAATTATACGTACTGTGTCCGTTGCTGTCTGCGCAGATTGTTACTCCCACGTTCAGCAGAGGAAGATGATCACCCTCGTACCGCTCAAGGAAGTTCGGATTTGCAGCATGTGTGACATCAGAGGAGACGAGGAACGAGCGCGCATAGGTCTGGCCGACGACACCTGGCCCAAAAGTCTTGCCCGCGCTGGAAGAAAGTGACTCCACGGTGCGTTCGATGACTGAAGGGAGGAAGTTGCCCTTAGCACCTTGACGCAACAAGCTGCCAATCTCCTCGTCGTCGAAAAGAGCCACAAGCTTGATGCCGCTATCGGACGGAGCGTGGTCGCCGTAGAGCAGACCAGTCAGTGCCGCCCATGAGCAGAGCTTGTCGTCGATTCGTCCCGCAGAGATGAACTCCTTATCCATGCCGGAGACGGTAGCAGGCTGGAAGTCGAACAGCTCGAGCTCCCAGTTGACGATACTGCTGTAATTCTGGGGCTTGATACCCAGTTCTGAGGCGATAAGCTTGACCAGCTTAGGAGGCTGGGAGGATGCAAAAGTGCCCGCCTCTCCAAGGGCCTCTTCTGGCGAGGAAGACTCGAGCCCAATCACAGGGACAGCCTGCGTCTCCTTGTTCTGCGCACCTATCATTCCGACGCCGAAGTGAGGAGCCAAAGTCGGGATCTTGGCGATGGGCCAGTCCAGCTTGACCAGCTTGGCGGCTGTCTTGCCTGTCTCCGGGTCGCGAAGAATCACACGGCCGCCAATGGAGAGGTCCCGGTCCCACCAGGTCTCATTGAGCGCCCCGGCGTAGGGGGCAACCCCCAGCTGCAAATACCCGGCTTTCACGGGCTTCTTGCTGACGGGCTTGAGCTTGGCTGTCAGAGCGTCTATGTGACCTGCGACGATAGCCACGCCGTTCCCAGGCTTGTAAGCCTCGCCGACTACGAACGCTGCGATGGTACTGCCGTTGCGCGTCACATAATACTTGCCACCAGGCTTGATTTGATCGGCCCAGTCATCCCGAGGCGGCAGCTGGAGGTGAGCTTGTCAGTCTTCTTGGCCTCCATTGTGTGTCGGACGGAGCGGTGGCCTACCTCGGTGAAGCCCACAGCAGCCAGCTTTTCCTTGAAATAGTCTACAGCGTGGAAAACAGTGGGGTTCTCAGTCAAGAACTGGACAAAAAGCTTGGTGAAGGCCTCGGGTTTCAAGGACCTGAGATGGCAGATCTTGCAGGATGGGCGGTCGAGAAGCTTGTAATCTTGGCCGGACTCTGCCCTGACGGCGTTTTGCTGCTGCTGCGGGGACAGACCCAGCATGCAGCCTCTGCATACTTTGTTCTCGTTCCTTGGGGCACGCTCCATCTCAGCGAGGATGAAACACTGTGCCTCCCTAGATAGCTCTCGCGCCGGCGCGAGAGAAGAAGCATCCATCGCGGTTGAAGCAGAGAGCAGCGAAGCAGACGAGTCCTGGTGACGCAGAGGGAGCGATGCGATGCTTCGTGTCATCTCTTGGCTTATATGGAAGGAGGGTCAGTTCGGTGGAGTGAGATGCTATCGGTGCAGTTGTCGTCGGGGGAATAAACACATTGGCGACTTGCCGGGGTGGAAGGGTGAATGCTGTCATCACCTCCAGCCTGTCGTGATCATGACCGCCGCTTATCGGCCTTATCACAGTGCCGCGGCAACACGCTCGAATAGGAAGGAGATGCCCACTGTTTCTCCTAGAGGATCCAACCCGGCGCCTCTAAACAGCACCCAACCTCTGGATTTATTAAATGACCACCTGAATCCTTTACTTAGCCGTCTTAGATCACTCCCATGATCCACCTGATCGGGAGCTTACACTACACAAAGATTCTCCCCTTCAATTGTGCGAATAGACGGCAGTGGAATAACGGCACACAATCATCACGGACCCTACTACATCCTCATCTGCTCTACTTGGACGGTGCCGTACAGCATTTTGCACATGCCCTTCGTTGAGCTTACCCTTGACCACCCATCCCTCATCTTTAGCCGAGCAGATGACCTCTGCAGGTCAGGCGGTCTGAGTCTGAGGGTGGCATGACTCGATGATGCCGAAGTGCATGCGACTCTGCAGAATGCCCGAGAAACGTGCATAAACGGGATCGATTTGAATCTGAGGATTGAGATGTGCCAGGCAAAACAAAGGAAAGTAAAGCAGTCAACCCATCTTTGGTGTTGATGCACATCTTCGCGTGCCTGGGGAGCCTGAAAGCGGACACAGGGGTGTCAAATGACTCCACCTGCCTGAAAGAGAAGCTCTTGCTTACGTTGGTCTCATTTCATTGGAGCTCTCTCTTGCAGTAGACTACTATTGCATGTAGGAGCCTCCTGGTAAGGGACCGTCTCTCCTCTTCCCCAAAATCATTCTGCTATGACACTCAATCTCTATGTTACTCTTCTCCATGGATCGATACGGTGCCATCTCACCAGTCACGACAATCAGGCAATGCCTGCACGTCCAGGAGTCAATGTGAATCCTATCCCTCCCTCCATGCTCTGCAGTTACTACAAGAAGCCAGCCTGTTCCCCGGTTCAAAGCAACCATTGACAAACGCGAGTCGTTGAACTAGATCATTTGCCTCTATGAATACCGTACACGCTACTTCGCTCACATAGTCTTGAACTTGCCTCCTTTCACTGCTCCGAACCACCGATTGTAACCGCACTCAGCCGCGTCCCACTCTCGTATCAACACGTACTGCACCATAATGCTTCAGGAATCGGCCCCAGATAGGTCCCATCTTCGCCATCTCCCTGTCAATCTCCTGATTTTCCTCGCCCATAGCAATGGGCCAGAGGACCCTGCCCGCTCCGTCCTCCCAGCCAAGCGGCCTCTCGCCACCATAGGCCTGCTCATACTCGGGAGCTGCACTCATGTACCCCGGATCAACTGTGTTCATGCAGACTCTGTATTTTTGCCATGCATTAGAGGCCTCGGTTTCCGTGATCATGTTAAGACCAGCCTTGGACATATTGGTGTGGACGTGTTTGCCGTTCTTGGCCCTGTGTTTGGCACTGACTTCGAAGATACCCTCGCGGGAGGACACATTAACAATATAGCCGGCCTGTGCCTGCCTTGAGTCATCCTGCTTGCGATGATCCATCATGGGAAGAAGTTCTCGGATCAGGATGAGTGGGACAAAGGTGTTGATACTATGAGCCGTGATCACGTCCTCGTAAGGGATCTCTGACAGTGATTGCACCCAGGAAGATGGCTCTGGCGGTTTGACGATCGTCCCGGTCGTGGTGCCATTCTCTTCCGTGACGTGCTGACTTAAGGCCGAGCCTTCGAGACCGGTCATTTCTGGATCCACGGGCTTTGCAGACACCTCCTCCATGGAAACCCTGCCCTGAGCATGACCATCAGAGTCTGCCTCTCCCAGAGCATTGTTCGCCGCCGCACCGCGCCAGACTCTTGCTTCATAGCCACCCGAAACTAGCATGGGCATCGCGTCGCCTTTCAAGAGAACCTCACGCGCTACCGCTGCCTCTTCCGTCCCCACGCTGTCGGTCAATGTCTGCGCGGCGTTGTTGATCAGAATATCCAGCCCGCCTCCCCACTCCTGGAGTATGGATTTCGTCTGCCCAACCAACGCGAACGCATCGCTTGCAGTACGGAAGTCGGCTCCGGCCACCCGCAACCGATGCATCCAATTCGCAGCATCTGGCTGTTCCCGATAGCGTGCGACTGCGTCCCTCGGATACCGGGTCGAGGCGATGACAGATGCGCCGCAGCGAAGCAGACGCAGGGCCGCGTGGAACCCAAGATTGACTCGGGCGCCCGTGACGAGGGCTGTCCTGCCCTCGAGGTTCAGGTTGTGAGGCAGGGAGGCGCTAGACCCCGCGAGATTGAACTCGCCACAGGGGTGACACATTGCGGCAAATATCTTGTGCCTCTTTTGGATGCGCAGACGGCAGACGTAGCAGTGAACCTGCTCCCACTTGTTGGACTTTTTCGACGCGGTGGCTGTGACATACTGCCTGGTAGTATCATCAATACCCTCCTGATCAGGTGTAGCATCACATGCTAAAACATTCCCGTCCTCATGTTCTGGCAGCAGCGGCGCTTTTGCAAGGTGACGTCTGAGCTTATGGACCGCATCTTCCCAGTAAATCTGCCTGACTGCGTTGTCCACCAGCTCGGGCCACATGATCAAGGCTACTTGCTGTGTGCGTAGCGACGAAAACGAAGGCATGTATAGCGCGGTCAAACTGGGGAAGACTGTCCTGTTTGTTGCATCCTGCTTCGAAAGTTCAAAGTCCGCCAGGAGTTGCTTGGCGATGACCTTGGAGTCTTCGCTCTCAATGAACTGGCGGTAATCGGCGGGCTCTAGCAGAGGCCTGGGTATATTTGCCCGAACTTGGTGATCGCTCCACCAGACGCATCGCAGTAGAGAATGCAGCCAGTCGAGTTCTGCCGCAGAGCTTGGGTCGGCGCGTCTGTCGTTTGTGCGCACGACATGCCTCACTTGCATTGTCTTCTTGTCTCGGACACAGCGAGCCTCGGGACTTGCGTGTCCGTCATGTCCGTGTATGTACCACAGGCCCTCCACCGCCCGCCTGGCATCCTCGAGCAGTCTTCGAGGATACGGCGAAGATCTGCTCGCCGTGAAAATTTGCAGTGCCTTGTCGGTAGGTATCAATACTGGATGTGAGTAGCGGAAACGGTACCAGTCCATCCCGTTGGCCCTGCGAGCTTGGCGGTAGAGAGGCGTCTTTGCGCGTATCCGATGGGCATCAGTTCGTAGACCATCCCCAATGTGCTTCACATTGTTTCTTGGGGCTGGGTCTTGAGGCCCGATGGGCACCTTGAGCCAGCCGGGACACCGGTCGTAAGACTCAGCCAGCCACAGAAGCTGCTCTGACTTGACTTCATTGAGTCTATTGAAAGCGTGTATGAAACATGGGAGGAATGCTTGAAACTGGGCTGCTGACCAAGTCCCAGCGCATTCACGTAGCATGGATGAGTTGCAGGCGTGCTCATACAAGACGCTATTCATTGGTGAGTGAATCTCGGGAATATGGCCGTCGGTGATGGTGCCAATCGCTTGCAGCACATCAGTCGGCACGAAGAGGCAAATGGCGTCCAACAGTCCCTTTGTCAGGCACAACCCATGCACATCATGCTGATCACGGATTCCCAAGATCTGTTTGAAGCCCAGCACAAAAGTCCTCTCAAGTCCATCGACGATTTTAGGACCAAAACCTGGTCCATGGGCGCGAAAGAGCTCATCGGAAGAGAGGCTGAGGTCGGAGTTGTTGAAAAGCGTGACTTGCTGGACGTGTTGGCGGTTCCACATCCATGCGAACTGGCTGAGCGACTTCCAGATGCGCTGCGGCCGTCTGTCTTTGACACGGAACACGGTCCCCCAGGACGCACTCCCCTCGAGAATTTCCCTCAGACGTGACGTGGGCGAGTCGGCTGTGGGCGTAGTAGCGAGCTGAAGAACGCGACGGAGGCTGAGATCCTTCAGAACTGGTTCGACAAGCTCGACGGGCAAGCCGTCCAGTCGGGCTGCAACTCGGACGATCCGCTGTGGAACTAATGCCTCCAGCTCCATGGCTATACTATTGTGTAGAATTGAATGTTGAAGCTCAGTATCGCATTATCTTGGAAATTTTCGTGCCAGGGTTTTATATCTTTCTGTGATGGTGTTTGTTGACTGCCCAAGTGTCTAGGCAGCAGCATCCCCGAGATTCGCTTGGAGTCAGCATTGGTGCGCATTTGCTCACAACAGGCACGGCTTACCCACTTCGGCCACCACCCATACCAAAACACCCGCAACTCAAAACCAACATCGCCTAATATTTGCACGAAATCTTTCAAGTGCCAGTGTGACTGTTCCCTCGGTCAAGCACACAGTCATCGCCGCCAGAAGAGTGGACAATCAAAGGTGAGGCAATGCAATGACTAGACACCCTAGTAATAGCTTGGCCATTATTGTTAAATAATGGCGACAGGAGGATTCAGGGTTGTGCTATCAATCTGTGATTTGAGAATTGGAACGAGGAGACTGTTACAGCCCAGGTGCCACCAGAGAAGGATGGTCGCTCCCTTCCTATCAGCCAGACCAAATTCCTACCTAACATATCAAGTAAATGGATGTAATAGGGTTCGCTCGCCTCCAACAGATGAACGAGGCCTGTTTCCCGTTTCAACTTTTGATTGACCAGAGCAATCTCAAGATGAGCTTCATAGATAGGGTGTGAGTTGCTCTTGAACCCATTTGTACAGTTTTTCCTGCAAGTCGTGATTCTTGCTAGCCTTCGACCCTTTCCCAGCAAGACCAATTGGCCCGTAATATTCGCCACTCTTGGCGTCTGGGCTCACCGACGCCCAAATTTGGGACAGAGCGCCTTTCTCGACAGGCGTGGCAAAACAGATGGCCGCATACAAAAATGGCCTAAGAAAAAGGCCAGTCGAATTGTGGTGCAGATTGGTAGACACCATACCAGGGTGTACCGGAATGATCTTGACATCACTGTGTCGCTCAGCCATAGCACTGGCATAGTGTGTGACAGCCAACTTCGATTGAGTGTAGCGTGCGGTCGTGTTGCGGTGGGAGATAGTCGTCTTGAGCTCTTCGAACTGGTATACGTCGCTGGGTACAACGTTCTCGGAGGCGGACGACAGCATCACCACGCGAGCTTGAGGGTTGATCTTCCCCGTTCGCTGGACTAGAGGAAGTAGAAGCTGGGTGAAAAGAGCAGGGCCGAGAACATTGGTTCCGAACTGGATTTCATAACCATCTTCCGTGAGGCCCTCGGGTGTCACTGAAGCATTTAGTGTTAGCTACTAAAGCACTTTGGAGAAAGATTCCATGCGAGAAGGGAGCGGATTAGGACATCAGATACCTATATCCTGCTTCACCATCAAAGGCTGTCGCCTGGTAAAGGGCTTGTGAAGAAATAGTGTGACAGAATACAAATATGGCAGGTGTTTCTTCTCGGAAAATGTGGAACTTTATATTGAAGCTACTTACTCATGATGCCGGCATTGTTGATAAGAATGTCCAGCCTTGATTCAATGTTGAGGAATGTTTCAGCAGCAGACTTGACGCTGGCGAAAGACGAGACATCGAGTTTCAAGAAGCAAAGGGGTGATCCATCTGGCTCCGACTCTTCGAGCTGGTCTATGGCGGTCTCTGCCTTTTCTTCAGACCGTGCAGCGAGGTAGATCTTTTTGGGTTTATTACGGCGTAGTTGCTTGATCGTCTCGAGCCCCAAGCCGACGTTGCCCCCAGTTACTATAATGACCTGACCACTGAGGTCTGGTATATCTGAGGAGGTGAACTTGACGCCGGCCATGGCTCTGAGTTGGGGAAATTGACTGACGATGAGATGTTTTGAAATTCTGAAGAATCGATGTAATTGAAGATGAGAGAGATAACGATTGTTATTGAAATTTTTCTCCGTTTCTCTCGCACATCAGAGGAGAAGTCGACTTTATATCGACTCCGGGGCATACTATTCTAAGTCATCTTCACGCCGCGGGAATCAGGAAGCGCCCGGATTGCCCATTCCGCAAGTCAAGACTCAACAGGGATGAGTGCTCATGCACAATACTAGTGACAGACAGGGGGATAAGCAGGTCGCAGATCAGGTTCCACAATTTAAGGTCAAAAGGCTATACCAGATAGAGCCAAAATCGCCGGGATCCCCGTCCCAAAAAGCGCGACCGGGGGCTAAGCAAGTGGCATATACTAGGAGTTCCGCTCGGCCTGGGCTTAGACTTTGACATTTCAGCCTCTCCTGACTTGAACACAGCCGACGACGTACAATCACGACCATGGAAGCGACGGCACTACCAGAAGCCTGGGATGCGGGAGACGATTGGAGAGGGGTCACAAGCACTCAGGAAAGAAGGAGGCGACAGAATCGTCTTCATCAGAGAGCACATCGTGAGTAGAGACAGGCACCTGCGCGGGTTGTCCCTGCAAATTCGAGCATGGCATGCTGATATGCAGCAGGAAAGAAGCGACTCGCAAGACTGCTGGCCGAGAACGGCATTAGTAGCCAACCTGAGGTCAGTTCCGCAGATGCGCTAGTATTGCATGTCCCAGACGAGCAGCATCCAACGGCCGAGGACCGTGGCGTTGTCTGGCCCATGTCAAATCTCCACCAGCTCGCAAACTTGTTGCAATTATTCAGCTGCTCGGGCCTTTCGCGGAATCCACAGATCTCTCAGCAGATCCGAGACTTCGTGCAGAAGGCCCAAGTCAACTGGACCCTCAACCGACCCGTCATCCGCGACCTTCCGACCCTCACCCGCCTCAACGCATTTGATGCGTTGGTCAGGAACGCTTCCATTCTTCAGATCCCGGTTGAGTGTCTAGAGACGGACGATTCTAGTTCACCGTTTAGCTTATGTACCCCTGCGTGGCAAGCCACGCCTGCAGAGTTTCCCATGCATCTGCGGCCCACACAACTTCAGCGAGCTGTGGCGCATCATGCCTGGCTCGATCTATTTCCCTTCCCCGGTTTGAGGGACGGCATTTTGCAAGGTATCAACGAGGGGTCCATAGACGAGGATCGTATATGCGAAGAGCTATGCTGTGATCTATTAAACATGGAGACCGATTCGACGGCACTAGCAGTGATCTGGGGCGATTCATGGGATGCCAGAGGGTGGGAGTTCAGCGCGAGCTTTTTTGAGAAGTACGCCCCGCTGCTGAGTGGTTGCTCGAAATAATAGAGGCAACTAACTACTGGCGTAAAAACCGAGGCGAGAGAAAAGTCAACCTAGTATTGAATTCATGAACTAGCTCTTTCACGGCCTCGTCTCAATCACCGTCCTGGCAACTAAAAGCACACATACCGCGCTGGTCCGCACATGAGTCACTCTGATATCTGCTCCTTCACGCTGCATTTCCTATGCGTTCTACTAACATTTTGAGAACGATTGGAACCTAACCCCCCCCCCCTTTTAGGAGCGCTGTCGAGAGGTCTGGTAAATGATTCTTGTTGCTGCCATTAAACGAATGGCGCTGTACAGTGAATTTTGATACGATCTTGCAAGTGTTTCACGTGTGGTGACCAGCGAAGTAGCAATGCTCCTCTGAAGCATAAATGGAATCAACCACATAAATTTGTAGACTCGTGGCCTGGATGCCCTCATTCCACGCACTTGTCGCTCAAGCGACCTCATTTTGGCCGCAGAGGCAAGCTGCCAAAAGCCCTATCCAGCTGTGCTCCTTGGTCGTCGGCAGCCATTTCGCTTAAACCAGCCGGTCCCATGTGGGCCGGCTGTGCTGCCAGGCCCATCCCTCTCAGGTGATCACTTGCACTGGGCCCCTCAACGTCACCCGTCAGGAGATCCGCAGCCTCGTTTCCATTGCCACCGGTCCTTTCCGGCTCCAACAGTCTTGCATCACTGTCCAGCCAGCCAGGGGCGACCCTCCGCTTCTCCGCCAGCTCCCTCGCCCTGATCCTGTCGTCCAGCTCCCGGAGCTCCCGCTCCGCATCTGTCTGCAGTTTGGTGAGATGCGCCTGTAGGGCGCGACAACTCGCGATGATGTCATCCGGATGTGCAGCGTGCCCAGACTGCGAGACGACGTACCGGGGCTTCTCACTTGACTCAGGATCGGTGGCCGATGTGACGCCCGTGGCTGAAAGAGGCAGCGTAGACGGCATGCCCTTGTAGGTGTAGGGGAGGGTGATAGATGTGGGCAGATTGGTGAAAGGCGACACTGTCAGTGGCACTTGGGCCAGAAGCGGGTGAGTACCTGGGACATGTAAGTGAGTGCTGCAACGAGTTAGTGATGCGGATGACCACATACGGTTGTCATGCATCTTGATGAGCTGTATTTCCTACGTTTGCCGATTCAGGGCCGAGTAAGGGGCGAGCGGGCAGACGCCTTCTTCGTGTATCTACGCAACCGGAGACTCGTGATGACAAGATGACAGCAATGTGAGTACAGGCGGATGAAGTGATCAAAAAGGATGGAACGGGCGTTGGAACGGGCGTTGGGATGATGGGTGGCTTGTATCACGGTGGTCACATGCCGATAAGAACCCCAGGAGCTGCTGCCAGTGTACCCAGGTACAAAGTCTTATCGGAGCTGCCCCTCCAAGGCTGCGAAAAGCTGCCTGGATCGCGACGACGTGCGCATCACTTCCCAAGGTGCACAGTCTCTTTGCAACGAGCGATCCGACGTGCGCAACAAGACTTGAGATGTTGCCCACCACAATTCACGCGTCGCCGGCGTTGGGCGACTTCACGTCCCTCTCAGAGTACCAATCCACGACTCCAGACACTTTCCACGGCGGGAAGCCCGTCCTCCACTACCACGGCTCCGGCGCGAAAATATGGCTCCCAAAAGACCAACAAAACGTCCTGCCCATCTTCCCTTCTGACTCTCCGGTGTCCGAAGGAGACTCGGGTGAGATTGTCTCGCAAGATGATGTCGAAGTGTTTGTCAACTCAGAGTAAGACTTGCACGCAAGCCCAGCACATAACAGATTAAAGTAGCTGACTGCTCTTAGAACATTGACTATCTTCAACCCCAAGATGGGCTCGGGCGTGCAGATACCATTCCCTTCGATAGCGCTGCATGCAATGCAGCACAAGGCCGAGCCTACCTCCAACACCAACGGAAGCGGCGAGAGCGAATCATCCAAAGCCCCATGCATTCTCCTACAACTGGACCTGTCCGACGGCGGCGCAGACGACGAGACTTTTGACACCGTACAACTCACTATCGTCCCTCCACACACGTCCACAGATCTATCTTCGGCTGCACAGGCAGGCTCGAGTCCGAGGTCCGAGCAGGAAAAGCTGTTCGATGCCATAACCGCCTGTCAGAACCTTCATCCCGACCCGGATGAGGAAGACGAGGACGAGGATGGAGAGGACTACACAGACAGAATAATCTTCGAGAGCAACGTGGATGGTAGCGGCGAGGCTATCGAAGGCCTTCCAGGTGCGTTCAGGGGGAATGCCGGTGGCGGATTGCCGCCCCCCATGCCGGGCAGCAGCGGCTGGATCACGGCGGAGAATGTTAATGATTTCTTTGACGAGGAGGGGAACTGGATTGGTGATGGTGGTGAGAACGAGGATGCAGAGGGTGGTGAGCTGGGAGATGGTGCCGGCACGGTCAGGGGTCGCGATAATGACGGGGAGGAGGAGGGCGAGAACAAGCGTCCACGCACAGATTGATCGATGGCACCGTTGGTGCAGTCGCCAACCTTTACGATCGGACTTTACACCACTGTCTGTCTGCATCATGCAGTCAGACTCATTGACGGCCAACTAAAGTTTTGGCATCAAACAAAACAAGGCGTTGTGCCTAGCTCGCTGGAGTGGCCATCGCTCCAACGGCCTTGGTAAGGTATCCCTCAGTATTCTTCAATAAGCGGGAGCTAACCGACATAATTGTCAAGATGTCTTTGAAATTTGGCGGGCCTTGGTCTTGATGTCGGGACCATGCCATTCCCTGAGCGAAGCGATCACCAGCGGAGCGTCACCCACCTTCCCCCACGGACAACCCCCTACCATTTTCTATACAACCACTTGTTCATATTCCTAGTGGCCTTTAGCTAGCGGACCAGCCTTTGCAAGCCCGGCGCCCCTGAACCTGAGAATCCCCCTAGAATCCAATGCTAGGAGAAAAAATATTGCAAATAATTGAATTATTGTCGAAAATCCGACTTTATAAGAGAAGAATATGTGCCCCAATTCCCCCTTACCAGACTTCCCGATATCCATTTCACACTGACTATCTCACAAAAGCTTTGTGCACTCTCTTGTTTCAACCAAGACCTATAAATCCCCTTGAAGACAATTGAATATTGACCACCAACGCCTAGAAGATGGACGTCAATCAGTATCACCGCGCGATGGTGCTCCACCACTTCCTCTCCTATCCGTCAACATCAACTGAGGCCATTTCAGCATCTGGCACATCTTTCGAATGTGCGAGCCCAGACCCATGGAACAACCCTTGCGAGTCCGACTTGGATGCCGACTACTTCTATTCGTGGTATCCAGCAGATATAGAATGGACCTCGTCCTCCTCGTCCTCATCCTCGTCCTCATCCTCCTCCGACGACTACGACAGCGACAACGATAACATGGCGCATCTCCCGGACTTCGACGAGGATTTCAAGACCTCGTGGCGGGATCTTGTGGCCCAGGGCGCCCTCCATGCCGGACGTCCATTCACTGTCGCTGAGGCGCGCAGACCTCAGGCGCGCAGCCCACCACGGGAACCCAACCACCGTAGGTCGCCGCTGTGTCTCTGCCCCTCGGCCCTAAGGGAGCCCTCAGCTCCCGGGAGTTTTGACCTGAGCTTCAAGGACCGCCTTCACCTGCGCTACCCTCGCGGCAGTATCCGATATCTCCGGGGCAAGGCCAACTTTAAAAAGGTGCGGTTCGTCGAGGAGCCAGAGATCGTCGGATTCATCCGTGAGGCCAAGAGGGTGCAATGAGGATCCCAACATGTGGGAATACCGTGTCAGGAGGATGGCTTTAACCACTTCAGGATGCACAACTCTGGTAGGCAGTGCAGTGAGGGGACAGGAAGGGGGATGAAGATGGAAACAGAGGGGAGGGTAAAAGGGGGCTAGATTGGACACTTACAGACCTTAGGTGAACGGCCTGGAGCTTGAGCTTTGTTGTGGATAATTACGGCCACTAGCTGATCCGGCTTTGATTTTGCATGTTTGGAGAGTTACGGCACATTGAAAACACCCGGTCATAATTTCATGGGTTTTCTATTTTCAATTGGCGGAGACCAATCTTTTATATAGGAAAATTGTTGTTGTAGCTCTAACTAAGCCATCATGAATGCATTTGCTTCATCATTCTCGTGCGCGACTTAAGCTACCCAGCATTGTCAACATGACTCCCAAACACCCTGCGTTGCCCTGTAATGGAGAGGAAAAGGAAAGTGTGCAGTTCCCAACGAGTCCAAACCTTCGGACACTATTCTAAGTAGCCCAAAGAACCTAGACGTTATCTCGTTCCCCCAATGGTCTCCTTGCCTCGCCGTCCTCCTCAACCCACCGTCCCTTGTCGTCTCCGATCTTCCGCCTGAACAAGCCCAAGTCTTTGAGCAATGCGTGCATGTGTTCCTGCATCTCATTATGTCGTTCCTCATGGTCGTCCGAGTCGTATGTCTCGTCCTCGTCGCTATCCTCGTAGAAGGTTTCATCATCTTCCGGGGAAGTTTGATCCTCGTTCTCATCCTCATTATTCCCCTCGTCTTGTTTCCCGTCCGATGTGCCCGGCCGGCTGTTGAGTGTGACAGGTGGAATCGGATTCTTCAGACTGTCTAATGCCAGTCTCAAGTGCAGCCTGAGCGCCTCATTCTCGGTTTGCAAAGACCGAATCTTGGTCTCATACACCTGACCTCTCTCTTCCATCATGCGCTGCATGCTGCCCACACGATCTTGGTACTCCTCCAGGCGTTCTTCTTGGTCCTTTGCATTTTTCTCCCTCGACCGACTTTCGGAGACTGAAAGCTGCAGGGTGCGGATCTCCTCCGCCATAGCAGCAATCTGCGCATCCCTCTCCGCACTAGAAATTTGGTCTTGGTTGACCACGGCGCGCGTGCGGATCCGCTTGGCCTGATCTGCGTACCGCAGAGTCGATAATGTCTCTTCATAGTCGGAAGGCGCGATACAAGCTATCATGGCAGTCTTAGAGTTTCCGCCCAAAGAATCTTTGAGGAGCCACGTGAGGATTGAGTCACGGTAGGGAACAACCACGTCTTTCCCACGTCCACCCTTGCCGGAGCGTTGTGACTTGGGGTCCGCAAGTGCGGCGATGACACGACCAAGGGTTGTGAGGGACTTGTTGATGTTGCTACCTTCTCGAAGCCGCTGTCCGGTTGCCTCAGTTGCTTTCGCACGCTCACTACCGGCTAGGTCGACGAGCCGGATGCGGCTGCTTCGTTCAGTGGTCTCGTCTGTCTCTACGTCGTGGTGGATTTGCTTCAGCATAATCGTGAAAACTGCGTGGCTGCGGCTAGACGTATCATTCATCTTTGTGGATGCTGTCGTTCGGGAGTTGTCGCCAGTTTTCATGTACCGCAGGATCTCGTCGATGCTGCGAACCGGTACCTCTGTCAAATCCTTGACGTAGGGACCTTCCGTTGGCGACTCTCGGATTTTTAGATAATAAGGTGCTTGGTTTGGCACGACTGGAACGATAAGATCGCGGACGTGCTCATTGTACACTTCAAAGTAAGAGACCCGCACGTTGTAGCTGATGTTTGGCGTTTCGTTCTGCGCAGCCTCGATACGCTCAAAGAGATCTTGACAGGTTCGGGGAATAAGTCCGGGGTGATCTGGCGTGCCCATCATCGTGTAACTCTTCCCTGAACCGGTCTGCCCGTAGGCAAAAATGCAGGTGTGATAACCTTCGAAGTTGTGGTCCAAGAACTCCTCGCCAAGACTGTTGTAGACATCCTCCTGCGTGGCATAGTGAGGGTCTTTGGTGTCATGGCTCCAGAACGAGCTGTCGAAAGTGAAGGTCTTCTCCTCTGTGACCTTGCGTGTCTTCGTCCGTTGGTTCGCTGGGTCATGATCATTGGGCACTAGCAGCGTCGTGGCCTGGTTGATGGGGTTCATGTCAATCAGACATTCTGCCCCACGATCGATTTCTAGATAGCGTCGCGACGACCATTAGCAGTCGATCGATGTCTCAGCACCGCCCAGGTGCACTATGAGAGTATGGAATACCTCGAGGCAGGAACGCGCGCACGCGCACGACAACGCGCACGTTTCCACCGTTGTCCATCCTAGCGTGCAGCGGGACTGTGCCATCACGAGAGCGCAGCGACGGCGTCGAGGCCGATGAGCGGATGGTCCGCGGGTCGATCGCGGGGGATGGCATGAGTCGCGGTTCGAAGGAGATCCCAAGCAGTGTCTCCGAAATATCATCAACAACTTCACGGTATCGCTGCCTTCTGGAGGAATGCATCTGCCTTTCAGCGCATCGCGCCTGCCAACTCATATGCTGTGGTTTACTGGTGTTGACTCGGATTCCGATTGGGGAAGGTGGGTCAGGCCTAGGCCCCGTTTCCCTGGCAATTCAATACGTCAGCCACCCTTTTTCCACTGCTTCTCACCACCAGAAAGTTCAGCTCCTTATCGATAAGTTGCCAGCTGTGGGCTGGGGAGGCTGGGAGATACCTAGGCATCCTTGTCCAATAGCAGGCTCACAGCAATATCCGCCGACCCTGTGCAGTGCCCCTGTGTTAGCAAACCCTCGCCTTCGCAAACATCCCCGTTGAACCTGATCTCAATCCCTTGGGTCGCACAAGTATCGGGGAGAGTGCACAGATCCCATCGCCGGGATTACCTGCCCAACTCGAACAAAGCGACGAGTACATTAGCGTGGACTATTAGGTGGCTGGTTTGCTTCAGCTCGCATGCTTTGCTACCGGGGTGTTGCTCAGGTCTGACCATGAATGTTGCTTGTTAGTAACAAATTAATATACAGTACTATGCTCAATTGTGTTGAGATGAATGTCCTTGTCAGACCCTACGCAAGTCCACCTGCTGCAGCCTCTGCTGTACCTTTCAAGGACAATAACCAGTATACGAGTTGATGCTTTGTTCAACCATAACAGAAGGTCCCCGATCTCTTCCACTGCGTCGTTGACTGGAATAAAGCAGACCGTCCAAGACAAGAAGTCTTCACAAGGGCGTTTGTTGAAATCGGGCCGCTTCAACAAAGGCCTTGTAGACCATTTGCGGCACATAGATCTTATATAATAACTCTGTGCCTCAGAACAAATGAGATATCTCTATTGCAACTAAAAACTCAACACTTCGAACCTCCAGATCTTCGAGATAATACCCATCGTCAACACAACAAATCATCAACATGTCTTCAGTTACCGACTTTACTGACTACTACGCTATGCTCTCTCTTCCATCTACAGCCTCCAGTAGTGAGATCAAGCAGGCTGTCAACAGCAAGATTGATTTTCTGATGGATATGGACTCAGACGACATTTCAGTCACCAAGACATGCATTATCCTCAAGGAAATTGAGTACACTCTTTGTGATGACTCTTCTAGAGCTAAGTATGACTCCGAGTATGAAGCGGCCATCGAAGCACAAGACACAACTCTATAATGTCAAGACACACGATGCGCTTTGAATGAGGTAAGCTCCAATTTATTTAATATATCAAAATTGTCATTACTCCTTGTCCTTTCCTCTTCTCTTGATTAAACAACGTGACCAAGTTGTGGTAAAAGTAGCCACGCCACGTACCTGATTATACTCGAACATAAACATATCCATCGCTCTTTTGGTGCATATGCGGGTAGGATGTACAAACTATATCGTCCTTTACTTATCTCGCTCTGCTCGGTTAAAAGTAGAAGACGCTCGGACCTGTAGCTTTTAAGCCGAGTCTGTTACTTAGAAATAATTAATGCATAATTAAAAAGAGTCAGTAGCTCATTATCTATTCTCGCGGCTCTCGTCCGTACATTTGTGTGGGAAGTATTAAATCTACAGTGACATTTACTTATCTGTGCAATCATGACTAACGTCATGCTATGGTAATTTGATAGCCTCGGCCGGATTCGATGCCCTCAATGGCGCGGAGTTCGCAAATCATGTTAAAATTTCGCATCTCAAGACTTAAGTCGGTAATCACTGCACTCTTTGTCCACTTCATTTTGTCAAATGCCGTTTGGATCTGACGAGCCTCTCGAGGGACCACTGGGAAGGAGTCAGTCCTTATATGTCTTTGTCTACAGGTGCCGCTGAAAAGATTTCTGTTTGTTGACTTGGACAGACACACACGCCTTCGGTTGACAAGTGATCAGTAATGATACTACGTACTCATACGATCTGTATCTTGGCAAGTAATGGGCATTAAGCAGACTTCGACAGTTTAGCATTTCATTTCGCCTCTTCCTTCTGCTTGCCCACCCATAGGTCGTCGTCGATAAGGCGCTGGGCAGCATTGGAAGTGCAATGGCTGCCTTGCCCATTCAAGAGATCTCATCTCAACTCGCATGAGCAAGATGGATTAAACCGGTAAACAGGCTGAAAAAGGTGAAGGAAATGGTGATATATTAAGTGCGTGCACTGTCCATAGGTGCCTGATTAAGGTTGCCTGCCACCTGCTTTCTGGTGCTGTAGGCAGGCTGGCAGGCTGCAGGCTGGAGGACGGAGGGGTTGGGTGGCGGCTTCGGGCTGTTTGGGGCTTAGCTCCCGGTCCGGCGGAACGAAATTCAGTTGCCAGGGATCGATCTCACTGGATTGACGCCTTCGTCCTTGACGCCACGCCATGCTTGAAATTTTCACCACATCCCCCGTCAACATCCATCTCTCGCAAAACCAAGGCACACTCTTGCCTCACTCACCCTGATCGCGCGACCTTTGCTCGATCATTTTAGTTTGTCGGTTCCCTCGACAGACGCCATCTTTAAATGCTCTCGCGCTTTTTCGCGACCACAACGCGTACTATCGCCCGTATGGCTGAATCCGCCCCCTCCCCGACCGGTGCCTCAGCATCCAGGTAAATCTCCCATACTCATCGAGACTTCCGTCGCGCAACCCAATTCTTGATGTCCAGCACGTCGTTCGTGCGCCTGCGATGACCTCGCCCTGCCTTTCATCACACTTGGGCCTGCTTGCCACGCTCAGGCGCTGTGCAACCCTTCCTGCCCAGATGTACTTCAATGGCCAAATCTGCGCCGTCCTATCGCATTTTGGGCACATGAGTAGAACAATCTTCACACACCAATACAATCATCACTTCCAACCTCCTTCCTGCCATCTCTCCTGCTCTACTACGTGATGCTAGCGCCTTCAGTCCTGTTGGACGTCCATCTCTTATGCTGCTGTGTGGACATGAGTGTTAAAATTTGCCACCAGGTCCTTCTCCGGTACCCCTGCCGCCAGGACGACTACCATCTATGTCGGGTAAGTTGTGCTTCGCCCACCACATAGCAGCTCCTGCTAATGTCTGATACAGCAACCTGTCATGGTCCACCGACGACCAGGCCCTTTCGCAGAACTTTGAGCAGTTCGGCGCCATTGAGAAGGCTGTCAGTTTTGCTGCACGATGAGCAGGATCTTGAGTGATGGGTGCTGACCAACGCCGCAGACCGTTGTCATGAGAGACGGCAGGAGCGCTGGCTTCGGCTTCGTTGACTTCAGCGATGACCAGGCCGCTAAGACTGCCATCGAGGAGATGAACAACTCCGAGTATGTCCACATCTGACCACTCGCTGCTGATATCTCAGAAGACCGCTGCGATGGGGACTCTCCGGGCCGTGTGCTAATGCGATTTGCGTGTAGGCTTGATGGACGTACCATTACTGTTCAGGAGCGGGTCCAACGGGCCGGTGGCTTCGGCGGTGGCGGCCGGGGACGTGGTGGCTTCAGCCGCGGCGGACGTGGCGGGTACAACCGTGAGGGTGGTGGTGGTGGTTACGGCCGTGACGGTGGTTACGGCGGTCGCGATGGTGGCCGCGATGGTGGCTATGGCCGTGACAATGGCTACAGCCGAGGCGACCGAGGAGACTCATACCGCGGTGGCGGACGTGGCGGCGGCTGGGGCCGTGACAGCGGCCGTGACAACAGCTACTCCGGTGGCAACGGCAGCCGGGAGGAGCCTTACTAAGGTGTCTACGAGGAGACGGCGTAGCTCGCAAGACCTGTCCCGGTGGTAATCGATAGGCTGCTGCAGGCCGAGCTGCCTTAGGTGTCTTTGGAGGTCTATGGTTCTGATTGCATTTCGCTGCAGGGCCTGGTTCGGGCTGAGTTACTCTGGTTCATAACACGACTGGTCGATGTCTTCTATTGCTAGGTAGAAAGACTTGCATCGCTTCACTGAAAACACTACGGCTTTCTACCAGCTTCGTCTGACACGACCCAGGGTGGCGTTCTACAACGGGATACTAAATTGCTCTATTCGGTCATGCCTGGAGCAGAAGACGGTTGCGTGTAAGAGGCTTGGGCTAGGTGGGCTGGCTGATGGGACGGTCCTGGCATCCCCACTGAGGATGTCGAGCACTGATATCATGTACACTGTTCACAAGGGCATTAGAAGGCCCATTGACTGGCTCTATGCTTGCCTAGATGACGACAGGCCCAATCTGGTCACCCACAATACAATAAGCTCAACTCGGGAATCGCTTCTGCAAACCACATGGAGCTCGGCTTCATCGTTGCTTATCCTCACTTTAATTATTACAGGCCTCTTTTCATCATGTCCACGCCTTGAGGGTTTCACCAGCCGATCAAAGGCGACCCAGTGTAGACCTAGTCTCAACATTGAAGTGCTGTCAGTCTGTAAAGGAACCTTGGTACCCCACTCTTTTCATTTTTAGCGCCATTTCCTGTTCAGTGGGCCCCCAGCATGTGAGATGGCAGGCAGAATGTCATGTACACTGTATCTGCATGCAGACAGGCCGGCAGGGCATCCAGGTACGCAGGAGCTGGCACACCCTTGCAGCTGCTGGCCTCGCCCCCAAATTGAGGGATTCATGCCGGTCAATGGGTGCTGGAGTGCTGCAGCAGTAGCGAGCCAGAGCTGATGGGCAAGCCGCCTTCACTACTTAGTAGGCGGAGCCAGAGCCAGAGCCAAAGCCAGGGCCATCGCATTTCAGATCCCAATTCCCATCCCTGGGCTAGGAGGTCTCGTCTGGGGCTAGGTCTGATCGCGCGCCGCCTAACAGAGCCGAGCACTGAATCCCTTTCTTCCACCTTTTTGACTTTTACCCCATCCACGAAACCACCTTGCGTCTCGCGGCAGGGCTCCTTGACGTTCTCAGCTTTGTTACGTGCCGTGCCCATTCTTCATTTCATTTACTACAACGAGAAAGGGGGGCGACACTCTGTCTGCTGCCTGACCTGCTGTACAGCCTCGGTTGCTGAGTTTTTCTCAGCTCCAGCAGCAAGCCAGCCAGCCCTCCCACCGCTGAAGTCAGATTTCTCCAACGTCACTGGAAACTGGGCCCAAGCAATTTCCCATTCGCCAGTCACCAGTCGCCAGCCGCCAGTCCCATACTCCCAAGCCTCCCTCCCTGCTTCCCTGCGTCCCAGCCGTCGCGTGCCCCGACGCTTGACGCGCGACCACATCGCGACATTCCTTTCCCTTCATCGATACACACATGAAAGGTGTCACCTGCTGCATTCGGAAAGCGAGTTATGATGGTTGGAGGGCGGTGGAAGTGGTGAAGATATAGCTGTCGGTTTGGACACGATGACTCGCCCCTCTAGTGCGAGCTTCGCGCAGTTCTTCCCCGCGGCTCCAAGGGCGGCCAGGGAGAGGGCGATGGAGCGCGAGAAGGCGAAACAGGAAGCTACAGATTCGCCATCGTCTGGCCATCTGGACAAGACCATCAACGGTCACCAAACCCCCGGCGCGCGACAAGACGATCCTGCCACCTCGAGATCCCGCCGGGACACCTCAATATCAGATCCATCGCGAACCCCCGCTGATGATATCGACAACATCACAAGGGACATCCCCAACACAGTTGGCTCAGAGACTTCGAACACAAGCATGGCGTCCTCACTGACAAACGGTTCCTTGCGCCCCAACGGTATTGCCGCTCCCAAGAGCTCATCCTACTCTCATCTCACCCCTTTGACGACCATCGACTCGCCGTCAACGGCCATAAACTCTCAACCCTCAAAGTCAAACCCGCACAACGTCTCATATTCCGAAAAGACCAACGGATCCACGATGAACCTTGATGGCGCCTGTGAAAAGCACCCCTCGGTGGACCACCAGGCCGGCCTCGTACATCGCGTACCGGCTCGAGACCCTTCTCTCCGCACTCAAGTGATCAAGTCTATACATGAGTCTTCCATCGATCGATCGTCGCGGGACAAGAAGAAGCCAAAATATAAGGAGTTTGGGTTGGTACGTACACATCATATATTCAACCTGGCAAAGGGGAGCGTCATCTTCTGAGTTTTGGACAACCTGGCTAATAAGTTATTTTGTAAACAGGAAGATGACGCTCCCCCACCTGCCGATCCGCGACTTGCGAAAGGCAGTCGCCTTGACTACATCAATGTCGACTACCATCTCCCCAAGTCTCGCATGCGGCAGTCACCGTACAACGTCAAGCCGTACCCATGGGATTCCAAGACCTCGGTTGGACCTGGGCCCCCGACCCAGCTGGTAGTTTCCGGCTTCAACCCCCTAATCACTTTCTCCAAGGTCGCAGCCATTTTTGGCTCTTTTGGCGACGTTGCAGAGAGCAGTAACAAAATGCACCCAGAAACTGGCAGCTTCCTGGGCTTTGCAACTTTTCGGTACAAGGACTCAAAGCCAAATCGCTCACGACCACACCCAGTCATGGCCATTGATGCTGCTAAGCGAGCTGTCCGAGCAATGAACGGCAAGAAGATAGAGTCCAACCTCGTCCGAGTCGAATTCGACCCCGAGGGCAAGAAGAGCCGGCGCATGTTGGAAGAGGCCTTGCACAAGGAGCGGGAGAGATCGCAGCCCCTGATCGCGAAGACCATACCCACGGCTCCCAGAACGACAGCATTTATTCCAGGACCGCCTCCGACAGCACCCAAGGGCCCTGCTGCCTACAGACCGACACCCGAAGTGCGCCCCTTGCCCATCGCGCCGCGGGTATCGACCCTGATTGAGCAAGTACCGGTCGCTACCCAACTCAAGAGCGACCCATACATCTTCGTCGCCCACGAATATGTCCCAGTGATGCCTACGACAATTGCACACATGAAAAAGCGGCTCAAGAATTATCGTTGGGAGGATATTCGTGCCGACAGGCTTGGATACTACATTGTCTTTCGAGATTCGTCATTCGGGCGCACCGAAGCTGAGAAATGCCAGACTTCAGCAGACGGTACCGCGTTCTTCACTTACAACCTGAATATGAAGCTGCATTTGTTCGGCGCCGAGGGCAAGCCGGCGGTGAACTCGACATCGCTGACCTACAAGCGGCGAAGTCGCAGTCCGCCACGGCGTCCGGTCGCAATCGAACCACCGAAGCGTGACGACAAGGAGCGTGCAAGGAGGGAAGATTTGAGGGACTTGGAAGATGAGAAGCGCGAGCGAGCCAACAATTTTGATCCTGTCAAGGAAGCTGCCGAGGTCGTACGACGAGAGATGGTCGAGCACCTCATCAAGCATATCCGACAGAAAGTTGCTGCGCCGAGCCTGTTCACATTCCTGGACCCTGTGAATCATGCTGCCAAACGTCGCAAGTTCGGGATTGAGGACCCAGCCGGGGCTAAGACGCCTGCTTTCATTTTCGAAGACACTGAAGAAAAGTCACCCGCGAGCACACCCAATTCACGGGCGGACCCCATCGAACGTCGTACCAAACATCTCGATGTCACTGCACTACCTCGAATCCGCAAGGCAAAGAAAGGTAGCCTCATGCGGAGACCTGGGTTTACCGATCCCTTTGCTCGAGAGAGACCGACCTCCCATCGACCAGCCTTTCGTTCTCTGCACCATCGCCTGCAGCATGCTGAAAGCGATGCGGAATCTGAGGACGAGATTGAGAATCGTGATTCTTTGGCGAGAGACACTGAGGAGCCTGAGTCTCGGCCTCGCAGTCGCATGAGCACCGACGACGATGTCAAGGATGACTTTGGGCAATGGGGGCCGGCCGAGGATGACTCGATGACCGAAGCCAGCTTGGCACAAGATGGGCCATTGCCACGCATCAAGAAGAGAAAGCTTGATCTGCAGGTAGAGACTGCAATCAAACGCCAAAAGAAGAGCGACGAAGAGCTCTTTGGAGTGACTATTGATCACATCGAGACCGAATACCCGCTCCGGGATGCGTCTGAAGACGTTTTCTTGGAAGATGCAGATTCGATGGCGGTCAATATAGATGACTCGTCTCTAGCTACGCAGGAACCGGCATCGAAGGCTACGAAGAAGTCTCTTGCTAAGCCGAAAAAGAAATCCAAGAAGCAGATGTTTGAGGAGCGCGAGGCTCTCAAACGACAGCAGGAAGAAATATTTGAAGAGGAAGCCGAGACAAAGCCTGAATCTCTCAAGCAGCCCACACCACCCCCAGATCCAGATTTCAAGCCCACGCCGCCCCCTGACGACCCGGACAAACCATTACCGGATCCAGCACTATACCCCGAACATGTTACCAAAGCACTCGCCCTCCCTGTTGGTTTCAAGCTTGACCTTCAGTCTATGCAAACCATGCTTCTTGGAGATGGGGATCGGCCTAATGTGACGAAGCTCAAGAAGAAGTTCAACGTGGAGGACATTGGTGACCCACAAGCGTGGATCTGGAAACAAGACCGCATCAGGGAGCTGAATTCATGGGATGGATCTGGGGAGACTGTGGGCATCGGAGGCTATTACGTGCCGAACCCAACGGGCTGTGCACGCACTGGAGGCATCAAGAAAATTCTGAACTCCGAGAAATCCAAATACCTGCCGCACCACATCAAAGTGCAGAAGGCGCGGGAGGAGCGCGAGAAGGCTGGTAAAGGCGGTAAGGTCAAGGGTGCGCTGGCTGAAGTTAGCAACACGAGAGTCGCACCCGATCACGTCGTTTCCCAGAGCAACGCCCGCGACACGCGCGCCAAACAGCGCGACCACAACTCCTCCCTCGAGAAAACGCAAAAGGTGTTCGGTCAAGCGTCGGACGTCTTGCGTTTCAACCAGCTGAAGAAGCGTAAGAAGCCCGTCAAATTCGCTCGCTCTGCCATCCATAATTGGGGACTGTACGCCATGGAAAACATTGCCAAGGACGACATGATCATCGAGTACGTCGGCGAGCAGGTGCGACAGAAGATCGCGGATCTCCGTGAGCAGCAGTACACCAAGAGCGGCATTGGCAGCAGCTATTTGTTCCGGATCGATGACGACACCGTCATCGATGCAACTAAGAAGGGTGGGATTGCGCGGTTCATCAACCACAGCTGTGCGCCAAACTGCAAGGCCAGCATCATTCGCGTGGAGGGGAGTAAGAGGATTGTTATTTACGCAGAGAGGGCCATCGCACAGAGTAAGCAATCCTCGCGCTTTTGCTGGTGACATCTTACTAACGGATGCTCTACAGACGAGGAGTTGACATACGACTACAAGTTCGACCGAGAGATGCGCTCGGAGGATCGTATCCCTTGTCTGTGCGGCACGCCAGAGTGCAAGGGCTTCCTCAACTAATCCCTTACTCCTCTGCGCTTGTAGCCAAGGAGAAATAACAATTTGTTCCTTGCTGGTATAGTGACAGCATAGATGAGACTTTGATGCTCGCGCAGAATGCTCCTCCCTGGTTGGATCCATGATTATCTTCTAGTTATATACTTGTATTTAGTGTCGGCCTGGCGTGCAGGTGGGAAGGGGCAGTAGAAATGCCTTTACAAGCATGCAAGAGGGTGTCCAGATGAGGAGGGCAAGTGAGTCAACCCGGGGGAGGGTGTACGGGAGGTGCTGGGAAGCGAGAGAAAAACACACTGGGCTTTCGCCGGGGAAGTGAGGACGTGGTGCAAGAGAACGGAAAAAGATTCCATCCAGAAATTCCTTGGACAGTCCAGAGTGATGGAGGCAAGAAGTGGAAAGCTCCAGGTGCCCCACCTGAGAGCCTGTTCTGAAATACTTAGGACAAATAAATAAGCTGCATGTCATGCATACCTACTGAATGCTTTTTCGTGCTTCGCTTGGAGACGGCAACCATGCTTATCAACGGTGGGCAGTATGGTGACAACACACAAGTCAACAATGTAGCTGCTATGTGATTTGCATGAGTACTCTAACATGTGCTGGTGAGTACGCTCAAACCTCGATTTTTCAGAATCGCAGTCTGACCTTCCCAAAAAGGCCTGGTGACACAAAAATACGGCCTTGCTAAATCTGCTCATCTCGCAGTTTTGTGTTCAATGACATTCGCTTCAGGGCGACATGAAGAGCCGTGTGCCCGGCACTGGGTATCCCCTTGAATTCCCAACCTTCAACCTTATGCACCGTCCTGGGTGTCCAAACCCACCCCGCCAACCGCCACCTTCCGAAAACGCCTTGACCCTCAAAAGAAAAACTGGATTGATCATGGGCTCAACTCCAATTGGAACTCATCCTCATCGTGGTCGATCGCGCCGAAGAGGTCATCAGCGCCGCTGGCGTCCGCGTTCCCAAAAAGACCACCGCCCTCGTCCTCGTCAGCCTTCGGCGTAACATCAAAGATCGAGACAAACTCGGGCGTGGGTACCGAATGGTCCTTCGCGTAGGATTCGGGCGTAACGGTCGCATCACTTGCCGAGCTCGCCGTCCTCGAGAAGACGCGCGACCTCGCTTCGGACTTGCTGCGCGCGTGCTCTTGGCTCTGGACAGTGGTGTCGTGGATAGCGGAGGAAGCGCTGCGGCCTTTGCTGTAGCCGAGAGTGCTTCTTGAGGCCGCAAGACCGGCTGTTGAAGACGGTTTGGGCCTTGAGGTCACAACTGCTGATGGCGCTGCTGGCCTAGCCCTGGTGGGTTGCATGAAGCTAGGCAACTTGCTCGCATTGGTAGCCGCAGCCGATTTCGCCGCCAGTGGCTTTCGTTGGAGATTAGTCGTGGACGTCTTGCTCGCCATTCCCAGTGCCGAGGCTGCCCGGCGTGAAGCAATGGTAGATGGGGCTCTGGTCGTTGCGCCAGGACGAACAACAACCTTGTCCGTCTCCACTGGATCCTTCGCAGGCACCACTTTCTTCATCTTAGGCGACTCTAGAAGGTCCAAGTCCCACTTGAAGCCCTGCTCCATGTCCTCCTTGATCCTTTCCTCGGCGTCCCTGTGGCGCCTCGCCCTGGCGGCTTCCATCTCTCTGTCGAGCCTTGTCATACCGTTCTCGTCCTTTCGATTGTGATAATACTGGAAGTGCCCCTTGAGGCGGTTCTGAGGCTTTATTCCATCGAAGGTAAGGATACCCTCCGGCCAGACATCGGACTCGTAAGGGAGGGGTTCTGGAGGCGGTGGATTCGTATCAGGTTCCGTGGACAGTGGATCAGAGGCAATGTCTTGTAGGATCTGGAGCTTGGAGGAGTCCGCTCTGGGGGCTGAAGACTTGGGCCGCGAGGCGGTGTTGGGCTTCAGTTGGCTTTTCTCGATGTCACTGATGGCTGGCGTCTTGCCGATGGCTTGCTGCCTCGCCTTGGTGTTGGTTGTTTTGTCTCCTAGCACAGGCCTTTCTGTCCGAGGCTCTGCTAAAATCTGGTAAGCGCCCAGGCTGATATAGAGTACATGGTTTGCATCCAAATCTGAGATGTTTGCTTACCTGCAGGGGTCCGCCATTGCGCCCTGTCTCCCTTGGTCTTGTTTGCCAGGACGCTTTTCCCTCCCAGGGCACGCACCGCGTTCTCATCATTAAGGGGAACCTTGAGAGGCGTCTTGGGATATCGAGCCCCAGGCGTCTTTGGCTGAAGGCCTCTAGTTGTGCCTTGCTGCTTAGTAGCAGCGTTGGCCTGGTGGATGGAGACCAGATTTTCTTGGTCTTGGTGTGCTCTCAACATGGTGATTGAAGTGCAAGGCGCGCTGCCCTAGGGAAATTGGTAATCTCAAGATCTCGAGCTCTTTAATTAGTTGCCCTTTGGATGCACGCTGTTTCCGTAGGTAGTAATCACGATGGTTGAAGAATACGATGCACTGTGTGCTGTGCGTGTTGAAAATGAAGGTTGGACGTCGGGATCATATTGGAATGGGCAAGCTTGGGTATGTTGACCATGTTGTCACAGCAACATGGAAGCAAGGCCGCGTTCTGTGATTACCACATCGGACCCCTGGAACCTTGGGAGGGTGGCAGCAACAGGCGGCGGCATTTGGGGTCACAAGCCACGACAGGAGAGGAATGAGCAGGCAGAGTGGGTGAGCAATGACGATCCCTGCTCATGAGGGGGCCAGGCATGGGTAGGTACTGTGCAGGGTACTCTGGACGTGGGTGGTCTAATGAAGAGAAAGAAGCCCCCTAGAAGGCCAGCGAATCGGCCAGGGGGATTACAGAGGGGCAGCTGTCAGTACTATTTCAGACCTCCACCAGACCTCCTCCCAGACCAGTCTGTCACCTTGCCGTGCTACTAATACCCAAGTGTCCTGTCGCCAACCTCCTTTCTTCTGCTCCTGGTCCATACCATCCACTGTCCTCACCTCTGCCTTCCTATCTATTTTTTAGTCTATTAACTTTGCTCACACATTCACCATGGATCGCATCAAGGAGGTAAGTGTGACTGACATACTGTTGAAAGGGGGAGGGGAAAGCTCGGGAGGCTCCTGCTGTCGATGCCTGTTGCTAGGTGTTGGTGTGTCACATCTGCTGCCCCTCCATTGTTGGACTCACTCGTGGTATACCGGCGTCGGTTCCACTGCAGGCTGGACTGCATCGCCGTGACAAAGGCCCGGGGCAGCATAGCAAACAACTCGAAGCCAGCAACAGGCAACACGCGGGACCCTCTTGGACTTGGCCCATCACCACTCCAGCCCCAACCCAGTCATCCCTTCAGATACCCTTCTGCATCCCAAATAAACCTCACCAATCGAGAGAACAACCGTCAAGATGTCGATACTGAGTTCCTTCACGCAGAAAATGAACCAGCTCCGCCTGGAGGCCGACGATTCCGCCGCTAAGGTCGAGGAGCTCCAAGCCAAAGTCAAGACAATCGAGCAGGAGAACCTGTCCAAGGAGCAGGACATCACTTCCCTGCAGCACAAGAACGGCCTGCTTGAGGGTGAGGTCGAGAAGCTCGAGACCGCCATCAAGGACTTCAAGAAGGCCGCCGAGGACGGCACCCAGCACTCCACCACCAACGAGAGTCTCACCCGCCGCCTCCAGCTGCTCGAGGAGGAGGCTGAGGAGGCCGACAAGACGCTGCGCGAGGCCAACGAGAAGTGGGTAGCCCAGTACTACACATTCAAGTCACTCGATTATATGACTTGGAGGTGCTTGCCACATTGCCTATTTCCTTTGCTTTCCACCTAATCCACCCCCCACTTGGTTGCGACCAAGACCTGTCCACTGGTAGGCAAACGCTGACATCTTGTTTTCTAGGCTTCGGCAAACCGATGTCAAGGCGGGACACTTCGAGCGAAAAGTCCAGGCCCTCGAGTCCGAGCGAGACCAGTGGGAGTCCAAGTACGAGGAGATGTCCAAGAAGTACGCAGACATCAAGAAGGAACTGGAGGAGTTCCAGGCCGAGATTGGCAACATCTAAGATGGGTTGGGGAGCGGAGATTACCAGTACAGTTAACTCTGCCGGATGTTTGCTGCGGAGTTGTAACGAGTCTCTCGTCTGCGCGGACAGAACGGGGGCTCGTCATTGCAACTGCGCGTTACCAATGCACCCCAGTGAAGGATGCAGCATTCTTGCGTTTAGGAGAGGGGTTCTCATGGATGCACTTTAGACAATGGTTGGACCTGGTCACAGCACATCGCGTTGATAATTGAAATTGTTGATGCTTCGACATCTAGTAAACTTCGTGTGGCTCGGGTATCAAAATTGTGTCGACTGGTGATGCTAAGGTCCAAGACCACGCCTGGACATGCTCTTTTAACCCCTTGATTTTCTCGCCTTGTTCTTTCTCTCCGTCATTTGCCTTACGACCTTCGTCTCGTACCTGAATTTCTTCTTCTTCTTCTTGGGGAGGTCGTTCCTGCCGCGACTCGATGTTGCGTCTTGTGCGTTCTTGGATTCCGTGTTGTTCTCCCCGCTATCTTTGTCGTCGTTGTTATCGTCGTCCACAGCCTCCAGTTCTGATTTGTTATGCAGACCATCCCTATCCACGCTGACCGCCTCCACCTTCACAGTTGTATAGAGATCCTCGTCGATGTACTCCTCCTCATGGTCCACGGCCTCAAGAGCTGGCTCCTGCGGAGCCTCGTCGAACCCGTCCCACTCGTCTTCATCTTTGTCAGAGCCACCCGTCTCCGAGTCTCCCTGATCCGAGCCCAAGCCGGCCACTCGCGACTCCTTCATGATGGCCTCAATGTTCTTGACATGCTCCTCAACCTGCTTCTTCCTATCTTCTCGCAGCTGTACCGATGGTGTTTCCCGTCAGAGCCAGCTCATGCTCCACATTCCCAATTCATGGGCAACCGGGACTCACCTGTTTGCGAAATTCTATTTTCTCCTCCCTCGCCCTCTTGGCAGCCTCCTCCTGCGCATGCTTTTGCCTTTGGACTTTTCTCTTGTGGAACCCAGTCAGGTATTCTTGCCGAGCGCTGTTGTCGAAGGTAACCTCTTCGACGGCGTGCGTTGCTTTACGCTTCTTGGAGGGTGGGGGCAGTAAAGACTTTTTGGGGCGCGGTTTGGCGAACATGTTGGCAGTGAGGAAAGCTGGATATGCTCGTACGCAGGTTGTTGGACGTCAGAAAGCGAAATATGCGACTCGGTAAATTTTACTTTTCGGACTGCACTGGACTGGACCCCTGAACATTAGCTGCACGCCGCCTATATTTTAGTGACGTGATACGCTAACTCTGGATGCACTCGACTGGGATGTTGCGTGCCGGGGGATGCGGCTCCCAGTGGCAGCTCGCTGGGCGGGTCTTGCCTACGGCAACCTGAATCGAAGGAGCTGCTGCGACGAGCTTCGCCAGCATCATCATTTGGGCTTCTGGCTGTTCCATACTATCAAAGACACACAGCAAGGCCCACACTCACCAAGCTCAGTTCTACGGTTGCGACTTCAATCACAATGCGTTTCTCGACGACAACAACCGCCAGCCTGCTGGCTTCTACAGCCGCCGCCTTCAGCGACTCCTCGCCCCTTGTGGTCTTCTCTACATCCAAGTACGGCTGCCCTAGGAGCCCCTAATCTTGACGCTTTTCTCTATGCATGCTGATCATCTCTACTACCAGACTATCTATTCCATCCGGCGAGACTTCTCAGCTTCAGTCGACATCCCGCGCCCTGCACATGACCCACGATATCCTGGCCAACTGTCCCACCAGCCGCTACGTAATCATCAGCCAGCCCAACGTGCATGCTTCAGATCTGCGCAACCCCCATTCTGGAGTATGCCACTCAGCAAACCTGTGCTCCGCAGCAGACGGGAAGGCCGTGCAGGGTCGCTATGATGTTGCCGAGGTTGTGGGGGATGATATCAGCCTCGACGGCCTGAGCAGCTACATCAAGGCCGCCTGTGCGGAGCAAGGAAAGACGGATGGGTTAAGAGTCGAGGAGCACCGGCTGGAGGCCTTGCCAGTGCAAAAAGGCGAGACCAGAGCGACGAAGCTTGCTGAGAATGGTACGCCTCCCTTCCCTCCCCAATGAGCTGGAAACAAAGTGACTAACAAAAGGGCAGATGTCGAGATTGGCGATATTCTTTCCGGTACCCAATCCAGCGGTGACGACTACACGGTGATCTACTTCTCATCTCCTCACTCATTGGCTGTTTACGAGTCCGAGTACGTCGAGTCGCCCGCCATCCAGATGGAACTGAAGAGGCAGACGGGCGAGATCATCGAGCCCAGGGCGGGCAATGCGAACGATTCCTCTGCGCCGTTGTTCGTCAAGTACCAGTTCTTCACGCCGGGCATATTCATGGGCATAGTGGCTGTGATCATCATGCTGTCTCTTCTCTACGTCGGTCTGTCGGCTGTGTCAAGTCTCGAGGTCTCGTACGGAGCTTTCGACAAGGAGAACGGCCCGGCTGCGCAAAAGAAGAACATCTAACTAAGATGGACGAGGATGGGCGAAGATACCAGTCTGCTTGTGCAGTATGAGCGTATGATGTGGGGAACGCGTTGGGTGTTTTGCTACCGTAGTGATGTATCATCTCAGGAGTTTGTCTTTGCTTTTGGGCCGGTTCAATATGTTTCCTCGTAGATATGGAAGGACATCGAGGAGTTAAGATACTATTCGCTTTGCAATTCTCCACGTGCCATGAGGCTGTTGAATATTCTTTGCCCCGGGATGGTAATAACCCCGACTCAAGGTCTTCCTTTGTCCGTACAACCTTGATGTCGAGGTTGAAATATTGGTATTTTCCCTTCCTGAACGCCATGCCAATCCGTACGAGGCCTAGTATTCTCGTCTCTCATTCACAATATTCTTGTCGATGTGAAGACTGTCGTGATGCATCTCGTCAAACCGCTAAGAACAGCCCACTCTTGGCCGGCCACTCCATCCACCCAATCTAAAATGCCGATCCTCTGCCTCTTGTCAGAGATTCAGAGACTTCTCCTGCCTGTCACATCCCTCCGCCTGCTTCACGCACATTCTCGGCGTCAAGCCCCCACAGGCTCTACACCAAATGAGACGGCAACAAGAAGTTGGCGATTCCTTCCCGAACGTGATACTCGTGCCCGCAGTGCCCGCAGACAAGCTTGCCCTCGACCATCTGCGTCTCAACGAGGAGCGAGTGCAGCTCCTTGAGCATCGCCTCGTTGGTCTCGAGGTCCTCTGCGGAGGGTGGCTCGGCAGGGAGCTCTGGGAAGCCCAACTTTTCATCACACGGTGGGTTTAGCTTCAAGTTCGCTTGCTCCTCATGGCTGAAACGAGTCTGCGGAGACGAATCGGGCAATAGTTACCTCTGTTGATGTGGTCCTCAGCGCCGTCCAATCAAGGCGGGGCAGGACGTTGACGAGGAACTGCGGGTTGACCTCGACTTCGTCCTGTGCGAGCTCGGCGTCCTTGGGGTGCAGGGGAAATGACGCCGACGAAGACTTGCAGGTCTTGACCGCGCACGTCAGGAAATTTATGCTCAGAACCTTCATTTTGATTGAATTGATTTATTTCATGAGTGTTGGGCGATGTTGATGTCGAAGCTTCACATGAAAATTTACAGCCAGTCTTTTGCAAGTGGGGCACGTGACGGTGGTCGCGGCCTATTGTACTTCATCGAGCTGTTTGAACAACCACTTGCACGGCAATTAAAGGTCAAAAAGTATCATATTCACAACGCCTGCGCATGCGACAACTACTTTCAATCACGGTACCTGTACGTCTCCTTTCTCGTGTACGCAGAGGACCTTACGCCATTGTCTTCTCGTAGCCGACACCTCTTGGGTCCTTCTTCCTCGAGATCCGCACATACAGAGCGACACAACCGACGATGACAGCGAATAGCGCGCCTTTCTGAATGTAGGACCACTCGCCGTAAGCGCCGGAGCCGTCTGCCTGGTCCTGGACCTCTTGCTGGATTTGCTCGGCCGGTTCTCCCTCGGTGAAGCCGGCAGCCCAGTCGGCGCCTCCGTAGATTGGCTCTGCAAGGCGGGGAAACAAGGCGAATCAGTAAATAGACGGAATGGCAAATGCGCGGGCACTTAAGACGTTATGACAGGGGCCTGATCGCACTTGGATTGATTTTCTAGGAACATATGTGTGTGTGTATGTGTATCTTCTAGGTGTGCAATAGGTGTTGTCGGTGCTGATATGGTGGTGCGCGGCCACTCTAGAGCTCCATGTGAATACCTTCTTCGGGCACCGGCAACTCTCCGCTCTTGACGATCATCACAGTCGCCTTGGGCTTGTCGCCAGGGTTCTTCTCAACATTCTCGATCTTCTCGACAATGTCGTAGCCCTCGAGGACCTCGCCGAAGACAACGTGCTTGCCATCCAACCAGCTACAAATAATCCGGGTCAGCTGCGGGAGTGCGGGCGCTAGAGTGGGTTAATTCTTACCCAGTGATGGCGGTGGTAATGAAGAACTGCGAGCCGTTGGTGTCCTTTCCAGCGTTGGCCATGGACATGAGACCCTTCTTGGTGTGCTTGAGCTTGAAGTTCTCGTCGGGGAAGCGGTCGCCATAGACTGTTGGCAATGACATCGCTCAGCCTCTCGCCTTCACTATCGACAAATTGTCCACCGACCAACAAAGCAATCATCTCCCTATCAGATTTACTTACTTGACTTGCCACCAGTGCCGTCTCCCTTGGTGAAGTCACCACCCTGGATCATGAAGTTCTTGGTGACGCGGTGGAAGGCGGAGCCCTCGTAGCCGAAGCCCTTCTCGCCGGTGGCGAGAGCACGGAAGTTCTCAGTGGTCTTGGGGACCGTCTTGCCGTACAGGCCCATGACGACGCGGCCAAGGTCCTCATCGCCGTGCTTGATGTCAAAGTAGACCTTGTGGGTGATCTTGGGGCCCTTGGCGGCCGCGACGGTCGAGCTGAAGAGCAGCATCGAGATGCCGACGAGCAGCGCGGCCGAGACAATGAGACGCCTCAGGTTGAACATCTTGACTGTTGTGTTCAGGAAGGATGTCAATGGGTATGGAAAGGAAATGGAATTGAGGTCCAGGAGTAGAATTGATGGAGTCCCGGATCTCAATTGACAGCTTTATGGGTGCTGGCAAGCGGCAAACGAAGGGAGACACGTTTCAACTCGATGGACTTGGAGTCGGGGTCGAACCAAGCACATGCCGGCTGAAGCTGCAGATGTAACTCTCCCACGGTGGCCCCCCCAGGATCTCTACCCCACTCAGGTGCCTTGAAGCTTGAACTCAGGGGCACCAGCCAACCTTAGTGTTGTGGGGCTTGGAGCTTGGGTGGGAAGCAAGCCGCCAGGCCGCTCGGCCCCGTAGGCACCTGCAGCTGTAATGCTGACTGCCAATCTGCCATGAATAGGGAAGCCAACAATTGTCGCATCCAACTATTGAACGATTGCAGTGCCATATACAGCAACTCTCCTTCGGACCGAATAAACTGAAAATCGCCTGCAGGTGTATGAGGACTCGATGCTTCAGTTGACGGTCTTGGAAAGGCCAGATCTCCTCTGCCCAACATGATGTCCTCAACAAACGAAGAGGATCCCTTCCTCCAGGTCCAGCAGTACGGCCCCTGCATGCGTCCGCGACGAAGACCACGTACTGACTGTGAACTCCAGAGATGTCCTCGCCCAGATGGAACAGACGCGCCCTCTCTTTACGTCCTACCTGCGCATCCGCTCCCTGACCACCACACAGACCTCCCCGGAACTCGCCTCCGCGCGCTCCGACCTCGAATCCGCGCTCGAGTCCCTGGCAGAAGACCTCGCCGACCTCGTCGAGTCCGTCGGGGCTGTCGAGGCCAACCCGGCGCAGTTCGGCCTCACGGCGCACGAGGTGCAGCGGCGCAAGCGGCTGGTGCAGGAGATTGGCGGCGAGGTCGAGGACATGCGCGATGAGCTCAGGAAGCACATATCCTCGTCGACCCCCAGGCGGAGCGGCGCGGGCGGTGCAGGCGCGAGCGGCGACCTGCCCGACCCGAATGCGTTCGCCATAGCGGATGGCGAGCCGGGGGAAGGGGACGAGGACTACACCGCGGAGTTTGAGCAGAGGCAGCAGGAGCTCATGATGCGCGAGCAGGACGACCACCTCGACGGCGTGTTTCAGACGGTGGGCAACCTGAGGAGAATGGCGGATGATATGGGCCGAGAGATGGAGGAGCAGATGGAGATGCTTGAGGTGACCGACACACTGGCCGACCGCGTGGGCGGGAGGCTGCAGACGGGTATGGACAAGATGAAATATGTCATCAGGCACAACGAGGACCGGCTAAGTAGCTGGTGTATCGGACTCCTGATCATGGTTTTGTGTATTTTGTTGGTTTTACTCTTGATTTTGTAAGCGTGGGCGCAAGTCTGGTGTCTGGTGCAAAGGGAAGACAGGACCAAAAGGGATCCATGATATCATCAACTGGTTGGGTAGGTAGGCAGGAGCGGGCCTATACATTTTCAGGCGGGCTTTTTGAATGATCCAGTCATATTCATCAATAGGTTGCCTCGACCTAGGGTCTCTGGCAACATGGTTCGCATCTATCTTTGGTTCTATCATCGGTATGTGCTACCGTTCACGCCAGGTTCAGACCAACTCTCGTCTTCAGAAGTTCTCCATGTACAGCCAAAGACTGAACCGCATTGTCCTTCAGACCTGCTGCAGCTGCCGCCGCAGGAAAGTCCACAAGTGCTAGTCGCAGAGCCGCGATAGCTGCCGAGCCGTAGAACTGTAGGAACCTCGCCTCATGATGGTCAATCATGGACCTTAAGACGACGCACTGCGTGACTGACATCAGTTGGGGCGGCGTGTTGAGTATCTTGGCCATTGACTCCCAATAGTGTGTCATGGGGTACGGATTCTGTTTTTTTGTTTTGGAGAAATCTCTCAGGGCGATTGCCGCGTATCCTGCTGCAAGCCCCGTCATCCTGTCCATGTGCTCGGCTTCAGGGACCCAGGCGGTCCCTCGGCGCTTCCATCCCACGAGGTCTCTTCCCTTGTCTGTCTTCTCTGACCCTCTAGCGCCAAACAGCACTGGGCAGACGACATGAAATTTCGCCAAGAGTATGTCAATGAGTGGTTGTCCTCGCCATTGGAAGATTGGATCTGAGAAGACGGCCGCGGCACAAACGCCAACTGGATCCGCGGTTTTCGTATTTGACGCAGCTTCGTTGATGAATTGGTTGATAATAGTCTTGGCGAAATGGTTGAGGAGGAACAAAAATAGCAACGGCAGCTCAGCATTATGCATAGCACCCTCGACGGGCTGTCGTGGCGTAAACACCACCAGGCTGGGGTCAACCATTTGGCTGCCAGCCTCGTTCGCCAATGCTTCTTTCAGGATTTTGGTGACCTTTTGCATCTGCGCACTGTGTTAGTCTGCTTCTGCTGGGTGTGCAAGACATTGACTCACGACTACTCGATTGCCATCCTTGTCGAGTGATAATTGGCCAATGACCTTTCGAAGCTCTCTCCGGAGGTCTCCAGCTTTCGATTTCAGAGCTTTGTTCTGTAAGGCTTGCGAGGCTATGGCTGCGCGGACCTGCTTGAGGCTCTTGTGGATCTCGACCGCGCGCTGCCGCTTCGCACCATGAGGCGCGGGTGCGGATGCGGGCGCGGTCGCAGGGACGGGCTTCGATGCAGCGGGCGCAGTGGAAGTCGGTGGTTTGATCGTCGCATTGCCATTGACGGTCACAGCAGCGGCAGCCTTTATTTGTGACGATGGTTGCGGTGTTGGGTTCGCTTGCGCTGCAGGAGTCGGGGCGGTTGTAATCGCTGGGGGGATCGGAGCTTGGGCTGGAGGTTGCTGCTCAGGTCTGGGCGGCGCGACAGGTGGCAGTTGTGGTATCTTTCTGGCCGCAATCTCTCGAAGCCGTTCCTGCTCTTGACGTGCGGCCTGCTCGGCGCGCAGTCGCTCCTCCTCGGCCTTGATCTTCTCTTTCGCTGCCAAAGCCTTCGCCTCTTCCACACTTACTCGTTCCCGCTCTTGCCGTGCTTGCTCAAGTAGTTGTTCTCTTTGCAGGTTCTGCTCGTGAATGTAGAGGGTATGGATCCTTCCAGGAACCCATGTTAGCAAACGTCACGTTATCAATGAGGTTCGCGACAAGGAATTGACGAGATTTTCTGCACTCACGCTTTTGCGCGTATTCTCTCATGCTCGGCGGCGGCTGCGGCAAGGGCATCTTTGTGGTTGGTCTCAGAATTGCGGTCGGGGCTGAGGAAGTCTGCTACTGACGAGCTGGCAGGGCTCGGGGTCGGCGGATTGGCGCGCGGGTATCGCGACGTTCGAGTCGCTGGCGACGGGGTTGTCATCTTGACTGCATGACGAGGAAGGCGACAGTGGGCAATCGTAGTTGCTGTCGAGTTGTCCTCGCAGACTGAAGCTTCCTCAACAGTGTCAAGTCAAATCAGACCTGGGGATTCCAAGGTTGACTTGACGCGACGGGTGAGGAACTCGATCAAGGGAAGGCAGAGGGCGCGCAAGTCAGGGTCAGGCAAGTTCCTTGTACCACAATGCGTGCATGTATGTAAGTGGCAGAAGTGGGTCTAAGCTCTGCCGATTCTGCGGGCAGAAAGCGCGACCGCCCGCGCCCCACCTATTCAGGCGGTCTATTCACGATGGACTTGGACTATTGTGGTGCGGACAATACATACGGCTACTGTTAGCACAATACGACAGCATCTACCGGGCGACCAACCCGTGTCCAGGATCTGCCTGCCACATGTATAGCGACAAATGGGGCAGTGGGCACCCACTTACCCGAGCCTCATGTTCGAACTGGCCAGAGATAGAGTTGAGATTGTATATGTCAATCACGCTTATTGTGCTTTTTATTGCCACGAGGTTGTGTCTCGAAGTAGTGTGGGATTTTGAGCCAGAGGCTCAACATGGGGCGGGTCGCTTGTGAAGTCTCTGGACCTCGGATAGAGCAGCTCACACAGACCATGGACCATGGACCATGGACCATGGGGCCACGGGGCCTGGGGACTTGGCCTGTCCCTGGCTTGTCGTCCGCAAATGGACGTTTTGTATTCGTGCTGGTGGACCCGAGCCGACTGAAAAAAGGACGGCCCGCGCGCCATGCCCCTTTTTTCCCGCCCGTCTGGCTGGCTGTCACAGGTAGCCACTCCTTGAAGCAGCAGCCTTGACCGTCTCGAATCGCTCGAAACAGATGTCCTCAATGGGTGAGGTGGCCCGGGTGAGGGAGCGTGTTTTACGAGTCGTGGCACACGGATCGGCTGCGCAATCCTTCTTGCGGGTTTTGCGGCGATCATAACGTATGTAGGACATTGTGGACGCCAATCAACAGTGGGGGGTTCTCCTCAGAGATGCTGAGATGCTGAGGTGACAAGAAGACTAGGCGCTGCTCAACCAGTAATGCCCCAGCAATGGTGGCACAAGCTCAACGGGGTTACGGAGGACCCCACACAAGCAGATCCCACATACGAGAGAGGAAGAGGGACAGAGCTTGCCATGATCGAATCGAGGCATCACTCGGTGCACAGATGCCCTCTAAATTGGTCTGTGATGTCTGTCTGACTGAGCCGTCGTCTTCACGAGCACCAGCTCCCATTTTTAGGAGCTCCTTGAACATCTGCGTGCCTGCAATGCTTCGTGTTGTGCGTTTGCCAGGACAGCCCGATTCCATGCTTCCTAGACTCTAGCGTAGGAGATTGAGAGAGACACAGACAGAGACCATGCCGTAGCTGGTGTAGATCTGGAGAGAGCTCGCGGACAGCGTCCGCATCCCACCACCCCAGTTCCGGGTGGAAGAGCGGACGTCAAACCACCCCTGGAACCAATGAGCTGGTTCCGTTTCAATAGTGGAGACCCTGTAGCCGATGCAGCACCTGGCACTCTGTCACTCTGGGGCGCTGGGCACTGAGGCCGAGGGCTGTCAACTACCTGTATACCTGCTGCTGGGCACGGGTGGGCACCCTGGCACCTAGCTTCCTCGCACTAATTCGGTGCTAACTAACAGCAGACTGAACTGACAGACACCTTCCCAGGTTGACTCGTCTTGCCTTCCAGTCTTGGGCTCCAGCTGTCTTGGGGACTTCTCCTCTTCCACACCTGGACAACGACCTTCGACCTCTCTCTCTCACCAACTCCAACGTCGCCGACCTCTTTCCATCGCCAGCTGCTTGCCATCCTGTCAACACCTGGAGGCGGAGCTGCGATATCCATCCCATCGACACACTCCTTGCACAGATACTTCATTCTCGTCCTTTCATTGACCTTCCTTTTGAGCTCTGTTCTCGAAACTACGCAATACCTATCAACCAAGCCAATCCCACACGACCAGACAACTGCCACTGTCTCCCCGTCCCCTGCCCCAGTGTCGTGCAACAAGTCGACAGACAGACAGCCTCACACACACGCAAGCTCCACCAACACCACAGGCGTTCGCCTGCATTGGTATCTTCTTCCGGAACCGCTTTGCACACCACGTCATCAGCCTGTCCTGGCCTGTTCCGTTCCGGTGTGAAGCTAGCTCACCATGGAGGGGCAGCAGCAGCAACAGCAACAGCAGCCGCCAACCGGCGTCTCTGGCCCATCCGGCCGGAGACTCCACATTGCCCATCGCCGGAGTCCCTCTGAGATGACTCCGCTGGTGAGCATGTTCACCGGCAATCCTGGAAGTAAGTCTCACGGCCCCGTTCCCTTTTTGCTGCCAAGCATTTCGAAAGCCGAAACATATTGGCGCCCAGATATTTCGCTTCACTTGGGCATATCGTGCACGCTACAACAAGGACTAACACCTGGCTCTTTTATATAGTGGAGCAAATGGCTATCCAGCAACAGATAGAGCTGCTCCAGCAGCAACACCAACAGATCCAAGCCCAACAGCAATACCTCAACATGGGCATGATGCCACCGGGCCAGGCCATACCTGGATTCAACCCAGTCCAAGGCATGCCTAACATGTCCCCCCAGACGGGCTTCCAATTCCCCAACCAGCTACCGCAGCAGAACATGTCGATGGGTGCCCCGACTCAACCCTTGTCACATCGCCGTAATCAGTCGGCGCTGCCCAACATGGGCATGGGCCCACCGCCTGCTCCTTCCTCAGGAGCATCAGGATCTGCCTTTGGTAACTTTGAACTGCCACAGCAACCACAGGGCCGGGAAAACGCCGGTGCATCACGTGGAGGCCGCGGAGGCGGAGCCGGCGCCGGCGCAAGTGGTCACCAGAGGCGGCACTCCTTGGCTCTTGCAGACGCAAAGAAGGCTGCCGAGCTCGCTCAGCAGAAGCGAACAACCTCCAGCTTCTCCTTCCCGGCAGCACCTGCCCCCGAGGACGAAGCAAAGCCCGCAACCCAAGCCGCAACGCAGCCTTCTGCGGATGCGCAAGCCTTTCAGGGCGCGCCTTCCAGAGGCGGACGCGGTGGCGGCCATGGCAGGAGCCAGAGTATGGCCGCAGGTGCCAATGGCCGCGGTGGCGCTGCCGGACGCGGTGGCTCCCAAGTTGCTGCCGAACCTGGTCAGGGCAACGATTTCCCACGTCGTGGGTCCGGCCACAACCGGTCGTCGTCTCGCAACTTTGAATCCAATTGGCGTACCCCACAGGCTCAGACTCAAGACCAGGCTGGCCAGAATCAGGGCGGTTTCCAGCCGGGCCACCGATCCCGTGGTTCCATGGGTCAATCCGTGAACTCTATCGGCGCCTTCCAGTACCCTGGTGGGCCCCAACTGATGCAGGTTCCTGGACAGATGATGATGCCTCAGATGTATCCCGGTCAGCAGCTTAATGCCCTGCAGTTGGGTCAGCTTCAGGCACTCCAAGCCGCTCAGATGAGTGGGCAGAACTTTGTTGGCTTGCAGGGGAGTCAGCATGCACCGCAACTCTCCCAACAGCCCCAACAGCAACAGAGGAAGACTCTGTTTACTCCCTACCTTCCGCAAGCCACGTTGCCCGCTTTGCTCGGGGAGGGGCAGTTGGTTTCCGGTATTCTGCGCGTGAACAAGAAGAACCGTAGCGATGCTTATGTGTCCACGCAGGACGGGCTTCTCGATGCCGACATCTTCATTTGCGGCAGCAAAGATCGCAACCGTGCGCTTGAAGGTGATCTGGTTGCGGTCGAGCTGCTTGACGTTGATGAAGTGTGGTCGCAGAAGCGTGAGAAGGAAGAGAAGAAAAAGCGCAAGGACATCACTGATACCCGATCAGGCTCCACCAATGGTGGTGGTCAGAGCAATCAGAACGGCGACGATAGCAACGCCAACGACGGTGGTATTCGGAGACGGGGCAGCTTGAGGCAGCGACCTACACAAAAGAAAAACGACGATGTTGAGGTTGAAGGCCAGAGTCTGCTCCTCGTCGAGGAGGAGGAAATCAACGATGAGCAGAAGCCGTTGTATGCCGGTCACATCGTTGCAGTCATCGAGCGTGTCGCTGGACAGATGTTCTCGGGCAATCTTGGCCTGCTTCGCCCTAGCAGCCAGGCCACAAAAGAGAAGCAAGAGGCTGAGCGAGCTGCCAGAGATGGCAATCGCCACCAGGATAACCGCCAGCAGGAGAAGCCCAAGATTGTCTGGTTCAAGCCAACCGACAAGCGCGTTCCTCTCATTGCTATTCCAACAGAGCAAGCCCCTCGCGATTTCGTTGAGAAGCACCAGGACTACGCTGACCGCATTTTCGTTGCATGCATCAAGCGCTGGCCCATCACTTCTCTGCATCCATTCGGCACCCTCGTTGAGCAGCTTGGCAAGATGGGTGACCTGAAGGTTGAGACAGATGCACTCCTGCGGGACAACAATTTCGCCTCGGACGAGTTCTCTGACGCTGTTTTACGCAGTGTCGGGCTTCAGGACTGGTCCCTCGCTAAAGAAGACGAAGCTGCTATCGCAGCGCGCCGCGATTTCCGCGACGACAAGACATTCACTTTGGACATGGATGGTTCCGCTGAGCTGAGCAACGCCGTCCACGTCAAGACTCTCGCTGATGGAAAGATCGAGATCGGTATTCACGTTCCCGACGTCACTCATTTTGTTAAGCCCAACTCCCTCGTGGATCGTGAGGCCAAGAAGCGTGGCACGGCCGTACACCTGGTTAACAGAACCTGCGCGATGCTCCCGCCGAAGTTGTTCGCCGAGCTCTGTTCGCTGACTCCCGGTGAGGAGCGCCTGGCTGTCAGTGTTGTATTTTCCGTCAACCCACACACCGGGGCGGTCGCCGAAGGTGATACTTGGATCGGCAAGAGTATCATCAAGACCGCCGGTAAGGTCGCTCTTTCTGAAATTGATAACGCTCTTTCGGGAGAGGCCGAGTTCAGCCACCCTGCCGTTGAACTGAGAGACATGCAGATACTCTATGTGAGTGGCCCAAAAGGTATCTAATTTGTCGCAAATCACTAACAGAAAGCAGGGTGTTGCCCAGAAATTCCGGGAGTCCCGCCTGGGTGCCGGTGGTGAGCCCATCGCACCTCTTCGTTTGCTCCACCAGGTTGACGATGAAAACGTCCCTATCAAGGACAACGTTTTCGACTCGTCACCGGCCATGGAGCTAGTGGAAGAGCTCATGCATAAGGCCAATGCGTATGTTGCGCAGCGTCTCGCTGAAGGCCTTCCTGAGAAAGCATTGCTGCGCAGGCAAAGCGCTCCAAACCCGCGCAGACTCCAGACATTCGTTGACCGCATGACTGCTCTGGGCTACGAGTTTGACAGCTCGAGCAGCGGTGCCCTGCAGAACAGCCTCTTCAAGGTTGATGACAGCGATGTGAGGAAGGGTATGGAAACGCTGCTGCTCAAGTCTATGCAGCGTGCCAAGTACTTCATCGCTGGCAAGACTGCCAAGCAGCTGTGGCCTCATTATGCTCTGAACTTGCCGCTCTACACTCACTTCACGAGCCCCACTTGCCGCTATGCCGACATCCTCGTCCATCGGCAGCTCGAGGTTGTGCTGTCTGAAGGTAGCATTGAGTACAGTGAGGAGCTGGAGAACCTAGTGAAGACCATCGAGAGCTGCAACACCAAGAAAGACTCTGCTCAGAATGCTCAAGAGCAAAGCATTCACATTGAGTCCTGCCGTACTATGGACAAGAAGCGACAGGAAGTAAACGGTGACCTCATCAGCGAAGGCATTGTTCTTTGCGTGTACGAATCCGCATTCGACGTGCTCATTCCCGAATGGGGCTTCGAGAAGCGGGTCCACTGCGACCAGCTTCCCCTCAAGAAGGCCGAGTTCAGGAAAGAAAAGAGGGTCTTGGAGCTCTATTGGGAGAAGGGTGTGCCAAGCTCCGCTTATGTGCCTGAAGACGAACGGCCCAAAGCTGCCGCCTCGGTCCGGATGTCTAATGCAATGGCCGCGGCCAAACAGGCCGAGGAGGTCGAGCGAGTGAGGAAGGAGCGCGAAGAGGCAGCTCGCAAGCAGACCGAGACAAACACCATCTCGACCAATGATGTAGATGCACTTTTCGACGACGACGACGACAACGCGTCGGATATCACGGAGGCCATGGCGGGTGCGTCGCTGGCGGAGCGTCCCACCCAGAGTGTCCCCGGATCACCGACCCGCTCGTCCACCGCGGGCACCTTGCACCGTACGAAGTCGGACTCCAAGGTGCCGACCGTTGAGGCTCCCGAGAACCGCCTCACCAACAAGGAGAAGTACTTGAACCTTTTCAAGCTGCGAGAGGAAGGAGGCGAATACATTCAGGATGTGACAGAGATGACTCGGGTCCCAATTATTTTGAAGACGGACCTCAGCAAGAGCCCACCGTAAGTTCCGAGTCCCGTCCAAGCACGAGCATGCCTTTTGCTCATGAGCTAACTCTTTACTACACAGATGCCTGACCATTCGCTCCCTCAACCCTTACGCCTTGTAAAGGGAGTGCTCCTTATGGATTAGATGAGCTCTGAGGACCCCAAACCGGCTGAAATGCGGAAAGTGGTGTAGCATAGAGGTTTGGTGTCCGGGGAGCTTTGGGATTGAACAGATTTTGGAAGGTTGATGTGGATCGGCCCAGCGGAATGGAGAGGCAGGCAGTTTGGGTTGCTCGAAAGATGGGCGTGACGCAAAGAGCATAATATAACTGGAGTCTAAAGCACAGAGCGGTATGGTATTTATTCTCTTAGTTGATTGGAGTGTCCGAGGTTGTCTGTAGAGGCGATGACAGATATTAGATAGTCGACCGATGCTAGAAATCCTCGGTAGGAAAAAAGAAGAAAGCTTCAATCACCCTGGGACTCGGAGAACACCTGCTATGTTAGATAATTTGTCGTGAGCAAAGATTGGCCCTAGCCGCGACTTCAGCGTTTGCGGTGCATTCACAAGTAACCAGCATGCTTCCCTCGACTCGGTTCGGCTCGTGCCCAGAAACAATGGGGCTGTCAGAGCGGGCCAACAAGTCTCTCCGCTCACAGCACAGGCTTCCTAATCCTTCTACTGCCAAACCAATGAGCGAGCAAGCAACAAGCCTACGATCCTTCGGGTGCCCACGTGCTTACCTCGGCCGAGTCCGGTTTTGAGTCGGGGTCGGGATCGGGGTCGGGCTCCTACCACGGGCACTTACTGATGGCGTCGGTTGAGCAGTTGGCGGTATGCTCTACTCGCCTCCAGCATCACTGAGGTCGAATAACTTTTTAGGGAGGCAGCTACGGTAATTTCTTGTGACCGAGGAGGATTCGGCCTGCTCCTTGAGCTCCGGATATGGCACAGAACGGCGGCATATAAAAACCTCCACGGCACATGGTTCCATGGCTATTCTCTTCTATCAAAAAAGCTCGTGCTTTACTCTGCAATTCATTGTGCTCCTATAGCACTGAAACGAACACAATACCCAAAAACAGAGAACTTTTAGTGAAGCCTTACCTTTCCGAGTCTTTTGTGGACTACGTACTGCATCAAAAAATCATTAATCACGACCTACACAATGGCAACTCATCCAGCCAAGCCGGAGGCAGTCGCCGAGCGCACTGCGTCAATCCAGAATGCCGTCACCCGCGTTGCCTCAGCGGCCGAGGCATACGCCGACATCTCGACCAAGGCACTGGCCAACAGTAGCTTGGCAGCAGACACTACCTCGTCTCAGGCGGAGCTGGTGAGCGAGATCAAGAGTCTGTTGACCCAGGTTCAGGGCCCATTCGGCGCGATGTTCGACCTCTTCGGCTCCCTCTCAAAGGTCTCAGCCATCCGCTGCCTCGTCGAGGTGGGCGTGTTCACCGCGATCCCCGCCAGCGGAGCCCCCGCGACGGCAGACGAGATCCTGTCCAGGCTCGAGGTCGACGTCGAGAAGGCCCTGCTCGTGCGCCTACTCCGCATCGTCGCCACCGACGGCCCCCTGGTTGAGGTGGGCGAGGAGACGTATGCACGGACGGCTGCCTCGAGCATATTCGTGCACCCAGACCTGATAGCTACGCTCAAGCACATCATCGACGAGTCTGGGCCTTCCATCATGCTTATGCCACAATTCTTTATTGAGAACGGGTGGAAGCAGCCCACGGACCCGACGAACTGTCCCGTAAGTTGCGCCCAAATAACCACGTTACCTCGAACCTGCCCAGTGAAAAAAAAGTTGACCTCATATGACGCAGTACACCTATGCCCATAAGACTGGGGGCTGTGAGATGTGGGCCCATATTGCGAAGTTCCCGGAGAGACAGAAGAACTCCAACCGCGCTATGAAGGCTCAGTCGTATGACGGTGTGTGGTCCGTAGGGTTGTTTCCTTTCGCTGAGAAGATCAAAGGCTTAGGGAAGGAAACAGAAGAGGCCACGCCTCTGGTCGTGGATATTGGAGGGGGTGCCGGCCATACAAGCCTGCAAATCCGCGAGCTATGCAAGGTCAGTCAGCTCCCAGAGATTCCACTGATTACTCCCTGTACATGTGACCCTTGTACGCGGCCTCTCCACAACTTAATTGGATTACTTGTGTCTCCACGGGCTCCTCGACAGGGCATATCCCACCCGGAACAGGCGACGTTCTGGGAGCGTACTGATGCCCTCGCGATCGTCACAGAGCCACTTGCAACGTTCTGTTCATACTGACCGTACACGGTACAGGGAATCAAGGGAACAATCGTCTTGCAAGACCTCGCAGACGTGTTGAGTGACGCCGCGCCGGCGGAAGGTGTCGTAGCCATGGCGCATGACTTCTTCAAGGAGCAGCCTATCAAAGGTTAGTTCACGTTCAACAGTCTCGAATATCTCTCCAACTACCTCTTATCTCAAAGTATAGACTGATTGATTCTGTTTCGCGTCAACCCAGGCGCACCGATTTACTTCCTGCGCCGTATTTTGCACGATTGGGCGGACCCGAGCAGCGTGTCCATCCTCAGGAACATTGCAGAAGCCATGGACCGCGAGCTACCAAGCCGGTTGGTGATAGCGGAGCAGGTCTTGCCGACTCGAGGCGTGAGCAGCGACAGCGCACTGGTGGACTTGTTGATGATGACATTTACCGGGCAAGAGAGGGCAAAGAAACAGTGGGAGGAGCTGCTGGGCCAGGCTGGTCTGAAGGTGGTGCAGTTCTACAGTGCGCCAGGTACACCGTTCGGGGCTATCGAGGCAGTTTTAGCTTGAGTCTTCCGGCAAACGGATGTTCGGTTGAGGGCGGGAAGGTTCAGTGGACGGGATCGACGACGCCACTCTGGTTGATCCCAGAGTTGAGGTGGACTGAGAAGGGAAGACTCTGTATTGCCAAGTTCAGACTTTGGACGCTCCCATGCATATCGCCACTCACGGCATAGAATGAAAACCTAAAAAATAGTAAGCGTACACGTAAGGATCATAATCTTGTGTAGAGGGTATTTCCAAAGGCGTCCGAGGACTACTACGTGAGCAAGTTAGTCAGTCTATGCGGGCACGGTAAACTCGGAACAGCTCTTGACCCGATGATTGCAAAAACGTTTCCTGTTTGTTGCGAAACACTGTTTACCTTCTCGGTCGGTGGTCCCATGGCCACCCGTTTTCCTTACTTGTTAGAGACATGGGGTCGGATGGTTGCGTCGGGCACGGGTATCGCTTCCATCCGAAGCAGAAACAAGCTGCGATTGGAAGACTAAGGGACCGGACATCCGTGTTGTGAAATGCAATGGATAGGAGACAGCTCGCGGGCATACGAAAGCTTTGCGAGGTACTGTCCTGGTGACCTACACAGGTGTGAACATATTCTCCCATAATACACGACAACTAGTCCTGTAGGTTAATCTCATTAGAGGAGACTGTGCCAATAGAGGTAATTCCAAAGGAGATTGTGCCAATAGAGGTTATCCCACTGGAGGTTATCCCACTGGAGGTTATCCCACTGGAGGTTATCCCACTGGAGGTTTTCTCACTAGAGGTTATCCTAATAGAGTTTATCCCCCTGGAGGTTATCCTACTGGAAATTATCCTACTGGAGGTTTTAGTAACAGAGTGGATGCTGTCCCGCTGCAGGGGGTGACTGCTCAAGCAATCCGCGGACATTTGAGACACATGCGAGCGATCCGCAGGAAATGTGGGTTGTGGCGTTTTGAGCCCGGAGAATAATGAGACTTGGGTCAAGTTGGGACGGGGCCACGGTGCCGAGGGGCGGATACGTTGGATCCACGTTCTGAGAGGGGTTGAGTTTGCGGATCAATGGAGTCGACGTCAGATGCTGCATGATGAGAGTGAAGTCAAGACTTTTCTTAGATGGGGGCGGCTTGGACGGAAGGGAGTCGAGGAAACACGGGATAGACTATTTCGGCCGATCTTTGAGCACAGCAAATGGCCCAAGATGGTAATCAGCAGCCTTGTGAGGATCCGATATTGGTTCGAGCCAATCGTAACCGTCTATTTTTGGGACGAATCCCACCGAGTGCGTTGCAGTGGCGGAAAGGCTAGGTTTAGGTGGTCCAAGGCTTCGAGAAAAATGTGCTCGTCTAAACAATCGAAACGTTGGGTTGCCGAGGCCGAAGCCGCCGTGTCCTCCCATTTCCTCATGGATGAGGTCAAGCGGACGAAGACAGGACGAAGGAGAAACGGGTGTAATTACCAGGCCAAGCCACGTCAGTCGACGTCTTGCGAATCTTCCAAGGCGTCGAGAGGCCGGATGGCATCAACACATTCAATCCATTTCATGCATACTCTGGCAGGCTCATTGTTGGTACTGCCGGAGCTTCACACATCCCGCATAGGCGCCCTGCAGACAACAGAGGGCAGGGTGGCATGCCAAGTGACGCCAGGAGCCTCAATCTCCGTCGAGGGGACGAGGAGACGGTACCGAGCGTTTACGATTGCATGTGCGGGTGCGGGTGCGGCTGCATTTGCGGTAGCGGGGCGTGCGAGTCCGGGGTGGGCTTTGCTCAGGAACCTGTCCGGGCCGGGACAGGGCTGGGCAGGACAGGGCGACATGCAGATGAGCACTTGTGTGCGCAGGTCATCCGAAGGGCATGAATGCCATGATCGCTGGAAGCGGGATCCGTCAGCACATCATCGTCCTCCGTCTCAGCGGTGGAGGTCTTGGGCTCTTGTAGGACTGATTTCCAACCGGCTCGGCGGATCCGTGCTGCGCTGTGCTGTGGGCCGGGGGCCGGACGAAGACAGGACGAGAAAGAAGCTTGACTTTTGGGTATTGAGATAAGGTTGCGCGGCGTGGAGCAGGACGCAGAGTGCGGCGTAGATACATTGTACAAGGCGGTTTTGTGTCCGGGAGGCGTCTAGCCCGTCACACCGAAACAAGCTTGAGACAGGATGAAGTTACGACCCTGACAATGCAACCCCCCAACCCCGGCCCCTGCACCTGTTCCTGCACCCTAGCACCAGCACGCAAGGCACGCAGACGGCAGGGCGCTACACAGCAGAGCCTCTTGTCTAAGCAGCAGAAGAAGCAGTGCGTGCTAGCTGGGCTGGAACCTTGGACCACCATCCTCTCTCCCTGACCCCTGGCCCTTGCTACAGCACAGAGTGACCCCCCCTGCCCGTCCTGTTCCCATCCCAAGAGAGGTTTCCACCCTCGGCCCGCCTTGGTTTGCTTGCCTCTGATTGGGCTGATGATGACTTCATCTGCTCCTTCCGACGACTCGGCTTGGGCAAACGCGACTGTTCTCGACGACGACCCGTGGGCTGCGGCTGCCTTCTGCCTTCTTACAGGAGGATTGACAAACGAAACGCCACCAACTCCGGTTTCTGGCCCCTGCACCTGCACCTGCACACACTCCTGCACACACTCCTGCACACACTCACTCACACTGCGGTACCGCACAAAACTTCCTATGCCCCCCCCCCCCAGTCCCCAACTGCCATCTGATTGTCTGCCTCCGCCTGGCTGGGGTGGCCCCTGGCTATAATGTGCGGTGCTTGACTACCCGTGGGGTCTCCCATGTCTTCCATGTAGCATGTAGCAGCAGGAACGCCGCCAGCCCGGCCACGGCTACTTGGCCTTCCGTGCAGACGAGCCTGAGTATCTTCGAACACATCCGGGCCTTGGCATGCCGCCTCCCATCATGTTTGATCACTGCCATCACAGCACCAAGGGCGTTTCTTCTTATTTGCTTTTAGACCCCGTCCTCGTCCCTCCTAATCCTCTCTTCTGCTTCCCACCATCATCCACTCGTGTGCAGCTTGTTTCCCCTTCGACGAACAGGATTCAAATACAAAGCACTGGTCTGCTTTTGTGAGAACATTATCGTGCTCTCGCTTCCTCTCCTTCACCTGCCTTCGTCAGTCCTTACTAGACTCTCATTAATACACACACCTCTTAATCAACGGCAGGCCGCTTTCTGTTCCCTTCACGACTCGCCGGTTCGATCAACAAGGAATTCACCCGAGAGGATATAAAAAGTACCCGTTTAATCAATCACCAAAATGGCTAGCACATCACTCAAGACCGCCCTCGTGGCTACCCTGGCTGCTGTTGCCACCGCGATGCCCGCCGCTCCCAGACTCACGGAGCGCCAGCTCGGTATCCACCAGGCCATGAAGCGCCAGGCGGCTGCCGGCGCCGCTGCCGGAATCACCGACCCTGATATCCTGCAATTGTAAGTTGCCGCAAGCTCATCAGAACATATTAAAAGAAACACCCTTGCTGACCACTTCATACAGTGCCCTGACCCTTGAGTGGCTCGAGACGACCTTCTACCAGCAAGGCCTCGCCGCAGTGCCCCAGCAGCAGTTCCTTGATCTTGGCCTCACCCAGCTTCAAGTTCAGGATCTTGCACAGCAAGGCAAGGAGGAGGAGACGCACGTTCAGCTTCTTCAGGGCGCTCTCGCCCAGAAGGGTGTCCAGCCAGTCCAGCCCTGCCAGTACAACTTTGGCCAGTCGTTCTCGTCTGCCACGGCAATGCTTCAGACCGCCGTCACCCTCGAGCAGGTCGGTGTCTCCGCCTACCTGGGCGCTGCTCCTCTCGTCACCGATAAGAGCATTCTCGGCACTGCGGCGTCCATCTACTCCATTGAGGCTCGTCACCAGACCTTCATCCGAGTGGCCAGTAAGGTTGCTGCCTCGCCCAACTCCTTCGACACCCCTCTGTCACCGAAGCAGGTCTTCTCCCTGGCTGCCCCTTTCATCGCTAGCTGCCCCCAGGGAAGCAACCTCGCCCTGACGGCCTTCCCCAACATCACCATGACCAACCCTGAGGTTACCGCCCAGATTGCCGCTGCCAGCCCTCAACAGCTGCAGCTCCAGAGCGCTGCGACCGGTGCCACGGCATGTGCCTTCTCTTCAGGCGACCTGCCCACTGGTACCATGTTCTCGCAGTTCGCCAACGGTGCCTGCGCCACCCCTCAAGGCTTGTCCGGTGTTGTCTACGTCAACCTCGTCACCTCCATGCCCGCCGACAACAAGATCACCGACGACATCATCGCTGCTGGTCCCATGGTCCTGGTCCTTTCTTAGAGGGCCAATGATCGAGGAGGAGCTCACCTTTCTTTTCTTTTTTTCCTTTTCGCCAGGGAGATGGTGTTTGACAGGAGACCCAGCATGGACGGTAGAGGACGGACAGACCCCAGCCCCACGTTATTTCAATTTCGTTTCTCTATTATTGGGCGGACAATCTACAATGTCCACCTCTAATATCCCGCCTATCATGCGTTCACATCTCAGTGGATACTAGCTGGTAGGTAGGTAGCCTGTTTATACCATTATATATATATTCCCCTGGGGTTTGGGGTCCTGTCCTCGTCCGCTTCGTCGTCTCTAGCTGGTGGTGGTGGTAGCGGGGTTGGGATAACTTAGAAGATACCCAGATCGTGATCTCTACAGTAGCTAGTTGATCTTGGAAATAACCAATCAAATTTGTTCAAAATAATCCTGCCTTCCGTCTTTCAAGTCTACTTTGATCGATTCTGCTATGCCTGCGACATTTTGCCTAATGGTAAGCATAATCAGGCGTCATAATAGTCAAAACCTCACGTAACTTGGAACCAGGAAGCCAAGCTGACCAGCTTAGCATGCCCAGCTGTTTTTCAGCACATTACAGCTGCCCTGGCAGGCGGGCCTGAGTCGATCCGTAGCAAAAACTGTCGGTCATTCCTCGATGATGCAGGTCGTGTGTGCCAAGCCGCCCGTCCGGGGTCGATCAAACAGCTTCGAGGGGAGGGGGGCGTGCCCTCTGGTCTTGGGAGTGGGCCAGCAAGCCCTGTCATATCAAGCACACACACGAAGAGGAATGCCCCTCTCCCAAGACAAGGCAGACAGACAGAGACATACAGGCTGAACAGCGCTCGGGGAATTCTCGACAAGTCTGCGACCGGAATTTCGGGCAAATGCCGTGGCCCATTGACCCAAGGAAAGATTGTCGTCGTCGCTCTTTATTATGCCGGCCTCTGTTGCGGGGTCGGCACTTGAGGATCGTCGACGGTCCACGTCGAGAGTTGAGGCTGAAGACGTGTGTGAGTGTGTGTGTTGCGCGGATGTCACTCTCAAGTCGACGGTCATTATCATCGTCGCCATCGTCATCATGGCCCAAGTGTCAAGACTGCAAGGCACAAGCCACGCATCCACGCACCTAGAGGGACAGACCCCCCAAGAAAAAAAGATTCCGGGAGATGAGCAACGATCCGCGCATAGAATCTGGACGAGGATGTTGAGACCGGATGGGGCACGATCCTGATCTGACTAGATTTATTGAATTGTCCGATTACCTGGGAGCCGTTCCCGCCGCCCCCAACTTCAGACGGCCTACCCAGGGTGGTGGGTTTCTCTAGGGCGGGCGATCTACCGTTCCGAGACGGCGCCAATCTTGCTCAAATGAAAGATATGCTGTCGAGAGCCTCCTCGAGAAATCCTAGAATACTGCTAATGTCTCTGCGAGGGATTCTATTTTTGCCGGGCTTGCCAACTAGTCTCCTTCAATGCCTTACACATTTGACCAAGTCAGGACCTGACCAGTGTCAGGGCCAGAACAGCTCACAATAACGTCCGATATGGATTGGAAAACACGGTTCCTACGGGGGTGGGATTCATTCATAAAGTGTGCAAGGCAATTGGCTACAAGCAGAGTGTCATAAAAGATCATCAATTGGTATTTTGCACCCGCCGCTAACCGTGAAGAACCAGCCATGATAAAAGCAATGGCAAAACAGAATACTCCGGCCCAGCCCACGGTATATGAACAATAACGAATAAAGAAGCGAGGAACTTTTCCCGTCCCAATAGCATCATCTCAAAACCTCAACAACAGATCTGACGAATTTACCACCAGTCACCCTGGTCCCTCATCGCGTCCGCAACCTTGACGAAGCCCGCAATGTTGGAGCCAGCAACGAGCGAGGGCAGCTCGCCCTCCTTGCTCTCGACGTACTCCTTGGCGGTGTTCAGGCCGTTCTCGAAGGCGGCCTTCATGATGCCGGCGAGCTTCTGGTCGACCTCCTCGCGGGTCCACGTCAGCCTCTGGCTGTTCTGCGCCATCTCCAGGCCCGACACGGCGACGCCACCGCAGTTGGCAGCCTTGCCGGGGGCGTACCAGATGCTGCTGGCGCCCTTTGACGAGCGGTCGGCCTCGAAGACGTCGATGGCCTGCTGCGTGCAGCCCATGTTGGAACCCTCGGCGATAAACTTGCAGCCCGCGGCGACAAGCGCCTCGGCCTCTTCCTTGGACACCTCGTTCTGGGTCGCCGACGGCAGGGCGACGTCGACCTTGCCGACGTGAACCCATGGGCGCGCGCCCTCAATGTACTTGTACTTGTTGGCGTCGGAGGCGGCCGCGACGAAGTCGGTCAGGGCCTTGTGCTTCAGCTTCAGGCTGGAGATGGCTTCGATCTCGGCGGGCGCGAAGCCGGACTCGGCGATGAGGGAGCCCTTGGAGTCGGAGAGCGAGACGACGGTGGCGCCGAGCTCAATGCACTTCAGGGCCGCGTACTGGGCAACGTTGCCGGAGCCCGAGACCGCGACGCGCTTGCCCGCCCAGGACCCGGCGCCAGCGTACTCCAGCATGTGACCGACGTAGTAAACGAGACCGTAGCCAGTAGCCTCTGTTTGGCGATTTTGTTAGCGATCATGAGTCTCCTTTCGTAGAGTCACCCCAGAGTCATTGGGGCAGACATACCTGGCCGGATCAAGCTACCACCCCAGTTGAGGCCCTTGCCAGTGAGAACACCCTCGAACTTGTTCTTCTCCTTGCGGTAAGTTCCGAACATGTAGCCAATCTCGCGGGCGCCGGTGCCGATGTCACCAGCGGGCACATCCGTGTCAGCGCCAATGTGCCTCTGCAGCTCGCGCATGAAGGCGACGCAGAACCGGCGGATCTCGCTGTCGGACCTGCCCTTGGGGTCGAAGTCGGAACCACCCTTGCCACCACCCATCATCACTGTGGTCATTCAAGATTAGTTTTAGAGTTCAGATGTCTTCGTCTCAGATTGCAATAAAGTAGAACTACTCACATCCTGTGAGAGCATTCTTGAAGATCTGCTCAAAGCCCAGGAACTTGAGGATGGACAGGTTCACGGTGGGGTGCAGACGCAGGCCGCCCTTGTAGGGGCCAAGGGCCGAGTTGAACTGAACTCTGTAGCCGCGGTTGACGTGGACCTTGCCCTGGTCGTCCTCCCAGAGCACGCGGAACTGGATGACGCGCTCGGGGATGGCGGCGACCTCGAGGGCAGTGCGGTACTCGGGGTTCTTCTTGAACAGGGTGCTGTTCTCCAGGGTGGAGGCGAGCTCGTTGTAGGCCTGCTCGAACTCGGGCTCGGAGGGAAGGTTCGACATGTTGGGCGGTGGTTTGTTTAGGGTTTCTTGTTTAAGGTTTTCAAGGTTGCTCAACAGCAATTAAGGAGTGTTATCTCGCCGCAAGCAGGGCAAGGAGGGATGTGCTTGTAGTGGTGAGGGGATTGAGAGACTGGCAGAGGTTCAGGATGGCTTGGGTATTAACGCAGAGAGACAGAAGTCAAGAGTCAAAAGTGAGGTGCAGTGAGCAGGAGAAAGCCGCGAGGTAGGTGCTCTTATTATACCTTAGGAAGGTCCGTCACAGCACAGCACCTACCAAGCACGGAAATACTGTGAGCTGAATCTAACGGTCATTGCTTCCCCAGCCGTTTGGTGCTCGCCGGGGCTAGCGAATTAGGAGGCCTAGTGTGGTGTACAGTATCTATCTCGCAGCTGGCGGCTGGAGGGCGAGGCAGATCAATCAATTCGCATTTACATGGGTGTCGTGTCATAGCTACTGCCGGTGGGGGTCGCACTGGGAACGCCGTCTTCGCAGTCGGGGGGTCGGGCGGTCGGCTGGCGCACCCATGGTTTTGATTTGTGTTGTCTGTTATCTTCTGATATTCGTGAGCTTCATATGGGTGGTTGGCAGCGTACGTGGGAGAACTAGGCACTACTGCGGTAAAATCTATGGTGGGGTTCATGAGGAGCAGGGATAGCTCCTTCCCCCCGGGCTCCCCACCATATGCATGCACATCAGATCAGGGACGCCGATTGCGGCATTGAGCGTTCAGGCGTTGTGGGCGCCTGGCTACGAGGGAATAAGTGGTGCCCAGCCCAGCCAGCGTCGGAACCATTTAGCCACCCAATGCTTGTGGCCATGTCCCGGGACTCGAGGTTCTTCCTATGACGCAGCATTGGCGAGCAACCTTGATCTGTGCTGTGTTCAGAACCTCTGCACTGCTTATCTCTGCCCACGTCGTCCGGGAAAGGCATAGGTAGAACTCTGCTTCGACATATTCTTTAGCTAGCTAGGCACGGCGCGCAGTAGACGGTCCCATCGGTTACAGTACGCACTTACAGTATGTGGACTAGCATCAGCATTAGACTTGCGTCTCACATGCATGCAGCATAGTGCTACCACGCGGTGGGCACGCCCACAACCCCTGGCCAAGGAAAAAAAAGATCGCCCTCGAGCTTGACGAGATCTTATCGGTCGCTTGTGATTCGCCCGTCGCAGCTGTTCCCGTTAGCAGGACGAATTTGAAGCCTGTTACGCCATACTTTCAAGGGTCTAACTACTACCGCACATGCCACGCCGTATACCACGGGGCAGCGAGCGATCACGGAGCTTGCAGCCCCAGGAGAAACACTGGAGATGCACCATCTTTCTTTACAAAGGCCAATTCATGTATGGCCCGTTCCAGACATGGAGGCGAAGCACCGAGATGAAGAAGGTTGAAAATTTTTCCCTGTTTCTCCCGAGCCATTCTCAAACTGAGAGAAAATCCCGGAACTGTTGCGTCCACCTGGGTATCGATATCGGCCTCTCTCCTGGCCAGGCGAGGCAGAGGCAAGCCAAGGCGCGTACTGCGCGTTGATGCCCTCCCTGCCCCTCCGCACTCAATCTGGGGTACACCCCCACATCCTTTTTTCTGCCCACGCGCCGCCTGTCCTTGTACACTAGGGACGACCTCAACGTCAGCGTCTCCTTTCGTGGTATTGTGATCCGACACTACAGGTAGTCGGCTCCGACAAGCTCCACGTCGGAAATCGAACCCTCCCTCGGAAATCACGCTCTCACTGCTCACTGCGAAAGCGGCTCTCGAGATGCATACCGTAGTAGACATGACTGAAAGATATTATCAGTATATTATCCCCCTGGCCGGACTATCTGCATATCCCATGCGCCATCTTCGCCCTCGTCGAAGCGCCGGACCCTTCCAGAACGCCAAACCAGAACCATTGCCCCTTCGTTCATGCACGCATTTACATTTATTCTCCACAATAATGATGCCAGACCAACCCTTCCACCACCCCGTTCAAAATGGAGACCGTCCGTAGACATATTCATCATCCGCTTACCAAATCGCCGCCTGGTCAAAATCGAATCTCCGAAGCTCCTTGTTCCCATCTTCCAAGTCCTTCTTCGCCTTCATGCGCATGTAAAAGATCGGACAGTCCTTGCTGCTGCAGATGACCTCGCAGTGCATGCTTCCCTGACAGCGCTGGCACTGTGTCCACAGCCGTCCAAAACGCACCTCCAGGTCTGACACCTTGTCCAGCGTCTTCTTGTACAGCTCGCCCACGCGAGGCGCGTCGTCGGCACATACCGCCCCCTGCGACTCCTCCTTGCCCGTCAGCGGCTTCTTGCAGCCCATGCAGGTCTGCGTCTTTTTGGCAAACTTCATCAGCCCGCCTATCGTCGGTGCTGCCACTGCGATCGACCGCGTGTGCGCGCCCGCCAGCAGTGACTTGGCCTTCGTCTCACCCAGGATAGGCTCGAATATTCGCCCCAGGGGCTTCGCCAGCTGGTTATCCAGGTAGTATTTCGTGTCGATCGGCACGTTGTGCTCGAGAACGTAGATTGGGTCCTCCGAGTTCTCAAAGTTCTTCGAACCGGCGGCGCCCTTGACCATGACATAGGCCACACGATCACCGAGACCCGGTGCTGAGCCTGCGTCGCGCTTCTTCATTCGGTGCGCCAGCTCGACGTGTGCTTGCTTTGCGGTGTAGTCATCCTTGGTGAGGGCTTTAGTGATGACAAGCTTGGACATGTCAACCTTGTTCTGCAGCAGGTCTGCGATCGTGTCCTTGACGTATCTGTTCGACAACGAGTCAGCGTGAAGCAAACTAGTGCATATGTCTTGTGAGGTTACTCACTCTTGTGCTCCTGGAACATCGCGGTCGATGAGGATCATTCTAAGCACCTTCTCGATGACGGTCTGAACAAGGAGACAGTTGTCACGTCGCACGGTCTCGATACCTTTGGTGTCCATTTTGTCCCACTTCTCCGGCTTCGTCCAATATAGCCCAGCATATCGCTTCTTGTTGATTAGCAGGTAAGGAAAGTAGACCTTCTCGAACTCCAGCTTGATCGGTTTGACAAACTTGGCCGAGACATATTGTGATGCCTCTTCACCAAGTTTCATGGCTTCTGCGAGGTCTGTTGTGCCGAATTTGACCATCACCGAATCCGTATCACCATATATGACCTGCGCGTCATGCGTATAACCGTTCGCGATGTTGTACTTGGCCTCCACCTCGTTCTTGGTCTTCTCAATCATTTGACGACCAAAACTCGTGGTACTACTCGCAATCTCCAAGCAAGGCAACTTTCCGTTACTTGCACCGGTTAGACCGTAGACGGAATTTGCGCTGATTTTCAAGGCCAGCTGACGACCATTCAGCACGGCCTTCTTGAAGGGATCTGTCTCAGCCGCCAGCTCCCGCTTGGCTTGTTTTCTTGCAGACAACAGTTCCTCGAGAATCTGAGCCAACAGTCCCTTTCTTTGCTTGGCCGTGACAAACAAGTCACCATTGGGTGTGACAATGTAGTCGTCGTCCTTCTTGAGGTTGAAAGCCTCAACTGCCTTCTTTGAGACGAGTGTCGTATAACACAGGTTGTGAGCCTGAATGATACTGGGGTAAAGCGAGGCAAAATCCAGCGTCGCTATGGGGACGTCGTAGTAGCCACGTGTTGGCTCAATGACAGTTGCGCCCTCGTACTGGTCGTCACTTCCTTCGCCTTTCAGGTCTGGAATTACTAGCTTCTGCTCAAGGGCTTTGCGGAAAAGCTGGCTGATGAACTTGACCTGCTGACCACGGGAGAGCAGGAAGTTGAATGGAACACCTGTGACTCTCGCCATCTCGGTGTAATTTTCCAGACACGAGAGCTTGTCCATCAATCTTTGCGGGAGATAGGCATCCTTGAGGCAGTATAGCGCCAAACGTCTGCGGGACTCGGGTGTGCCGTTGAAGAGTTCAGTGATCATGGTGTAGTGCACATCCTCCTTTTGCTCCCCGAGGAAATTCGAAGATACGGAGTTCAAGGTGTAGCTTCGCAGATTGTGGTCACGCTGGATCAGCTGCAACAAGTCCAGCTGGAGCCGGCCGTTCGTGTTCGTTGCTTTGGTGTCACGGTTGCCCATCTGCTTGCTGGAAAAGTTCGTCTCTTTCGACACAGATTTTACCGCGGGTATTCGGGACCAGTACTCGAACCCCTTGACCTTGAGGTGTTTCGCCCGGTCGAGCAGATACGGGAAATCGAAATTGGCAATGTTGTAGCCAGTGATAATGTCCGGATCTACTTTGTCTAGGAAATTCCGCCAAGACATGAGCAAGTCTTCTTCTCTTCCGAACTCAAGAATCTGAGTTGCAACGATAGAGCTGGTAGTATCCAGACAGAAGACGTTGCGGATGAATGGCTTCTTCTCTCCGTACTTGGTGACCACATTTGCAATCTGAATGACAGGGTCATGGTTGGCTTCTGGAAAGATGCCTTTGCGTCCAGCACATTCAATATCGAAGGACAAGATCCTCAGAGGAGCCATCTTTGACCACTCGCCTGTGGGCTTGTGTGCTATCAAGTCAAGGTAACTGCATTCTGCCTCGATCTGGCAGTTTGATTGCCGGTCACGCTCAGGGATCAATTGATAGCTGCGCGCGGGGACTTCGACCCAGGACATTCCGAAGATCTGAGAAATGTCAGCTAAGCAACACCGAATTAATGCGGAACAACTCACCTTGCAATCCACCATGAACCTCAAAAGATACTGAATGTTGTCGAAGGTGAGGATCTGGCCATCGGCAGACTTCCACAGGCCTTTCCAGTTGGCATTACATGATTGTATAGTTGTTCGAACCTTGTTGATGAACTTGGGGTCCATCACTGTGATTTTGAGGAATGGATTCTGCGTGTTGTTCTGAAAGCCGTAGATGTTCTCTCGCATGAGCATTTTCACGGAGTGAATGACAGGCTGATGCTGGGCGACCTGGGTCTCCAGGTAGGCCCGGAACGGAATGCAATCCTTGTCTGAAAACCCAACGGGGGCGGCGACAAAGAGGTAGTGCTTGAAGTCTTTGACGTGGAGCATGACTGAGTTGCCATCCTCGTTCACACCAAACAGTTTGACGGTGGGATTGCCACCATGTAGCGTGCCCTCCTCGGCATCAATCTGTTGGAAACACAAGCTCGAACTTTGGGGGTTGAAGTGCTGTGGAACGGGTGGTCGCTCCCATGACTGGTCCTTTTCTGTGTTGTTCTGCTTGAGCTCTGAAATGTCCTGGCTGAGCTTCTCCAGAACCTCGGCCTCGAATGCACTCTTTGGCTGGCTGGAGGCGATCTTGGTTGCCTGAGAGCTGGCAAAATGGGGAGCAGGAGAGGATGAGAAGTGTTGTGTCTTTTGCTTCTTTGAAGATGCTGGCGCAGCAGGTATGTTCCGTCGAGCGCTGGACGTCTCGCCCAGGATGCGCTTGTTGGGCGCCATGGTAGCTCCAGGCATGGCCGTCGATGAAGAGGGCGGCAAGTCGACACGGGCTGGCCGTGAGATCACACGGAGGACGAAGACAGGTTCTGACCTAATTCCACATAAGGAGGACAAGCTTCGGGAACCAAACTCGCGTGTAAATATTTGACTTGAGCTTCTCTGGATTGCCGTTTCGTACGGTTGTTGTGCAGTCACAAAAGAAGGAGAGGCAACATCTAAAAGTAAAGTGCCTAGACGCGTCTCGATGGCAGCTCAAGGTGTGACGTGAACCGCGTCTGCCCCACTCAATTTATCAGGGGTGCTTGCAGTTGGATTGCAGCAAGAACTTGCTGACATAAAGTAAGGTCACATTGGCTCTTTCAAGTACCTACAGTCTCAGTTTAGTCATCAACTCTGCTTCTGGTCTTTGACCTTCTGCCTCCAAATGCAGCAACAATACGGTCATCTAGCAGCCGCAGTTCCCTCATGCTTCCTGATGTCGTGTCAAATGCATTGCGGCCGTCAGAAATCTACATGTCCGGCTGATCACAGTTTTATTCCCGTTCGGGTCTTGCTAGAATCTTGCTATGCACCGCAAATAATCCCGTCTGACCATTGCGTGCTGGAGTGTGCTCGAGGTCAGATCCAAATGGAGCCTCCTGTGTGAGAGCATCACTCTTGTACATTATTGCTCAGAAGTCCACGCCAAGTGGTTTCACGCAGCGGACTCTCCAGTAGTCGAATCATCTCCGTCACGGAACGTCTTGTTGCGTGCTATATGTTGTCCCACATCACATTGCACTGTCCACCTAGTTTCTATCAAGCAAGACTGATGCAAACAACACCCTCGAGATCTTGTATCATGCCATACATCTTATGTCTTGATGGTCTTTGCGGAACTACCAAACTAACCTGTCCGGATCCTCGCCACTTGTGAGCCTGGCCGAGTGTGGCCCAAACCTTGTCGTTGCCACCCGCAGTGTTCATAATGTACACAGACTCTCATGAAGCTCATCAGGTATTTTTGGAAATGGCGTGGAGGGAGGTGGGCATGTTTGCATCGTGCAGTATTTGCTGTGATTGGTCCTGGGCATGAAACTCTCCACCAAGCTGCCGGTTCAGGATTCATGAACGAAGCGGGCGAAACCGTCCAGTCGCATACTTGAAGTAATTGTGTACTTGACATGGTGGCACCGCTAGAAATGTTTTGAGTGATCTTAGCGCACTGATTACATTGGGGGAGTGACTCCCAGGTCAGTCACTGCTGGTCGTGCAGGGGACAGGCCGCTAGACTCTGCCGAGCTTGGGGGCTCACCGGCACCTGGCAGGACTGTGTAAACAGCGTAAACAACAATCACAGCACCGAGACCTTCACACCCTAGCAAGTCTAGACTTTCGACCTATGATAATACACCACCTGGATAATTGAAATCATCTTCAGTCTTTACTGATCTCATAAAATATACCATGACCGACCGGTACGGCCATCCGCGCCAGACTGTCTTTGGTCGGAGGCACGCGTCGGCAGCCGCGACCGTCTCATACTCAGATGCAAGACAAGCTCACCCACCGGCAGCCGGCGCCGCGCAACAACCACAGCCAGGTGCCCCTACCCACCCGGCATCCTCGTCCAACACGGGCATTCGCCGGAATCTATTCCAGGGCCAGCTCACAAGGCGGCCCACAGCAGGCCCCGGCAGCAACAACCCTAACGAGCCAGGGGCGCCGGCCAGGAACGCCACCGGGGGCATGGAGGTAGAGGAAGACGAGTCGGCGTCGTCTGACATCGTCGTCCGCGACAAGAACGGGGACGTCGAGTTGGATGAGCCACCCACGCTGGTGGTGGACGACCCGGACGAGATCGCGCTGGACATGAGGCAGGAGAACGAGAGTGAGCTAGCAGCCCTGCTGGGTGCCATGTCGTAGTAGTCGGAAGGTGAACCGGGACTAATCATGAGTTGTCACAGAGGAGAGGCAGAGACTCGCCGACGCGGTGAAGCATCATCAGAACATCGTGAACCAGAATAATGTTCCGGCTCAACCAGAGGGTGAGTGCTGACTACTATGGCAATGTACTGCTCGCGGCCGTCTACTCACGCAGAATATTCAAGAATTGTTCGAAGCCGTCAGGGCCAGTCTCAGAGCCAAAGTCGCTGCATTATCGGAGGACAATTGGATGTATGAGAAGGAGGATGAACCACGGCTGGTCTGAGACCAGATGCGATCACTCGACACTTCCCTCAAGCGATCTTTCTAAGCTGTCTGGGTAACATGTATCCTCCGCCAGCAACAATACCAATACCAGCCGAAACCCTGGCTATCTGCCTCTCTAATCTAGACCCTCGGCGCTTGGGGCCTCGACCCGCCTGACAGGTGGTTTCCTCGCCCCGGCCCCGCCACCACCACCGGGTGCGCCACCGAACAGACTGCCCATCATGTCAAAGAGAGGGTTGCTCTGCCGCGGTCTTTGGATGCCAAAGTACATCTCGGCGATCATCTCAAGCGACTCGTCCCACGCCCCAGTCTCCGCTATGTGCGACCCGTACTTGACTTGCAGCTGCTTGAACAGGTCCGGGCTCGCCTTCTGCACGGCGAGTAGCAGCAAGCCCAGGAAGTTCAGCAACGGCAGGCTAGGGAAGATTCGCACGTCCGCGCTGCCCGAGGCGACGTCCTGAACGCCCAGGCCGGCACCCTTATCCTCACTGAGCGCAGACGTGAAGGCCCTATAGGACGTGTTGGCGGCGCGCACGTTGGCGACGAGCAGATAGGGCAGCACCGCGCGCGCGCAGTACAGCGCCGCCGTATGACTGTCATCCTCCTTGTACCACTCGTACTCCATGCGCGTGAGGATCTCGGCCGAGTCGCGCGTGCCCAGCACCAGGTGGCGCTCTGCCTCGTACGTCTCGTGCTCCGAGGCGTACAGGCTGCCTGCGACGTGGTGCAGTTCTGGATCGCCAGCGGGGTAGTCGCCAAACTTGGCGGACCATCTGCGAGGCCGTATGTGTTAGCTCCGTGATCACTGCGCATGCCGGTGGATTGCGAAACTCAGGTGCCGTAGTCGGAAAGAGAGCGAGAGGTACGTTCGCAGGCAGAGGACTCACGCAATCATCTCCCCAATGAACTTCTTCCTCGTGGGCTCGCCGCTTTGGAACAACCGCAGGCACGTCAACAGCCTGCCTCTCGAGGTGGCGTCCGGTTTCAGCTCCGCCTGCTTGTACACGTCGACCAGAAACACGCAGAGGTCGCCGCCGCTTCCGCCCTGGCCGGCCTTGAGCAGTGACTGCGATACATTGTAGAGGATCTCGATCGCTGCGCTCCAGTTCGAGGCCTTGACGTAGCGCGCTGCCACCACGCGGGTCTGTTGCTGGGCTTCGTAGTATTGCCCCTCACCGGTGCGGGCTTGCAGTCGCGCGATGATCTTTTCGATCTTGTCTGCTTTCGGGTTTGCCATGGTCGGGTCGGGTAGGATGAGATGTTTTCTAGGTGGATACTGCTGCACGGTTCGAGAGGACGGGTGGGCGGTTCGCTGAGGTGTGCGAGAAGACGGATTGTGCGAAGCGAGCGTTACGAGAAGATGTGATCGTCAGTCGAGCTGTTCCTAAGCTTAGAACTCCAGCCCCTCAACCCTGCTCTCCAACAAAACAGGGTTAGGGGCTGTGATACGGGGTGGGCTAAGTGAAGGGGGAGGGGGAGTATCCCAATTGCTTGGAGGAGTCAATTGCCTGAGGTCTGTCCAAAAATATTATGAACAAGTGTCCGATTTCTAAACTTCTACATGAAAATTCTGTCTGTCCGCTGTCACACATGGTCAGCTGCTGAGCCCTTCTGGAAACCCTACATCAATAAGCCTCCAGAGTCTGCGCACGTTTGAGCTTTCCTCCAATCTCGTTTCTCAACGGCACTTTCTCCTCACAGTCCAGAAAGCCATGGAACACCATCAGATCGTCCCTGTGAACGAGAGCTACGCTGCTCTTTGAAACGATCCTGATGAGCAAGTCCATCTCTACCATCCAGGTCGGCGGTACGAAGAAATGCCTTGTATAGCTCCTAGCATCCGAAAGGTTCTTGGATACGGAGCATATCCAACCTTTGCTGTCGAGGAATAGCAGCGAGGACTTGTACAAACCAAGCACCCTCTTCACATTGCTTTCGAGCAATTGTTTGGCACATCGTGTGGGGACATGTTTGCTGTCAGGCTGCAGCTGCGACACGTCGACTATGACGAAGCCGTCGTGGCGGTCTTTGAGACGGCCCACCTTGACAAGAAAGTCGAACCCCTCTCGGAAAGCCCATTCTCCTGATAGGGACGCGTATTCCTGATCTGGTGTCTCCACGGGTATACCGCCTTCCGGGGTCAAACTCTGGAGTGTGGTCCATTCGTAAATTTGCACGGAATTCCCTCGAAGCACCAGTAGCTGCCCGGGATTGTTTGGATGCGTCAGCCATTGCCTTTGATCATCGGTAGAGTCAATCCTGTCAACCACCTCCCCTTGTGTGGTCCAAAGCTCGTCACCCTTAGTAGTTGCGAGCAGGAAGAAGTCACCGTGGACGTTGAGGAGGACTTGCGTGACAGGGCTGTTGAACTGTCGGTCCAGTATTATTGTCTGGACATGCCACGAGATGTTCCGGTCTGAAGCAAGGCGGATAATGATGCAGTGATTCACTGCGTCGATGGCGAGAAGCACATGGCTTTTTTCATTCCACTGGAGGTGTTTGATGGCGAAATCGGTGTGGAATGGACGGATGTCCTCGATTCTCTTGCCATTATCGGTATTGTAAACAGAGATGACGCCGTTCCTGCGACCGCAAAACATCGATCCGCTCAGCGCACAGAATGCGATACATGAGATGTGCTTTGTATCACAAATGGGACGTGAAAATATCGTTTCGGGTGCTGCGGGTGCCATTTCCTCGCTCTGCGGTAGGCTGGAGCTTTCATCGTCCGTCTCACGGCGGACGAGGACGGAAGGCTCCCATACGTTGAGGAAAGATCCACGAATTTCATAGAACCGCAGGTTGTTCGGGCCGAACACAATGCCTTTGATCATCTCGTCGGTGACCGATATACGGTACATGGTCCTTAGCGTTGACTCAAAAGAGAAAAGACAGATGGTCCCGGAATAGTCCCCGGAGATCAGAGTCCGTCCATCCGGGCTGACAGCCAATGTGCGGGATTCCACTTGGCATACAGAAAGCTGCTCGAGAGTCCAAGGATCGCAAATCACTATGCCGACGTTGTCGTACGAGATGGCTAGCAAATCCATCTCCGGAAGAGGGTTGAAAACCATGTCGAGAGCTTGTGGCTGGCAATAAGCATCCTCTGTTCCTGGCCTGAGGAAGGTACCGATTTTTTGTCGTCGATTGCTATCCCAAAGTTGTACAGGCGATTGTCTGTAGAACACGGCTATGAGCCCATGAACGGGGCTGATCCTCACACAGGTTGGTGTTGTTCCTGGGAGGATCTTCATCTCCCCCTCGTCCGACTCCGAGTCTGAACTGTGGTAGAGTGGGAATATATCAAGTAGAGAACCGTCTTCGAGAGAATAGATCGCGATTTTTCCATCCTTACCAGGCACGAAGATTTGCCCTTCTTCAGTGTCAATAGTCATTGAGATCGGCGAGCGGTGGTAGGTGAACCGTGTTGTCCAGAGACATGTGCGTTGATTGCTCCACGAAGACATCTTGCGTGGTCCGCATACTATCAGGCTCTTAGAGATTGGATCAATTTCGAGCATCCGGACTGCCTCTCCATGATTGATAGTTGCGATGAGTTCGAGGGTTAAGCCGTTGTAGAGCATCACCTTGCCGTTTGACAGACCAACTGCTGAGTACTGGGAGCAGGCAGCAACTGACGTGGTGCTGGCTTCATGTAAGATGCAGGATATTCTATCATCCCAGTCCTCTTCCACAAGTCTACCGAGAAGTTTTAGCTGTCTCGAATCCTTGGCGAAGAGCCGATGAATATTGGACGCAGGAGGGCTCAGAATCGGGATTAGGTGATAAATTGATGAGGGAGAGTCGAGCAAATTCGTTCCAAAAGTAGCGACAATGCGCGCCAAATCTTCCGCCCATGCTTCTGCCAACTGAACTTCTTTGCCCAAAGGGGAGCGATGTTTTGCCCTGCGTGCGAGGTAGCTCCGAATATTTCGGACGGCCTTGATCAATACGCCCAAGTCCGCTTTTTGTGCAGTCTTCTTGATCCAAGTCAATACATTGGACCTAAAGAACTTGTGCAAGAGTATCAATGGAGCATCGATTGCCGATGAACAGTGCGCCAGATGGTGTGTGAAGTAGTCGCAAGCATAATCTGCAAAGACCATGTCATGAGTCTTGTCTGACGCGATCGGTCCTCTTCTCAAGCGCGGTGGCATAAACTCCTTCCCAGTCAAGTATATCAAACAGACCTCCGCAAGCCTCGAATGGGCAGAAGCCTGGTCGATCCGCAGTCCAGACTCGTGCTGTGTTAAAAAGGAATGAACAGTCTGATGGATGAGTTGCACCTGCGACTCCTTATCAACAAATATCAAGTCGCCACAAAGTTGTGCGAAACGGTCGTCGGAAGCAGTGAGGGTGCGTCTGAAGTCGATCCGTACAGCTTCTCGAATCTCATTTGTAGTCAGGGGCCGGCTGACTGAAGCGCAGACTGTCCACTTTAGAATACACTTTGCCAACTCATAACTCTGAGTTGCCGCGACCGCATTTGCAATGCGGAGGTAGAAGTCGTCCATCTCGGCCGGAAGCTGGTGGAGAACATCGCGCATGTCTTCTTCGCTATAGGTCTCTTCCAACCGATTCATGATGAGAGACGCCCACAGGAAAATTCCATTCGACTTGGCAAGAATTTCACTGACGAGGGTCTGATTTAAATCGCAACCAGCCGCGCTGTCATATCGCTTCGATCTAATCAAGGTGGCAATATCATTGAGCGATTCTTGTTGGCCAGTCTGTACTTGACATACAGAGTCACTCTCGTGACAAAGAGCTCTTTGGATCTGACCACTGGGTCGACTGGAAATGAAGACCTGCAGTGGAAAGTCTGTTGGTATTTTAGCCAACAGCTGTAACAAGCTACTGAGGCCTTTGTTTGCGCATTCGTCGATCGCATCTATTACCCAGAAGTGAGGCGGCGCGGTTTTCACTCGGAATACCCGACCTAGGAATATGTCGTTCCATATCATCTGGTAGTCGTCTGAAATGTTTCGGTCGTCTTCCTCGATAACGTCCAGGAGAGCCTTACGGATATCGAAGCTGGACTCTGCCATTTGAAGTGCAAGAGATCGTAGCATGGAGGAAATTGTGGATTTATCTCGGTGCCCATGTTTGAAGAAGTAGAAACTGGATGCCAGGTCACAAGATTCGAGGTGCTGGATGATGTGGCCACATGCCACAGACTTGCCAGACCCTGGTGCGCCATGAAGCCACAGAAATCGTGGCCTGCAGTCTCGGTTGCTATTGGATGAGATTGGAAGGTCATTTTCTAGTTCTCCTGCGCACCATGCCTGAAATGACGGGTGCGTCTCCAGCCACGTGCAGGTACCCGGATGCTGTTTTCCGGACACTGTGAGCAGATCAGCCCCAGGCCGTTGTTCGACGCCCAAAAAGGTAGATATGAGCTTCATTTGCGATTTGAAATCGTCGTGGCTGCGGAAATTATCTGTTGGTGTTATCAGAGACAAATACACGAGTGTAAGTAGATGAGACCTACAGCTTAGGGCGATATCTCCGATGGCGGTTAGAAGACATCTCTTCAATATCAAATAATTCGGATGGTCAGGGCCGTCGTACTTGCATACATGCCTATGATCAGCGTCGAGGTACTGTGTATGCTCCCCGGGCAGACCTATCAAAGACTTGTTCAGTGAGGGGATCCATAAGCATGATCTTGGTGAGCATACCCATGACAGCTGAATCTCTCTCAACAATGACCATGGATGTCACACCGATTTTGGTCGGCACTCCCTCGAAGAAAGACCAAATTTGTAGATTTTTGCACACGTGACGGAACTCGTCATTGATTGTCTGAAAGTAATTCATCAGTACCTCGCCGAATAAGACAGCAGAATGAACTTGATCGGCCAACAGATATTGATGGTGTGTCGTACCTGTAACGTTCCAGATCCTGGAAAGAGCTCATTGACAAAGGCTTTCCCTCCTTGAAACACTGCTGCGGAAAGAAACCTTGATAGAAGTTGCGCCGAGTCGGCGCCACGATGAGGGCTGGCGAGGAAATAGATTGAGTGGATTCTATCAGCCACTTTGTAATATATTGGGTCCCTCGTGGCAAGTAAGTAAGCCTGTAAAAGTCAGATAGCTCTCGAAAGAGGGAAAGAAGAAGCCTTTCCCATACCTTCTTAACTACCAGGCCGCCCAAACTGTGCGCAATGAACACGATAGGGGTCTAGATAACCCGTCAGTGTGTTTACTCAAAGCGCTTGTTACACACTTACGTCCCCGTCCTTCCTTAATCTGGGTGAGTTGTGAATGTCTGCTAGAAGTGCTTGACCAAAGTCGTGAACAGTCAATAAACTTTTTGTTTGCTGAGTCCAGTCCGAGTTGTAACCATAGCTGTGGATCCGGGCGTGCTCAAAACCAGGTTCTGATGGCAACCACTCCTGCGGCCAAAAGGAAGCCCGGTCGGTCGAGTTGCTCCATGTTTTCCTTGAACCACCACCAAGTCCATGAACCTGTCATTATGGGAGTTAGAATTCACGAGGTGGTGAATGTGGATTACAGCTGAAGGAAACATTTCCACGCACAAATATGAGGTCAAATTGTGGCTGGCTTGGCTCGCTAAGTAGCACTAGACCGTGAGGGCCGCGGATTTCCTCTATCGACTCCGTCCTCGAGACATTCTGTTCAGACGACCCAGCTCTGCTCACTCCCAAGCGGCGTTGAAAACGAGCAATTGACGATGATCGTCTCGTGTCAGGCTCTGGACGAGGCTCGACTTTGTGAGGCAATGACTAAATGTAAATAAAGTCAACCTCCGGAGCATTGTTTGGAAACATTGAAACCTGTAGGGCCTCGGCTCACTAACCAGTGAATCTTCAAACATCGTGAGCCATGTCGCATAAACGCGGTAGCAGTCGTTTCCCAGTCGTTATCGGTCTCAGGATTCTGTAATGAGAGAGGGGAAATACAGAGAAATGGGGCCTTTGCCGGGATAAGATCGATGACAGAGAAGCCCGATAAGCCACGGTACGCAGGAAAACCAAAGCTCGGCATTCAGAAATGAGCACTCAGACTGTTACCTAAGACACAGCTGCCAGTCCCTGTCATCGCCGCTCGCGAGTCTACGAGTACGTACCGTGCCCAAACATGGCCTGTCCGCCCCTGTATGATTAGAAGTGACCAGTGGGTTATGGGCGACATCCTCGCGTTGGTAATCTCAACGCCCGTCCGATTGGGTTGGCCGGGAGGAAGTTGGTTGGCCCGCTGCGGCCCATGTAAGCCGCCCACGCCTTGGGGCTGCGGGGAACTACCAGGGGCACATCAACTTCCCTTTTGGTACAGTTCAATGCAACCAAAGGTTCAGCAACAGGGGCTGTGTCTCTACTTTGCACCATTAGTTGCTGATCTGCAGCCTCAGCCCGTCGACAATTATGCAGTTGGCGGTCTCCAGGCACGCGGGCGCTTCCAAGTGGTGTTTCAATGGCCAGCAAACACACCAAGCCTGACCAAAACTGGAGCCCTTATCAGTTCTTGATGGGCTATTTTCGCCGACAGCAGGCCGCGAAAGGCGTCCAGAACACTCGAACTTTTGAAAAACACGGCGACGCCACTCGAAGTCTTTGGAACATCATCCCTTCTTTTCGAATTCGTCACCTTCTTCAGTCAGTGTTCGCAAGAAACGGGGCATCAGCATGGTCAACATTGAATCAGCAGCTCGTTTGGAGGGCATCGATCCTTTTGGCGAAAATGTCCTTTTGGATGCGGGAATCATGGAAGGTATCTTGCTACAGCCGCTCTGAATGAATTGTCATGCAGTCTCTCTTCGGCCCTAACGAAATGTTACCCAGCCCTGCCGGTGGGATGCAGGGTGATATCAACATCGCGATCTGGCCACAGCCTCTGGGCCGAGACAATGAGAATCGAAGTTGAGCTTCCCGACAGTACAATCCAAGTGTTCTTCAAAAAGGTTAGACATTCTGTTCTGACAATACCTGTACCACGGGCTAACAAGTTCTCGTCAGGGTGCGGGCGGAGCGGCGGGCTTACGCATGATGAAGTGTGCTTTCGAGTCTGAAAAGGCATTGTACGAATACGTTCCCGAATACGTCCCCCGGCCAGTAGCCGTTGGCACGTACAAATCTATATCAGATGCGCATTTTTACATGTAAGTTGTCTTGATCGCCACCTCTGGAGCATGGGCCACAGATGAACCGAGCTGACATCGTACAGGGCCGACTTCGTGGAGATGGATGAGGTACGACCCAATGTCAAGGAGTGGGCGCAATGTGTTTCCACGTTGCATTCGAGGACAATGGGGAAATCGCCCGGAGGGAAATTCGGGTTTCACACAACTAATCATTTAGGTAAGTATTTTCATATGTTATCGTGCCTGTCATCACTCGTCTAGGATGTCAAATGACCACAGCTCCAACACGAAAAGCCTCTTCACGATCCTAACCAGGGTGCTTCTCCCATCCTGAAGTCTGCATTGTTCTTATGATGATATCCGAGCCCGGGATTGAAATTTTCTGACCACAAGGCATCAGCGAACATACCGCTCAATAGAAATTGGACGTCAACTTGGGAAGAGTGTTTTTCCCAGTTGATGAGATCTCTGTGTGAAGTCGAAGAAGAACGGCGCGGGCCTGAAGACAACTGGACCCAAGCGAAGAAGCTGCTATTCGAATTCGTCATTCCGCGATATTTGAGGCCTATGGAATCCGAGGGCCGGTCTGTTCAGCCCTGTCTTCTGCATAGTAACCTATGGCCAGGGAACACAAAGCCGCGGTCAGATGCTCCAGACATGTTGTGCATTTTCGATTCAGCAGCTGTATGGGGCCATAGTGAAAGTGGGTTTCCTACACAGATGCAGACGAATGAGCATCGTTACTGACTATCAATGCCCGCAGTGGATCTAAGTGTCACTCGTTCTACAACTTACAAACTCGAACGTCATGGCGAAATGTACAGGGAACTAATGGGCGCATCGGAGCCTCAGAGTGACTACGACGCCCGGATTGACTTGTACGCGACCCTAGGATTGGTTCTCAGATCCGCAATGTACTACAAAGAGCCGGAACGCAGAGCACTGTGAGTGGCAAGAGCCTCAACGGATGCATTTGAGCCTCCAGGAAACTGACTCTCTCAGTGCTTTACAAGCGATTCAGAAGTTGGCAGACAAAGCCATGACTGAATCATCCTTATCGCTCTCCAATCAACCACAGGTTGATGGAAATGCGGCGGGTGAAGTCTAGCAGAATCTGGAAGCAAGCACGGAGATCAAAGCGTTGTTTGAAAAGGGTGGCAATCGAAAGAGCAGCTCACGTTTTTGAATCAGCGGCAGTGGCTGCTGTCACAAATATGTACCTAGGTACATAAGGGCAGGCTCAGGCGAATGACATGAATAAAGCGTTTGCTTTTCCGGCGCTCCAGCCTCAACGCTAGATAACTGTTATCAACTGAATACGACTCGGAGCTCTCATTAAATAGTTGCCCTGAAACTAACAAACTTGTCAAATTGTCTGCAAGAAAGCACCAGAGTGTACCAAAGGAGATTGTCGTAAAATTCGAAATATTTTTCGCAGTATTGACAAGCATTGCTTTCGGACCTGCTTCAATAGTGCCAACCAGTGGATCTAAACTTAACTCACACTACTGCACCTGGAAATAGCTGGCTTGTTGGTTGTTTCCTGCGCATCCGCCCCCGCTCAAATCCCTGTTCCGACCGACCAACATTCCCAAAGAGCAAGCCCGTCCCACTTTGTTTGACGTCTTTCTCGTTCTGTGAAGCCCCGCTTACTCTGATACCCAGGCACCTCGTCCAATTCTGTTTCGCAGTGACAGATATAAGAAATAGAGAATGGGGTCCGTTCAAAAAGACGAAAATCACCAAACAACGGCCCCTGTGACGACAAACCAAGTCGAAAAGCTCGCAGGCAAAGGCCTCAGTGATGGTAGTGTTGCCGTTGATATTGCGACTCCTTCGCCGGAGCCGCCGTTTTCCGTCTTCACTCGCGGGCAGAAACGGTGGATCAATTGGATGGCCTCATTCGGAGCTATGTTCTCTACGCTCGCCAGCTATATTTATTTCCCCGCCGTGGTGCCAATGGCAAACGACCTGAAAGTCTCTGTGGCACTCATCAATTTGACAATCACTTGTTATCTCATTGTGGCCGGACTAGCCCCCGCTGTGATGGGGGACTTGGCCGATCATGGCGGGAGACGGCCTGTCTATATTTTGATGTTCATTCTCATGCTGGGAGCAAACATCGGGCTGGCTGTGCAAAAGTCATATCCCGCACTGTTTGTATTGAGAATGATACAGAGCGCTGGATCGTCAGGGACCTTCAGTGCAGCGAGTGGCGTCGTATCTGACATAGCACCTGTCGCTGAAAGAGGGTCGTTCACCGGCACGCTCATTCTCTTGTAAGCTCCCGACCTTGTCATGGTGAACTACTAAATTCGCTTGGTCTGAAACCAATCAAAATTCCACTGACAATACTACAGCACAAATACCGCACCCAGCTTGGGCCCAGTTGTGAGCGGCGTGCTGACGGAGAAATTGGGGTGGCCCTGGATCTTTTGGTTTCTTACGATTCTGACCAGCGTTCATGGCGTGTTGCTCGTGTTGTTCTTCCCAGAGACTCAGAGGAAGCTCGTTGGAAATGGTAGCAGGCGAGTTTACGGGCTCCTATATAAGAACTTTTTCTGGAAGCTCACGGGGCAACAGCACGTGCTTGAGAAGGAAGTCCCGCCGGAAGACAGAACAAAAAGGAAGATTCATATTCCAAATCCGCTGGCTTGCGTTACGATGCTGTTGGACAAGGGCAGCTTCTGCGTGATCCTGTATGGAGGAATTACGTATGCCGTCAAGATGACGGTCCAAGCGTCGCTTGGATCTCAGTGTATCAGCATTTACAATCTTAATTATCTGGAGGCAGGTCTCATTTATCTTCCAGCTGGAGTTGCAGGAGGACTGGGTGGTAAAAGCGGTGGCTGGTTTCTAGACTGGTACTGTGAGTATGCACGTTATGATTCATTTCTTTCCTCATTTGCACTTTCAACATTGCACAAATCGAGACACTGACTTGGCTGCAATGATCAAGACCGGCGCATGTGCAAGAAGCTTGATGGCTCATTTTCCAGAGGAGAGGACATATCGGACTTTCCCATAGAAATTGTTCGGCTGAAGGGAGTTTATTCTCTGCTCCTGATCAGTTCCATTGGAACTGTCGGATACGGGTTGGTGCTGATGACAGGGACGGTAGGTGGTGAACACCTCCGATCACAGTCTGCGAAACAGGACTAACAACAACGAAGCACATATCGGTCATGCTCGTCTTACAATTTATCATCAGCTTCACAACATCAAGCATCTTCTCAGTGAGTCTAAAGGGATTTCTTGTGAGGATATCTAGGAAAAGGCTGACAGCCCATCAGATATATAACACGATGCTCACAGATTTAAACCCAAAAAAGGCTGCGACTGCCAGAGGGGCCTCAAACTTTGTCAGATGCCTTCTTGCCGGAGCTTGCATTGCAGCGCTCGAACCGATAGCGCAAGGAGTAGGCCTCGGATGGTGTTTTGGTATATTTGCGATCTTGCAAATATTATCGATTCCTCCAGTCTGGTTGTTGAAAACTCACGGTCTGCGATGGAGAGAGGAAAAGATGGCTAGGGGCGGTGAAGCAAATGATTGATATCATGAACATCTCTAAGTTGCATGTGAAGTCAAACGAAGTGACTTAGGCCAAACCTGAATTCATGGAACTCATCGCAAGTGGTTTTGCAGTGGTCCAGTATGTCAGCACTTGAGATGAATGGTGGTTCACGCACCTGGTCTGAGTCTTAATTTAGACCACATTCATTACCATAGCACACGGCCTCCCAAAAAATACTGCGTGGATGGTTCTCCCCGGGCGTTTGTCATCGTTTGGCTTTTCGAGTCACCCGTGAAGATCAGCATCTTGTTGTTGTTGGCTGCTTGACCGAGAAGGGCGTCTATGAATCTGAAGATCATTTACCGATCATGCAGCAGTCGAGCAAAGGTCCCGAGTTGGATAGGGACTCTAAATTTAACCTGTCATGAGCAATGGGAACTGGGCAATCCGATCTCTGTCCCTGCCAAGCTTCGATGTTGAAATAAGGTTTAGGGCATTTGTCTTCGGCTACAGCTGCCTCTTGATCAAAATATGCTGACTAACGCTTGTACTGGACCTCTGTGGCCCGCGACTCGATCAGTACTGAGGGCTCCGCCGTGCTCTTCATCTTGGCTGCTCATCGCACACAAGCGAGAAATCGTCCATAGACGCGAACGAGACGACGACTCAGCTTCCACCCAGAGTTCTGATCAGATCGGGTTGAGCAAAGTCACACATTCATTGTCCTCAGTCCAATGACCATTCCCGCTACGCGCTTCCCGGGCCGATTTGGTGTGAAAACCTTGCGAGACCTTTTGAGTAGGGCTGTCTCCTCGAAATTGCTCTTGGGAAAACATGACTGTGAAGCTCAAGGCGTTGACTTGATCGCTCCTGGCTGAACCAAATCCCTCATCCTCCATACTCGTCGCCTGCCGTGAGCCTCCTCATACAAAGTCCGGACCCCGAGGTTGAGAGGGCCACAACCTACGCGTCAGCTCAATTGGGCGTGCAACAGTTTGTCTTCGCCTCGTCAGGTCAGACCAACAGTACTGTGCCATGCCTGTCCCGGCTCCATCAAATCCCCGAGAGCACGACGGAGTTCATTGGGCCTGGAAGGACTGCAGACCTAGTCCCTTTACCTTTTCTATTCTTTTCCTTTCTCTTTTTCTTTGGGCCCACCCTCCATCCCTTTCCCTCAAAAAAGGCTTCGATACCAGCTCGTGTCTGGCATTGAAAATTCCACGACCGTGTCGGCGCGAAGCAATTCAGGAGACACTGACAAGTACGCTACTTGACGCGGCTGATATCGGGAGGCGGGTTCACAGAGTCTCTACCAGCACGGCTACCACTGTCTCATAGCACCAGACTTCGCAAGAGGCTATAACGACTTTTTGTTTTCGCCAGCCCTCATCTTGGAGCAATCGTGAGAGCCAGCACAGTTTTTGCAGCATAGTGGGGCAAGCTCTCGAGCTCAGCTACCCACTTATCAGGTACAGGTACCCACAGCATCCACCGAAACACTGCAACGTTCTAGAACACAATGTGGACAGCCATTCACGCGTCTCTGCAGAAGCACGCTCATTAGCACAGCATGTGAGAACCACAGTCGTGAGCTTGGGCCATTCTGATGGCTGCCTCCCGTGAGTCATCGTCAAAAGTTGCCCGATGGCTGCCAATCACAAGGCTGGCCGATGTGCCGCGGGCGTTCCTAAATTGCAGTTCCGACAATGACCCTCTCTTAACTCTGATTCCTGGCATATAGGATCGGTTGAGCCGTGGCGGTGTGCCCGTCAAACCACGCTGATATCAAAGGCAGGCTGTCAGTGAGCCGCGGACCGTGGTATCGTCATTTCGCCCCTTTTCCTCGGTGGATACCTCTCGAGCATGCGAACCAAGTTCACGATAACGAAGCTTTGACCAGGAAGGTCTAATTTTGGTGGTCTCCACGGATCGAGCGAGATCTAGGCATGGATTTTTTCCCTTCTCATTTTTCACACTTTCCTGTTGGTCAGAGCTTTCGGTCTCGAGTTTCTGTCATGGAGTATGGCTATGCCCCGGGAGCCCTGTTTGCGATGAGATTTCTTGCGCTGTTGCATTTTATTTCTAGTTGCCGGCCTGCTTCCGCGCAGATGTGGCATTACGGCAAGCCTGAAAGGTCGACAAGTTCCTGGGAGGCAAGTGCCGATCATCTGGTTCGTGCATATGAACTGGTTTCGAGAATCTCCCGCTTGACAGCGGAGCTCTGCCTTTTCTTGTGATTTACGGGTGGAATCTGTGGGCCTTGTACTTTCATGCACACCAAAATTCTCCGAAGTCAAGGACCACGTCTGTATCAGAACTTCGACGCCCTGTCTCTACGTTTCGCCGGCTTCTGGGTCCCGGCGTCGACAGACCCAATGAGCTGTTGGGTTCCAGTTTTCCGACTTGCTTCCTTGTTCCTGAAAATTGTCCCCACCGGTTTCTAGAACCCTTATATGGATGGCTATGCCTCTCGCCGAATATTGGTCTCTGGAGACTGTTCCTCAGGTTGACAACTTTACAGGCTCCTGACCTGCCTATACCACCTGTGTCTTGGGATAATTCAGCCCACTAGGAGGTTCAATTTTTAATTCACAGGCAGCGTGATCCCGGTTACTCGGATCAAACAAGGAAACACCAAAGCCGAAGGAAGGGAAACCTCATCGCGGGCCGATCGCAAACATGGCCGACGAGCCATCCCGTCAGTCGGTTGAGAGAATGGATCCAATCCCCGAGTCTCGACCGGCCTCACCAGTACAACCGGAGCCGACACATCCACCTTCACGTCGCGAAGGAGGATCCGGGCTGCCGCCAACCCTGCAGAGGACAAGTACTCAGCCGACAGAGGCAGAGAACACAGGGCCGTCGACTCGGCATCGCCGAGGGCAGTCCGTATCTAATAGTCTGCGCCCGGTGGACTCAAATCGGAGCCGAGCACGAGCCGGATCAACTGCTAGTTCCCGGTATCGCAAAAGCGCCAACATGGAGCGGCACCCGACTTTCATGAATCCTGGCATGCGGAAGCGAACAACAACATGGAACTTGAATGGACCAAGTGCCCTTGGAGGGCGACCAGTGCGGCGCAGGACGATACTCCTCGGTAATGGTTCCTCCTCCGCCGTTGACGTCGGAGGAGACAGCCAGTCTGCGGCTGGTTTCACTCTCGCCGGCCCAGGCAACCCGCTCGAGTCTATCGTCGCAAACCAAGCCTACGTCGACCCTGGATATACGGACTTGAACCCAGCCTACGAGCAAGCGACAAACAACCGTCCAGTCTGGGGTCTCGCAAGGCCTCTACCTCACGTTGTCCGCCCTGGAATGATCCCGACTCAGAGTGAATTCCGCGAACAAGCCCCTGGTCAGCTGCAGCATGAGAAACAAGCGAATGAGGAGTTTGATCTGGAGGCTGGCCGTGTCGAGTCGACGATGAACCCCCACAAGATCTCTAGTGCTCTCCAAGCAGCTCAGCAAGACCGTGAGTTCAGGCTGCTCAGGACCTACACAGGCCAGAGCCACCTTGGTGGCTTTAACGGACGCAAAGCTTCTGTGTCGTCGGGCCAAGGGAGGCAGTCGGTGTCCGAGCACCTTGGAAAGCAAGACAAGTCCGATGCTGAACAAGCAACCTCAAGGGCCCGCCGACAGAGTGTGACTGTTACAGAGCTCGCCTCAGTCGCCGAGCAGAAGACGCCTGATGAAAGTGGCCACGCCGCCGACGGAGGATATTTCGGGAGCAGCCCTCTTCATGCTGTGGAGACCGTCGACAACGACTGGGTCGAAGACGAGCAACTGGAGCCCTACGATCCGGAGCTCGATGAGATCCACAATCTCCACACTCACTGGTCCGTGATCCGTCTGAAGTTCCGCGAACCACTTGCCGAGCTCCTTGCCGTCGTATGCCAGCTCACCCTCGGCTTCTGCACCGACCTGGTCGTCACTTGCTCCAAGAATGTCGCGGGCAACGCCATATCCGCCGCTTTCTCTTGGGGTCTTGCCACTATGATAGGCATCTACATCGCTGGTGGGATTTCTGGTGCGCATCTCAATCCAGCAATGTCAATTATGCTCTGGATCTACCGCGGCTTCCCTCTGCGCAAGGTTCCCGTGTACGCCCTGGCCCAAGTCCTCGGTGCGTTCTTAGCATCGCTCATCTCTTTCGGTCTCTTCCGCAACAGCATCGTCGAATTCGCCAACACCACAGACCTTGCAAGCACCGACACGGCGTCCGCTTTCATCACGTACCCTCGGAATACATGGATTGATCCTGTCACGGCGTTCTTCACCGAGTTCACAGGCACAACCATCATGGCCGTCGCTATCTTAGCGCTTGGAGACGACAGCAACGCGCCTCCTGGAGCTGGTATGAACGCCCTGATTATTGGCCTGATCAGTACCGCCATCTCGATGGCCCTCGGTTGGAATACTGGGCTTGCAATGAATCCAGCTCGAGACCTTGGACCGCGTCTCGCCCTCCTCGCACTGGGCTACGGGACCGAAACCAGCTTCAACGGATCGTACTGGTTCTGGGGGCCGTGGTGTGGGCCGATTCTCGGCGCACTCTTCGGCGCGTTCCTGTACGACAGCGCCATCTTCGTCGGAGGCGAGTCGCCCGTGAACTACCCCAGGAAGAGGGTCAAGCGTGCGCTCCGCAAGAAGAAGAGCAAGTGGAACAAGCGCTTCCAGGCTGTCACCCGAGGCATCAAGATCGGCCGTCCGAAGTACGCCAGCGACCAGTGGAAGTTCGAGTTCGACGAAGCGCGCTAAGAATGCCACTGTGGGACATCGCGGTTCAAGACGTGCTGTGGTGAAGAGCCCGCACTGCGGAAATACTCTCGTTTTCATATTTGCTCATCGGCATCTCCCCTCATTCCCTCAAGTCTCGACTTCGAGCTCTTTTCAAAGAAAAACATTCCCTACCAACGGATAAACACTCCTTAAAAATTTCCTACCTGTCATATTTCTTCGAAAATTGGCAGCTGAGCTCGCCCACCAAAAGCTTGTTTTATCTTCTCCTCAGACAAAAGAGCGTGTTCTGCTGGTTCTCGTCGTTTATTACATATTATTGGTTTTATGTTTTCATTTCCTTCACTAGTTATGTCACCTGTCTACGTCTTTCTCTTTTTACAGCGTTTTGAAATTTTTGTTATTGGAATCGCTTTAAGTGGTACGAAACAGCACGACGCACTATTTTTCCTAGCATGGCGTTTATGGTTTCTTGCTTTCAATATTGGCGTTTGTCATCCAAGTGGGCACCTGATATTGTGCAGCTGGGGACAAAATGGAATAGAATGGGATAGAGTGGGATATACGAGAGTTACATCTTGGCTTGGAGCGTCGTGCTCATTTTGGGAAGTTTGGGGGTTTTCATTTAGACAGGTTCAAGCATTGCTTCTGGGCATGTTTGTTGGACGGCACATATTGTCACACATCTAGAAAATCGACGCAGAACACACTCTTTTGTCTAAACTACTGTTGGTCCAGTTTACCGGATGACATGGTGATCTCTTGAACTTCTCTGCTTCTGTTTATGTAGCTCAAGGCTGTCATTGTGGTACCCGCGCTGATACAGTCCGCCAGAACTCACACCTCGACCCGCGATCACCCTCCCAGAACAGAGCGTCAACGAGGCGGAAGCTGTTGACAATTCCAGGTCCCATCCGCTCGTAGTAGCTCAGGTCTGGCGTGACCACAATCTGGGTCAAATAGCCGCCAGTCGTGTTCAAGTCCATCATGTATGGCTGCTCTGGCGTGTACTGAGGCCAGTTGATATTCCCATACGTCCCTACGGGCACAGTAGCATTGGAATATCCAGCAGTGGCGTCGTCAACGGTGACGGTGGGGTTGTCATGAACAATAAAATTGCCCCAGACCTTCTGGAAAGCCCGCCGGAAATCAGCGTTGGGGGTGGTTGCATCGACGGCGAAATAAGCGCTGAGGTCCGCGCCGTGATACGCCGGCGTCACGGAAAACTGGTACCTCCAGGCTTGCAAGTCGGCAATGTTGAAGGCTTCGGCCAGCCATTGAGCAGGGCAGTCAAAGTTCGTCTCGGCCTGTATGTTGAAGGCGGTCTGCTGGATGCCGGTGGCCAGCACCGACTGTGTCAAAGCTGTGGGGCCTTCTGTCCCGAGGGTGTCGTACCGGATGCCAGATTCACCTGGAGCGGAGTTGCTGACCTGATAGATGTCGTTGAGTTGATCTATGTCTGACGGGGAGAAGAGCGGGAAGCTGCTAGACACGAAGTCGTCGTATTCTGCCCTGGTCTTCACTCTCGGGTTGGTGAGAGGAACCCCTTCATTTGCATTGTTCTTCATGTTATATCATGTCAGAGAAGTTCCCAAAAGCTGATCAACAAAAGAAGACGGAGAGGCGAGACTTTGAGAGACATAGGAGCAAGTGTCATCTTACCCCGACCAGTATCCTTCGCCCAGCAACCAAGCCCTTGGACAGCTGCACTGATGGCAGTTCTTGGATGTAATCCTGATCAATGACAGGTAGGAAAGCCCAACTGCCATAATATCCAAAGGACTTTGAGACGTTGCCGCTGGCATACTGCAAGACCTCGCTCTCCGCTGCGACTAAGCATTGGAAAACACTCGAGTATTGCTGGAGACGCGAACTGTTTTGGCCACAGCCAGCCAGACTAGCAAATTCACGGTAATAGTTGGTTGGAATCGCATCACGGTAATCGTAGATTGCATGGCTGTATGGGCTTGCAGCTATGATCTGGGCCGTAGTCAGTTTTTGAGAGTCTCTGAACGAATACAAATCAAATTGCTCACGTTGTTGAAGAGATCAGTCTGCTTGGCGCCATATCCTAGAGCATGGAACATGACTGAACCGGCTCCCGCAGACTCGCCGCCGATGGTCACTCGGCTCGGGTCGCCGCCGAATTTCGAAATGTGCTCCTGGACCCATTGGAGAGCAAATCGTTGATCCAGAAGACCGGCATTCAGCTGGCCATGATCCTTGACGTCTTCCGATGCTAAGAAACCAAACGCGCCGAGCCGATACTGAAGCTCAACGGTAATGAAGCCATTATCGTTGATGTTAATCAAGACACTTGGGTCATATAGAGCCCCAAAATTTCCATAACCGCCTCCGTCTAGCAAAGCATCCCCATGTCAGCGGTCGTCGCCATTCCAAACTGAACACCAAGTACAGACGCAAATTGCCAGCACAGGAGGGATAAGCATACGTATCCAGACGAACACCGGTAAATTTGAAGCATTCGGTGCCGCGTAAACATTCAGGAAGAGGCAATCCTCATCACCGAGAGCTGAGGTGAACCCATAGACCTCAGGCAAGCCATACCCTCCCGTCTGTGGACACAGAGGGGGCTGGTCAACCGCCATGACAAGGCTGCCGTTGCCCGTCGGTGGTTGGGGGGCTTGCCATCGCAGGCTGCCGACTGGAGGGGCGGCATAGCGGACGCTGAGGAAGTGTTCATTGTCAGCCTTAGGCAGTCCGGGTAGCAAGAAGGAGTCAGAACATCATACCCCTTCCACACGTTCAGTCCGAACGTGTCATCGTGATACCCCTGGTAGGTCGCGTATCCCAGATCGACCGTCGGAGCGGAAGCACGGGCAGTTCGGAGAACACGGCCATGTGCAAGGGGTGCTGCCGCCCATGTGGCGAGGAGCATCAACAGCGAGGGGATTTCCATGATTTCTTCCAGGCCCACGAGTCCCTAGTACGGCATTCGGTGAGTCGCAAGGGCAGCTTCGGAGCGCATGCCTCGACTTATATAGCACCCGGCATCTTTCATTTTGCGGATCAATCTGTGATGAGTGGCTTATGCAGGATCTTGCTAGCCCAGCACTATCACCACCCCTGCACAGAATCCTTTGCCAGTACTGTAAGATGCAACCTCATCATCTTAAGTCATGATCCTAGACACATTCTTGTGACCATGGCAGAACAATTTGGTATTCCAAAGCCTAGGCTCGAGAAGACCCGTCAACGAGGGCGGAATAAAGGTCAGCTTTGGGAGAGACAACGTTCGGAAGGCGATGAGATGAGAGCAGACAAAAGGGGGTAGATGCGCAGAGGCTCACGCGTTTGGCATTGGTCGTGAGCCATTATCAAACATAACCCCAGCCTGTTGTTTACATGTATCTCATTTCTGCTATATCTACACCATCCGGTCCGTCAGATCTTCACATGCCATCCAACAGACGAGATCACGATGGCGCAACTCTTTTCTGCATGATAGCAAGGCCACACACCTCCAATCCCTCTCCCTACCCCCCTTTTGAGTGCTTGGCCTCTTGAGCCATCCGGCACAGATGCGAACAGACCGAGCCCTTCGTCGGTCTTCCACCACTTCTATTGTACAGATCATACCTCCTGAGCCGCATTTGATCCTTGGCAAGGCTCTATGCGGCCCTGATTTGCAACCTGGAAGTCTGATAGCGTTGAATAAACGATAAAGAAATGTCTATCATTTCATCAGTCGGTCATGCAAAAGAATCCCCCTGCTACCGACCATCGCAAAATGTAAAAACCACCATGCTGCCATGCCAGACCGACCGCCGAACCAAGATAGTAAAACATAGGGCACGAAGATGCCAAGAGACAGGTCTTGTTCGCGCTTATCTCGTTCGCTCGTCAACGCCAAATTATGAGTATTGTGGATTGAAAGGAGCGTTCGTTATCGTGTGGGAGCGGAGAGTCGTTGGACAAGTCGGGACGGTCACACCGTCGCTTCGAAGCTGTCGAGAGCCCTTTAGAAGGGGATGTTGGGAGATGGCTGGTTGCCGAGCATCTCTTGCTGTTCTTGGAGCTCCTCGCCACCGGTCTCGATGGAAATGCCGAGGCCGAGCTTTGCGGATTGCTGCAGTCGTCTGTTAGTATTTCATTCGCAAAGACTGTGTGGCAACACTAGGCTTACCGTGGCATGGTCAACATCAGCGCCGACAGTCATCATGACAGGCCCGGCGACTCGCTTCTCGAGCAAGCAGCTCAGCTTGCCCTTGGAGTCCAGCTGGGCCCGGAAAGTGGACATTCTGAAGTCGTACTTGGCACCAAAGGTGGTCGTACCCTCCTTCTGGAGCGGGCCGCCCATCATTGCGCCGGGACCACCAGCCAAGGTCAAGCTCATATCTACACCAGCCTGGACCTTGTCGGACAGCCTCCTCCAATAGGTAGTGTTCAAGCCACCCGTAGCAGACAGTTGTGCGGTAGCAATCCAGTCGTCGCTCTTGTACTTGCCGCAGTAGGCCACCATGGCCTCAGGGGGCTGGCTCAGCGCGGGCCTCTGCCACATGGCCTCGAGTCCGAGGGCAAGCTTGGGGGTGACTGCCTGCATATAGCTTCCGATAAAGATACCGGTCAGGCCACCCTCCAGGTATGACGGGTTCAGACCCTTGACGGAGGCTGTAAAGTCCCTGCCGGTGTACTCCTGCTCCCATTGCGCCATGTCCTGGCCTCCGGTTCCGATCTGGAATTGGGTTTTTGTGACCAAGGATTGCGACCACCTCCAGTTGAATCTTGTCGAGAGCTGTCCGTCATTGTCGATGTTTCCCTGCAAGAACATCTATTCCGCCGATTCAACATCAGTCCTCTGCCGTCTCGTTCGAGATCATGCGACAGCAACTAACCTTGTTTGTCCCGTACAGGGCCGCGAATGTGTATGGGTTTGACCGCTCACCCAGCGCAAAGGCATGGGAGACTTGGAACAGAGGGTACAGGCTGAAAGCCTTGGTGAGGTCGGCGCGCAGGCCAGTGAACATGTAGTTGTTAAGGAGCACATCGCGCTGGACCTCCTTGGCCAGGCCCTCGACGGTGCCGGGGTTCGACAGGCCTAGCTTTGCGCGGCGCTCTTGAAAGGAGCCGACGGCATCTGTGAAAGATTTTGCTATGGGGTTGTTGACCAGGACGCCGAGGGGCGAATTCGAGATTGAGGCCATTGTCGCAGTGATCCAGGGTGGACGGAGCGAGACGACAACGACGACGATGGAGATGGAGAGGTCGAAGATGTGTCGACGTCACAGCCAAACACACCAGGACAGAGAGTTTGGGGACGAGGACGAGGGTGCGTCGGCTCGGGAGGAATTGACCAAGACCAGACAACAGAAGTCGCCTGATTCAGCAATGCGACGAGAGAGGCTCCCTGGCGGCAGGCGGGGTGAGAGTGAGGTTGAGGTTGAGGTGAGGCTGACAGATTTTGGTGGTTGTCGTCTCAACACACTACAGTAGGTAGAGAGAGTCGGAGCTGGGCAAATCAACCTTGGAAGACCCAGTCCAAAAATTTCGAGCTCTGCTAGGTTGGTCTCTGACGAAAGGGCAGGGGTTTGGGGGGAGGGGGGGTGCGATAGACGTGGACCGAGGAAGGCAGTTGGGCCGTGCACGAATGCTAGAGCTACGCCTGGCGTTCTATGACATAGCACAAAGATCCCACGGTATTCTGGATGCGTACATACGTTAGTCCAGGTGGGTGCAGCTGTCCCAGCAGGAACCGTGGTAGGTACTGTACAACACAGACGGAGGACTGCACTGTACACGACGCAGTACACATGACAGGACAGGACATAAATTGATTTGCACTACCCGTGTATGCCATATCTACTCACACATTACCGTCGCAGAGGCTGTCAATTAGACTCAATCTGACTGGGGACTGGGAGGGTTTTCAATCAGTTAACTGGTCAACTGTATCAATCAATCAGGTGGCCCATGACAGTGACTATGGGCAGCCCCTCTTTCTTAGCGGCACCCCGCGCCGGGGAGCTGAAAATGGAGGACAAAACCCGACATTTGCTACCAAGGGGGCATGGCAATGCTGAAGGCCCGGACCGTGCCTCTATGCCTACAGCACCCAAGCACACATAACTCCGTAGACTGGCGACGGAACTTGCACTTGACATCTGGCAAAAGCAAAGTCTCTGCAGCTTGTGTCCTGTTCTGTTCTATCCATCTGTCTCATTTTGTCTTTTCCTCTCATCCATCAGTCAGCAGCCTCGACGCCGGCCACAAAAAAAACCCTCAAATACCACAGCAGCGGAACCGACGAACGGCCACCTACATACAGTAACAACCTGGAGGTGTAGCCGCGACTCAGGCTCGCACTTGCCCGGGTCCTACCCTAGGGTACCTAGGTCTCACAAGCACCGTCCCGGCTTCTTCCTATGCGGTTTTTCTGAGAGGCATTTGACTCTGGCATCATCGACAGTGCTCTCCAACCGCTTGCTTTCCTTGACATACCTAAAGCAGCCCGTATTCACCCATTGCGTGGGGCGTGAGATCCAGTATCTGTAGTCAAATCCGCTCCCCTTCCCATTTGGAGCTGCCCCTGTTCCGCGGCTCAACCTCGATATCGACAGCTATCCCGAAACCGAACCTCAGACACTATCCCCTCGCATCACCTCTTCAAAGTGCCTGGGTGGAATCAGGCAGATTGGATCCCAGCTTGGACACTCAAGTTGTGTGTGCTGACAGGCCTTGAGTGGATCTGTTGTGCCGCTTGCCTGCTTGCTTGAAGATGGATACGCTTCTGTAAGTGATTGCTTCTCCCTATGTCTATGACCAGGGCCACATCCATGGCCAAGTCCTGGTCCACGGGACCAAACACCCGCTCGCCCTTGCCCGGTTATCCCCTGTCTTGGATGCCTTTCACTGTGGTTTGATCACGATTCACTCTTCCGTCAACGACAACAAGAACCAAACAAAAAAAAAACCCAAGAATCTATCCGAGACGCTACTGTGGAGAAGTACAGTGTCGCCGGCCAAGTTGGTCTCGAAACACTATCATGTTCAAGCCAAGGCCCGAGATTGGGGACAATTTGGACGTCCAGACAGCTGATTTGAGCAGAACTGCCGAGATTGCGGCCAACGCACCGCGATACCGTCGAAAGAGCTCAACTTTCATCGATGCCATTCACGATGTCACTGAAGACCAGGATATGGCCCCGGCCCAGCTCTACAGCACCATGTCCGGACGACTCTTCCACTCCGGCAGGATAGCAATTGTCATGGTCGGTCTCCCGGCTAGGGGCAAAACCCACATCTGTGTTTCCATGGCACGGTACCTTGCCTGGCTCGGAGTCAAGACTCGCATCTTCCATCTTGGAGATTATCGTCGTGCCACTGTTGGTCCTGGCGGCCATGTGCCAGAGGATTATTTCTTTCCAGATGCCACGCCTTCGTCCGTCATGCTACGCCAGAAGATCCTCAAAAAGTGCCGCGAGGACATCTATGGCTGGCTCAATCACGAGAATGGTCAGGTCGCCATATACGATGCTGTGAACCCTACTGCTGCTGGCCGCCGATCCCTCGCCAAGGAATTCGCGAAACATGATGTTCAAGTAAGACACTCTGAACCCGCACCGCGCGATCGGTGACCCCTCGAGGCTCCTTTACTGACAATCACAATCTAGACGCTGTTCCTCGAATCGTACGTCGATGACGATAAGATTTTGAGAGAGAATGCAAGGAATGTCAAGATTCACTCCCCTGATGTGAGTGCTAAACGGTAGTTTGACGCAGCCCTTGTGAGGCTGACAACTGCTACAGTTCCATGGCATGGATCCGGACGAAGCTGCCAAACTCTATCTCAGACGAATTGAGATGAAGATTCCCGTGTTCGAGACGATGAGCGAGAACGAGCTGAATTATGTGAAGATGATCAATGCCGGACAAGGTTTCTTCTACAACAACGTCAGCTTTAACGTGAGTGTGTGCCTTTGGTATGGTAGGGCCCGCAGCGGTGCCAAGAGGAATCTTCTACCCCTATGCCCGTGTCTCTGCTGATCTCTGACCAACAACCTATGGGTAGTACCTCTCACATCGCATCGTCTTCTATCTTACCAACTTGCACATAAAATCCAGGACAACTTTCTTCGTCCGAGCTGGTGCCGCGACCGAGGAAGACTCATACAAAGCCGATGGCGGCCTTAGCGAGCCAGGCCAGGCCTACGCTATCAAGATGACAGAGACCCTCATCAAACATCGCGAACAAGAACGACAAACGGCCATCGAGGCTGGCGGAGCTGACATTCCCCTAAAACCCCTGACAGTATGGACATCAACCAGATTGCGGACGGTGCAGACCTCGAAACCTCTTCAGGATAAAGGATACAAAGTCCGTCAGCGGTCTCAGATGAGCCAGATCAATCCTGGTGTCTGTGAAAAGCTTTCTGAGCGAGCCATCCGTACCATCTACCCTGACGAGGTGGAGAAGCACGATCTGGATCCGTATCACCACCGCTATCCGCGAGCAGAGGTAAGTCGCCCGTGGCAACGCCAAGGGCAAAGACCAAGCTGCTAAGTTCTTGCGTAGTCATACCACGATCTGGCTGTCCGCCTTGAGCCGATCATTCTCGAACTCGAGCGAGAGCAAAACGACCTCCTGATTATTGCGCACGAGTCTGTTCTTCGCGTCCTATACGCGTACTTGATGCACTGCAGCACTACCGAAATCCCGAAGCTAAAATTCCCTCGCGACGAGATTATTGAGATCATCCCGGCGGCGTACCAGAACGAGGCCAAGCGTATTCACATTCCCGGACTGGATCCGAGAATGGTGCCGGGCTCCCCTGAGGACATTCGCATCCCGGTGCCGAGCATGCCACCTAGTGGGAATTTGAGCCCAATACCTGGACTATCTAGCCCAGTGGAAGGCCAGGCGACGCCAGTCTCAATGGAGGGGCAGAGACCGCCAGAGAAAGTGATCAACAAGGCGGCGGAGATGGTCGCGGACAAGGTCGCTGACGAGGATTGATGAACGACGCGAGACGCGGGACGCGGATGTGTGCAATAATCTTTGATAGAGCTGGGCTTGCTCCGTGCAAATGATAGACCTGACTCTGATGTTCGACTCTCTCTCTCTTCAGACTGAACCTATTACGTTGTAGGCATAGACCTAGAGTTATTAGCATGATCAAGTTCTTCACGGTAGCTTCACCTGGTATCAACCCTTACACGTTCGTGCGTTGAGAAACCTCTTGAGTATCCTGGGCAGCCTTCCCATCCGCTTGCCGCCGTGGTAGTTGCCAGGTAACATTTCCTGTCGACATGCTCCACTGCTGAACGCATACACCGTTCACAACACCAGGCTCGATTCTCTGTTCTCACCTGGGGGAACTGTTCACATACAACGCACTCGAGTAGATATCAAGCATTCTCATATTGGTGTCAGTCTTCTTGTGCCAAGTCCTCACCTTGAACACTCAAAAGCAGTTCGTGAGACCAAATTGAACTAATTCTATCTGTGTTTCAGGCTGGACGCACCGTTACTGGTTTTCAACGCAGCTTTCCTGAAACCTCGGAATCCTGTCAAACATTCATTTTCTCAGCGTAATTGAAGACAAAAATTGTTCATTTTCTCAACAAAAACTTGATCATTGTCCAATAAACAGACAAGAAACATGACAACACCAAATTGATTCAACAGCCTCGAGCGAACCAAGCGAAATACCGCGGGCGTTGGATATTATTTTCAGAATGTCAAAATATGGTGCACACATTCGATTACTTTGTATAGCGACCGCAAAAGCAACCCGCGTCAACTTATGTTCCTCTAGTCGAGTTGAAATAAAAACATACATGCATGTTCACAGAAATTTGGAAGGGGTTCCGAAGTCATCTAGCAAAGAACTGACATCAAGCTTGAGATGGAACAGCATTGGATACCAATGGCATCCAAATTTCAACTTTCAGAAATGCTGGTTTCTACCAATGCCACGACTTTAGGAGTTCATCGCATGTCACAAGCGCAAGTGAATAAAGAATCCCTTTTAGGATAACAAATTTCCATTTAAAACTATGAGGCAACAAACTGCAAGCGCCATGTGTGAGGCCGGTCACCTGTTATCACTTGTTTTTGGTCTCTACCCTCATCGGTGAATCAAAGTATAACTATCAGTCGAGCTTCACTGTCCACCCGATGTGGCGAGTAGAAGTCAAGCTCCTCCCAACAGATCATGAGGAAAATTTGCAAGAAGCCTCCCGAACCCTTTTGCGTCCGATGTTTGACTGGTGAAGTGAGGGCAAAGAGTTCCGCGGGAGAACAAGAATTGAAAAATGTTGTTGTGGGAAGTTTCACCGCGAGAGATTCCAAGATGCTTAGTTTGGTTTGGTTTTGTCGGCGCAGCTGTCGATCAGAGGCGAGCGCGAGGTATGTCGCGGGGTTTTGGTTCATGCCGTTCTGTGTTGTTGCTGAAGGGGATGGTTCTGGACGGACCGCTCGTGCCGATGTGTCCAGTCAAAAATGTGCGGCGGTGTTTTCGAAGTCCGAAGAAGGACCTTCAGAAGTAGTTGTGCCGCCGCTCACTGTTGCTGTTTGCACATCCCGTCTGCAGCGCAAAGACGCTCCCAAAGGAAGCGGCTTTACATGACAAGGCAGTAGGAGTAGCCGTTGGCTCCCATGGAGGAGTTGGCGGTCTGGGTGTGCTTGGTGGTGGAAGGCATTTTGGTTGGTGGTTTGAGGCTAAAAAGCGTTCAAAAAATGTTTTGTGAATGGTAGAGATTGTTGTAGAGATCTGAATGATTGCGGATGATGAGCTAGAATAAGATACGGTGAGGACATGAGGAATGCCTTGATATTTATATCCCATGAGGAGCCTTTACTTGTGAGTAGCCTCGCCTACAGAACGTGCAATTCTGATATGTGAATGTGACCTGATTCTTGGTTTGAGCCTTGCGAGCCGCCACGGTGGGTCTTCTATGATTGTATTTGGTATTGTTCTCGTCTTCCAGCTGTCGAAGTCCGTCACCTGTCCAAAGACCTGTCCAAGGCCCCACAGATGGCCACGGCGGAAAGAACAAAAGAGCGGATCGGGGTTCACTGAGAGGTAATGAGTTTCTCGGAGTATTTAATATTGTGTCGTAGCATTGTGGCCGCCGGACAAGGGGTGTTGCCGGGAAGCGCAACATGGAGATTAGTGACTGCACACGAGGCGGTGGCTGGCAAGCTGCCGCTCTCCCGCCATTTCATGATAGTACGGCTGTTCTAGAAAAGTCCACAGGCCAGAGAGTTGGTGTAAGAGGCACCAGTGACAAAAAGCCACTCCTGCTTCCGGATTTGCTTTCAGTTGTTGCGGCTCAAACATAAATGAGTCTTGATATTGTTTCTTAGTATTGTGTTTTTTTGGCCCCAACACACGAGAAACTGGGATGTGGTGCCGAAGTAAACACCGCATTAATTGGATAATTGATTGCTTTTAATCTTCCAAACATGATCTATTGGCCAATAGCTACTCTGTCCTTCATGAGCCTTTGCATGAAGTCGTGCTGGACGGTCAAATGTGATATGTTGCAGGGCCCAATGATTTCATATGTGGTTCCGGCCTCAGTTTTTAGAAGCGTGTGAAAGGCAACCTGGACCTCCTTGTCAAATTTTTGCGCTTAACATAACGGTCAAAAAGATGAATACTCACCACTTGCCCCTCCAGGTAATGACCACCCAGGCATCGCCCTTCTCGTCTACCTCCTTCTCCACCTTAGTGCTGAAGCAGATGGCGCTCATGATCCCGTCGCCGAACTTCTCGTTCAAGACCGCCTTGTAGGCGTACCCGTAGTTCTGGATGACCTCGTACAGGCGGTAGATGAGCGGCTCAACGGGGGGCATGGGGCCGGAGCGGCCACGGTCGGGGATGGCCATCAGCTGGGGCGCGAGGACCTCCTTGGGAATGTCGAGGAGCGCGGAGAGCTTCTCGACATCTTGGGCAGAGGCCTGTGCCTGTCCGTAGAATATAGCGGCGACGGCGACCTCGCTACGGCCCAGCAGGTTGGCGATCTCGGAGAAGCTCAGGCCGGCCTTGGTCTTGGCGGTGAAGAGCTGGAGGACGTGTTAGCCATATGCTGGGAGCCTGCACATGTATGTGCTCCTTCGTAGTGCCTCTCATCTGCCATTGCTCCATTCTCCAGGCTAGATTTATGAGGGCTTAATGTGACGAGGTTCAGGTAGTTGACTCACAGTTTGTGAGTGCGCTGGCAGACGGTCAACGATAGAGCTCTACGTCCTCGTGTTAGTCCCACTGTTGCTTCGGATGACTCTGCGGGATTTCTCACATCGAGCGTCGCAAGTTGCTTGTGGTCGGCCATTCTCGGAGATCGTGCGGCTAGTCCGTCTAGAGGTGGTTATTCAGGAGCTTAATGTGCTGGAAGTTCGAAACTAAGTGTTTTCTTCCGTGTTGATTTTGAAGTTTGAGCCGTTCGTAGGGACGACTTTTCTGTGCATGGAAGAAGGCCAGTGGTGACTTCTAGCTTGAAATAGTTGCAGCTGTCGCATAGCAGCAAGAATTCGACGTCATCCACTGCTCAGTGGCACGCCAGTTCCATCGTGACGGGTCGGCATGTTTGGAGATCTTAGATCCACTGCAAGCAAATCCCACCCCGCACGCCGACTCCGCACGGAGATATCCCGGCCTGCTTCGGTAAGGACCCGCAGTCACTGCACCAAATTCCAGCAGCGAGCCAACGAGCCTAGGTATTCCAGTGTCCTGATCTGTAGCGGCCTTTGGTCCGTGGGGTTCAGAACGCTTCTGATTCCACAAGTCTCCCCAACGTGACAAATTACAACCTCACGGCTCCAGAACCCGTATGTAGACGGCGACTTCGCTAGAGTCTACATGGTCTTTGGTAGAAATTTGTCAGCTCCATTAAGCAAATGACCCAAAGGCCCTCTTGCATCTTGAGCAGGTAACTCTTCATCTAATGTGCTGCATGCGGCCTCAGGCATCTTGGCACTGGGCACTGGGCACACGAGTGATTGTTCAGTGGCACGAACTGGCAAGTCGCAGACCATCAGCTCTGTCAGTGTTAGTAGGAGAGTCAGAGGTATCTTCAATGGCCGACAGATGTGCTGGTGAATGCTGTCGCCCCTCTGCTCTGGTTTGAAACCAATAGCGGCTAATCCCGCAGGGTGTCTCACCTCAACGTGTGCTCTGGGCGCGCTGCATGTGAAATGTCATTGATCCCGAAACTATTCCTCCTGAGAGCAATGTGGAGGAGGACAGCCGTGCCCATCAACGATAGTGAGCTGGACCGTCCTCTAGCTCGCAACCCTGCACGCACATGGAGAAGGGGTATGTATGTACGTACATGGATCCTGCACAACGTCGACCCGTGGCCAGCCTCGATGCCAAGAAATCTTGCGCTTCCCGAGAGATTCGAGAAGCGATGAAGACGGCCCGTGTTAATCCTTCGAAAACGCCAAGACGATGGTTGCCCACCGGACGAACATCACGACAGCGAGTTATCGGTCCCGTTTTGAGCATGGGAAAACGGGACCCAGATTGTTGTTCTCTGTCACAGCTGTTCCGTAAAATCTGGCAGTCCCGCTTGGTTTCGAACATGTTTTAGGCCGACTGTAATCCCCTCCGACCTGCCAGCTTGGGGAGCCATTGGTAGTGGCGATCCAGGTCTGGTGAGAAATACGCCAGGGCCTATCACGGGCGGCTGATGGGGCCTCACGAGGAACAGACATTGCGGGCAAGTTCTTCCTTGCAAACGCGGTGGTGAGCTAGTAGAGACGAGGCAGATTCGATGCACGCGAGCACACAGACCCTGGAGTGCACAGCCGGCGAGAGCGAAAGCCCTCACACGAGCGGCGGAGCGGCAGCACACGAGCTCAACAGCTAACACTAGGTCCAAAGGGGTTGCGGTTTCATTCCGTGTCTGGGAGTCTCCAAAGGAGGACGATTTCGGTTGGTAGTGTGACCTCTGGGCCCCCAGGACCTGGGGATGTTTGGATGATCCGCCGATCTGCAAAAACAAGCTTTCTATCAATCCAAACCTAAAACGAATCCCGCAAGGGTGCCAACCCCCCGTCCGACACCATGCCCGGCAAATCTTGCCTCGCCCGTGTACGATGTGCCCCATGCTCTCGAAACACCAACTAATGCAGAATGGTCAGATGGGTGTGGGTGTGGGTGTAAGTGTGAGCCCATAGTTGAGCTCCACAGGAAATTAAACTCTATGTACACAGCCATGCTGCCTGCGCCGACTGTATTCGATGGCTGCCCGCCAGGCCGGTGCAGTCATCACCGCTAATACTCCCAGCCCCGCTTGGCTGCGGCCTTGACATTGTCTGCATTGAGCAGGTCGACGCCCTCCTGGATCAAAAGATCCCAGATTCGGTTGCGGACATTGACTGGCCATTCGGGAATGTCCCAATAGCGGGCCTTCAGCCCTCTCGCGTGTGCCTGCTGCACTTGTAGCCTGATCCTCCGGATCTGCTCCTTGCTCATTTTCCCCATCCAGGCGCTGCCGATCGTAGAACCAAATGACACGCTCGCGAAATACGAGTTTGTCTCGTCGTATGGGAGCTCGGAGAGACGGTTCAGCGGCGCATCGAAGAAATAGTCGCGATACGTGTCGTTTCCTGTCAGGAGGTCGAACGGGGTGTTCCCTGTGCCCACGACTGTAACGGCCCTTTGGTGTATCGTGCCATTGGCGAAATGTGTGAGCCAACCCCGTTCCCGCAGGGGTTCCAGCTGCTCGACAACCTTGGTCCACGTCTCTGGTCCTGCGGTCTTGACGTCCACGAGAAGAGTGAGAGTTTGGTCGGGCGCGGTGTCGTACACGCCACGACGGGTATCATTGTAGAATTCGGTGGTGGGGTTTTGCCGTGCGAGTATGTCGACTAAAGGCTGGATGTAAAGTGATTGGAAGGTCCGATTTGGTTGCAGGGCTGCCTTATCGTGACCAACAAAAAGGTGGTCTCTGCGGTCCGGATCGTCGAACAGCCACACATCGGCCTCGACGCTCATGCAACCTTGTTTGAGGGCCGTGAAGAGCGGTACTTTGCGCCAGTAATCGTTGTGAGAGTGTATCCGCTTTGGGATCACATCTTGTAGAAAATTGGTCGGATACCATGAAAGGCCTTCTGTCCCACTGCCTGCCTCTCCCCATCTGCAGAAGAGTTCTTCGTCCACATCGTCATCTTGAAGCCACTCTGCCCAACCCAACCGGATCGTCACGTCTAATACCAAAAGCACAATCCTAGCCTTGGTCAGTGTGTGGTGTGCGGGAGCGAATTTAACAAGGGACTTACATTAAAATGCACGAACACAATAATCCAAGATTTATGCACGACCTTTTCCGTTTCCACGACCTGAAAGACCTGTCGTCCTCATCGGACGTGAGATCCAGGGAAACACTGGCGCCAGTCTTTAGTAGGAGAGGGTCGAGGTCCCCACTGATAGTAGCATCGCTATCCCAACTATCCGTTCTTCGGTGAGACATTATTCTCCGTTCTGATCTCGAGTCCCGGTATGGTTGTAGAGTTTCCATGTTGGTGTTGTACATGCCTGTGGTGGGGACGGGGAGTGAAAGTATTAGGTGTTAAGTGTACTGTTTATATTTCCGGAAGCTGCTTTGCTTTGCATTTGCAGCGCTTGCCGCCCTCAAGTATTTCTAGGGGGGGTGTGAATCAGAATGTCATGGCGGTGACTGGTTCTTGAGATGGCGCAATGCTTTGGGCCCCTGACCATCGGACGGAGTGTGGCGCTAGAGGGGATCTCGACGATAGACTAAGCTCGTGAGCTTCGAGCTGGGGCGTTCGGCGCTAGATGCTCTGGACCTCTCTGTCTTCGGATGCATGGAAGCCACCTTGGGGCAGCCAGTGATTCTACGACAGTAGTAGTGTTTGGGCCCGACTGGTAGATCTCACGAAGGCAAAGACTGTTTCAGTAACTCCCGAGGGTGGGGGGAAGGGTCGACCAGTGCGTTGTCTGCTGCTGATGAGATGACAACAGGCAAGTGCAGCCGGAGACTGTGCAGAGAGTAAACAAGAGAATAGACGTCTGTCTGTTTGGAGACAGACAGGAACAGAGAGTAGATACTTCCTCATCTTCACCAGCAACCTCAAGCCTGGACCTTGGAGGTGCAGCCATCTTTAAAGAAATCACTGGGTTGTGACCATACTGCCACATGGGTCTGATACGGGACAGGAGTCGTCGACTGCCGTCCCTGCTCCGTCGACTCTCTCCTCAGCACACCTGCGCGCTTCGCGGGGCGCTGTATCCTGGCAGGTGGGTTGGCTGTCGCGGAAAGAATGCAAGACATGAACCCTGGAGTGCAGTCTGAGGTCCGGATGCGACGACGATGGACCCTCCCTTGACGGTGGACCCTTCGTTGGAAAGCCAAGATATCCCTGCCCCCAAACCGCGCTAACGGAGCTGGACATGATTAGCTACTGCGGACACACACGGTCGGTCGGTGCAGGGAAACGGCGCTCCGTTGGCCGTGGAGAAACGGATAGGTGATGGCATGGGTGGGGCTAAAAAATCTCCAATCTGGATGCCGCATTTCCACACGAGGCCCGACTCGACTCTTTCCAGTGGATAACGAGCAGCAAATACTTCACGCATCAACCATACTTTTTGCGCCACTCTTTCCTGGCTCCTGACGCACTCCCAGACAGCATTTACTGGTCACCCGGCCAAGACAATGCCTCACAAACATACCCGCAGAGATAAAGATGACTCCACGTGGGTGCATACCTTCGCAACCATTTGCGCTTGACTGCCTGCATGTGCCTCATCACAAGGTTGCAACTGACATGGTGTTTTGACACGGCAGATACGACCTCCCACCAACCCAGATAGCCAGGCCTCTGCCTGTCGTCGCACCCAAGCTGGCGAGGCAAGCGCCCAAGTCAGGTGGAAATAAATCCAAAGGGAAGCAGAACTCGAACAATGCCGCCAGAGACAAGGAACCGGACGCACCCCGTGGTGCCAAGCGCAAACGAGGCGCTGCCGACAAGAAAGACGACGCGCCTCGCGCCTTCAAAAGGCTGATGGCATTCGCGGACGGCAAGAAATTCAGGAGTGGGCTCGATGACGGCGTCAAGATTACGGCAGCCAAGAAGAAGAAGAGCGTCGCGCCTGAGGGTGATGCCGCCCCCGAGTTGGACGAAGTCCAGAAGACAGCCCCTACAATCCGGCCGGGCGAAAAGATGTCCGACTTCGCAAGGCGTGTGGACGCCGCCCTGCCAGTGATGGGCCTCGTGAACAACTCCGTCAAGAAGGACCCCCTGGGGCTGAAGGCCCAGAGGACACGGAAGGAGAAGAAGATGCACAAGCTCTACGACGAATGGCGGCGCGAGGAGGCGGAGATAAAAGAGAAGAGAAGGGAGGAGGCCGAGGAGGCTGAGGAGGCCGAGATGGATGATGAAGGCGCAGGCGTCAAGTGGAAGCTGGACCTCCAGGATCAGGCCGGGAAGAGAAAGAAGAAGAAGGGGAAGAAGGGCCGCTCGGTCTGGGAGTCTACTGATGTGGACGACGAGGACCCGTGGGAGGAACTGAAAAAGAAACGAGGCGAGAAGAAGGCTGGACTGCATGATTTCGCACAAGCCCCGCCAGAGCTGAAGACCAAGCCCAAGGAGCTGTTCAAGGTTCGCGGCGCTGGGGTTGACGTAGGGACCATACCAAAGTCGGCCGGAAGTCTGAAGAGAAGAGAAGAGCTCCAGGGTGTCAGAGAGGAGGTAGTCTCTGCATACAGGAAGATGATGCAGGGCAGGAGAGAAAGGCTGGAAGCCCAGGTGGAATAGTCCTTGACGACGATGATTAAAGATACCCATCACATTTCCCGTTCCGTTTGTAGGGCTCAGCATTGGTGCCGTAGCCAGGATTGCATTCAGACTACAAGGCGTTTGTCTACCTATGGGAAACCTACATGGTGCATATTTGCCGGCTCATTTGTGATTTGCATGAAGATGTGCCCCGACGTTCGACCCTGGCCCGAGTCTCGTTGACCTCGACCCCTCCAACACGACCAATTTATCAACACGGAGAATCGCCAGACCAGGGCAGAATTCACCACAACAACCGCAAGTCGTAGCCGCGGCCGGGTCTGAACACATCTTGACTTATGGAATACGAGGATACAGACACAAGGTCTGTAATAAGAAAGTGGTCTTATTGCAGCTAATGTACCTCGGCCAACAGGCCTTGCGACGGCCAGAGGTACTTGAGTAGGTAGCGGGAGCTGGCAGCTGGCCCCGTCCCTAACCCAAGCAATCCGCCCCCACACCACGACTTGCCGACTGCCGTACCGCCGCGCCAAGGCACTCTGATTTCGCAACGAAGCGCAACTCAGTCACCCAACGCGACACCATCAATTTCAGCCCACTTTTCCATCAGCGCAAAAAAACCTCGAGGTCCTGCTTTCGAACCACCATCAGGTCAACAATCGCGCATGCTTTTCTAGTCGCTATGAACGCGGAAAAGCATCGTAATCATGGCTCAGGGTCTGGACGAGCTTGTTGAGTGGCTTGTCGGGGAGGTTTCATTTTATGGCGATGGTGAGTCCAATGGCCCCTCGATGGTGTCGCATGCGTCTTTTGCACATCATATGCCTACCACGCGCCTCTCATGAGCTCCCATAAATTCGTCTGAGGAGGTCACCATATCGTGTGTCTTGTGTCGAGCACAAAGATCGCTCATTCTTTCGTGACCTCTCCAAGCCCATCACAAGAGTTGCAACTATGAATAACAGAATGAGTGCTGACCCTCTTCATAGGATGTCCCCTCTCTGAGCTGCAAGCAGCCGTTATCAGATTCCAGGAAAATGATCACGACAGGCGGAAGGACATTTCCAGCGACAATGGTGACCAGGAGTCTGGAGCGGCACCAAGCAGGGCCCCACCCACAGAAGCTCAGCTCAAGCTAGTGCGCCTTGCTTGGAAATGGCTCCTAGGTACTGGCGAAGTGAGCATCGGCCCTGATGGCGAGTGGAATCACCTTACTTTCGATGAGATCGTGTCTATCCCGGAGGACGTTGGTGGGCAAGTCGTCACACCAAATAGAGATGGAAAACCCGAAGCTCCAGCTACCCTTGCCACACCGAAACACAAGAAACTGCCCAAAATCCAACCTCGCATCTTCGTCGGGGAGGAGACCATCTGGAAGACACTCACCGGTCATAGTATCGACTACAAACGTGTGCCCAACCTCGAGTGGAAATGCCTGGTTGTCATAGGCTCGACAAAGGAAGATGGCATCCTTCAGGGCGATCTCAACCGAGCCACTGGCCAAGACAAGCGTTCCGTACCCAAGAGAACCGACTTTCTCGCCCAGAAGGGGTACATTGCGAAGCGCACTCACATGGTGAGAGGCATGAAGACCAGCAAGCTCTGGCTTACCAAGTTCGCCCCGGCGCTACCTGTGCCGTCCAACCCCCTCGGCGGCAAGGACTTGTCTCGGGTCTCATTGACTCGAGATATGCAGCCTGTTGCATGGCATCAACAATGGACCGGCAAGGATAAGGAAGGCAGGCCGGAGATCCACTACATGGCGCTGGGACAAACCATAATTGCCATCACCAAAGCCTGGGGCACTCTTCGGATTAGAGATCTCAAGGCTAAGCTTGGAATACTGGGGAAGAAGTGGCAGATGAAAGTCATGTCCAGGTTTCTTCGTCGTTTTCACAAACTCGGTAACATCACATATGTCGCTGCCACTTTCGTCGGCGATAAGCATGTGTTCAAAGACTGCGTCAGGTTTGCGAGGGACCCTACAGAATCGGACTGGAGGCTCCTCTTGGCCACCGGGAAGAAGACTTCAAGATACACGAGCCAGGGGAAGGACAAGCAGCCGAGAGTCAAGTCGAAGGCAAAGGGAGGCAAAGGAAGAGGAAAGAAGGCGCCCAATCCTGCCAAACCTGCTGTCAAGATCCTCAGGAAGAAACCCAAGCTGAGGCTCGGCGCTGTTGCGACTGGTTGGGTTCCTGAGAAGCCACTGGCAAACACAGTTGCCGACTTCGTCCTTACAGGAGGGGCGCGCGGCTACTCCACCCCCGAGATCAGCACCGACACTGTTGGCTACGTTTTCCGTCGGCATATGTTTACTCACTTGATAAATCTGAGCAACGGCGAAGTTCAACCTCCTGGTTTACGAGAGTACCAGATGAGCAAGGAGATGGTCAAGTCGGGGAATACAAAACAATACATGTTTTCCGTGGTCGGAGGCCAAAAAGTCAAGCCAGCCGACGAAATCCAGGAACAAGTCACTATTGATCCGGCCCTATGGCAGAATGGGGGTGGTGAAGTGCAGAATCCTGCGAATCAGAGTGTCGAGGATGCCTTTGGGTTCGGGTCCGTCAACCCCAAGGTCTTTGCCGAAAATGGGTCATCACATCTCACGCACTTGAGCTGCATGGATCCTGGAAAACAGCCCAAGCCCCGACGACATTACGGCGGCCGCAGAGCGAAAGCCTACCTGGCTGTCCAATCTGCCCAAACTACGGATGAGGTGGATAAAGCAGACGCGGAGCTACCAGATAGTCATCAGGATGACAAGGTAGATGTGGTAGCCTCGCAACCACGCGCCAGAAGAGGCCGACCTCCCAAGAAAGCCAAAGATCAACCCAATGACGGTGAAGCCGAAGCAGTCACCAGACCATCCAGGAAGCGCAAGGCATCCCAGCGTGCATCTTACTTGGAATCTTTCGAAATAGACACTGATAATCCAGAGACAGTGGATGACGTTTCTGCTGCTGATGGGGAACCAAGACCCAAGCGCAGGGTGGCAATGACGGCACGAGTATCCCAGGAGTATGAGAACGATGTGCCAAAGGATGAGTCGGAGGACGACCCAGAAGAGGAATCTGAGAAAGAGCAGGATCGAAGTCAGCCTGGCGTCTACATAGGCATACCTGGATCGCTCAATCCTGACCCTCACAGGAGGGGGCGGCCAAAAAAGTCTCTCGTTCTGATCTTCAGATCAGACAAGATGAAGAATCCAAACTATCTTCCAGGATGGATGGATTATCCCAAGCCACCCCCAGTGCCACAACAATCCGAGGTCAGTCGCGCACCACGGAAGAGCCCGACTCGGCCACCACTTGCAGTCGATGCCAGAGCACCTGGCCTTCATCACACCAACACCGTCAAGCAAGCAGTGGGTCAGGCTCCGGACGCCACAATTGATCCAAGTGAGCCAGCAGCCAGTTCCTCACAGAATCAAAAATCGACTCAAACAGCTGCCGAGAATTGTGAAGGTAGCATTATTGTGCAGAACATCGGCAGTGGCGAACAAGGCCAGGAGAGTCAGGAGGTCCAGAAGGGCCAACAAGGGCTCAACAATAATCTTGCGGTCAATAGCACTTCATCGGCTGCCGTCAAGTTGCCGGCAGCTGGTGCTTCCACGAAGGCAGAGAGACAACCTAGAAAGCCAAAGCCCGACAAGTACATCTGCGAGAAGTGTGGTGGAACATGGAAGAACGACATCGGCCTCAAATATCATCTGGAGAAGGCCAAAGTGCCCTGCAATCCATTCTACGCTGAAAACCCAGAGCTAATGGTCAAGGCGAAATCTGTCCGCGCCAGCCGGGCGAAATTCGGAACCCCTGAACCTCGCGATGAAGCCGCCAGCCCGGACGTCAGCGGCAAGAGCAGTATTAGTGTCTCGCCTTCGCCGCGAACTCCTAGGTCTGCCCGTGTGCTCAAGAAGAAAAACCTGCTTGTTCCCAGATTCGTGGACCACAGCGACCCCGCCAATCAACGTACTGTTCTCAGACAGCGGAGCACTCTGAGAAAGAGCCAGTTTGGATTCTCGGGAGCGCCAGGCCCCCGCGGACTCAAAAGCTCGGAGGCTGTGGCCAAAGATGGTACAAATACTACCCAGGCTGCCACGGAAGAGGTTATCGCCGTCACTGCAGAGCCGAGCGCAGCCACTATGGTCGCCAGCGACCATGCAATGGCTAATAATCTAGAAGAGCCCGAGCAAGATGATGACCTGCCTTATCTTGCGCACATTCGGGCCGAAAAAACAGCGTCGCAGCCAGAGCATTCAGCCTTCCACTTCCTAGAGCCTGAATCTCAAAGCCGAGCCTTGGAACGGAACACAGATGCGGCTCCAGAGCCCTTGGAGGCACAGACTACTGACCAACCCTCGAGGCGGATCCCGACGAATATGAGCCAGGCCTACCCTGAGCCTTTTGCTCCAACAAATGATGTGTCCGTTCCGTTTGAAGCCTACCCTCTTGGGGCGCTTGAGCAGACAACACAAGATTCTACAAGTGGAAACATGGGCTTCACTGCAGAATCGCACGGGGCTGCGTTAGAATCCCCTGCTGTTTCATCATCGAGTGCACATTTTGGAGCCAGAGCACGGAAGCCCTTGCCTATACAACGTCCAGCTGTCCCAGCCGATTCTGAGCCCACACCACTACAGCAAGACTGGCAGCAAGACTGGCAGCAAGACGAGTCTGTCCAGGTTGAAATGCCACCGTTCCGGCTGCCACTGACAGATTTCAAAGCCCGGACTGCCAAAGAGGTGCGTTCGCACAAGATCGAGGAAATTGTTCGATATCTACTCGCCAACAACGATGGCGTTTTTCCTAGTGGCAGAGCCTTGTTCTATGCTGTTCTGAAAGTTTACATCAGGGAGTGGCCGGATCTGCCTCTGCCAACGACAGTAGGTGTTACCAAAGTGGTCAACAGACTACAAAGACAAGCAGAGATCAAAGAAATGTCCTCAGCGTACAAATCACCTACTGAGCGCATCTGGACGACTTTGGCCATGATCACGCTGAGCCACATTGACCCCAACGGCTTGGTAGCAGGAGATCTCAAGAAGAAGATGAAGGCGGCACAACCAGATGTATACATTCCTCCAGCTTTTGCCCCTGATGAGAGGGAGAAGGCGCATTTCAAGACGCTGGATGTACTGCCCGCTCAACGCGGCAAAGGCCCCGGCAGACGAGACCACAAGCTCGAGGAGGAAATCGTGACTTTCAACGCGCCGTTCTACCTTCAAAAGGGTCTTGCTGGTGTGCGACCTCGAAACCGCCAACGAACCCTTCAGTCCGAGGATGAAGATTCCAATGCTGGAGATGGTGATTCCGAAGGTGCCGAGACAGCTCCACCACCTCGTCGTCGCGGCCGGAAGCGAGCCGCAGAGGACCCATCTGCTGAGACACCTGCAATCAAGAAGACGAGGAGAGGAAGAAAACCCCGGAACATGATATCTTTCGAAGCAGCTGGTGATCATCAGCCACTAAGGCCAATCAGGCCGCATAAGTTTAGTATTGATGAGTCCCATGCGACAAACCCCGGCCTGGAATCATTGCCTCCTTCGTTCTTCTCGGGAACAGCTACTGTACCCACCAGCAGCTATACCGCTCCAACGAAGTTGCAATTCCTCGAGCCAAACACCCGTCTGGAAGAGGAAGACGAGCCAGATCTCGAACTTGAGAATGTCGACGCGATTCCCACAGACGACCTGTCGCATGAGTATGCAGAATCTTCCCTGCACGCCGTAGGGGAGAGTTCACTCAAGAGTACGATCGAACTCGAGTCGGCAAGCAAAGGGGTCTGGCCTGGCATTCATCTTCAATGGTTTGAGGCCACCGACAGTAGTTTCACCATGAAGGGCTGGTTTCCACATGCCAAAGAGCTTCTCAAGGAGTCTCTGCCCCAGAGCATGGAGCAGATGGCTCACAAGATTACCAGTCACTGCAAGACCGACAAGTGGGCAGATCCTGCGTATGGCCAATTTGTCACCAGCGTGGATGGCTGTATGTCCTGGGAGCTTTCAGATCAGGGCCATAGGTCTATGTCGGGCACTATCGCTCCAGACTATGTCTTCATCAATTTCACGTCGAGTCCTGCAGTCTCCAATATGGCGCCGTGCACATTGGAGTGGCGTGAGAGCAACAACTGGACTCTCGACTCGATTCCTTACGAGAGGCTAGTGGGCGATGAAGAAGAGGCGGCCAAGTCGGGTGAGACTGCCGAATTCTACGGCATGAGTCCCAATACACGTCGTGGGCCCGGTAGGCCACGGAAATACCCACCCTCTGTGCGTGACGGACCGCCCCGAAAATACGTCAGAAAGCAACCAAAAGACAACAGCGTTCGCGAACTGAAGCTACAGCGTGAGCTCACAGCCTACCCAAGAGACTCGAGTGAATATTTCCGTCAGAAGGGACAGGAGGACCCCGACGTTGACTGGAAGGCCGAAGACACCCGTATTGCCGCGTATGTGTCAGTGTCAACACTTTTGGGCGGTATCAATAAGGCCATGGACTGGGGTATCATGATGAGGATCTTTCCAGATTCGAAGCTATCAAACCTGCGCAAATTTTGGGCCACTATCAAGAAAGAGCGTGAAGGTTTCATCCAGAACTTGACTGCCAAGTTCCAGGAGGACTTCCTCGAGGCTTATGAGAGTGGCGATCTGCCTCCGATTGACTTCGACAAGGCTCTGGAGTATGATTGGCCCCGTCTTGTCAAGTGGACGCTTGCCCTTGTTGTCAGAGAGGGCATCGACTTACCGCCAAACATGCCCCAATTCGACGAAGAGCTGGAGCTGGTTCCCGTTGAGAGGGGAGAGTTCGACTGGCGAGACAGCTACTATCACTGGCAGAGGTCTGTCTTCAACAAATTCCAGGATGCTGCCGCGGAGCCAGCATCGACAGTCCTGGACAAGCAACAGAAGACAGAAGATGTGGATTCGGCAATTGCACGCTCCTGGGTTCGCGCACTCTGCTGCACTGACTCGGACAAGTACACGCCTCTTAGCATCAAGAAGAAATTCCTCGCTCTGGCCCGAGATGGTCAACGTACTGAGCGGGAGGTTAGCGATCTCCTTGAGCAGACCATACGCGACCTCGAGCACCGACGCATATCCATCAAGCAGAAATCCCAAGCTCTCGCCACGGGCCGGCCGTACAAGCTCAATGAGCACTTCTTGCGCACGCTGGACCGCTTCTCCAATGAGGACAAGTTCTCTGTTGCTGCGGGTTTCAAGGCCAAGATGGACGAGGCTTTCCTAATTGGAGAACCCGTGGAAATCCCCTGGCGCACCGAGGACGGCATGGTCATCGCGGCTTTCAACCTGCAGGCCCATGGGCGGGTGCGTATCGAACCGATCAAGAAGCTTGACGTCCCGTTCGGTTTCAAGCCAGGCTTCTACGAGTCACGAAAATTCCCCAAGTCATACTACCGCTTTGACTTGCAGGTGACTCCTACTTCTCGATACGTGTACAACGAAGATATCGAAATTCTGTGGAAGGCAACCGACGACGCGGTCATTCCAGGCGCCGCCGAGGACGGCAGATTGCCGATGTGGTGCGACTTCTTTGGCAAGCCTGACCGGCTCCGCTGGTTCAAGATGTTGTCAGCCGTGCTTTTCGTGCTAGCATGCCGCGGTGCGATGACGGACGAGTTCGCAGCACAGGCACTGAGGCCTTGTATCGAGACGTTCGAGGTCGAGATGATCCGGAAGTGGGCTCTCAAGATGGGCATAGTGAGGGAGATTACCGAGGGGTGCGGTGCTGTCACCGTTTCCGAGTGGTGGTGGTTGATCTGCGGCCTGCCCGTGATCGAGGCGAGCGAGTCCAAGGAGGGGGGCCACGACCAATATTCAGGGTGGCACAAGAGAAGGTGGCGGGGACAATACCGGGTACACTAGTCATCTTGTTTTGAACCCCCTGAGGTCGGACTGGGTGCGGACAGGCGTTTGGTGACGAGGCGTCAGTGAAAAGAGGGCCATTAGGAGTTCTGCTTTTGGAGAAGTGTGTACCACCATGGCAACATTGGCAACCGTCTTCGAGTGTTTGTCGAGTACGCCGAGGGCCTTGGAAATGGGGGCGTTCTTGGAGGATGTCGGTTGCACGGCCTTGTGCGAGATCCCTCTGGCAACAGGATGGTGGATGATACTCGTCGCGAGCCCGATCAGTTTTGATAGTATTATTTGCGTATGTATTGTACACCTGGATTGGATCACTCAGACTTCGCGCCGTACCTGCTGTGATGCAAGTCCCTTCTCAGCCAGTGTTTTCGCATGTGTGATTTGCCCGCGGCGGGCCGACGAGCCAGCAGATCAGATTCGCTCACTCGAGATCGGTCCATCATCAAACCAATCAAGGGCAGCCGAGATGGGAAGAAGAAGGAGGAGGAGGAGGATAGATATGGGTGGAGGAACATGTGATCGATGTGATTCTGGGCCTCAGCAGGGTAGCAGTAGGCAGTAGACGAACGAAGTCAACCCGCCTCCTTGACGGCCCTGCACGGTGCACGCAACATGCAGGAGACGAAAAGCGCATGCAGCAGTTGCATGCATTGGGGGCGGTGGTCGCATCCGCATGCATATCTTGCATGTGATTTCGGGCGGCCCCAAACCCTCCCGGTAGACAATGACTGGGGCACATTGTTATCGTTCATGTGTTGACACTTCCCATAGTCCCCGGAAATTAATTGACCTGCTGTCAATGGGGAGAGGCAATCGCAACAGCACATCTCTCAATCTCGCGGCCTGAAAGCCTCGGTCGTGTACCAGACAAGCGCATGGCTGCTGTGATTTTCAAGTAATTCAGTCGGGACCAAAATTATAGTATTTAGGCTTTAATCTAATTCATCTATTCGACACAACTCTTTACTACGCTTGTGACCGCCGGCGGCTGATATGGCCAGGAGGAGGCATACCGTCGCCTCGCTACCGGTGCAGTGCAGACGCTGCCCACGCCTTCGAAGAGGCTTGACTGATTTTACAAATGTCAAAATCGCCATGTCTACGGGAAACTGGGTGTGCAGACAGAGAAAGGCGCATTGTATCGCCGGATTCAGCGTCCTTGATTATGACAGAGTCGTGACGGCCTCGGGGTGCCTTTGCGAATTGCACCTCATGGATTGAAAAGAGAACAGACTGATTGAATGTCATCTCCGGATCCGGGTCTTTGAAGTTCTGTGGCTGGACTTGGGAGAACGCAGACGGAATGGCTGTGGTCAGTGGAACAAAGGGGTGGACCCGGGATATGAAGCAAAAGAGCATTCCAGGTGGGAACAATGAAGATACCAGTCTTGACTTCGCAAGGCCTCCCAAAGAGCACAACACGGCCTCTTACCTGCTTTGGTCGCTCCCCAGAGTCGAAATCGACATCTGCGCCGTCACGCTGACATTAACCCACCAAAGGGTCCCCCATCGCGTCACCCGATCCCACAGACAACATGGCCCCAATCACACAGCAGAGGCACGACTACAACATCCAAAAACGGCTCGACGACAATGTATACGTGGTTCGCCGCAAGTCCGACAATGTGCAGTTGCTGGGCTCCCGGTGGGACAACAGCGTGGTGACACCCGCCTTCTCGGACCTGCTGTCCCGCGGCACCAAGGGCGCTCTCAGCAGCCTGCTGAACCACACCAACCTGATCAATTACACCGACACGGTGGCCGACAACATCCTGCAGGGCCGGGCGACGGGGACGGGGGTCTCATCCCAGCGGATGCTGCTGTGGGACTTTTGCGACGCCGGCACGCTGAGAAATCTCTTCAATGAGCAACCTGTGCTCCCGGTGACGACCGGCCCGGACAACGACCAGGTGGTGGTGCACTTCCTGCCAGAGGGTCTGTGCTGGCACGTGCTGCTGAGCGTGCTCAAGGCGCTGTCGTGGCTGCACGAGGGCCACCGCGACGAAACCAGGCTCACGATGCCGAGTGGCGCGCGGACGGCGGACGATTGGTACTCGGAGCCGGACTGGTTGCCGGTGCTGCACAGGGGTGTGCAGCCCGATAACATCTTCTTCCAGCACCCCAGGGGCATCGAGACGTACGGCCTGTGCAAGCTGGGCAATTATAGCAGCTGCGCCGTGTCGAACCACGTCAACAACCATTCCATCGGGCAGGTGGTCAGCGCCACTAGGGGGGACGAGAGCCTGGTCACGTTGCGAGCCAACATGGCCTCCAACAACATGCTCAGCATTGAGGCGGTAAGTCGAGCCTTTCCAGGTGCATTCGCTTTCGGGAGTTTGGGTTCAGGCCTGAAGCTGACCAGGGCAACGGCGGTGAAACAGGACCAGCGGCCGTACACTAAGGCCACGGAGCTCTTCCAGCTGGGCAGTGTCGTGTACGAGATGATGTCGACGTACCCGGTGCCCGACCCGGAGGGCCCCGACGCGGCCACCTTCGACAGGCAGCGCGACATCGACGCGCTGACGGGCTACTCGGGCGTGCTGCGCGACACGGTGCGCGGGCTGCTGGCGAGCTACCGCGGGCCCTGCGACGGCAGGGACGGGACCACGGCGGCGGTGCACTCGCGGGCGCGGACGGCGTACCACCACTGGAAGGCCAACACGCCCGACGGCAAGCTGCACCGCGACCTGGTCGACGACGGCTGGCACCGGCAGGCCAACGAGGACAAGAGGATCCTCGCCGACCAGGAGATGCACACCCGGCAGGGCCAGCGCAGCACTCACTTCTGGACCGACGACGACCTGGAGCCTCGGCATAGGGTCGCGGTGCCGCCTGTGCCTGCTGCAGAACCTGATGCAGCAACGGGTGGGTAGGCCTGAGTTAGGTGAATTGGGTTGAATGGAAGGGAAAAAGCAAGAAGGGTGATGGAGAGGCTTTGGTTACATAGATACTTAGTAGTAGCTGTAGCTGTAGCTGTAGAGCAGTGTCTCCACACCTACCAGGGTACCTAGGTACTTGCACATCCCAAGTACCATTACCACTAAGTCTACCACACTGCGTGCAATTGCTACCCTGCAAGCATTTGAGCTTAATCCGACGTTGTGGTCTCATAGTTATTAGTATGGAGCCCGTGATTGTCGCCCAACATTGAACTTCCACCCAGTCCCACATTCTCACACTCACCCCATCTCACCACTTCCGCCCGAGAGAACTATAGTCTACTGCCCTGCTGCTGTCTTCTCCAATTGTCTCTGCGCCGTCCACGAGCTTCTACTCCGCCCGAAAGTGCCCGCATCCCGAGCACCCGCCCGCAGTCAGTTAGCTTAGCTTAGCTCCAGCTCCGGTTGCGCCAAACACCGTAGATCCGCGACATCCAGTCCTACTCCCTCCTCCTCCTTCCAACCTCATATCGACGCCGAGAAAGCAACCTCAGTCTCACGCCCGGCCTCCTCCCCTCACCCGCCCCAGGCGACCAGACATGGCGCACCCCCGCCCACCGCCGCTCCTCCTGACGAAGCGCCTGACCTCGTTCCTCCAGCTCAACCTCTCCCAGCAAATAACGACCCTCCTCCTGCTCAGCCCGGACGGCAAGCTGCTGGCCTACGCCTCCCAGCCACCCATCCCCGTCGCCACCCTGCGCACCCACGGCACCGTCGCCGCGAGCCTGTACACCATCCACAGCAACGGCGCCGACCCCGACACCATAGACGCCGCCCTGCCGCCCGGCAGCAGCAGCAGGGCGAGGAGGACGAGCGGCGGCAGGGCCAGCACCGGCAGAACCGGCGGCGCAGCGGGCCCCCTGGCCGTGACCATCCAGCTGGAGAGCGGCACCGTGCTCGTCATACGGCGCCTGAGGTGCGGCATGCTCTTCGTGTGCATGGGCCCGCCGGCGGACCACGACGCACAAGGCAGCAGGCCGGGGACCCAGCAGCAAAACCACACCTCGCAGGCACAGGCAGGCCAGCAATCAGCACCGACATCATCATCATCATCACAACAGCAACAACAAGCAACATCACAACAAAATCTACAGCCTCCATCAGCAGCAGCAGCAGCAGCAGACGAACCCGGCGCAAACGGCCACACACCAACGTCAAGCCCCCCTCCGCCACCGCCGGCAGCAGCCCCGCAACCACTACCATCATTCGCCCAGCACCAACACCTGGGCTCGCCCCCCGAGACGGCCAGCATCCGCAGCGGCGGCACGGCCGCGTCCGCCGCCACCGCCACCAGCAGCTCCTCGGCCGTCTTCGGCGCCGGGACCGCCGGCGTCGTGGCCACGCGGCGGCACGCCGAGGAGCTGGCGCGGTGGCTCGACGACAAGCTGGGCACGCTCGAGGTGCCGGACGACGGGCTGGCGGGGGTTGTGGGGTGAGGAGGAGGGGGGGCTGGGTGTGTTTGCGTGCTTGGGGGCTTGGTTGATTTGTTAACCCGGCCTTGGTCGATTACGTAGGGGCGGGGGGATGTGTCTGTCATGTGTGAGAAGAAGGGAACCTGAGTGTGTGTTCGAAAGGAAAAAGCAGACCTCTCTGCCTCTGATTCGAGAGCCGTGGCGGCTGGAAGCTGCGCGGGGTCGATGAGCTGGGTCTTTTTGGTGGCAATGTGTTGATCCACCTTGAGAAATGAGCCAGGCCGAGGTAGTGCGGCTTGAGGAGGACACAACCTGCTGGGAATGCAGTATGGGGGTGCTGTCTCGCAGGAAGTCAGCGATCGGAACTCTTGAGGGGCGCGTAATCAGTGGAAGGACCCCCCTCGCGGTCTCGTCAGGCCCAGCAGACGGCTGGACTCCGACAACATGCGCTGCACGAACACCGAGGCATTGGTTGAGGGCGATATACCATAGAGCGCGAAGTGCTCTGGACAGGGAAGGCAACACACAGGGGATCACTCCGACACGTACGTGGATGGGGCCGTAGAGGTCATCCCCCCATCTCGTCGAGGAACAGGATGATAAGATGTACAATTCAGGGACAACGCTACAACGCGATTCCTCAAAGGGGGCGTCAAATGGACGTCCTTCTCAGCGCGCTAGATTACTACTCCCCATAATGCTAATTTACATCTCTACGCCAGCATTGAAGTCGCATTATGCGCCTCCTTCGCGCCTAGCCAGCGGGTTTCTCACCCTGCGAACGCCTCTTGAATGCTGTGTGAATGATGACCTCAGCCCGCGATATGAGGCAAGGGATGCAAAATATAATCGTCGTGCATAACATTTTTATCATGACAATCCGTGACCAGTAGTAGAATCTGCAAAGATCTCCTACGTCTCTCACTCGATACTAAGCCTCGTAATGCCGTCGTTGGTGTCCACCATGCCCTGGAAACCTATCCGGCCTTTGGCTCGCGCCTTATCGCCGCCGTTCCCGCTCCCGCTGGTCTCGCTGTTGGGCGTGTCATTTCTCCCGCCGCGATCGCCGCTGCCGCCGCCGCCGCCATTTCCGTTGCTGCCTGGCCTCGAGCCCCATGGCGCGTGCTGCATTGGGCTCTGCATGATCGGCGAGCCCTGGACGCTCATGCCGGGCGACACGGCACGGCGCTTGAAGCTGACCGGGTCGAGGTCGTCGTCGCGGCGGCGCTTCGTCAGCCGACGTGTGACGTCCGCGACCGATGGAGGCGGCGGCTGCTCGGTCGTCGGCATGGAGGACGACCCACTGGGCTGCGGCGTGTCGTTGCCGGAGCTGGGCGTCGTGGTCATGGGGAACATGAAGCCGCAGTTGTTACCCCCGGCGCCGGCGTTCGAAAAGGGGGAATCCATGTTCATGTCGTCAAGGCTCATCCCAGACACGGACCCGCGGGGTGGGCCTGGGGGTGGTGGGGTCGTCCTCGCGCCGCCCACGCTGCTCGTCTCGGAGAAGTTCTCCCAGAAGACCCTTCCCTTAGAATTCCTGTGGGCCTGCTGCTTGAAGCTACTCGAGAGGCCGAGCGCATTCGAGTCCACCATCATCGCATCCTCAGGTGGGTCCTCGAGCGAGTCCTGGATTGGCATGTTCGGACTTGACTGCGTCGTAGCAGCCGCTGAAGCTGGTTGTGGAGTCTGGCGGGGAGGCTCGAAGTCTACATCCTCGCGCACCTGACGGATGACCTCTGATTCGCGTCGAAACTCGGACTCCACTGGCGCGCCTTCCTCGGCGAGCGCAGCTCTTATACGAGCAAAGTTCTTGGATTTTGGCTGTCCTCATGTCAGTCACTGAGGGGCAGGGGAAATTGGCAGACAAGCCAGCAATAGAAACAAGCACATACCAGAAGGTTACTCCGCCGGGTCACGGCTCGCCTTACGACCCTGTTCTGGGGATCGGCGCCGGGGCCCAGCACACCATCGACATTGACACCGGACTTGGGACCTTCCTCACTGTCACTGCCTGCAATGTTCAACTGATTGGCCGCCCAACTGATGCTCTCACGGCGCGCGTGTGATGAGCTCATTTCTTTTGCCATATTGCCATACGGAACTGGATTCGTAGGAGGGGATTTGGAGAGGACGGCGGCTGCTGAAGGCGTCGGGGGGCAGCCCATGCTGAAAGGGCCGCGCTCTTTCTTCTTCGCTTGTTTGCGTGGCCGCTGTCGCTGTTGGAAGGACAGGAGGCTGTTGACAGCTGGCGACCCCGCCCCAGCTGGCCAACCAGAGCCTGCTTGTGACGCCGGTGGGTTGCTCTTAATGACCTGGGGCGTCATCAGGTAGGGCTCGTCCATGTCTTCGTCCATGATATCGTCCTCGTCGGAGCTCGTGGAGGAGTCGGAAATTATGTTGGCGGCGCTGCCCAGAGAACTGGAAATATGGAAGCGCTCCTGGTTGCCCATCATAGACCACAGTGAATTGGAAGTTTGCTCTGGAGCTCCGAAGTCGCCTGGTCTCCTGCTCGGTATGTTCATGGCCCTCCCCCCGACCGTGGGGGAGGAGTCTGGCGAGGACTGCTCTGCAATGGTGGTATGGTGGAGGCTGGTGGCGGCACGGGAAAAGTCAAGGCCCCTGGAGCGTCGGGGAAGGATGTTGGTGGGCGAGGAGTAGATCTGAGAGTGGTCGAGTTTGGGGGACAACGGGGCGGGCTTTGAGCCGGCTGAGCTGGATTGTTGTTGTTGTTGTTGTTGTTGTTGCTGCTGCTGCTGCAGCAGCTGTTGTTGGGACTGGGACGGAGGGGTGGACGCTTGTGGTGGCATCTGCAAGGAGAGCCCGCGCATGGGGAAGTCTGATCGATGAGGAGTGACGGGAGGGGCCAGGGGCACGGAGGGAGAGGTCGAGCTGGAGAAGGAGTCACGCAGAGGGAGGGGGATGGTGCTGTCGTCCTTGGAGGCTCGCCGAGCTGCATCGGCGAGCTGCTCCGGTGTGAACTTTTGAGGGGTTGCGCCGCCGTCCGACAGCGAGCGCATGTGGTGCCTCCTACCAGGGGTCCTGCCAACCAAGACTTCCTCGGGGCCGACATCAGCGTCGCCTTCGCCTTCGCCGTCGCCCTCGTCTCCCACGTCCATCACGGCGACCTCGTCATACTCCACAACGGGGGTGTGCAGCAGGTGAGGCCGGTGGGCCATGCCGGAACGGAACGGGGACACGCTCGATGCGCGTCCGTCAGAGCCCCTCTTTGCGAGAATCCGGGGATGTGTGTCCGGAAGAGTGGTGGCGCCGCCTGTGATGAGTGTTGTGTTGGATTGGGTGTTACAAATATGTTCACATGGTCTCCCGGGAGAAGTGAGAATGAGTTCTACATCGCCAACACAAGCTCCTGTGCAAGATGAGTAGGGTTTAGAAGTTGGGTAGGTAGATATTTGGTTCACGAGAGAAATAGATAGTCGAGTGGCTAGAGTGCCAGAGTGCTAGTCCCCTGCAAGCCGACCAATTAGTCCCGGTGCTAGTGGGGATGCGACATGGAGATGGAGAGGTGATGAGGAGAAGGCGCAGCCAAGTCCCGGTGCCGAGATGGAGATGCGCTGGCCAATGGCTCGGCCGTGTGCAATCTCCGCAGCCCATCCCTGGTCCCTGGTCCCGGCTCTCTGCACTCTGGCACTCTGGCCCTTGTTGCCTGCAGTAGCCTATTATGTATGGTAGTTCTCAAAGACTGGACCACCCTGCATTTCATCACCTCGTCTCCCGCCCACCTGCCACCTGCCACCCAAGCACTGCCCACAAAGATGAAACAGTACAGCAGACAGCTACAGCTACAGATAATCTTTTCAATACAAGAAAGCATGGCAGTGTGCAAGATCATATCGCAACCCAAGCAACTTCGACTGTCGATGGCCATGGAGGGCTCTCCTATCCCAAACCCCGATGGGCGAGGCAGTGCCAGCCTCGGAATGCCTCATAACCTAGCATGATCTATAGGCCCAGGTCTCTCATGCCTCGATTCAAGATCTTGTCCCTTGTAGACTTGTCTTCCCATTGCTTGTCTGGTGGCATGCGACAGCAATAGACGGGCTCATCTGTGTCCAAAGGCCTAGAAGCATGGCCAATCTGTTGGGTGAGACCATGAGTGAGCGGCCGTGCGAGCCAGGTCTCACCATCAGTGTAGCAGAAAGCATGAGGAAGTAGTGTAGTCTGTCCTCTGGTCACAGCGTGGCTCTAGTTACCGAAAACACAGTAGGCATTTGAGCCTCATCCCTTCACTTCAGTTGACCACCTCTCAGGACAGAGACGAGAGAGAGTGCGTGTATTTGCATGCGTGCGTGTGAGCGTCATGGAGTACACAGCTCGGCTCAGTATGATGCGAAGGACAGTCAGTGCTCCCGCCTGGGTCAGAGTAAGCCCTACATCAGACTGCTTCTCCTATCCTCAGATCAAGGCATACCAGAACCCAGCACGCGACAGGCAGGGCCCGTTGGTCGTCATGAATCCGGATCCAGGCTCCGAAGCGGAAAAGGTCCGCGATGAAGCACTTCGCGAGCTGGACACAGAATCCAAACGGCCCTTCCAATGAGAATGATCATCACAGCCCTGTGGAAGCATCCGAAGCTGCCATAGGAGCAGAAGTTGGAGTGAAGGCAGGCCGGAAATCTTGGGAGGTGTCACCTATGCAGGAAGGGCAGGTAAGAGACTCTCGATGTGTTTCGACGGCAGAAGTAGAAGCTGATGGGAGACCACAGGTCAATTCCGAAATTTGCACAGCTAATTTGGTAGCTGAGAGTCCTGGTTGACTCTCTCGCTCACCAGTACAGTACAGAATGGCCATTGCTGCGAGTGCAATCCTCCAGCCCACTCATTAAAGTCGACGCTTCTCGATCGATGATCATCACAAGCTTGGCCTCAGCCTCCTTTGTATCTGTCCATCTTATCTGGTTATCGATAAGCCCCACTGCGGCTGCCCCACCAGACACTCCCCTGTACCCCGCCATTCAATGTGTCGAACTTCTCATCAAATTGTTGGAGACGGGCGACCTCGGGTTGATAATAAAATTGCTGCTCCTGCAGATGCAGACTGGACTGACTGACATCTCATCAACCGCCACATCGTCCCCACGCCGAGATACCCAATTGCAACCGGCAGCATGTCTTTCGATACGTACCAGACGCCTCTGGGCTCTAGATATGCCTCCAAGGAGATGCTCCAGCTCTTCTCGGCTCGCTCCAGGGCCAGCACCTGGCGCCAGCTCTGGCTCTGGCTGGCCGAGGCCGAGCAGGAGCTGGGAATCGACCAGATCACCCCCGAGGCCATTGAACAGTTGCGGGCCAACCTCACAATGAGTGATGAGGCCTTTGAAGTCGCCAAGGAGGAGGAGAAGCGTCGTCGCCACGATGTCATGTAATCAAACCCTTTCCGTTTTGTATTTTCCCTTCTGGCCATCTTCAGCGTTTCCCCTTGAGTAATTCAAAGGCCTGTCCACCTCGGCAAGCACTCCTCAAAATGGTCGTCTTACAGAAGAAGTTTCCTCATAGCAGACAACTCATGATGAATTGTTCCTCACCTGTCACGGCGAATAACAGTCTCCTCCGTTAGGCCTCGTGAGGTGAAATTGTGCTAACCCGAGAGATAGGGCTCACGTCCATGCTTATGGGCAAGATGCGCCTGCAGCCGCCGGCATCATCCACCTCGGTGCAACAAGTTGTTTTGTGACGGACAACGCTGAGCTCATTTTCATACAGAAGGGACTGAAGCTGCTTCTTCCCCGTCTTGCCAAGGTTATCTCCAACCTGAGCCAGTTTGCCTTGAAGTACAAGGACATGCCCACTCTCGCCTACACCCACTACCAGGCTGCCCAACCCCACACCGTCGGCAAGAGGGCTGCTCAGTGGACCCAGGACCTGTTGTTAGATCTGCGCAACCTCACCCGCGCCCTTGAGGATCTCGAATTCCGAGGTATGCACTAGAACAGCCTGGACGGCGCCCTGCTCCTCTTTCACGGGACCTCCAGCCACTAACTAACACCGCGAACAGGTGCCATGGGTACGACTGGAACGCAGGCTTCATTCATGGAGATCTTCCATGGGGACGGCGACAAGATTGACCGCCTCAACGAGATTCTCTGCGAGAAGGCCGGCTTTCCTTCCACCTACTCTGTTTCCACTCAAACCTATACCCGCAAAGTCGACCTCAATGTCGCTCAGGCCCTTGCAGGTCTCGGTGCAACAGCGCAGCGAATTTGCACTGATATCCGCCACCTGGCCAACCTGAAGGAGATCGAGGAGTATGTCTTTCCCATCTTGATCCTCCAGCAGTCGTAATACTTGGATTCAGGAGAGCCGATACCCTCCTTGGGATGCAGAATTTGCTAACGGAAACTTGAACAGACCATTCGAGAAGGACCAGATTGGTAAGACTATTGTCGAATTTCAGATATCTCTGCGAGTCTGTCCTGGCTCTGTCCCGCCAACTGCGTCTCGCGGCCTACAATCGTGTCACAGGTCGTTAGCCGGGCTAAAAGCAGAACATATCTGGCTTTACTCTTTTCCCCTTCAAGCTTGATCTTTTGGCAGCTGACCCTAAATGTTACAGGATCCTCTGCAATGGCATACAAGAGGAATCCCATGAGATCGGAACGCATCTGCTCTCTTGGTCGCAAGCTCGGCTCCATTTCCACTCCTTTCGTGGAGACATACACGACCCAATGGTTTGAGCGGACTCTCGATGACTCTGCCGTAAGTGAACTTCCAAAATTTGTCTTGATTCTGGGATATTCCGAGTGCAGGTTCTTGGTGAACATAGACCAGGGCCACCGAGATCACAAGGCCATGCCATCGGCGCCTGCGCGTTTTATGAGATGAAAAACATGCACTGACATTGTCAGATTCGCCGAATCGATATTCCGGAGGCATTCCTTTTGGCAGACGCCATCCTGCTCAGCATGGACAATGTCACCAACGGTCTCGTCGTCTACCCCGCGGTCGTCCGCGCCAACTTGATGAAGGAGCTGCCTTTCATGGCCACCGAGAACATCATCATGAAGATGGTCGCCCAAGGTGCCTCGCGCCAGGAGTGCCACGAGGAGATCCGTGTCCTCAGCCACCAGGCCTCCCAGGTCGTGAAGGGCGAGGGAAAGCCCAACGACCTGATCGAGCGGATCCGCAACACCGCCTACTTCGCCCCCGTCCGCGACATCCTCGACGAGGTCCTTGATCCTGCCCTCTACGTTGGCCGCTCCGCCGTCATCGTCGAACGCTTCGTGGCCAAGGCGCAGCAGGCTCTTGCTCCCTATGCTGATTACCTTGGCAAGGCTGAGACTGCCCAGCTGTCAGTTTGAGAGAAGCCCAAGGGCAGTAAGATTTGCATATTGGAGAGTGTGTGTCCTACTAGGGGTCCATCTCCGGCGTTCTGGATGGAAAATATCGTATAGGACATAGAGTTTCAAATCAACCACATGTGGTTTTGTTCATGTCGGAATAAAAAGGCAATTATTTTTTGACATGCAATTATGTTTTGACACTGGCCTTTGAAAGATTGAGGGGCATCACATTCCCAAAATTTGGAAGTCTTGATTTTGAGCACTTGATGCACTTGAACCGGTGACACCTTGCAAGTGTTGAAGAAGCAATTTCGCTCCCTGTCTATTTAGCATTGATCTGTGCCGTAGGATTCTAATTCTTGGTGCCAAAAGCCTTGTCAAACCCAACCAAAGAAAAGCGGTAATGCACCTTATTCTCCTTGACCCGCTCCACAGCCTCCTTACATCCCTTTTCAGAAATATCAATCTTCTCTACCCACGGCTTGATACCGTTATCCGCCGCGAGCTTCAACATCGCGTCCATCTCCTGGTGGTTGCCGAGATGGCTGCCAGTGAGCTTAGCAGCGTTGCCGGCGAACGCAAAGGCCATCATCTCTGGCAGCGGCTCGTCTGGGAGACCGACCATGTGGAACTCGCCCCCGACGCGCAGCGTCGACAGGTACGACTGCAGGTCGAACGTGTGCGTCATGTCACTGCAGTTGAGGATGAAGTCGAACGTGAACGCCCACGGCTTCGTCCAGCCCTCCTGGGTGGTCACGATAGCCTCCTTGGCGCCCAGCTTCTTGATGTCCTCGGCCTTGTGCGGCGAGTGCGTGAAGGCGTACGTCTCAGCCCCGAGCGCCACGCTCCACTGGATCCCCAGGTGGCCCAGCCCGCCGATCCCGCACACGGCGACCTTCTTGCCCGGGCCGATGCCCGCGCGCACCAGCGGTGAGTAGGTCGTTATTCCTGCGCAGAGAAGGGGCGCCGCGTCTGCCGACTCCAGGACGTCTGGGATCTTGAAGGTGAAGTACTCGTGGGCGCGTATGTGGGAGGCGTAGCCGCCATGGGCCTGGCCGCCGCCTGCTTCCTCTGGGTACTTGGAGTTGTAGGTATCCTTGATAGATTTATGAGCATCTCATCTCCGTTTTTGAATATCACACTCGGTGAGCGGGCTAGATTCTGTTACTCACCACCATGTGCGGGCAGTAGTTTTCATTCTTGTTCTTGCACTGCGGGCACTTGAGGCACGACCAGACCTGCGCGCCGACGCCGACGCGGTCGCCCTCCTTAATCTCAGACCTGACGTCCTTGCCAACCTTGACAGCCTTGCCGACGACCTCGTGGCCGACGCAAAGGGGGCCCTCGAAGTCTCCCCAGCCGCCAGTGATGGTGTGCACATCTGAGCCGCACACGCCGCAGGCCTCGATCTCGACGTCGATGTCGCTGTCTCCGAACGGCTTGGGCTTCAGCTGCTGCTTCTCGAACTGATTCCACGTCTTGGGGCCTGCGACGCAGAAACCCTCGAATGTGTCTGGATAGCCCATTTTGAGATGCGGTAGGATGGACTTCACACGAATGTGTTGTTAAAGTAAGATCGGGAAGGTGTCTTGTAGGATAGAGTGTGGCTTGTATTTTTAAACTGTGCCGGAGACAGAGCTGGGGGAGAAAGATTTATACACTTGCCTTCGCACTCACCAGGTTGACTACTTAGTACTGTGCTCGAACCGTTTATCTTCGCCGCGGCAACGGCGATAGGATGACGTCTAGACCGTTGTAAGGAGAGCGGCGGGACTTATCTCGGAATTGCATACTCAAATCCATCTATCTGGGTGGATTCTGCTAGTATGTCCGTAGACTTTGCCGCATACAGAAGGCCAGTGTTGACCGTAGAGCAATAGTCTATGACGCAGGGCCTGCTCCCAGGTGGTACCAGAAAAGAGCAGTGACCAGAGAAGTAAACATGTTCGAGATTGAAGATGTAGTTATGACGGTTGAACCGTTCCGTCTAGTCCTGAGCCGTCTAGCATCGGCCGGACCAGATCGCCCGGCGCTGTTGGACCTGGCTGCGCTCGTTAGCATGTAGACTAAATAAGAATTGGAATCCCGATAGAAATATCGATGACCTGGACACGGCCATGTGGATTTTAGTGGATATCGGACGTTGAAGGGAACGGAAGTAGTCTGGTCGATCGGAACATGCCGAACGCTACCTGGGTCCGTCATGAAGTACTTGGGCACCCCTGTCCAAGTTCACCCACGTAGGTACTTCACTCAAGTAGATATGATGATTCTGGACTGTGCGTTGCAAATTGGTTTACTGCATCTTCTGTATACCGCTCATGTTATAGATCGAATTGCTCTTGATGCATAGACTTTGTATTCATGCCCAGGATGGTCTAAATTACTTGTCCCGCATCGTGACACTGGCAGCAATCAAAATGGCTTCTGCGGGCTGTCGTCTAGAAGCCAATTGAAGTATTCCCGACACTCTGCCTTGGCGAAGGCTTCAGTGGCCGGTCATGATGAAGACACTATGCTATTTCTACTCCAGTAGTACTCGGTTGCGAGAGATAACTGTGACTTCCACCACATATACTCACAATAAACATCGTAAGTAACAATTCTAGCTACATATAGAGGACAAAGCAAAACACGGCCATTTCCTAGCTCTATCATCAAGTTCAACCGTGTTTTTGAATATCATGGTTTTTGTCTGTATTTTTAACAATCATTTGTCTGCACTAGAGAAAAAAGCTCCATAGCCTTTAAAAAGCTGGCAGAATCATTTTGTTTAATTGAGTTTGGGGAGTGATTTTGCAAAGAAGAGTACTGACTTCAGACCCAATGTTGCAATGCATAGTGTAGGTCAATGTACCGAAGCGACCTTTCCAACGATGCTCGGTTGACGTCACCACCGTTTTGGCGGGGTTAGGCGATAAGATAGAACCTATAGCAGCAGTAGGAGAATCGTCTCACAGGTACTGAGAGAGCTTTTTAGGGGGTCATCCTCCTCCTGTAGCATTCCAAAAGTCGTCCTGCTATCTGCAATTGACCAATAACTCTAGATGAACTCTGTTCGAGCCTTGCAAAGACTGAGACTGCAAGCTTCCCTCTTCGCAAAATCTGCCGCCAAACCAGGTGAGCCCAGCTCTCCCATGCACACAGCAATTCGACGGCCGTCATTGATCTGACCCCTCTGTGAAGCCATCTTGGAAACAAAAGCAGCGCCGAGGCTATTCGCAACAATGGCAGCAGCTACCGATATCAAGAAGTACAAGTTCAACCACTCGATGTAAGTGTGGAAATGGCCTGGTGTGCAGATATGATTGCACATGTGTTTTGACCGGACCACCAAATTAGGATTCGAGTGAAGGACCCCAAGGAGTCTGGTACGTTGACGACTGCTGAGAAAACCCGCACAAGGTTGACTGTTCAGCTGACGGCGAGCTACTTTTACAGTCAAATTCTACGAGTTCTTGGGCATGAAAGTCATCAAGAAGGCAGAATTCCCAGAGGCCAAGTTTGATCTGTACTTCTTGGGTTACGACAGTCCTGGCGCAGTGTCTCATGGAAAACATGTCACCGACAGAGAGGGTCTCATCGAACTCACTCATAACTACGGCACGGAGACGGACCCAGAGTACAAGGTCAACAACGGCAACGCAGAGCCCCACCGGGGGTTTGGCCATACCTGCATCAGTGTCGTAGGTGGCCAATTCCATTTGACTCCCTATCTTGCGTCTCTTATGACTGACCCTCGTGCTAGGACAACATCCAAGCCGCTTGTCAACGGCTCGAAGATGCCGGATACAAGTTCCAGAAGAAATTGACAGATGGCCGAATGAAGCATATTGCTTTCGCACTCGATCCTGATGGGTACTGGGTTGAGATCATTGGACGCAAGCCCATCGAAGAGACCGAGAACGTCAAGGAGACAGACGTTGCAACCTACCGCATGAACCACACCATGATACGAGTCAAGGACGCAGAGAAGTCGCTGAAGTTCTACCAAGAAGTGCTGGGCATGTCCCTCCTGCGCGAGGCAGGGAATCCGTCGGCCGGCTTCACGTTGTACTTCCTTGGCTACCCGGGCGAGCAGGGCCTGCCTCAGGACGGCAAGACGGCCGACCGCGAGGGTCTCCTGGAGCTGACGTGGAACCACGGAACGGAGAAAGACGAGAACTTCAGCTATCACAACGGCAACGATCAGCCTCAAGGCTTTGGGCACATTTGCGTCACCGTTGACGATGTTAACAAGGCGTGCGAGCGGTTTGAAGGGCTGAATGTCAACTGGAAGAAAAGACTCACCGATGGCCGGATGAAGAATGTGGCTTTCGTTCTTGACCCAGACAACTACTGGGTTGAGGTTGTTGAGAATGGGGATTTGTAGGAGGGTGATGACGACTCTCTTCTGCTGCATGAAAGAACTTGGTTCGGCCAGAGGAGTGATGTGCGACCAGCTGTCGTTTCTGTACATAACAAGCTGTGCTTCAGGTCACGCAGACTGATAAGGCAAGTCCTCAGTGACGAGACATGTCGGCAAAGCAACCAGATTTACAACTTGACTTCCTCGCATCGTCCGCTTAGACATCAACTTATCTCTTCTCAGGCCCCCTCCCCCCACGACAGTCGGCAGCACATCAGCCTGAAAGGCCCGGCCGCGTTTCAAACGGCCCTGGGTTGCATTAATTAGTACCCCGTGGGGAAACCCAGCCTAAGAAACCTGGGGGGGCGATCTCACCAGGAAGGGAGGGGTCCCCCGCAGCCGCTGCCCCCCAAAAAGTTGCTTTCAGTGCATGGGGGGCCACGCCTCGATTGTCTCGGCCGCCGATTGAGTTGCGGGTGGAAATGCACGTTCACGCCTTCCCAGAGCTCCCTATAGGCTCCCCTCACTTGGGATGCAGCGCCTTCTCTCGTCGCTCGGGGGAACTGTTAGATGATGTTATTGCTCATCCGTGCACGCCGTTGAACGTGGCTTGGAGTAGGTCAAGGCTACAGTGAGCTCCTTCTTCAGGACGAAGTGCTCTTCTTTTCCTACTCCTCCTCTGTTCTTTTTCTTCTTCTTACTCAGTTGCTTTCCTATGCCATTGGGCATTCAATTGACGTTGACAAGCTCTCTGCCGACTTCTGCGTTTACAATTCATGTGAAACTCTGTGCTGTGACCGATACAAACTCTAAACCCCCGCTTACTGCCTGCCAAATCACCACCTCTAGCTGTAGGAACACGACAACTCCACCATGGCCCCGTCCGCAACAAGCCACATGAACGGATCGGTGCCGCGCATTCTCGTCCCGGAGAAGGTCTCCCCCGACGGGCTATCCCTGCTGCAGGACGCCAACTTCGAGGTTGACGTCCGGCCCGGGCTTGCGGCTGATGAGCTCATGTCGCTGATCCCCTCGTACCACGCGCTCATCGTCCGCTCCGAGACCAAGGTCACCTCGGAGGTGCTGACGGCGGCGAGCAAGCTCCGCGTCGTGGCGCGGGCGGGCGTGGGCGTCGACAACATCGACGTGGAGGCCGCCACGGCGCACGGCATCATTGTGGTCAACTCGCCCGCGGGGAACATCGTCGCCGCGGCCGAGCACACCATCGCGCTTCTCCTGGCTACGGCACGAAATGTCGGGAGGGCGGACGCAGGCGTCAAAAGCGGCAAATGGGAGCGCAGTAAGCTAGTAGGCGTCGAGGTGGCGCGAAAGGTGCTGGGAATCGTCGGGCTGGGCAAGGTCGGCATGAAGGTGGCTCGCATGGCCATCGGGCTGGGCATGAAGGTTGTGGGTGTTGATCCCTACATGAGCGCGGACATTGCGAGGCAGAACGGGGTGGAGATGGTCGGCTCGCTCGAGGAGATGCTACCTGAGGTTGATTTCCTGACAATTCACACTCCGCTGATCGCCAGCACCCTGAATCTGCTGGGGGAGAAGGAGTTCCAGACGATGAAGAAGACCGCCAGGGTGCTCAATGTTGCCAGAGGCGGGATCTATAATGAGGAAGCACTTGTCAAGGCCCTTGACGAGGGATGGATCGCCGGAGCTGGCATTGACGTCTTCACGAGCGAGCCGGTCAAGGCGGATTCCACGGCGGAAAAGCTGTCCCAGCACCCGAAGTGCGTCGCAACGCCTCACCTCGGCGCCTCGACGGTCGAGGCGCAGGAGAACGTGTCCCTGGACGTGTGCAAGCAGGTGGTGGAGATCCTTCGCGGCGGGCTCCCTACGGCAGCGGTCAACGCCCCCCTCATTCTGCCCGAGGAGTACCGCAAGCTGCAGCCGTACGTGCGGCTGGTGGAGCGGATGGGCGGGCTCTACACCCAGCACTTCGTCGGCGGGCGCGGCGGGATGATCGGCGGGCGCCGGTTCGAGCTGCGGTACCACGGCGAGCTGGCGGGCGTGTCCAACACGCGTCCGCTGTTCGCGGCGCTGGTCAAGGGCCTGACCAGCAGCATCAGCGACAGCGGGGGCCGCGATGTCAACATCGTCAACGCAGGCCTGATCGCCAAGGACAAGGGCATCGCGATCAGCGAGACGCACGCGCGCGAGGCCAGCAAGGAGGACCTGGTGTACGCGTCGCTGGTGACGCTGCGGTCGTCATCCCTGTCGTCGTCGGCGTCGTCGAAGGACAACGGCGGCGGCGAGCAGGTGATCGAGGGCTACGTGAACGGGGCCGAGGTGCAGATCAGCCGGCTGGACCGGTTCACGTGCAGCTTCGCGCCCGAGGGCACGCTGCTGGTGTTGCATAACTACGACGAGCCGGGAAAGGTGGGAAACGTCGGCATGATCCTGGGGCGGTTCGGGATAAACGTCACGTTCATGCAGGTGGCAGCCGGGCTGGACAAGAAGGCGCCGGTGCTCCCGGCCGGAGGGCCCTTGGACGGCAGCGACGGGAACGCGGTGAAGAAGAGGAAGGGGGGCAACGAGGCGCTGATGATCCTCGGTGTAGACGGGGACGTCACCAAGGAGGTGCTTGAGGACCTGGGCCGCTCGGAGGGCATCCTTGATGTCAACCTCGTGAGGCTTTAGGTGCTGAATTGGGCTAAGCATATAGGAGACACGGTATAGCCAGGCATCGTTTCAACACTATCGTGGGTGATTGGGTGAATCTTTAGATCTGGTCTTGTTCCCAAGACGGTTATAGATAGAGGAGAGGGAGAGAGACAATTTCATCATCTTGTCATTGCGTTGAGTAGAGTTTCACAGCTTCTTTGTGTGATGGGTGGTGGGATGTGAAGTGCAAGGATGGGCTGGCTTGGCTATGAGATCCTCTTGGTTCCTATGCAGTGTGCTCTCTTGGTTCCGCCCCATTCGTATCAAAATCCCAAGGCACTGTCGAGAGAACACGGAAATGCGGCGTCGCTGCAATTGCGTGGCCGAGTCGCGACGCGGATCCAGTGCCAATAGATTTGGTCAGTGGACCCCAGGCCAAGACACGGCATGGCAGAGTTGGGGGTGGCACAACAGCACAGCTGATGAAGGTGTTGAGGAGGACACTAGATGAGAGTGAAAAAAACCAAAATAAAAGCAAAACCAAAAATCAATATATCTGTACATGATGTGGTGGTGGTCAGCAATTTCAATCCCCAGCAGCTGCAACATCCCGTCAAGCTTGGACCTTGTCGACTCGAGCCTCATTTCCCTGCTGGATTCGTGCAACGCAAACAAATGCACACGTACATGCACGCGTACCACAGAACAGACATTGCACGTGCCGGGAAAAGGAAAAGGGCATGCAAAGGAAAAATGAAAGAGACCCGTTGTTGTCCTATGTCATGTCTCGGCTGCTGCCAGGCAATCAATCAGTCAGTCCGGTCAGTGTTATCAGACCACACGTAAAACACAACAGCAGCTACAGGGAAGAGGGATACAGAAACAGAGCCGTTGGCCCCACAGCCCGACCGACAGTTGAGAAAGTCAATTCCAATCCCGCTGAAGCCGCTAAATAAACCCCAGTCCAATCAGGCAGTGCGGCTAGCCGACCAACTGGCGTCATCGTTCCTCAGGCCCTGGCCCCACCGACGCAGCTCCCCTGCCCCCCCAGGCAGCTCGAGCTCGGCGGTGCTGCGCGAGAAGAGGACGGACAGCACCTGGGTCCAACCTAGAGAGACCCACCGGACCGCCGCAATATCCCCCCACAGACAGTTCAGCACATCACCCCAGCTCCAGCTTTTTGCAGCTCTTGAGCCTGTTGCAGCCTCTCGCTTGCTCGGCACCTAGCACTTTACTATCACACTAGCGCAGTGCACCGGCAGGGAAGAAGAAGAACAGCAGTAGGGTTCAAGCTGCGGGTTGTGGAGCTGGGACTGCTGCTTATCACGCTACGCTCGCACTCTGCTGCGAGCACACGAGATATTTTCTCGAGCTTCTTTGCGTCCCTCACCACCGCCAACACCACCACCACAACCCTCCCGCCTGCGTTGCTTTGCTGTGGCGTGGTTCGGCTTGACATTTTCTATTCTATTGCCCATTGCCTGGTTGTGAGGGCATCATTAAAGGGTTAGTCAAATTAGCAGCAATCAAGTGCACCCTCCAGTCCTGTCCTATCCCATAGGCCCGTCCGACGAGCACCAGCAATTCTGTCTCTGACGATATTGGTGCTGATATTGGTACTGGTCTTGGTACTGGTCCTGACACTAATCTCCATATTGACGACGATTCTGACAGTCACTCAAACTGCAGGACGAACCAAATCAATTGACACAACCTCCAACCTACCACAGCGCGTCATCGGACGACGCTTCCCATCCCGCAACAATGCGGCAACACTCGAGAACCCACCCGCTGATGGCCTTTCGCCCGGCCATCCTGGGGCTCTCCAAGGCCGTCTTCACCCTCGGCGTCGCCTCCGCCGCCCCAATCCGCGTCCTAGATGAGCTGCACGACGGCAACGAGGAGGAGGGCAGCGAGTTCTGGGTCCTTTTCATCATCTCCATCTGCCTCGTCCTGCTCGGCGGCGCCTTCGCCGGCCTCACCATCGCCCTTATGGGCCAGGACAGCGTCTATCTCCAAGTCATCTCGCAGGACCCAACCGAGCCCCAGCAGAGGAATGCTGGACGTGTCCTGCGCCTGCTCGACAAGGGAAAGCACTGGGTACTCGTCACCCTCCTCCTCAGCAACGTCATCGTCAACGAGGTACGGATCTGCTCTTCAAGCCCTGTTCCAGCCCGCCTCCGCTCTTACCCTGAAGTCTCGGGCTAGAAGGAGACATCTCGTCTTTGCTGACAGTATCATATCACAGACCCTGCCCGTCGTCCTGGACCGATGTCTGGGTGGAGGAGTAGCTGCTGTCGTCGGATCCACTGTCTTGATTGGTGAGTTGTCCACATGATATACCCATATCCCCGGCACATGTTCTTCAGCACAGCATAAGATGCTAACCACTGTTCTCGTCCTTTCTAGTCATCTTCGGAGAGGTTGTCCCCCAGTCTATCTGTGTCCGCTACGGCCTTGCCATTGGTGGCTACATGTCCAAGCCTGTCCTCCTCATGATGTATCTGATGGCACCAGTCGCCTGGCCTACCGCGAAGCTCCTCGACTGGGTTCTTGGCGAGGACCACGGCACTGTATACAAGAAGAGCGGGCTGAAGACCCTGGTCACCCTCCACCACACTATGGGCCCAGCAGCACAGCGTCTGAACGAGGACGAGATCACGATCATTGGCGCCGTTCTTGAGCTCAAGGAGAAGCCTGTCCATGACGTGATGACCCCAATGGGAGATGTCTTTGTCATGTCTGAGGAGACTGTGCTGGACGAGGACAAGATCGACATGATCCTATCTGCTGGCTACTCGCGCATTCCCATCCATGAGGCCGGAAACGAGACCAACTTCATAGGAATGCTTTTGGTCAAGATCCTCATCACATACGATCCTGAAGATTGCAAGAAGGTCCGGGACTTCCCTCTGGCGACCCTGCCCGAAACGCGCCCCGAGACAAGCTGCCTGGACATTATCAACTTTTTCCAGGAGGGCAAGTCACACATGGTCTTGGTTTCTGATGCCCCAGGTGATGACCACGGTGCCCTGGGAGTGGTCACCTTGGAGGACGTTATCGAGGAGTTGATCGGAGAGTAAGCTCTTTCTTCCCGCCAGCGTTGCTTTTGTGGGGTAACTTCAGAGTGAATTTGACTTAGCTGACAATATCTGCCTACCTACAGGGAGATCATTGACGAGTCCGACGTGTACATCGATGTCCACAAGGCCATCCGACGAATGGCGCCAGCACCCAAGGCCCGGTACCAACGACGACACTCCCACGGCCACCATGGAGCAGATGGTAACGACAGCAAATCTAGTGAGGACACAAAGGTCGGAGAGGAGGATCCTACAGACAACTACGAGACTAGAAAGAGAAGATACAACTCGGCAGCTGAGGCGGGTGAAGTTCCCCACCGATCTAGCAGTGGCAGTCCTATGCCAAACACGTTCCTGCTACGACGCGCCTCGGCCGGACTTGACGGCAGGATGGAGAATGTCCCAGTAAGGGCAAGCTACAATGACATAAGACAGCATCTGAAGCACCTCGGCCCCTCCAACCCAGCCTCAAACCCCAAGGCCACAAAATCCACGACCGTCAAGATCAAGCCCGGCGTCGTCGTGCATGACGCGCCAAGAGCGAGCCCAGTGGCCGAGCAGGTCATACCGGAGGAACCACGGGTTGAGAATGACGACGAGGAGGGCGATGAGACGACATCCCTACTGCGGCCGGCGCTTACACCCAAGGATGGTGCGCAAGCCCTCGCCCAGAAGTACGGCGCAACCGGGTCATCGCCTCTCTCACGAAGTGTCGAGAATACCTCTCCTGCTAAGGCAGACCTGGATGATACTGCAAACAAGGGGGTTCAAACTACTGAGACCGCTCCGGAGCGCAGCTACGCGGCCATAACGGCCCAGCCCCCGCAACAGGAGCTGCATTCAAAGAGCTCCGGCTCGGGCAGCGAGCTGGCCGCTGCCGATCAGACAAGCCCATACTCGCACAGAAAGGATCTTTTTGCCCGCAGCGGCAGCATCACCGAGAACATCGTGGAGTCTAGAGGGATCCGCAAGGTGGTCTTGGAGATGACCAGCAGTAATGAAGACGAGGAGGAGCAGCAGGGCGGATCCGACCGGAATGCTAAGTCTGCCAGCCGGTCCAACCTGAACCTTGCCACGCAGCCATCCCCATCAACAGAAGGTGATGAGAACGAGAACGGTATCGACAGTCCGCCGGTGCCAGGTGCAACGGAGGCGAACCCTTCGAACGGGGACAGCCAGGCCGGCGGTAGTGGCGGCGGCAGCGGCGGGAAGAAGAAGAACAACCGCAGGAAGAAGAGAAAGGGCGGCAAGTAGGGCAGCTGGCTCTGGAGCACGCCTCGGTATACGGACAGTACAGGATGAGAAGCTCGCTCTTTGGGAACACTTTGATGGCTCATTATTTTTTGGGGTGGAGGGGGAGGGGGAAGGAAACAGACCACCTACCAGACCCCTTTTCACTCTTGGAATTGATGGCGCAGAAACGAACGCAGAACGATTTCCAGCATTGGCAAAATGGAATACAGCCGGATTGTAGGTGTTAGCAAAGATATCGTGTATCATTATCAGGGTGGTCTTGTTTTTTTCTTCTCTGGAGCATCGGAATTGACATTTACGCTATCTGCTGTCTAAAGCTGTCTGTCCATTTGGCTGGTCCATTAAGAAGTCGACGTGCGAAGGCGACGTGCTCACTGAATTGTGATTCTGCTCATTGCTCTCTTGTGCCGTTGTCAAGCGGGCAGATAGGGTCAAACTCTTGATGGCCAGTTACGATACGGCGACAGGTCACCCGAAGCAGACCTACATGCACAGTTCCGTTTGACGTAGGTTTCTTCTCTATTTCCAAGGTGCACAGAAACACCAAGTGTATTTGAAACACCGCCCACAACTTCAATCTAATCATACCAAATAGCATTCATGCCAAACCCAGGCTCCGGGATGCGCGTGCGGGCCACACGCACCAGGTGCTCGTCCTTCCACCGGTAGATCTCGACCCAGCCCTCCTGGTCGTCGGTCAGGGCGAGCCACTCGTCGCTCCAGTCGCAGGGGGCCACGGCGTTGGAGTGGCCGCCGCTGGTGGGCGTGGGGTTGAGGCACAGCTGGCGCTCGACGCTGCCGCAGGCCCTCAGGCGGAAGGCGGCGATATAGCCCGTGAGGTCGAAGCGGTTGGCGCGGCTCGTGGCGAACAGGTAGTTGCCCGAGAAGCTGACGGCGCACACGTCGGACCGGTACAGGCCCTTGCCCGTCGCCGGGTCGGCCGTGGGCTGCGTCCCCGGGGGGATCAGCGGCCAGCTGTGGTGCGTGTACACGGGGAGGTGCGTCGTGCTGTCGATGACGTACTCGCACAGCCGGTTGCCCGCCTCCATCAGCGCGTACAGGTAGTTCCCCGTCGGGTGCATGGCGACCCAGCGGGGGTGGTCGCCGGCGTCGGGGGCGTCGACGCTGCCGAGCAGCTCGAGATGGCCCGTGGCGGCGTCCTTGCGGTGGGTCCACAGCTTGTTGGCGGTCAGGTCGGCCGAGTACAGGTATGTCTCGGTCGGGTCGAAGACGGTGCCGTGGATGCCCGTGTTGTCCTGGTAGGCGTAGTTCTGGGTGTTGGCCGCGAGGGCGCCGGTCGGCGAGACGCTGAAGACGTTGCCGTAGCCCGCGTGCTTGTAGAAGGGGTTTGCGTAGACGTTGTAGGGCGGCTGCTTGGCTGCCAGGAGGAAGATTGCGCGCGTGTTGGTTGTGGCGTCGTTTGCTTTTGCTAATAGGATATTAGCTTGTTGGGGGATTTCTCTTGTGAGGAGTGAGTGAGACTCTGTCTCTTCCAAAGACGTACGATCTCCGCCCATGGGGTGTGAGGCTTCATGGATGATCTCAGTCGGGCTCTTGACCGCGAAGCTGGACCACTTCTTCATGGCGGACCCGTAGAGGTTCTTTTTTTGGTGCTGTTGGACGGCATCTCGTCAGTCTTGTCTCGATCGCTCAATTGAGGCCTGGTTGTGTGAGTTGCGTAGGCAATTGGGTGCGCAGCTCACGTCAAAGGCCATCCATGATATCGGCTCGTCCTCGGGGATCGCAGTCCTCTTAATGAGCTTCAGCTCCAGCTTCTCGTCGTCGAACTGTACGGTGAAAATGGCACCCGGGGGAGTCCAAGTCCCGATCATGAGGTGATGCAGCCCCATCCTCGCGGTCCTCGTGCTGGCGCCTGCGGAGCTCGTCGGCTGTGGGAGACGGGGGCGGCGAGTGAGCCCGGACAGGCTGCGGGTGAGGTTCAAGAGTGTCGTCACCTTGGGAATTGGATGAGCGAGTCTCGACAACGCGGGATCGAAGAGACAGGGCTTCATGCAAAATTGGTTGGTATTCGCAGAGGCCGTGAGATCACAATACAGGAGACAGTTCAGCTAGAAACAAAAGAAAATAAAACAATTTCACGGGACACGGCCATCGTCAATAATAAAGTCCCGGCACCGGCGCCGGCGCGGTTGAGATCGCATCAACGTTGCCCCTCGTTTTGCAGTCCCACGTTCCGCAGAAGCTCAAGCTACCCCCTGGTCGGGTGGTTTGTGGGGGGTGGGGTGGGGAGGATAAACGCTTTGGCTGCCAACGAGTGGTCGGAACAGCCGGTGGGACCGACACGACCTGGCTGCTCGGGATCTGGTGGCGGCATTGCGTCTGTGGCTCTCACAACTAATCAGTTTCCGCGTGCCGTGTGAGAATTGAAGAATGACGATGACTTCCCGGGATTGGCGCAGCCAATATCTGAGTGGTCGTTCACTGCTCACAGTACATATTCAGTCCAATGGTTGAAATCATTGAGACATGCTCAATTTCACCAATTGGGAAGTGTGAAGAAAGATCCGAACCCCGGAATCTGGATCATTGCTTGCCCCCCCCTATGGGTCGTTTCCCCAGACGGCCGGCTAAAGCCTCATCCCGAAAGACAAGGCCCACTGCGTCATTTCAGTATGCACTCACGTGTACTTGGTAAGTAACCATCTGTAGTCATGCAGTAATTATACATTGGTACAATTACAAAAGCAAGGTTCGAGAAGTTAATTTTCTCCTTTAACATAGCATAGGGATAGGTTTACTATATAATCTCCTACAAGATAATCCTCTATAGCATAACCTCCTAATCTTTTGAAGGATAACCTCCTAATCTTTTGAAGGATAACCTCCTATAGGATGAACTTCTGACCTCCCATGGCATGACCTCCTTTGGGAGAACATGCTGGGTTTGACTACCTCCTCACCTCCTATAGGAAAATATTTTGTGCGATAACTTTATGTGGACTAATCTGCTATAGGATAACCTGATCTGTCTGCATTGAGCCCAGCTTTCTCGTCTCGACGTTCAGTTGCCTTTAGCACGTTCATCACATTGCACCTTCTACCATCTTATTGCAGCAATTAAACGCTCCAGTACTCCAATTGCTTTCAATGAGTCGGTTGGGTGTACGTCAGGTAGCCTCAATTCCATGAGCGACCCCCCTATGAACAGTACCTTGACTGCCCAATTGGACAGACAGACTTTTGAATCCACACTGGTTTCATCACCCTTCGCCTTCGGCCATTGATGCATTGGCTTGTGAATGAATGCTCGCCCTGCTCTACCTGCACCAGGGTATCTTGACCAACATTTCCAGTCATGCCATTTATGCACATCTTTTGGTGTGTATTCATCTCAAAAGCTTCGAATTGAGAGAATAGCCACTTGCTCATGTTGGGCTTGGTCAAAAAGATGATGATCAGATCTCCATACCTAGATAGCAGTCTGAGGCCTCTATGATGCCTCACGTCGGACTCCAGCCAAACATCAGAAAAGCTGGGCTCCGAGAAACCATGGAAATTGCATCGCAAGCTCTCCACGCCCTGGGACGGGCACCTACCACAAGAAAGCGCTTCCAATCATGATAATTGCGACCTTCTGGTCACTTACTGGATGCTTTGTCTTTTCTGCGTTGAAAACACAAGGCACTGAACCCCCAGGACACTTGACGCGTTTGCCTACGCGCATCGTAGGCAAACGCGCAGTCTCTCTTTCCTGAGTCCAAACTACCTTCTTCAACATTGATTCAAGAACAAGATCCACGCAGTCCATCCATCCAACCCCTCCCATTCTGCAATTGGCTCACCATCAATCCCATCAATCCTTTCTTCACAATGCTCTCCATCATGCTCTCCATCTTCGCCGCAGTCATGCTGGCCGCTGGTGTTCTCGCCCAGCCCGTCGTGCCCACTGTCGACAAGATGCCACAGGGGAACGGCAAGGATGGCGCGCTGCTGATCCAGAACTTCTATCGTAACCAGGCTCATGTTCCCGCCCTCGCCTGGTCTCAGGACCTCGCCGACCAGGCCCAGATTGCGGTCGACTGGATTGCCGCCGCCGACATGCCCAATACCTCCATCAACTTCACCGCCCGGTCTTCCGAGAACTCGAGCTACAGCATACAGGTGGCATACCTGAGCCCTGGTACCCCTCGCCTGTTCGGTGACTTCTACGAGACAGTCCTGGCCTTCTGGGCCGATCGGCTGTCCTACCACGGCGAGGCCATTCCCGACGGTGACTTTTTCAACTACTCTGCCTACAGTGAGTCGTGTACCCAGCCGTCTTCTCTTTCTTTGGGGGAAGACGGAAGGATCCCAGCTCTCGTGGGGCACCTAGCTGACATTCTTTTCAACCTCGAAGCTCAGATGATGTGGAGCAGCACCCGCTTCGTTGGAATGGCCGGCGCTCAGAACCGCGAGAACGGGACCTTCGTCGTTGCTGCCTACTCCCCTCCGGGCAACATGCGAGTACAAACGTTCAAGCACCAGGCCCTTGTCCCTCGCCTTGCGTGGAACCACCCCTGCCCTGAAAGACCACTGATCTTGCGACAAAATTGCAGATTTGGCGAGAAGCCCTTCAACGGCACTATTAACAGCACAATCGCCTGATCGGTGTGGGTAGGATGAGTCTCATATGGGAGACTTCCAGTATGGGCCTGGAATCCATTCTTTCCAGTAATGCCTGCCTACATAGCTGCCCGGCTTTCGTGATGCGAAAGGGACTGGTCTCAACTGGAGGTAGAACTAGAAGGAAGACAACCCTCTACGAGGGGGCTTCAACGAGTAGTTCCACATGAGTAGAACTTTCTTCGAATCCCGCAGTGGGAACCACCAAACAATGCCATCATCCCTCCTCAACCTTTCCAAGTATCCTCGTAGGCCTGATCACACAGGACAGCCATCACACAAAAGAGCTACCTTCCTCCGCCTCAGAGCGCATGCGTTGCATAAACTGACGTCGAGTTAGTTTCTCCCCCAACGATTTGGATCATGTTTTGAAGTGCTTACCTCATCTGGATCCTGGCCTAGACGTTGGGCGAGAACCCGCATGCCGTGGCAGTAGACTCTGAACTCCTGGTTGACCTGCCCTTGGTACTCAGCGTGGGCCTTCATCTCTTTCTCCAGATCCGTCTTCAGCTCAGAGTTCTCTCGGGCGAGCTTCTTCATCTCGCTATGCAGGACTGCGATGTCGTTGGTCAAGCGTCGCATGGTGATGGGACCATCCTTCTCGGCCTCGATGTCGTCGGCGCTGGCCTCGGTGGGGTGTTGGGTGATGTCCTCGACATGCCGATCTAGGATCATTGCCTCTGGAGTCTCTTCGCGAGCAACCTCTTGCTCACGCGTGTTTCGTTCGTCTGGGAGATCCAACTCATGGGTAGGATCCTGTGGAAGTGGTTGCTGTGGTGCAGTCGAGTGTCCTCCACCATCTTTGCTGCTGTGGGACTGGGATTCGGCCTCGGCTTTAGCTGCAGCTGCTCTCGCAGCCGCCCTCCTCCTCCGGCTCTGGCCGGGTCTATTCTTCTGGCGCGAGCGGAGATTCTCCCTCTGGTACGAGTTGAGATCCCTCAGCGAGTACTTGTCGAAATCCATCATAAGATGCTGACGGCGAGTGAGTATTTTGACCGTTGTCAAGAGGAAAGAAACGAGCCAGAGGCAAAGGTTTCGAATGAGATTGGAAAACAGGGTATTTGTACTTGAACGTGCTGTCTGGCTGCGAGGGGCATTGCGGCTGTGGATCGAAACGAGATTCACTGAAGGCCCATTTGCTGGCTGCCAAATCAAGAAACGAGGTACGTAGGGAAATGATTAGGTGAATGCTGTCGTACTGCCGTTTTGTCTAGCTACTCAAGTTGATAGACCTTATTGAAAAGAGTGCCTCGATTTGACCACCACCTTGTGGCCACCGCCTTGTGACCACCTTGTGCCCATTCGAATACCTCCCCTGACTTTCTCCTCCAACGGAAAGGCGCAAAGCTTTGTCGACCTTCTTGCTAACGACCGTTTGCGCCTCGAGTGACTCACCCCAGGTCCATATCACCTGGGCTTCCCAAGAAATGCCTCGAATCGAAGGTCGTTTTTTTTCGATCAGTAACTGACTGAAGTTCGGACGAAAACCTTCGTCCAGCCAATAGCAATCTTTCCTACACTTTCCAGCCCATTGTAGTCTTGCCCTGAATGGGTGGGTGAATGGGTCAATAGGCGACTGGCTGATCAGAGGGCGAGCTCGAAAACTATTTAAACCCGTTTCTCCCACCCTGCTTTCTTCCTCCCTGCTATCCTTCCACCATCAACCTCCTTCAGCAATCGTCTGCTTTCTTCTTCCACCGTCAACCTCCTTCAGCAATCGTCTGCTTTCTTCCTCTCTCTAACCTCCCTTCCACCTTCAGTCATCGCCAAACCCCCTTCCAATAACTTCCTCAACCAAGCTCCCCTATTCGCTTCTTCTCTTGACACTCCTTTCCATACTCAATCCAACGCTCCACGCCCTCATTCTCCACCTTGACAATCAGCGACACGTCTCGTCTTCAAAGCCTTACATCATGGGCGGCATGCGACGTGGCGATACGAGGCAGAAAGCCGCCAGAGCCGCCGGAGCTGCTGAGGATACTGAGGTAAGTTCGCATCCAGTCTGTCTTTCGCGTCTTTTCCACCAATCTTCCCAAAAAACACCTGAAGAATATAAAACCTTGTCGATTGAGCACATCTCGCTGGGGACTCGCTTTGCTTTTCGATTACAAGTTGGACCTCATCGCCATCTTGGACAATCGTTGAACAATCGTTGTTTACGGCTCGCAATCGCTCAACTTCCTTGTTCGTTTGCACCCACGGACGTGGCCCGTCACACACAGACGCTGCAAAGGGCTGCTTTCAGGGTGTACAACGAACCGGGTTTTTCCTCTCAGATGATCTCAGAGCCACCAGCCTAGTCACAAGCTTGCGTCGCGGCTTCTTGTGGGAAAGGTCTGATAACTTTGCCTGCTCTTCGGAGTGGGTTCAACTTTGAAACGGGGTACTGTTGGCATATTACTGGCACTTTGAGCTTGTTTCAGGCTTCTGGCTCCCTACTGAAGTTGGTCATCTGACGGAAATCCTGGGCCAAATAAAGGGGGTGTCGGGGTGCTCAGTTGCGAGATGGAAGATTCGGGGAAAAGCATAGTTGTTTCACTCTCTATCTTGCGTTGCACAGGGGTTCTGGGGTTCTTACCGGTGACAAAATCACTGACTGGATGCAGATGCAGATGAATACCGAGGTCACTCCTCCGCAGGACCCCGTGGTCCAGGTCGTCGCCAATCGACCCCCCACGACCCTTCACCTCGACTTTGGCGGAGTCACCGGCGATGGCCAGCAATTCATCACCTCCATCCTGCAGTGCGGAAACCCTGAAGAGGTCGCCCAGTGGATCGAGGACAACACCGGCGAGATCGATGCAACCGCTCAGGCGCTCGCTGCAATTGAGGCCAACAGTGCAGGCGAGTACGCCAGCAAGACTGTCGGCAGCATCGGCACCGTCAACATCCAGCTTCAGCGACACGAGCGCGAGATCGGCGCTCTCATGGACCAAGGAGTTAAGAACGAGCGCGGACTCACACAGGTCGCGAAGGAGATCAGGGACGAAATGGCGGACGACAAAGGCAACGTGGTATTCTGTCGGCGCTCCATCGTGGAGTTCAAGGAGGGACTCGAGGCCGCTCAGAAAGAGATCAAGACCCTGAAGGACGCCAATGAGACCCTCCAGAAGGAGATGAAGGCTCAGTATCTTGTCATGCAGAACGTTGTCAAGGAGGTCATCGGCAACAAAGGCGTCGATATTACCCAGGCAAGTCCCCCAAAATCGTATCCCCAAGAGCAACTTTTCTAACGATGCCCTCAGTGGATGAACGAGCTGCGCCTGCAGGCGATGGAGCTCTGAGCTTCATGTGTCATTCTGCCAAACTTCAAGGGCTCTGTTTTGAATGATCACAGCTCTCAGGAAACAAGTTTGGTATCTCGGCAGCTGTCTGTTTTGATCAGGCGGCGATGTATTTTTATGGATTGGAATCAACGGTTGTCTCACGCCAGCAAGCTGGTTTCAGCCTCTGAGAGCCTCGAATCACTGAAGTACACAAATCAGGCAAAGAGACCGTTCACTGTCCGCTAGTACGGATAATCAGGTCACAAATGTGCAGTCTAGCTAGGTAGACAACCCCTCATACTCTGCTGGTGATCACAAATCCCGGTTAGTAAATGGAAGATGTTCGTAAATCCTCAATTGTTTCCAGCGTGACAGCATACAAGTATCCGTCCTCATCCCAATGTGGCGAGGAAACCCGGATCACTCTCAAAATACTCGATATACATTTTTGTGACAGGAACACTTCAATATTGATTCCCATGCGGGACTGTCTACGTCTATCTGCGCTGAACCTACGTACAAACATTCGGCCCAGCCTCCAAGGCCTTCGCAACCTCCTCAGCCACGACATCGTGCACGAGGTAGGTCGGGTGCAACGTGTTGAGCCAGAAGTACTGGTCGACGGGCACCCCACAGCTCTCAACGAAGCTGTCCGGCTCAGACGTCCCGCTGCGGAAACAACAATGTCAGTCATCCAAGTATACAAGACCTCGAGCGAGGATTCAAAAAGCGTAGGTGTGTGTGTGTGTGTGTTGGGGGGGGGGGGGGTGAATGATTAGGGCCAAAACTCACTTCTCATAAGCCTCACAGTACCCAGTAGTATTCGTGTACCCGCTCGTCTGCGGGTAGCTGGAAGGGTCATCAAGGACCTTCTCAAACACGGCGTTCGCATCAAAGCTCCACACGTTGACCTCGGAGTGGTTTCCCTTGAGCGCAGAGGCAAGGGCCTCGACCCGCCCGTTCCAGTCCGCGATGGCCGCCTTCTCCTGCGCGGCGGCGCCGTCGACGCCCGACTCGGTGATGAGGGGCGAGCGGTCGACGGGCGGGACGTTGAGGAACAGGAAGTTGCGGGCGCCGGCGTCGTAGAGGGTGTCCGCGAGCCCGGCGTAGACGTCAAAGATCTGCGCGTACAGCGCCGCCGTGGCGTCCTCGCCATTGTAGTACGAGTTGCCCACGTCGTTGATGCCGATCCACACCGCCACCAGCGTGTCCTCGCCTGTCCAGTCTGGCGCCCCGGGTGCGCTCGGCGAGGCCCCCGTGTACCCCGGCACAAACTCGTCCTGCACCTGCTGCTTGATGCTCAGCACCGTCGGCTCGTACGGCGCGACGAGGTCCGAGTCGACGGTGGCGCCGCCGTAAGCGAGGTTGTACGTCAGGAACAGCGACTGATTGTACTTCACGGTCAGATAGTCGATCCAGTTGGGCCCGTTGGACGAGGTGTAGCCCGGGTAGCCCGGGTTGCCCAGCGGCTGGCCCGGCTGCGGGTAGGGCTCCTGGGTGAAGTTGAAGTAGGTGGTGGTGTACGAGTTGCCAAAGACGAAGGCGTGCTTGAGGCCCGAGAACCCGGCCCATTCTGTCGTGGCCGCGCACGAGGAGGATGCGTTGGGCGCGGCCTGGCGCGAGAGCAGGGGGGAGGCTGCTGCCCCCATGGCGAGGGGCAGGACGTTGGTGACAGGCTTCATGGTGAGATTGACCGTGAGAGGGAAGCTCGACGTAGAGGATTACTCAGACGTCAAGGCCGGACGCATAAATAAAAGGGCTGAGGAGAACCTTTATAAGACAAGACGTGCTCTCATTACTCACACAAGAGCACTTATTTATTCAACACACTCAGGCCAGGCACAAGCGAGGCCTGCAATGTAGCTACCCGCGCATGCCAAGGACAAGAGCAATATATATCCAGGAACGGGATGGATACCCACGCCCGTCAAGTAGAAACAAACCCGCACGATCCCTCCCGCCGGCTCAATGTGACACTGGGGCCACAAGGGCGAGAAGCGGGCCACATTGGTGATCCGGAAATCTCGCTAGGATGGAGACACTCCGACCAAGGCCTTGCTGGAGTGGGCAAACGGCCCCGCAAAAAAACCGACTCAAGCAGGTGCACGTCATACGGGCACGCCCTGGTCGAGGTTAATGATGAGTGCATTGTGTACTCCCTTCCTTCTGGCTCGCGGTCGACCGGAAGATTATGCTTCTGCTGGGCCGGAGAGCAAGAGCAAGAGCCAGTTACGTATGCAACATCGGTGGAAATTAGTCCGGACTGGGGGGCAGTCATACTGGAAATGGCGGGAGGGCGCTCAGACTACGTGTCGCGTGGGGTGGGAATCCGGGGTCAAAGCCGTTGTTGGGGGTTGATGTCAAGGGGCGTCACGTGGGCGGAAGAGACGAGTCCGCGCTGCAAAACAAGCTAGCCCTCATTGGAGCGGAATGAGCCTTCTTCATGCGCCAGCCGAGCTTGTTTTTAACGCCTCTTCCGTGCATGTTTCGGTTGACATCGTCGCTGCTGAGCTGACACGGCTCGCTACTATGTATTCTGCACACTGACATGCAGCTCCATTGCGAATCAATACAATACACAAGGAAACGACAATTGTTGGGTATTTTTGTGTTTTCATTTCGCGGTGCATCCCCTCGCCAGAAATCATTATACAGCTTTCGCGGACCCCTAGATCTATATAATTCTGTGATATTGTAGAAGAAAAGAAACAAAAAATCATATCGTCGTTAAGAAACCATCCAGGTCCCCAAAACGATGGCCTCCCCTGGATCATGATAGATGATTTGAAGATGCAGTTTGGTCGTTCCTAAGCGGCAAATAGATATCATGAAACATGGCTCCCAATAACATTGGAGACGCCCAAATCCCCGGCATTCCAACGCCAGGCACCTCTTTTTACAGCGCCTCGGCTCAGGTCAGGGTCTTCAGCATGGCCCTGACGATGCCAGGCGGAGGTCCTAAAACACACAGAAGAGTCAGCCGCTGCTCTGATCAGGACGGTGGAAAGAACATCGCGCACCGCACCTTTAACGATACTTCGGCACGCTGATGGACATCCTACCTTTCTTGTCCTTCTCGATGCGCACCCCGCGCCGCGGCTCCTCGATCCTCTCCACCTGCTCCTCGTACAGCACCAGCTCTCCGCTGCTGAGCCGTTCCGCCTTGACAAGCTCGCGCTCGCTGTGGCGTTTCCGGTCCAGCTGTCGCTCGAGATCGCGGATCTCATGTCGTATATCCCGGTCGGATCGGGAACGCGAACGGTGTCGTTCCGACTTGACCAGAGCCATCGCGCCCACGGGGACTTCTTCGGAGAGCTCCTCACGCCGAACGTCAACAATGTAGGGCGTGCGAGACGTGTGAGATGTGTGCGTCGTTCCAGATGTGGTGGTGGTATACGATCGAGCGGGCGAAACGTCGCGGATAACAGTTGTCTTCTCAACCATCTCAGCAGGTGGCGGAGGCGGCGGCGGCGCATGGAACATCGGGGGAGGGTGACCCATAGGCGGCGGCGGCATCATGACGGGCGGCGGCGGCCCATGCATGGTCGGAGGAGGCCCATGCATAGTCGGAGGAGGTCCATGCATGGTCGGAGGTGGCCCATGCATCATCGGCGGCGGCGGCGGTGCATGCATCGATGGATGATGCGAGGGCGCTGACGCATGAATGACGGTCTCTTCTCGCCTCTCTTCGATGATGTTGCCCGCTTCAGATCGTCCGGCTGTAAGTTCAACCTCACCTGTGGAATTTGTTAGTAACAGGCCCTCTCCTGGTGCTGCTGAGATGGAAAACCTACTCTTCTTGTAATCTTCGCTAAGCTTGAGCAGATCGTCGATGTTTTCCTGGCCAAGGGCCTTCAGTACAACAATCGTGTTACCCTGCGGGCATATTAGCATTCATCCGGGTTTGAGAGCCTCGCAGATCCAAACTTACCTCCTCAACGAAAGGGTAGCCCAAGTCGATCAGCGCCCGCTTGGAAGCCAGGCGAGCTGGGATGCGCGTTTTACCCTTCTTGGGGTATTCGCTCTTGACGGTCACCGTGGTGCCGCCACTGCTGCTGCCCGAGCTGCTGGTGACGGTGGATGATCGGGAGCTGCTGCGCACGGTGCTGGCGCGGTGGCTGCGGCTTCGGCTGGAACGGTGGGTGTGGGTTGGACTGTGGTCTCGTCTCTTGGTGCGAATGATTTCCCGCTCACGAACACGCTCCGGATACGAGCGGTACTCTTCGTCGCCATAGTATTCTGGATCGCTCACACGGATCTCGTCGAAGGATTCACGCTCGGCAAATCTTCTTGGGGGAGGCAGGGCGCGAGTCCTTGGTAGCGGGATGGGCTCATAAGGCCGGGGACGGAAGTCCTCGCGCCTTGCAGGTGGGCCATACCTTTCCTTTTCTTCTTCTTCGTAGTGAAACCCTCTGGGTCGCCTGTCGAATGTGTCGAGGCTGGATTGTCTCCGGAGGAATGCAGGCCTGTTTGGCGGCGAAGGGCTGGACGCTCTTTGCCTCTCGCGCTCAATCACAACACGGCGCTCGCGTTCAAGATCGGGTGGAGGTGACCGGTGGCGTGAGAACCTGGGCTCAGGCTCGTCGTAGTAGACTTTGCGGGAATCACGAATGACGACCTCGTCCTCAAAGGGCCGCCTGTCGTTGCGGCGCTCGTAACGCTCATCAGCGGAGTGTTCTCGGTGTCTTGAGCCGCCCCTGTGGTAGCGGTCGTCGTCTTCGTAACGGCCTCCTCGGTCGTCGAAGCGGTCTCGATCCCGATCCCGCTCGTACATGAACCGTTCGCGGTCCCAGGTGTTGCGGGACATGGCTGCAGCCAAGCGGGTGCAATAGGGCAAAGACGGACGGGATCAACGGTGGGACCAGCAGGTCGGAATGGTACCACAGAAGTGCCCGGGAGCACTTTGTGACGGGGTTATTAAGTTTGAACGTCAAACGGCTCCAAAACTCGATGCAAATGAGGTCGCTCGGCCTAGAAACAGCAAACAAAGCGTCGGCTGGCCTTTGGAGACTGGAGAGACTGGATGGATTTTGTTGAATGCAGATAAGAGTTGGGAGTAAAGTCGAGTCGAGTCGAAGACAGGACTGGACTGGACAGGAGAAGGTGTGTCTCAAAAGTTGGCGCAGATGACGACAGAAAATGGAGGGGCTGATGGTCTCGCGCCCTCTGACTGGACTGGGCCTCGGGACCGTTTTCTCTCTCTCTCTTTTTTCTCCTCGCCCGGATGGCGGACAACAGAAGCAGAGGGATCGCAGCAAGCTAGCTGCAGCAGGTGGGTTCGGGCTGGGCTGGGCTGGGCTGTGCCTGCCAGTTGGTAGCCTGGTCGGATTCGAAATGGGGTCCTGTCCTCGGGATGGATGATTGTACCCGCTTGTACTGGCTGCCTTCTGGGTCGCCTTCTAAGTTATTTCGAGTCGGTTCTGGTCTGTATCTGATCTGATCTGATCTGATCTGAGCCGACTCGTTCTGTTCTCCTCCGCTCTGTGAGCTGTTCTGCTCTGTTCTGCTATGCGTCTGTCGCTGAAGCGAGGAATATGAGACAGACAGGAGGTCCGCACAGCAGAGGCCTGTAGGATTGATGCAGGTTCAAAAAAGAAGCGCAGCTGGGAGGGGGCTATTCCTGAAAATGCGATGCAGTGGATATTTATATAAGGGGCCTTAATGCTCGCTTGAAACCTGTGGCAGGCCAGTCCAGAGGGCGGCCAGAATTGCAGATGCAATGCAAGAATGACTCGGCCGAGGTGGTTGGACGAAGCAAGCAGCTGCGTTGGAGAGGGCGACCTCGCGAGCCTTGTGTGAGAGAAGTGCTTGCAGCAGTGCAGGCGTACGAGCGAGCCCGAGTCGCCTGGGTGCTTGACGGGATCCTCGTGGTGGGATCGTACAAAGTGCCGTGGCAGTGAGGTTGCGTGCTGTGCAACAGAAACCACTGTGCCTCGACAGCAACTGGCCAAATGAGACGACGGTAGAGTCGGCAGCCAGAGAGGAGAAGCAGGGCGGGTGATGATGGGTCAGGGGGGTGGAGGGAAGGAATGGAGGGAGGGACGGAAGGACGTCTGTCAGTCACAAGCGCAACGGAGCAGAGAGGAGAGAGAGCAGCAGAAGAGCAGACAGAGCCTTCTGCTTCCTCGCTCCTTGCACTCTGTCACTGTGTCTTTCAGCCAAGGAACCCTGCCGGTTCGCGAGACGGGATGGGGTGGTATGGATGTAGTTGCTCCTGGCGGTGCTGTTGGTCCCTTGATCAGGTCCTGGCGGTTGACCTCACGATGTGCAATGCATAATGTCTATGTCTAGGTCTATGTCTGACGAGGATGGGCAGCTGGTGGTTTTGCCAGAAGACGGCATGCAGACAGATGCAGACATATGGTCAGTAGACTACACCACAACCACTTAGACCTGATTAATGGAACCGAATGATGGTTCCCATTCCCACCCCTCCTCACTACGCCAAAGGGTCATCAACACATCAAACAGTGATGCCGTGCATGCAAATTGTATTTTCAAACTCAAAATCCGGGGGCTGGATCTCGATGGGTCCATCCCCATCCTGGCCTTTGTCGGTCCCATTTGGCATTGCTGCTTCGCTTTTGGGTGGAGTAGGGTGCGGGTGGAGTGGAGGATGGGAGGGGCAGGCCTGCCTGGACTTCCTGGCCAGCGCAACTGCCGTGGGTCCCTTGGGAGTGGGCGCCCACCTCGGGCGCACGCAGGACGTGTCCAAGCTGCCGCAGGGGCGGCCCAGGCAGACCGGCAAGCCCTCCATCCGGCGAGCCTGGTTTGCCCTTGTGCGTGTTGACGGTGATGGGACGTGTTAGTAGCGTTTATGCCGCTAATATGCACGCGTTAGCAGATCTCATCTGCCCCACCGTTTCCATCGCATCTCGACTTTGCCTCATAGCAGGCATCTCCTGTCCTCGTACGGCTTTCCGCCATTCTCCTGACCATGGTCAGGCACACATTCACATGGCCCAATATCACTTTCCACTCACCATGTTGCCTGCTTTCTTTTCCCAGCCATTTTCCGCCCCTTTTCTGTCCAGCTCGTCAGTCGGGCAGCATTTGTCCTGAAATTCCATTCCCGACTCAACTATCTTGGGTTTGGTTGTCATTCGATTAAATGTCCTAGCCAGGGCAGGTCCGACGGCACAACAGGTGGTTATCACCATGTTGTGCCCGCGGCTCAGGACAGCAATCTAGCTAGGCTAGGCGCGGTTTCCTGCTCGTAGTCTTGACTGCTTGACCGCTCTCTCTGTCGGGGGAGCGAGAGTGCGAGTGTCATGTGTGATGACGTCTGGGGCTAGAGGTGCAGTGCCGAACACATTCTGGACCATTGACGCCTAAGTTCGACCACTCACCTCGTCCACCACCTGCCAGAGCCTAGTATTCGCCGACCTTGCCTGAGATGTGCCCAATCGGAAAACATATGCAGTCTATGTGGTTCTAGATCTGGTTCGTCGAATTCTCCCCTCCGCCCCGGCTCGTTTGTCATTCGGCGCGACCTGATGGGACATTCTGTTGCACCCCAAGCTCTTTAGCGTTTTAGTGCCAGGCAGGAAGGTGTGGGAACGTGGGTATGGCACGGCCGGGACAAAAAAACGAGTACACTCAAACCACAGTCCCCACCAAAACTGTCCCATCCGCCATACCAACACCTTCACTTCACAGCTGTATTCTTCTACCAACAAATTCTTTTAAACCACAGAAACAATTGGAAATACTGTACTCTAAGAGATTTAATTGATTCATATGTTTGAATCTATAGGTTTGTTGTAGCAGACTCATGTAAAAGCCGTGTAGGTGGAGGTGTTGTTTGTGAGTACTCGTTTTTCTGTCCCGGCCGTGGTATGGGTATACACAAACTCGGATGTGCGTAGCACTCGACCATGCGCCATGCCGCGCCCCCAACGGCTGGCTGCGCACAACCACCAACGTGCAGATATACAAAGGATGTTTCCTCGGTCCGTCCCGACCGCCCTGCCATGTCATGTCCTCGGCCCCAGCAGCCCGGTTTTGCCACCAAGACAGTGAGCGGGTAGTCTGCTCTCTACAACAGTCACAGTTGCGTGAATCCCATCAACAGATCAACGAGTCTTTTGACGCTGCTTGTATTTTGTAATGGAGCGCAAGAAAGGAGGTGACAGCTGGGAGAGTCACCTGCATGGCCTTTAGTCAAATGAAAAGGGCCACCAAAAGGAAGGGCATGTTGCGCCTCCACACAGCGCCCGCACATCAGGCCTCCACTACCACCCACGGGAGCGCTCTTCCTCAACATCACGCAGCCTTGTCACTGCATTTTCGTTCCGAGCAATATGCCCAAAGTCAAACCCTCATAAACGAACCTGCAGGGCTAGCTCCTCTTTCGCATACGCGGCCGCCTTGTCCATTTCTCCCATTCTTCGGCTGTTCTCAGTGCAAATGCGCAGTGCCCACTTCAGCTTGGGACCCTGCAAGTCCATGGATCGATGCTGAAGGAGGCGCACGAGCTGTTCTGCGACAGCCAGAGCCTCCGCACTGTCGTTAGGCGTGCTGAACGAGGGGTTGATTTGGCCGACCTGCGCACCCTCTTTTACAAGGAAATTGGTGAGGGTCTGAACTGAAGTGAAAATCCTCTGCATGATGGCGTCGGCTTCATCGTTCATGCACAGTGAGCAGCCACAGGTGAACTTGCGGCCTTGGAGGTTGAGTTCGGCGCGCCGCTCCGCCCGAGGGAGCGCCTCCGAACTGGTGTACGAGACGAAGATCTGGTCACCAGCTTCGACGGCCCTGGCGAGATGAACCTTGAGGCTTCCTCTCTTGGGATCGTAGTACGAGTAAGCGTTCGGCGAGCAGGAGTGATTGATGAAGCTGTATCGGTAGAAGATACCACTTGCATTCTGGCGAGGCAGTCTGGTCGCGTTCTCCATGTACTGGCAAAAGAGCCTCGAATATCTGCCCTCGAGGTCTTTCAAGTCCGGGTCTGTGCGCTTTATGCCCGTGTTGTTCTGGAACCAATGCCGGGTCATCTTAGATGCGTCGACCAGAAGGTCGTGGTTAATTCCGAGGAGGCCAATGACCCCCAACAACTCGCGGGTCATGCTGGGATGCAGAATAGCCAAGCAAAACGCGTCGATATTCTGATCCAAGGTTGCATGCGTCGGATCGATGGGGACGATCAAGAGAGGCCTTTCGGAGAGGATTCGTGTACCAGCTTTCAGATCCCTCATGGCGAAGAGACCATTGCCCATGCTGCCTGCAGATAGCTTACTGACCAGAGTCTGTCGCGGGTTTAAGGCCTCTGGAAACATCATCAGCACCCAAATGGACGGCGTCTGGTCAATGAATAGTCAATGTTGACGAACCTTGAACAACCAACTGGACTGGACTCGCCCTGGGGTCGCGATTGACACTCATCCTGTTCTTTTCTTGTGAGAATCCACCGATCGTGCTCATCAGTGAGAACTCGAAGGGAGCGGGGTACTCGAAGCTTGAGTTGGAAATGCTGAGGAAGAAAGGAAGGAAGAAGAACGAGAGGTGTCTGCTGGAGGCAGGAGCCGCGAAGGACCCTCTCAGAAGATGGAAAGGAGAGTGACAGAAGTCAATTGTTTTGAGAATTGGTTTGCTGAAAGAGACTGGTGTTGCCTGATCAGGGTTGTGAGAATGGTGATTGACTTTGCGTATCAGGCAGCCGCTGCCCTTCGCACTGGTGCCGCAAACCAAATAGATCACCTGGATTGTACCAACCACGCTCGAGCTTGAAAGAAGAGAGCGTTTTCAAGTTGAGGGTGGCTCGTGGTTTGGTTCGTGGTTGAGATTCAATCGCCAGCTTCCCATGCCAGACGCAAATCCTGCACAAGATGGCCAGTGCCCACAGATGGCAATGAGACTTCACGAGCATGCCCATCTACCTAAGTAGGTAATATCTTTCGAATCTCTGCAAAGCGCCACGGCCGCTGATCGCTCCTACCCGAGCAGGTTTGCAATCCAAAGTTCAAGCTGACCTTGTGCAGAAGATGGAAGGGACGATTCGTGATCAGACAACACATACAACACCTACATGATAGTTGACAGCAACCACTCAAAAGAAGGCACCTCTGCTCCCGACAGGCCGGTTGATATCAACAAGCATCAACCCAACCGCGACAATCTCAATTTCACGCGGCTTTGCCTCACACTCGTTACGTTCTGCACAATAGAAAGACGCGAAGAAGAGAATTACCAGAATTATCGTTTGAAAACACGGCACAGTGCCCAGCTCGCCAGAATGGAGTACGTCGGCCTGCCCTCCGAGGCGGCACGCATGTTTCTCGGTTACCTCCGTGAGGCAAGTTGGAGAGTCGGCCCCCGGGCAACCATGGCAGCGACGCCACACGACCTACTTATGCATTTCATCCTCCGCAACCCCTGGCCAATGCATATCGCAGCTCTGAGCTCGAAGCATATGAAGATGGACATGGGCCTGTGCCCAGCTATGGTTGTGATGCCACCCACGGTGATGCCACCTACTCACGCCTTGGACGGGGTCAGTTCCACGCTTTCGCACATGGGATAGCACCTCAGCTCCAATCACATTCTCGGTGCGGAGATTGCCGGCAACCGACGGACGAGCGAGCAGAGGGTGTTCGCACAGCTGGGCACGGTGATGGTACACACCAATGGCCACCACAAGGGCCAGAGGCATCTACAGCTGCAACCGGGGTGGCACAGGACGAGCTTCGTCCTCGCGGCAGAGATCGACGAGCTGGGAAAGGCCGGCTCGCTGTGGCTGCTATACAACGCCTTCCCTAATCCCTGTACCCCTCCGCTCCACCACTACCCCATGTTCGACCTCTACAGGATCTCCAGACCAAGCAGCAACTATGTCCAGAATCAAGTCTTCGAACTCTACTGCGGACCTGAGAGATGGCAGCAAAGAACTATAGATAACCCAAAGGGCCATCTGGGGTTGGTGGGCCTGGATTTCATCGGCGGACTGCAGCCCGTCCATTTTGTCAAAGTGGTCCGGCAAGAATCGACGAGTCATTACAGGCACGCGACTGAGGTGCCGAAGAATTCATTTGGGCCTTTGAACAAATGTTCTCTATCCGGACTCCTTTGGTACTGCTGCGGGTATGCGAACCACAACCCGCTTGACTGTCCGGCACTAATAACAGGGGACCACTGGCCTATTTGTCCGATGTTGTTCTCTTCGCCGACAGGTGACACAGAAGTGCGGTTGGTATACCTGTGAGGAAACAACGTTTTGTGCGGGCATTTCGATTTCATGATTCATAAGTACACTTCAGATAGTGACAGCGACAAAGAATACGACTCATCCCAGCGACAGCTTCACCTTCAGTCTCTCCTATGGGATAACCTCTGTTGGTAAACTCCTCATCTCCTGTGGAATTACCTCCTCATCTCATATAGGTGTGCCAACCTCCAATGTAGTAACCTCCAGTGTAATAAGCTCCAGTGTAGTAACCTACAGTGTAACAACCTATAGTGTAGTAACCTGCAGTGTAGTAACTTCCTGGGTAGCAACCACCTGGGTAATGACCTCTTGTGCAATAATCTCCTGTGTGATAAACCTCTAATGTAGTTACCACTAGTATAATAAGTAGTCTGCAGTGCAGCGCCACACTAGTGTTCAGCCATACGCCCTTACAGTCGCCCACTATCGTCGCAACGTCTCTCTTGAATCAGCCCCAGATGGCGGCTCTTACCCATGCGCCCAGCCCCGGCCCTCCCGGTCTTCCTCTCTGTGCTAGATTCCCCCATGCAGGCGATTTCAGGTACCTAGGTAAGTCCAACAAGTTCAGGTCCTCCGGCAGCCCCCCCCCCCCTTTTCTTTTTCTCTCTTTTCCACGTCATCTCCCCCCCCCCCCCATCCATACAAGCTTTTCTCTTCGTCTTTTTTGTCACAGGTAAGGTATTTCCAAAAAAAATTCATCAATATCGTATCAGCACTACTCTGGGGGGAGCACTGCATACTCTCGACAAATATACCAAAACATCTTCCCTAGATTGCGTACAGGTACCATATGGCGAGTATTCATCAAATTTTGCAGAAATCGCCGCACGTATCCGCTGTCCACTTCCCTGCCTTCAGCTTCGTCTTCTTGGACTCCTTCCGGCACTGCCACTTGAAGCAGGGATAGATGTGAGTGTAGCCCCATTCCTCAACGTGAAGGCACCCCGGCCTCGTGCAATATCTCCCCAAGTCCCACGTATAGATGTCGACGCCAACTTTTCCGTTCTCATTCTTGAAACATCTCTGATAACACTCTGGCAGGCCGTATTTCATCTGTTCGGCAACCTTTCGTGACCTTGGCGGCAGGCCCTTGTCTCTGGGGACGATCTCAAGGCCGGGCTCTATGTCGGAGGCGTGCTCGGAGTTGTTCGAGAATGAAAAGAGGTTGAAGAATTCATATTCGAGATCGTCTGTGGTGATATTCAGTGGAACCGCTGGGTTGCTGTTGATGTCGTAATTGTTGGCGCTGGGCAAGGTGATGTTGGTGCCGGATGTGTTGTTGGTCCCCAGAGGAAGTCCGGTGCTCAGGCCAGCAACGGCGGCAAGGCTCGCGACTATGGCGAGGCGCATTTTCCCGATGTTTGGCGGAAGGAAGAGAGGCCTTGAAGTTTCGGATCTTGAAATGGAAAAATAGTGTTGAGCTTGGGCGGACTTGAAGTTGATCAAGTTCAAAGTGGATTTTATCGATTGAGGGAAACTCCAGGTAAGTTTGTTGGGAATGTACTGGTATTTATATTGTCCTTGGAATATTATGTATTCTACAATCTGTCTCATAGTGCACACCTCGTTCCGTCAGGGGCACTTGGGCCTTGAACGGACTCGCTAGGCTAAATGCCATTCAGCACCGGGTCCATTGATGACCGAAACCATCGACACAAAGTACCTTGATGGCAAGAATAATCGATGTATGTTCCGAGTAGGAAAACAAAAACGATGCTGTGATGTCTAGTAAAGGCATCAATGGCCATGGGTGACTTTGAATACTACGCGGTACATTTTTGTGAGTGAGGGAAGTTCCAGATGGCTAGTCTGCCGTCTCCTGCGCTTGAAGCGTCTGAATGTGCTGTGTGGTATCCTCTAGTCTTCTTGTCCTTGCAATTGTTCCGTTATTCATTCTCTACCATACTCACATGCAGTCAACAGCTCGTCGAGACTCTGACATGTGCACCACACTTCACGTCGATGCAAACAGAAATTCCCCATGAGCCTTCGTTTCTCACATAAACTCAGCCACTCTTTCTGTGAGCGGCATCCAAGACTCTCTTGACATTTCCGTGTCGCGGAACAAGCCTGATGTGAAAAGGCACAGGCGATCTGCCACTCAAGCCGTCATATTCTCTGAGATCTATCGGGTGCCCCGGCACCTGCTCCAAGTTGAAGGCCCATATCAGTCGAGAGATGGTCAGCCAGATCTCGCGCTCTGCGACTATCATGCCGGGGCAGATACGCCGACCAGCGCCGAACATCCAGTGATCACGCTCGTATGGATCGGTGAGGTTGGTGGACTGGGCGGCAGTAAGGGAGTCATTGATGTATCGATCGGGCTGTGTGCGTGGTGTCAATTCAACACTTCTTTCCCCCGAGTCTGGACTAGAATCATTCTACAGAACGGCAACTCACGTTGAACTCCATCGGATTGTGATGTCTGCCCTCATCGTGATGCATTGTCCAAGTGTTGAGCACCATCACTGTGTCCTTGGGAATGAACATCCCATTGTACGTGAAGTCCTCGGATGCGACATGGGGGGTGCCCAGCCAGAAAGGGTTGTAGCATCGCTCAACTTCCTTGACGATGGCATGAATATACGGGAGGCTTATCTCATCTTCCACAGTCGGGAGTCGACTGCGGCCGACTACCCGGTCAAGTTCTTCTTGGGCTCGTTTTTGAATATCGGGGTAGGCTGGGATCAACGCTGAGAACCATTGCATGATAGACGCTGTCTACAATTCCCACACGTCAGCAAGCATTTTGTCATGCGCAAGAATCGTTCAGAGGAGAGTATGACCGACCGTCTCGACACCGCCGATCATGAAGGCTGACGCAGTGATGGCCATATCAAGATGGTCAAGCTGCTCTGTATCGCGGACCTGGAGCATAGTCTTAGCCAAGCATTCAGGCACGTCTTGGCCTGAATGCATGCGCCTATCAATGCCATTGATCAGGCCACCGTAAACGTCTACAAGATCTTGATGAAGCATGCGACCGCGGGTCCACATCTGGGAAGGCAAGTGTTGGAGCAGCGGGATGAAATCGATCAGGTTGGACATTGGACCAGTACAGTTCCTGGCATTTATTATTAACATTGTCACCGGCAAGCTGTGGAGACAGGAAGTTCATGGGACGACTTACATGAATTCCCGGCTGATTCGGAGAGCTGTGCTGACCATTGGATCGTTGACAGATTTAGTTCTGATGCCAAAGACGATAGTCAACATATTGTTCAGTGAGCATCGCCCGGCATATGGCTGAGGGTTGACAAGGTTCTTCCCGCCATCGCTCGCCTCGTAAAGAGCAACCATCATATCAGTAGCCTCGCGGTCGAGGACCGGGGTGTACTGGTCGACAGCCTTTTGGCTGAGCCAGCCGGAGGCAATACGCCGGTGTTTTCTCCAGCGGTCGTTGTACGGTGTGGCAGTGATCCCACGCCCTGCGAAGACGGTCTGGCTCTTGATGAACATCTCTTTCCGCGAGGAGAATACCGCACCGTGTGTTACCATGAGGTCCTTGGCGACCTGTGGACTGGAAATGACGACGAATAGCTGATTGCCAAGCCATATCGAGTACAGGTCTCCGAATTTCTTGGCCCATTTGTCGAGGGTGAGTTCGGGGTATTGTGTCAGAAATGGAAAGGATCCTTACGGGTGGTTTAGTTTCTCGATTCTTAGATGCAAACTTTACATCGAATGATGGCCTGGGATGAAGACCTACCAAGAATGGGCAGAGACCTGGGCCCATCAGGGATCCTGTTTCCAACCTTATCATGCAAGGTTTTGAAAGATTGTTGCTGCTGAGACTTGGCCAGGACGAAGCCGGCAAGAAGTGTGGCCGCAAATAGCCAGCCAAAACGCCCTGGCATGAAGTCGAAGCCTTTGGTCAAGGTGGACCAGGTGAGATGCTGTGGTGATACCAACGGAACGCTGGCGAGAGTCATCGAATCGACGTTCATTTTCTCCATTTCAGACGGAACTGTGTAACGATATGAGAAACGGAGCACACATGATCCAAGCAGAGAATAGAAATTCAGGAAACGACCGGTAATTATATACCAAATCTTGAGAAAGCCTTCAGTTCTAAAGGGTGTATTCATGGGCTGGCAGAGACAGGGGTTATTATGCTGCTTTGCGCCAAAAGACTCCTTCGTGCTCCAGAAGTCAGCCGCCATGCAGCATCTCTGGAATTCACTTCGGTTATTCTCAAACCCTCAAGACCCCTTTTTTGAGCGCGGCCTCGACACCGCGGATCCTTGATGTGCCAGTCAAGCCATACACATGTCATGATTTGCCTCACAGAAATACCTCATTGCTTCAGCGGCTGGCTGGACTATGACAGTGGCTGTGATCATGATGTGGTGAAGACGTACGACCGTTCATGCTATGAAATCCACAAAAGTTCATGATAGATTTTCTGTATCAATGCGCACAAGCGGGGATCCTTGAAAGTGGCTAGGGTACAACAGAAGTACAGCAAGGATAATTACTTGTTGGAACCACCTGGATCTCGGTGTGCAGTGGGACCTTTCCGCGCGTGTCCGTTATCGCCTCGACAGTCGAGGTGCATGAGGTGAAAGTGTCTAATTCCGCGTGTGGCGGCGGTGTGTACGTTGAAGGTGGTGTGCTTCCTGCATAATTATCGCCGTGCAACAAGGTAAGACTGGTCACGTTTGTACTTTCGTCGCTCGATTTCCTCGTTTGGCGCTGGCTGACGTAGGACTGAATGGGGGGAAAAAGAAAAGACAACTCGGGTAGAGACATGAAATGATACTGACTAGAGCGACTCTCGACACTAATTAGTGAGCATTGACAAATCATTCTCATCATTCAAAGATTCTGGGCTATGTGAAATATACCGACTAAGACTACACGAAGTCCAGGTCATCAGACATTGTCCATTGGACATTTCTCGGAGCAACAATAGTCCTGAGGAACTCGGAAGCCCGAGAGAGAAAAGCGTCGTTCGACAATACTATGTGACCCCAGACATGATGACTATCGATATGGTAACTCCTGGTATCTGCAGACTGCAAGCCACCCAATACTGAGACAGAAAAAGTACAAAGCGTGGGCGACCCAGCCAATAGATCTTGTATTACGCACATGCAGATCCCCCAACCGGGTTGCTCCCGCAGAATCTAGCAATCTCAAGCCACCTGCAGAGTTCACATCCCCAATCTTGCTTTCTGTTACTTGTATGAACGCAGCGATTCGTCTATATGTTGAAAATACTCCCATTCGTTCGTTGGCTTAGTATCACAGCATCAAAGTAGCCAAGTCGGGGAACAGGCGCGCAGTTCGTCAAGGTCATTAGTACTCAGCAGCCTGCCGATTACGCAGACATGGGTCCCAAAATATCAAGTAAAGTACTTCTCCAATGAGTCTTGATGCCGATTGGAGCCCTGACTGTGAGCACTGAGGACGCTGCGCCGGCTCCGGATCAATGTCTCTGCCTGAAATGTGGCCTGGCGGAGAGTTTGCCCCAGCATTACCAGGCAAATTTGGTAGAAAACATTAAGTACAAGGTTATGCAGGTGATCTTCCACATCTATACGTGGGAAGACGAGTCTTCTCAAGTGATCGGTCAGAAAGAAAATGCATGGTCCAATCGGCAATCACATTGGCAGCGGTCTTGGACCGGAGACACTCAAAAGACCAGCGCTTGAACTTGCCCGATGTCGTTCTGCTATTTAGTGCTAGAACTCTGCGTAGAGCATTCGTTTCTCCGTGGTATCACCACTGTCGGAGCCCAGGCAGCCAATGAATAGTGGCCTTTCCAATGGGACATTTGGATTGTGTGCTTCAAAATTTTATGCTTCCAACATGTTTGATATTAATGTCTTGCCTCGGCCTAGCGTGGCTTGAAGGATGCAGCAATTGAAAGGCAATATGGTAAACATTGCTAGTAAGAGACCATTACGTAGAGAAACCAGTCGTCTTAATATAAATGCCATGGTTGAATGGACGCAACGCGTAGCATATGCACAGATAGGGCGCAGTGTGCACATGGACGGTGCATCGTTGCATTGATCCCATGAGGGCATTATCAAATTATCATTATCTACATGGTTATCTGGGAAGATGTCTCACGTGATGCACTTCTGTATACTGCGTCTATTTGGGCGCCGAGAACCAATTCCAGCCGTGGGAGGGGGGCATGTTCACATCCACAAATCGTACAACAGGCTTTAATGTCTTTACCATACCGTGCAATCGGGGCCCGCAGAGGGGGTCACTATGACCTCTGTGGGCTATAAAGCGTATTTCCCTACTTCGTGGCTCATTTCTATTTCTAAGAACAGTCACTCGGAATATCTCCTCAACACAACGGTCAATTTAGTTTAAGTTGTAAATATTCATAAATTCTTAACAATTGAAAACTGGACTTAAAGGAGAAAGCTGGTCACAGGGAATAACTAGTTTTCCCAGTAGGAATGGACTTAACAGAGGGGTCTCTTCCTCCAATAATTGTGTGTATATCAAACACTGGGTCACGAAGTGTTTACGACTGTTTGAAGGGACCGCCTACAGCTCGATAATAAGAGTGTGTATACGAATTGAAGACGAAACCACTTCTTCCTCCGGAGGAAATCCCTTCCCTTCCCTTTCGTAGTGCTGGTATGCACCGACTACTCTGACCGTTTTTTCTGAGAAATACTTTTGTAGAGAAAAATGCCTGAATGGCCGATTGATAGTTTAGGAGACAAGGTAAATATTGGAAAAAGATTTGATACAGATAGTTTTGGAGAAGAAGTAGGCTATGAGGTAATAGAGGGTAGTGACCATCCTCTGCGGGCCCTCCTTGCACGGTATGGCAGAAGAATAGCAGCCGACTGAGAATTCTCGATGCGCCTTTTGAGGGGAGAACTGTCAGCTGGAAAAGCCACAAGTGTATCTCCCCCGTTCAGAGGGTGCACCTAGGTCTCGTTAGCGAGGAAATTGCTAGCCCATGGTTCTCCTGCAGGCTACTGCTGCAAGCGGCAGCCGTTCCTGGCACAAGCGCATAAGGAGCTTCAATCGGTTCCCACCTCCCGAACCTACCGAAGCTTGCCCCTGCACTCGCATTAAAACCTGCGGCTGTACCTCGTCCGAACTGCCCGGGTACTCCCCTGGGGGACGAGTTGGCTACCAGAACGGGAAACCAGCCGTCCAGCCTCATCTTACTCCTGTCCACCCGTGCATATAAGCCCGATCAGAGCGTTGCCGTCTGCCAACGACGCCTGTGAAGTGGACCCACAACAACCTTTTCTAAATCGGAAACTCGACCGAGGCTGGGACGATGGGGCCTGCGATCGTCACATCTGGGTTCACGATATCCCGTGGGAGCGTCGTAAGGCTCCAGGGACCAGATAAACGAAATCTGATCCAGCAAATCGATGGCAATTGCACTAGCCCAGGAGAATAGGAGGGTAATTAGAAATTGTCGAAATGAGTGTGGGGACCGAGGCATCCTAAAGATCTGGATTATGGAGCTTGCAGGGAGAGCGATACCCCTCTGACGTATACATTAGGGTAACTATCTAGCCACTATACAATGAGCTACGATTTCTCCTCTCCTCGGTCTCCCAAGACATCGTCCTTTGGGTCTTCGGTCACTCTTTGAGGCTTGCTGCCATTCTCTCCTTAGGTCGTCATGTTGGCCAACTCCCTCGCTCTGATCGCCCTCGTGGGGACGGCTCTGGCGTCGCCTTTGAGGAGGAACAACTTGACCGACACTCCGTCGGTGAACTTGGGATATGAGATCCACACGGCCACCACAAATGTACGTAGAGCTTTCATATGCATCTTCACAATTGCCCGATGGCTTCGACTGACCTAACCTGCCAGTCGTCTGGAGGTTACTATATCTTCTCCAACATTCCCTACGCGGAACAGCCTACCGATGACCTGCGATTCCACACGGTTGGCCTCCCCCAGGGGAACAGTTCCGTTGTCAACGACGGCTCGACGGATGTAATTTGCATGCAGGCATATCCCGAGTGGATCATTGAGCTCACGGCCCAGTCAAATGGCATCTCAACTGAGGTGATGGAGCAGATCTTGCGCTCACAAGCAGGACAGACCGAGGCCTGCTTGGTGCTTGATGTTTACGTGCCGGCAAACGTCTTGAGGAGGAATGTGACAGAAGCGGGTATGTTTTGATCACTCCTGAGCTTTTGCCATTGCAGAAGCTGACCGTGAATAGCACCTGTCCTGGTGTGGATACACGGCGGTGGTTTCACCTCTGGGTCTAAAACTTCAACCGGCAGTCCAGCTGGCATCATCGAGCGCTCAAAGATCAACGACGATGACGGCGTCATTTTCGTATCGATCAACTACCGCCTCGGCCTATTCGGCTGGCTTGGAGGCGGCGGCATTACACCCAATCTCGGTCTCTACGACCAACGTGTCGCTCTTGAATGGGTTCAAAAGTACATCGGTCTCTTTGGAGGAGACGCAGCTCGTGTCACCGCCATTGGTGAAAGCGCTGGTGCGACAAGCGTTCTTCACCACATTACTGCTTATGGTGGAGAGGGCTCGCTTCCCTTCGCTCAGGGCATCATTCAGTCTCCGGCTTTCCAATTCAACCTCAATCTGACATCCGCCTATGAGGCTACACTGGCAGAAGCGACGAACGCTACCGGAAAGGCCATTACCAATGCTTCCGAGCTCGCATCTATTGACTCGGAGACGCTCCAATCCATCAACTTTGGCGCGGTCCTGGAAGCACCCAAGGGCCAATTTACGTACGGCCCCGCCCCAGACGGGACCTACGTGCCTGCCCTGCCCCAGGTCCTCCTCGCAGAAGGCAAATTCCACTCAGACGTCAACGTGATGGCCGCACACAACTCCCTCGAGGCTGCTCCCTTCGTGCCCACCACCATCGCCAGCGAAGCCGACCTCGTCGAGGCGCTCACGGCCAGCTTCCCCGAGGTCGCGAACCTGACGCACGTACTCGACACTCTCTACCCTGCGTCTGCCTACCCGAGCGACTTCTTCCGCGGTGTGCAGTTCGTCGGTGACGTCGACTTCAGCTGCACGACGCGCTACCTCGCGCTCGCGCTCGACAACCAGACGCACAACTACATCTTTGCCGTCCCGCCCGGCTATCACGCTCAGGATACGGCGTACACGTTCTTCAACGGCGACACCAGCACCCTCAACGACGGCGTCGCCGTCGACGCGGACCTGGCCCACGCGCTGCAGGATTACATTGTTGGTTTTGCTGCCTCGGGCGTGCCGAGCGACAACCCTGCTGGCACGGCGCTGGAGTTCCCAGTCTATGGGGAGGATGCGGCGGTGGTGAGGATTACTGCTGAGGGGCTGGTCGTAGGGACGGATGACATGGCCAATGAGAGGTGTGCTTGGTGGCAGCAGGCCATGGTTGAGGGGCTTGTATAGACACATTATACAGAAGTGCATAACGTGAGACGTCTTCCCAGACAACCATGTAATGATAATTTGATAATGTCCTCCTGGGATCAATGCAACAATGCGCCGTCCATGTGCACACTGCGCCGAGACTTGTAGCAGGCCAAAGATCTGCCCGTTTTGGTATTGCGCACATCCAAGTTGGGAATGGGGACAGTCTTCTTGGCCTGATTCAAGCAAGACGCCACCACAGCGGCAGCGATACTATCCTCAGCTCAACTCTTGGTGTCCTCGGACTCTTGATCTTTGGCTTTTTGCCAATGCTTCGTCGGATGTGCCCTCCGGGGCGCGTCACTCACTGCATGCCGCATCTCCTTGGCTGCAAAGCTGTCCTCATTCGGCAAGTCCCTCAGTAACTTGTAGAAGTCACTAGAATGCCATGAGTACTTGATGTAGTCAAACATAGCCTTGTCGATCGCGCGGCGAAGCGCTTTTCGCGCCTCAAGAACCGTATCCCGGGCTTGCTCATCGGTGACTCCCCCAACCTCTGAACTGACAAGAACCGGGAGCCAGTTGTTGACGATGACTTTGACAGCTCCTACCACAGGACTTTCACTGCCAGCGGGAAGTGACAAGTCTTTCCCTAAAAGCACAGCTTGCCACGTCGAGATAGGGGTGCAATAACGAGCTCCAAGGCCGCCGCCTTGCGGGTTTTCAGTTGCTCCAGTGACAACCATGAGGGGACCACCCCTGAGGTTCTTGGAGAGCTGCTTCATAGGCATGTGTGCTTTGAGTGGCGAGTCTATATACACATTCTGGGAATTAATGTGCAACTGAGGTGGTTGTCCAGGAATTAAAGAGCCATACCCGATTTGAGCAATATTGTCGGAGAAGCCGAGCACGAGGAGATGGCGTAACATGCTCCTCCTGAACGAATTGGAGCTCAGTGAGCCTCCATAAGGCTCTGCCCGTGCCTGAAGCTTACTACCAGGCGCGCCTACATAAGAGGTTTCCTCGTTATAAGCCACAAGACCGGCTGTGATCATGGCGCGCTCGATTTCTCTGGCAGCATCGCTGACTGATGCTATTCTGTCGGGATCGAAATGATCAAAGCGCCTAGCAACTGTCATTTCAATTTTGGATGGTGTCTCAACCGCTTTGGATGTGTCTCTCTCAACGAATTTGGTGAGGTGCTTGAGTCGTAAAGGCTGGGTTTCCGAGCGATCATCTAAGATTTCGTTGGACTCAGGCGTCATCTTCTCCCTGGCTTCACTTTGTGCACCGGTAGAAGGGTTGGAAGGGTCCTCCTGGCCTTCTCCGTCCTTTCGATTCTTGCTGGCCCGACTTTGGTCCCGGAGTCGCTGGAATAACAGGATTAGGCCTAAATGATCGCCTTCCATTACATTCAAGCTGGCAGGGTTTCGACCTTCACCACGGTGGGCTGAGTCCTGATAGACAGCATGCTTCTCGACAGCAGCAAGTAGGATGGCGGGTTCCAGACACCTGAGACCCGCAGCCACGACGAGCATCTTAGCCGTGGAGGGCGAGAATGGCAAGGATGCAAGCCAGGAGTCAAGATCGGGAACATCACGGTGGGTCGCAGCCTCAGTTTCTCCTTCCTGGGCATCACCGTTGTTTTGGTGCGAAGCTTCACCGACGACCTCGTGATAAGCATCGTGCTGTTCCTTTTTAGCTAGGTCCCCGGGCCTTGTGCGCAGGTAGTCAGTTGCAGCCGTGATCAAGTGCTGCAATTTTTCCAACCGTGCGTGATCAAGCACAATCTTTGCCTGGAAGGGATTTTGAAGACCCGCACGCCACAAATCCGGATGACCGCTGGCGATTGCATGGGCCAAGGTCAGGTTTTTGATGCCTCTGGCCGAGTCCTTGACAGCCGACGTCGCAGGCCCTCCGATCTGAGTGCTTCCCGCAAAGATGCGAGCCTCATAAGCACCCGACTCTAGCTTGGTGGTTCTCCTCGAGATACGCCCGCTGGAGCCCAGAGCAAATTGCCAATAGGATTGTATGACGTCGGGTGCGGTTTTGCACGAGATTGGGGTCTGTGGGGAGGATCGCAGCTTGGTAACATACTCAGGTTCACTCAGCACGAGGTCAAATTGGATAACAGCAGCGACCTCGGCGTATAGGATGCTTGAGCCACGACCTTTTACATCAATGCCCCATTCAGGCAGAGATATGGTCACAGTCCAGCCCGTTTCATGGTCGACAGAAGCAGAGGGGGGCGGTTTGGCGACGACCTGAGGTAAAAGGCCGCGTTTTACCAGGCGTTCAAAGAGGTCCAGCAAAAGCAGACTAGGATTGTGAGGGAGCGGCTGTATATCCTGTGAGATAGCCCCAGGGGTTGGTTCGATCTGAGCGGTGGTCGGGCTGGTGGCTGCCTCTCGGATGGCCTGCTCAGCGAATCTGTCAAAAGAGAGAGCAGAACCATGGCCGGTGTCAACGTTCTCTGTCTGGGCTGCGGCTGGTGATGGTCCCTGTTGCGATGTGCTCTTGTTGCGGGAGCCGAGGATCAACGGCTGGTGCAGAGGCTGGTGTCCAAGCCTCTGAGGCAAGGAGCGGGCCGACAGAGAAGAGATGGAGATGGATGGCCATGTCGAGGCTGATGCTGAGGGCAAGAGACAGCCAGGCGCAGTTCTGAGACTTTGACTGCGGGTGAGAGCAGCTCTCGTGTGGAGACGGAGAGGGCAGCTGAGCATGCTCATCCAGCTCACCCGGTTCTGCAGAAAGTCAGCATTTGTGTCCGCGAGCAGAGCAGCAGAAAGATTCGAGTCCCACCTTGGGCTGTGTCATGCCATGCGACGCTGCTGTGCCAATGAGGAGAGCAATGGCTGTTGAGGCTGTAGTCCTGACATGGACTACTAGAGACTGTGTGTAGTGTACGGCTCCATACGCAGATGAGTTTGAAGTGCAGGGGTCCTGGCTTGGACCCTGAATTTAGACTACAGAAGACCTGCCCACTGCAACCGTGCCCCTGCGTGGTGATCCCTGCCCGCCGTGCCGAGGGCCATCGCGCCGCGCCAATCAGCCCACTGGCAAAAAGTCGTTGATGACCTGATTGATCGAATCTTTTCCGTCCTCTACACTTACACGAATACCTTCTTGAAACACTCCAGAACCTCTTGAGCCCATGGCTGGCCAATGGGTCTGTCTCCAGGAAAGATATTCTCTCTGAACCCGAATCTCTAAACCCGCGACGGCATGGCATATCTGCAGCCAGCACCGATCCGCCGTGCCGGCCTGCGAGGCCTGGCCAAGCAACTATCACGACTGTCGACGCCATCCTTCTCGACCTCGACCTCTGCGTCGCCCTTCGTCTGCCGCCAGTGCCTCGGCACAGCTAGACAGCATACTCCCACAAATCCCTCTCTGCTGTCCTCCCTGGCTCGATCCCGGACCGTCCGAAACCTGCAGGCTCCGGTCTCCTCTGTGCGATATCTCAACACCACCCCCAGCAAGAACAGCACCAGCTCTCCAGCTGCTAGCATCGAATATGCTGCCGAGCCAGCCGCCGAAGAATCCAATGGGAAATCCAAGTCAAGCAGCAGTTCTTTCCCTGACACCAGCTCCAAGTCCGTCGCCTACTGGCTTCTGGGAAGCGCCGCCAGTGTCTTCGGCATCGTCGTCTTTGGTGGCTTGACCCGGTTGACCGAGTCTGGGTAAGCATACACTCCCTTCCCCAATGCATTGGAGATGGGCGCATCGAAGTGCTGATGTCCTCCTACAGTCTGAGTATAACAGAATGGCGCCCCGTCACCGGCTCGCTCCCTCCCATGTCCCCCGAGGACTGGGAGTCCGAATTCGCAAAGTACCGCGCCTCGCCCGAGTACATCAAGCTCAACCCGCACATGGACCTCGACGAATTCAAGAAGATCTACTTCATGGAGTGGACGCACCGCATCTGGGGCCGTGTCATCGGCATGACTTTCGTGCTGCCCACAATTTATTTCATCGCACGCAGGAGGGTCACCAAGCGCATGGCCTGGAACCTCGTCGGCATCTCGGGTCTGATCGGCTTCCAGGGCCTGATCGGCTGGTGGATGGTCGCCTCGGGCCTCAAGGACGACCTGTTTGCCCCGGGCGCCCACCCTCGCGTTTCCCAGTACCGCCTGACCACCCACCTGTCAACCGCCTTCGTCTGCTACTCCTGGATGCTCCTCGCCGGCCTCTCCGTCCTGCGCACCCACAAGCTGCTCGCTGACCCCGCCGCCGCCTCCAAGCTCGCCAAGGTCCTGTCCAGCCCGGCCCTGGCGCCCTTCCGGCGCTACACCACCGCCCTGACCGCCCTGGTCTTCGTGACCGCCATGTCCGGCGGGCTCGTCGCCGGCCTGGATGCTGGCCTGATCTACAACGAGTTCCCCATGATGGGCACGGGCATCACGCCTCCCAGGTCCGAGCTATGGGACAGGTTTTACTCGCGCAAGGAGGACGGCTCCGACCTGTGGTGGCGCAACATCCTCGAGAACCCCAGCCTGGTCCAGCTCGACCACCGCATGCTGGCCATGACCGTGTGCGCCTCCGTGCTGTCCCTATTTGCGTACAGCCGCACGCGCAGGGTCAAGGCCGCCCTGCCCGCCGATGCTCGCAAGAGCGCCATGGGTCTGTTGCACCTCATGCTCTTGCAGGTGACCCTGGGCATCAGCACCCTCATCTACATCGTGCCTACCCATCTGGCCGCCACGCACCAGGCTGGCGCCCTAGCCTTGCTGACCGGCGCGCTGGTCCTTGGGAGCAGGCTGAGGGTCCCGCGCGGTACCATGAGGCTGGTCGAGAGGCAGCTCAAGACTATGCAGCACAAGAAGTGATGTGTGAACGATGGATTTAGACGTATAGAAATGATTTCAAGCTACGCATAGCGTTGGATTTTAAGATTCACGAAGCATATAGAGGAGATGAGTGGGATGGTAGCCCGTTGACAGCCATCGTTGGTGTACCATGTAAATTGAAAGATGTCACACGTAGAATGAATCACATCTCTACTCCACCTTCCATCACTCAGACTGCAGAGCAAGTCAATTGGAATGATTAGGAACCCTCCTAACCTCCTGACCGCCTGGCCTCTAACCTCCTGGCCTCTAACCTCCTAGCCTCCTAACCTCCTAACCTCTAACCTCCTAACCTCTGACCTCCTAACCTCTTAACCTCTGACCTCCTAACCTCTTAACCTCTAGCCTCATAACCTCATAACCTCTGACCTCATAACCTCTAACCTCCTAACCTACCACGGTATCAAGTTTCCTTCTTGCCTTGCTCATCCTTCATAAAGGGGAACGCCTGCACCTCCCTGATGGCGTAGTTATCTGTCAAGAACATGACCAAGCGATCGATACCCAGCCCCCAGCCACCCGTGGGTGGGAGACCGTATTCCAGTGCAGTCAGGAAGTTCTCGTCGACCGGTTGTGCCTCGTCGTCACCTTGAGCCTTCTGGTTCGCCTGCTCCTCGAATCGCAACCTCTGGTCAAAGGGGTTGTTCAACTCAGTGTACGCGTTGGCAATCTCCTTCTTGCACACGAAGGCCTCGAACCTCTCACACACGCCCTTCTTCTCTCGGTGGTACTTGGCGAGTGGGGACATCAGCTCGGGGTGCTCCAGAATGAAAGTCGGGTTGATACACGTCTCCTCGATAAACTCTCCGACTAGCTTGTCGAGCATGCGTGCATTTGTCAATGGTGGTGGGCATTCAACATTCATCTTCTTGAGGACCTTCTTCAGGAACTCGCCAGTCTCAGCCGTGTGCATCTCTTCGTAGGGCGGGAACTTCTCGCCAGAGACACGCTCCAGCTCCGGAAGCATCTCCACACGTCGCCATGGAGCCTCCCAGTTCACATCATAGGTCTCGCCGTGCTGGTTGGTGAACTTGGTCTTGTAGCCGCCAGTGAGGTGCTTCACGAGGCCAGAGACGAGCTCTTCAGTGATTTGCAGGACGTCGTAAACATCGGCGTACGCCCAGTAGAACTCGACGGATGTGAATTCGGGGTTGTGGGTCAGATCAATTCCTTCGTTTCGGAAGTTCTTTCCAAGCTCAAACACCTTGCCAAACTGTCCGACAATCAACATCTTGAGGAAGAGCTCAGGTGCAATTCGCATGTACATGTCCAAGTCAAGATCGTTGTGGTGCGTGACGAAGGGCAGGGCAGTGGCACCACCTGGGATGGCCGTCATCATTGGAGTCTCGACCTCCAGGAAGCGGCGATCGTTGAAGAAGTCTCGAATGTACCGAACGATTCTGGAGCGCGTCCACATGGTCTGACGCGAAGCATCGTTGAAGAGGAGGTCCAAGTATCGCTGACGGAATCGTTGTTCGTGATCCTTGAAACCGTAGTGTTGAGTGGGCAGCATGTGCAGTGAAGGTGCGAGCAGGATGACCTCTGACGCAAAGATGGACAGCTCGCCCTGCTTGCCCTGCTCGATGAGCTTCTTGGGTGCAGTGCGGCCTGGGTATCCGATAATTCCAATCACATCGCCTCTTTGCAGGTTCTCGTGTTGCTTCTCGAATGGGATAGTGCCCTCAGGGACGTTCTCGGCCTGGCACATGATCTGGATGCTCTCGCCGATGGAGACGGTGTCGGCGGCGGTCTTGATGTCGTAGAAAATGAGCTTGCCGAGGGATCTTCGGTTGTAAATCCTGCCAGCGATCTGGAGCACCTTGGTGCGGTCGACGTCTCCGGACTATGCGGTTGCCTCGGTCAGCTCTCGCCTAACGACAATCACGGCCTGGTGGCTCTCACCTTGATGTGCTGATAGTCGGTGACAAACTGCTTGTCATCGTAGGTGACATGGAACTTGTGGGGGTAGGGATTGGGGCTGTTGGACTCGAGAAGCGCCTTAATGGCCTTGCTTCGATTTTCGTAGTACATGCGAGGATCCAATTCCTCCTCATCGTCCTTCTTCTTGGAAGCAGCCTTGGGAGGGGCAGCAGCGGCCTTCTTGGCCTTCTCCTCTTCCTTTTGGCGCTGCTTCTGTCGCCTCTTCAGCTCAGACTTGGAGATCTGCAAATGGTAATGAGGTGAGCTTCCAGCCCATGCGAAACGGGGCATGTCAAGGCAACGCGAGCAAGGAGGGCTCTGGCAAACATACCTTCTCCCCAGTGACCTCGTCAAGTTGGAGGTTCTCCAGCTGCTCAACAGGGGCTGCAGGAGCCTTGTCGCCTGGTTCGCCGGCCATGATGTCGTGACCTTTGCAATATGGGAGTTTAGTTTTGCTGTCCAATTCCAAGAGAATATGGGAGTCTTCTCTTATTTTGTACAGACGCGGGGTGACTCAGGAAATTTTGTCTGTAGTGACTCAATTGAACAGGGGGGCTCTGTGACCGCGGGGCTTATCTTATCGAAGCCGTCGAGCTAAGGCAGATCTACCCCACACCCCTTGGAAGGTCCCCTGGAGGACTAACACGGCTACTCCAACCAGCAAGCACGAGCACGACAGCACAACTGCTTTGGGATCTTCCAAAGCTGGCCTCAATCTGACGGGCTTGGCTTGGCACATACTTAAGTAGTCAATGTGCTCGCTAGGAAATATGTGGCTATTACTATATCTGAACTGCATTTCTTCCACAGAGGGCCTCGTGGCTCTGCAGAGACCTGTGAGTGCTTGGTCCCGTCAACATGGCCCTCTTTTTTCGTCTTCTTTTTCTTCTCTTTTTTTCTTACTTGATCTCTTATTTCTATTTCATGTTTCTATTTTTATTTTTATTTCTTGTAATTATTTCTTAATTTTACGTTTTACTTTTTATTTTTATTTCCTTCTTCCCCCTTCTCCTTTTTCCCCCTCTCTCTTCTGTTTCTTATCTCTTTCTTTTTCTGTGTTTTTCTTTTTCTTTTTTTAACATAAAAGACTTACCTGAGCACTGTGATGAAGCTCGACTACTGCTAGCAATTCAAGTGCCACGGCCAAAAGACCTATAACAATCAAAGATGCCTTTGATTCCTTGTAGCAGTATATATAAGCCGTACCGTCACAAGCACCAAGTCGCAATCCAAACACGTCACTCAACTCATATTCCCGAGGGGGGGTGGGCTGGTTCTCATGGGCTTGATCGTGTGGTACTTCAGAGGACAGGGTCAAGACAAAGGCTCTGAGCAAGGCTTTGACATGGGTGCAGAGCATTGGAGGTCCACTCATTATTTCAATGAACAGAATTTTGCCATTGTGTATGTAGGGCAAATCCTCAAGTTTCTTAAGATTGAGTCTCTCTACGCAACTTTTTCTTGTCTGCTCTAAGAGCCTCTCCAACATGATCCAACGCCGTACGCCATGCAAATTGCGTAGTCATCAGGACGATGTGCAAGCAATGTCTGTTGGCGACGCCGTAGCCGACACAGTCAAATTGTAAATAGTCAGTGCTTGGCTGTGTGGTGTCAAGATGGGCAGCCCGTCATCACCCTTCAACAGCGTGAAGGACGCATTCCCACTGTGACGCTCGTCAGCCACCTTGCCTCTCAAGAGTTCCAGAAGGATGTGTTTCACTTACTATGCCTGCGAGCAGTTTCCGGGAGTATACGTTGTCTGAATCACGATTTCTGCCACGTATGTCTTCGAGTCCGACGCCTCGCCCACAACCTCGGAACCCCGAATCAAGTGCCACCATGACTTGTTCCCATCGACTGGAAGGAGCGCCTGCTTAACGCCTAGCATTGCATCGTAACCCTGGTAGGCATTCCCTGCGATGATGAGCTCCCCGTCCGTCGTCCAAAAATCCGTAAAGGTGGTCGTTGCAGTCTTGTCCTCGGAGATGCGGTAATACCTTGAATAGGTATTTTAGCTGAAGTTCTTCCCAGGGGTCCAAAGTGTGCAAATTGTACTCACTCCTCGACAACTGTCGCGAAACCAGCCTCAACGCCGGTGCCCGCTTTGTAAGGGCTCATGTCGACTGCGCTGACAATGTCGGCAACGAGGAAGCCGAGGAAGCCGAGGATAGCGGTGGGTTTCATTTTAATAATTCTTGTCTTGCTTCTGGCCTTGATTGTAGTAAGTCGGGTTCTGGGTGGAAGCTGCAGCTGCCTTGGCCGTTGGTGTTGATACGGCGGGGACCTCATTGATATACCTACTGCAAGGTGGCAGATTCCATGTAGCGACTTCCTCGTATTTCACACTAGAACCGGTCAGCCCGGTGATGCTATTCCCAGAGTGAACCTTAAATTTGCGATATGACTCGGCACCGCCGCGGTCGGAATACGGCGAGGCTGGGCAACCCCTTTCCCATGCAATGCAGACCACAGGCTTGGCGAAACCTACGCGCCTCCCTGTGTTCGGCTATAGCCCTGTTCAGGTGAAAGTGGGTGACAGAAATACTCTCCAGCAGAATTGCGGCTCATGCTGCGGTATGTTGCAACCACGTCGTTGAGATGTGTGTTCTCTTGTTCGTCCTTGTTTCCAACTCTGGCTAACGCTGGCTACTTAAGTAATGAAGCGGTCAGAAGTCCCCGTCGATAAGAAGCAAACATTTGAAGTTTGTCTGCCGGAGAACGTCACTCAACCTCGAGGTTGGCATTGAATATGCAAATTGTGATAGTGTCGTACATCACAAGTGGACATGTTCGGCAGCGGTGATCTATTGGCCTGTTAATAGATCCACGTTGCAAGCAACGGTGCACATGTGGCATGTGATCTCGTTGATGACGGTGACTGAAAAATCCCCCCCCCCCCAACCCCCGCCGCACCCTCCTTCCTAGAAAAAGGAAAAGGTACCTTATGATTCAAAAACAAGAAGCCCACTACAGCACGTGTCGTAGTGAAAGGATGAAGCCGTCTTGACATTGCATCTTTTTCTTCAGTGTTCGGTTTCTCAAGTGGCCTAGTCAAGCGTGCGACCCAGACACGAAGTGAATTGACAAGCCTAAGTGCTTCTCGTCGGTGGCTGTCCATGTACGTATTAAAATAATTGACGTGAATTTCTGGACATGAACACCGAGATCTTACAATGTAAATCCATTTCGTGATGTCTGGCAATGGTATGGTCACTGATGAGCCTCGCACCAAAGCTCCCCCCCCCCCCGGAAGGAAAGCTGTGTGGTGTCGTATCAGAGACAAGTTGTGTCTTCGGAGGCCACAGATTTCGAAAGTGTTAATGCTAATTGTATGGTTGATTTTGCCCGAGCATCTGTATCTCTGCGCATGGCGAGGCTCTTTTGTTGGTGACCACAACATTTGGCCTCTGGCTAGTGAAGTCCTCGGGCGGCATGTGGTTCCACGTGTACTGTGCGAGACATGAACTATTTTGAAGATGGAGCGTTGCCCTCGAAAGGATATGATGGGAATACTTTAGACACTGGCGTCTCGGCTCGTTCCTCAGTGGCAGCATCATGAACTTCTTGTTTTCGGCAAAAGTAAGGGCGAGTTAGGCAAGATGATTGACTCTTCAGCAAGTCTCCTGGACCTTGGTTAAATACAACGACTTTGAAATGGCAGGTCCCGATAAACCTAAGCGGCAGTGACACAGGCTACGAATCCATTCTCGAGAAAGACGTTCTACGCAATACATTGTCTGGTAGTGTGGAATTTGAGTCGTTCCCCTGACTGAACTCAATCCAGCCGGACTATGGCAAGGATCAAAATGAGAAAATTTGTGAGAATAGAACCTCGCAAGCCTCGGCTCGGGCGGCAATGGCTTCGCGAGGCGACCGGCATGAAGCAGGCTGGGCAACCAGGTATGCTGGGGCTGGTTGCAGTCGACCAGTTGTAGTAGATGCCAAATTTCGAGAAAGATGTAGGAAACTCTGTAAATGTACTGTATTTCTTCCTATTCTATGTTCTTGTCTCGAGCAGGTCGTTTTTCGAAGACATAGTCGTAGCAAAATGCTGAAGGTCAGCAGTGACTGTGCTTGTGGTGTTCATTTGAGTAGGGACCTCAAGACGCAAAACTCTCAGCGGATTCGAGGTTCAATCAGATGTTAGGAGGTCAAGAGGTTAGAAGGTCAAGAGGTTAGAAGGTCAAGAGGTTAGAAGGTCAAGAGGTTAGAAGGTCAAGAGGTTAGAAGGTCAAGAGGTTAGAAGGTCAAGAGGTTAGAAGGTCAAGAGGTTAGAAGGTCAAGAGATTAAGAAATTAAAAAGCCTGGAGGTTAGGAGGTTAGGAGCACTTGAGGTCTCGACCAAACTAGAAGAAGAGCAGTCGGCGGGTGATTGATTGGGTTATTTTGGCTTGGTGGGCTGAGTTTGATCTTTGGCTGGATTAGATTTGGGCTTTGTTAGGCGATTGAGTAGGACTTGGGAATTGCTGTTGTGGTGGAGCGATGTGGACTTTGCTCTTTGAAATGTCATGCGCGGACTTGTTTGAACAGTTCGAGTTAGAAATGTGTGAAAGTCGACGGCTTCTTGCTACATATGTATGTAGTGGCTTGAAGGGGTTTTCGAGTATGGCTGTATTGCTTTCCAAGATAACGTACGCTCTGAATAGGTGAAACGGCGGTTCAGAATACAGATTGCTCGCGCAGGTGATGTCTTCGTATTCAGTAAATGAAATCATCGAACAAGGCCGGTGGTGTAGCGCTCCTCTGGTCCAACAAGGAGAAGAGGCCTTCTTTCCACCTCAGCCACATACACAGCAACAATACTTGTGGACCATTTCTTTGCGTGTGGCATTGATGCATTGAGAGATGATGTGATGTAGCATGAGAGTACAACTGGCAGACTAACAAAGCTACAGCATGGGCCAATCAGCGCACATGCGAACCTGATGACCAGCGCCGCCCCACTCCGTCAGCTCTTTTGCCAGGGAAGCAGGCCTCTCTGAAAAAGAAGATTCCACTGAAAAGGGAAAGATGCATAGGGGTATATTAATGTGGCCTGTCGTTCCTTTTTTAGTTGTGTATCCTCGGTTCGCTGGTCTCGCCGTCGCCTCTACCACCTAATCTCCATCCCTCACCAAACAGACACCAGTGAATAGACAGACCCCAAACCATCACTAAGGCCGAATTATTTGCTTGGTTCGCATTTCGGAAACCGAACGAAGCTGGACCCTTCCTGGAAGACGTTGGGTTTTTGTTTTCCCAAACAAATCTGAGCCGACAAAGGTTGCTTACGACAAGGAATCAATACCTTGCACACAACGCTCACACATCATGGCCCATCCCTCCGAAGCAGCCCCACTGCTTGGCAACGGCAACGCAAACGGGCGTCATCACGCCTGGAACGGAGCCGAGCCGGCCGTCGAGCGGGCCCCACTCACCCAACCACTGCTCCGGCCCGACGCCCTGAGACGGCCTTCCCAGAAATATCTCTCTCACCAGCACGACTCGCACCATCACTCCGAGGAGCACAGCAGCAATGGGGACATGATCCGCGACATCACTAGTAAGTAGCTGGCTGGTGTCAACTTGGAACAGAAACCAAGTGAGAAAAGAAGAACATAAAAGCCACTAACACAACCAAACCGCAGTCGGCTTCGCAGACGGCCTCACCGTGCCCTTCGCCCTGACGGCGGGCCTCTCGTCGCTGGGCAGCACCAAGCTCGTGGTGATCGGCGGGCTGGCCGAGCTCTTCTCGGGCATGATCAGCATGGGGCTGGGCGCGTACCTGGCGGCGGCCACGGAGCGGCAGCACTGGGAGGCCGAGTACGAGCGCGAGCGGTGGGAGGTGGACAACTGCCCGGAGCGCGAGCGCGAGGAGATCTACGAGGTGCTCGACAGGTACGGCATCTCGCGGGCTGCGGCCCGGGCCGTCGTCGACGAGCTGTGCGTCGCCGACTGCCCCAAGCGCAAGGAGCGCTGGGTCAGCTTCATGATGGACTTTGAGCTGCAGCTGCCCGAGCCCGACACCAGCGCCGCCTGGGTCTCGGCCGTCACCATGGGCCTGAGCTACTTTGTCGGCGGGCTGATTCCCATGATTCCGTATTTTGCCCTCGACTCGGCCCGCCATGCGCTGTTCGTCAGCATCGCCATCACGGTCGTCATACTGCTGGTATTTGGCTACGTCAAGACCTGGGTCACCATCCACAACAAGAGGGCTGGTGTCTGGGGCGCTCTGCGCACTCTCTTGATCGGCGCCCTGGCCGCGGGTACCAGTTATGTGATCGTGAGGCTTCTGGACTCGGGTGATGGCTCCACTTGAGAAGCATGAATCTGTGTGCTATGTATTGTACAATTTTATGGTGTTCTAGGCTGGAAAGGTGTGGAATTTGGCGGCGCAGGAGGCTATGATTTGTCAAGGGTATGGGATTTGATGCCTCTCACGACCAATGATGAGCAAATTTCAAAGAGACTGGGGCTTTTTATTGTGTGCTATCATGACTATTCTATGGCATGTCCATGGCCGCGATTGAAAGCGGACAGAGTGACCAACACAACCACCATCCATGATTTTCAACGCGCATGTGAGACGAACATTTGCGGATCTCCGGGCACGGACGGACCAGAAGCACATTGCGGACATGAACACTCAATGTTTATCATGTCTGACTGTCATACAACTCTGTAGGGATTTAAGAGGCTGTAATTCAAGGGTAGAACCTTGCTTTCCCCAGTGTCGTGCCTTGGGGCATACGACACGCCATTACAAGGACTTCCGGCCCAGCATGTGTACTGCGACTTGAAGGTTGACAAACAAGCAGCCTGGAGTGCATCGGCATACAGGCATAGGCATAGTAGTTACTCATTGCTATCCCAGTTAAATCGTATTGGTTCCTCGATACCAGGTGTGTTTCAGGCGGAGAATATTGTACCTCGCATGCTGTGCAGCAACACCATGACGGCTGCAGACAGCCTTAGTTTGCCACGTACAAAATGGGAATGAGCGACAAAACACCACTGAATTGATCACAAAGAACGCTCATGTTCTGGTCCAAATCCAGTTCTGTACTAAGTGACCGTGCATCAGACTGCGGGCATGACAGACCTGTCAGTCAGTCCCTGGTAAGTGCTCATTACCCCTGAACACCCTGCCTCCGAAATGGCCTACCTTGGGTTTCAAAATCGCCACAATTGTTCCTCGGGAGTTCGTAGTCATTTAATTTGAGGCTGAACTATTTCCTCGAGGTGCGCTCGCTGTTCGGGTAACCAAGTTGTTGCTGCGCATACCGATCGGGGGAGTGGCTGACGCTGACAGCCGTCACCACCACGACTTACACGAACCGGGAGTCAGCATCGCCAAGGGGTCTCGCCACTGGGACGCTTGATAAATACAGACTTTCTGGTCACAAAACTCCAGCGTTTCTGATTTCTTAATTTAATTAAGTGCCAAAAGTAAATCAGACACATTCCTATCAGTTCCAACCTTCCACTCACGCCAAACACACGCTGGCTCCCTTCCAATACTTCCTTTTCTCTTCAGCAGACAATCCCGAAGTCAAGATGGTCCGCGTCGCAAACGTCGTCCTCCGCCAGCGCGGCGGTGCCAGCACCAAGGACACCGAGACTACACCAGTCAAGGGTGCCGCTCTCAAGGTCACCGCTGCTCCTGCCAATACCCCAGCAGAGCCCGAAACCACACAGGAGGCCACAACCGAGGCGGCCGCCGAGGTTTCCACGGACGCCCAGGTCGACGATGCCACCACCGAGGAAGCTGTCGCCGCCGAGTCGGAGGCGACCCCGGCCAAGGCCAAGCGCGCCGCCCGCCGCGCCTCTGCCGACAAGACCAGCGTGAAGGAGGCGCGAAAGGCCGAGCGGGTCGAGAAGAAGGAAGTCCGTCAGGAGAAGCGCGGCACCAAGAAGGCCGCCAAGAAGGAGGCGCGCAAGGAGGCCAACGACGCCAAAAAGGAGGCCCGGGCTGTCGCTGCTGCCGAGAAGAAGGAGAAGGCCGCCGCTGCCGCTGCCGCCGCCGCCGAGAACCCCGAGAGCGCTGGGTACTTCGCCAGGCTCATGAGCTGGGGGAGAGGTACCCCGAACACGGAGGGCGAGGATAAGGCTGAGGACGTCGAAAGCTCCGATGACGACGAGGAGACCCAGGTGGAGGAAGTCACTGAGGCGCAGGCCCAGGAGGCTTCTGTTGAGCCTGCGGATGAGCTTTACGTCGTCAACGATATCCCCATCCGGATGACCGTTGCCCAGCCTCAGCCTATTGCTGCCTGCTGAAGATGTATCAGCTGCGTCCTCGAGACGCCTTCCTTTCATCTAGGTGCTGCCGGTTGGAGTCAGGGTCGCAGTCTTGCGTGTCACTCACTTTTCGAAATTAGAGGATAGATTTAATCTACTTCAAATGTTTTTTGTTGATGGGTATGCCTTTGACTTTGTTAGTTCAGTCAATTCATATTTGTGATGATATATCCATTGTGCGTTGACTTTTTCAACAGAGGAATCTGTTGGAAGGTATGATGAGAAGGGAGATCAAGTGCACACATTAAAATAAAATAAAAAACGGACTCCTACCGTAAGCCTGACTGCCCGGGTACATTTTAGGTACATGCATTCAAACAATTGAAGACAAGTCTACTTAGTGGGCATCTCTCTCCGTAGTTGGTAAGCTGGATCGAGAAGCATAGGCCTTCATATCACCACGAGACTTTGACAACTCATACCGAGTCGAGACTGCCTTATACGAGGAAACGTAAATTCGCCGAAGATTTCCCGGCGAGTAAGACGGCAGGTGCCGGACTTTAGCCGCCGGGACGTCATTCCAACAAGTGTCCTCCACCAGGGCGGCTGTGAGCCTACAACGTGTAGACCACCTAGTCTATGTGTAGTGATCCGAACGAGCTTACCAGGTACATAAAGAATACACCGCTTTCTTTCGAATTGAAGCTTCCCGATTACACTTTTCACTGTACCATTGAACAAGATCCCTCGACAAAATGCCTGCAAACACAGAAAAAGACCCTGCCACTATCGAGTATGCCAAGACTCTGGCAAACACGCCGTGGTGCGATGACTACGAGAAGATGATTTCAGGTGTCTTGTATGGCCAACTTTTACCCATATAGTGATCTGTCCAATTCTCAGAAGCGTCGCTGACAATGTGGGATCAGGTACGACGCGCTGGCGCCCGAGCTGGAAACCGGCCGCTTTCGTGCACGGAAGTTCATGCACAAGTACAACCACCATTTCCCGGACGATGCCACTCCACAGTCACTCATTGAGGACCGGGAGAAGATGCTCAAGGATCAGTTTGGCAAGGTCGGCAAGGGCGTCTACATCGAGCCGCCGGTGAACATCGACTACGGCTGCAACATCTCTGTTGGGGATGGTTTCTACTCCAACTTCAAGTATGGAAATCCCGAGCGAACTCAAACCCTCCTCTCTCTCAAGACCGGGACGATCTCGCATGCTAACCTCTTCCGCTCCGCAGCCTTGTGATCCTCGACTGCGGCATGGTGCGCATTGGTAACAGGGTCATGTTCGGGCCGTTCGTGTCCATCTTCGCAGCCACGCACGAGACGGGCGTGCAGTCGCGGCGCGACGGCGTTGAGTACGCAGGAAACGTGGTCATCGGCGACGACTGTTGGATCGGCGGCAACGTGACCATCATGCCCGGGGTCACCATCGGCAAGGGCTGCACCATCGGGTCTGGCAGCATTGTCACGAAGAGCATCCCCGAGTTCTCGGTTGCTATTGGGAACCCCGCCAAGGTCGTGAAGAAAGTGGACCCCGTGCCTGATATCACGTCGACGCAGGAAGAGCCTACAAAGTCGATCCCGGAGCCATAGATTGATGTGTCCAGGGCTAGAAAGGTACAGAATTACATTTAGACTAGGAATAATCGGCATCAGGATTGGCTGAGAGGTGAAAATTGTCTTGCCCTGATTTCGATGCCAGGATCGAGCAATTGTAAAGAGTATTGGGGTCATCACCAAAAAGAGAAGCAGATAGAGGGTCAGAAAAAGTCAGTACTTGTGGCATAGGTGGGAAGGGGTGTGTGTGCGTACTGGTGTGGATGTGGGACGGAGGTCTCGACTGGAATTGCAGCCTGTGGATTCATTTGATAGGCCACATTTCTTTTCGCCCAATGAATGATTGCCCGACTATAGCCTGGGCTATTTGTGTCGACGGGTTCAGTCTACGGCGCGGTTAAAAGCCAGTCTCGTTAACCTCGTCTATGCGGCTACCACAAGGCTATCTACGGATTTTAGAACAAGTGCCTTAATCGTATTTGAAAAATACTGTTATCAGTAATTATGTATATATCAAATACTAAGTTACAAAGTGTTTACGACTGTTTGAAGGGACCGCCTATAGCTTGATAACAAGAGTGTGTATACGGATGAAAGACAAAACCACTGTGGCATAGGATCTTTGTTGCCGAAAACTTGGACCCCACGCCCGAGTCTTGCCAAATGGCTGTGTGAAATCACTGGAGAGCGACAAAGATCATGCAAAAACATTTAGTCGTCTTGTCCAAACATCTAAGAGGGTCTTAGACTCCCCCAGTGTTTACAAGGTTGCAAGATTCACCGGAATGATCATCACATGGTACGTTTGGTCCAGTCTGCAGGAAACACGTCTTCAGACCTTGAGTAACAAACTGATGCGAGTCACAGGTCCCAAAGCTGGAGTGAATTCTTCTGTTGGCTGGGTCTTCCTGATATGTCCGATGCCATATTTATCGGACTGCAGCCATCTCACTCTCACTTTCTTCCAACAACAGCGACGCGGTTCATCGCAAAACGCGTCCATCGCGCAAACGAACATCCACGACAACAAGTCCGTCCAGGTACCTTCAGACTCCTCTAGAGGTCTAGGTATTTGGACACTTGGGCAATCGATGTCAAGATCTTTGACAGACCCTTTCTTCCCGACACGACCATGCCCTGGTTATTGCCGCCATCGATGCCGACAAAACGCAAGGCCACCGACGATGACCACATCTGCATGGATGGCCGCGAACCCAAACGACAACATGACGACAGCCTTCAATTACTTGATGTGAAACGCAAGGCCACCACCGAGGTCCCCGACTGCATGAACGGCCGCCCACACAAACGGCACCAATTCATTGACGACAGCCTCATCGAGGGCTTTGCAAAGCTCATGTCCCAGCGCTACCTCGACGAGCTACCACAAGAGGTCCTCCTCAACATCTTCGAGAACTTTGCCGAGCCATGGGTGCTGACTGACGACCTGGCTGACTGGAGGGTGTACACGCTCGATCGCGAGAGCAGAGCCCGCCAGCAGGCCCTCATCGCCCTCACCAAGACGTGTCGCCGCTTCAACGGGCCCGCGACCAGCATCCTCTACCACTGCGCCCACCTGCGGACATACAGATCAGTCCTCTTCTTCCTCAGCTCCCTCCGGTTCCAGCCGCACCTCGCTGAACTGGTTAAGCAGGTCTCTTGCCCCCACGAGGTCCTGATGTGTACCGCCTTCGCCTTCCTCGGTACCACTGGCAGACAAGATCCCGTCATGCCACCTGGCCTCGTCCACCACGCACACCGAACACGCCTAATCAGCGCCACGCCTGGAGTCCTTCCTGGGCCAAGTTATGACACATATATCCCTACTGGCCTGCACGGTGAGGTCCTGCGCCTGATGCTACACCGCATACCGGCTCTCAGGGCCTTGTCCATCACCTCTTGCAGCCCTTGGCACAGATCCTACCCAAACGGCCCGCGCAGACTGCCGCTGACACATCTCACAAAGCTCAGCATGGCCATCCCATACCAACCCGAGATCTACATGACGACCCCGAGAGCAAGAATCCCCATACTGGCATGGCTGAATCCCTCCACCCTCGGGCAGCTTCGCGCCCTGGAGCAGTTGGACCTGATCAGCCCCCGCGGGAGGTGGACTGCCCACCTCGTGACCGTGGCAGCACCGAGCCCAGAGAATGAGTCCGGCGGCGTGGAGAAGTACGTCGAGTCTCTGACGACCCTCAAGTTCAACGGCGGAAGCTCTGCCCAGTGGGATCTGATGAGCCTGCGGCAGAGCGTCTTCAGCCCGGCCCATCTGCAGAGCCTCAGCCTCACGGGCCAGGGCCGCGAATGCGTCTCCGCCTGCGCCGTCGCCAGGGCAGAAGGCTGGAACCTCAACCGCTTCCTCGCCACCACGGGCAAGGGGATCCGGACGCTGAGCCTCGACTGGGAGAACGACATACCGCTGAGCTGTCTGTTGGGCCCGGCGGCCATGCTGACGACGCTCCCGATGCTCACGAACCTGACACACCTCACCATCTCGATGCAGGTGCTCTTCCAGTGCCCCCATCTCTTCTGTTCCATGGTGCAAGGGATACTGGACAACCCGGTGGCCGAAATCGGACGCCTGTTCCCCGCGTCCTTACGCGTCCTCCGCATCAACGAGTTCATGCCCAAGATCCTCTTGCGCGGCAGCCCAAGCCAGATTGAAGACGCTTCCGTGGCCAAGTACAGCCTCCTGATGGCGCGGCTCATAGACACGCTGCGCATCCACTGGCTCGACGCCCGCCGCGACAGGGAGTTGTGGTACAAGTGCTTCCTGAAGCTGGAGCGGCACCCGCGCCAGGGCGACATGGCGGCCCGCCGGATGCTGAGGTGGCTCGTCTATTCCCAGCGGCATGAGGACGTGGGGAAGGAGTTTGCGCGTGTGTGGCGCATCTGGGAGCGCAACCCGAACTGTCCGCAGGCAAAGGCGTGGGCTGCCCGTCGCGGCTGGGCTAATTCAGATTAGTTTCTCACGCTGACCAGAGAGTCATTACGTATTTGTAAATAAACAAGTAATTTCAAATCACGATGCCTCGCATGTCAAACATTGAGCCAGCCAGTGTGCTCAATCTGAGGTCACACCTCTGATCCCTTTTCTTCTCCCTACGGGCCTATCATTATTTTGCAAGTCGGCTCGGTATGATTTCAGGCACATGATGGTTCGCCAGAGTACACAAATCAGCTCATCGTCATGTCGGTCTTCAAAGTCAACTTGCTGGGCTATGACTCTCTTCCAAAAAGCCACCAGTCTCTTTCCTGAAATTCGTGTTTCAAGGATTTATCACCTTTGAGCGATTGAACCATATAATTGAGTGCCTGCCTCATCTTAGGGCCGAAGTATACACATGACGTGTAGCGATCCTGACCCAAGACAAACTCCACCGTGCCTTCGACTCGAGATGTACGCGGTGCGAGATTCACATGGTTCGTTTCCGTCAGCTTGGATAGATGCAGAATGCGCAACTTATCGCTGAACTCTGTCTTGAGTGACTCTAGAAAGTCACCCCACAGACTGCCCGGAGCCCACGGGACCAACATATAGCCTGGCAGACTGGTTACCAAATGCACCTCTTGAAGACGCAATTCTTGCAGCGTCGGAGCAAACTTGCGTATGGCCGAGACCAAGGCCTTCACATACACTTCACGCACAGAGCAGAGTCCGAGTGTGTGAAGACAGCTGAAGGTGCTTGCTGGGGGTGATTGCGGCTTGGGAGCGAAGGTGTGCGCTCCAGGAGATGGAACCAGAGACAGCCATTCAACGAAACCATCGCGACGGTTATCAAGACGGTTCAGTCTGATGTCAAGGATTTTCAGTCCGGGCATGTGCTGCAGAAAGTTGCGAAGACCATAGGTTGAGATGTCTGGAGGATCCGCGCGAGGCAGACCTGGGGTAGGAGGTGATCTCACACAGATGTCGGGAGAAACGTCGATAATCAGACTCTCTAGCTGGGAAAGGACTGGGATGACAGATGAAGCAATACATGCTGGCACATGCAATGTTTTCTGGTCGAAGCCACATCCCCATTTAAACATCTCCAGCGCTGTAGGGCGAATATTTGCTTTTCCCAGAGCCAGAAGCGTGGAGCGAAAGCAGGCCCTGTCAGAACGGACATCCCCTGAACGAGTCGGGCGTGTGACTTTCACGGCTGAGCCTGCTACCTCCTCTTGTTTGAGAAGGAGTTTCCTCAAACCCAGGCTTCTCTGGCCCACGGAAGGATCTCGAGGCATTGTCGACAATTCGTACGAGTCAGAGCAATGCGATTCCCCATTCATGTTTCCAATCTGGATCACCTGTATCGATCGAAGATTCAGGAGAGCTTCTGTGAGCATTTCTCTGTCGCAGCCGGTTGAAATGAAGGCATCCTGGCCAATTGTGAGGCAGCTGTCTGCGCCGGGATCAGAGGGCCGCCAATCAGGGGAAGAGTCCTCGGTGGGACGAAGAATCTCCATCGACACAATGAGGCGTTCAACGAAGGAACCCAAGCGTGATCTAGATATGTCAATGAGAGTCTGCATGCTCTCCTCTGTGCGCATAACGCGGCAAGTTGTGAACGAGTCGCGGGCGAACGAAGGAAACATGGCCGCCTCAACGCGCCTGCAGACGAGTCGACAGGCCGCGTAGTCATGCCAGCTAAGCTGATCAACCACGAGGGTCAATAGCTCGACTGGGAGGAGCGACAGCATATCCGATGCCATTTCCTAGGTCTCGGATTACCTCGTGGTTGCTTCGCTGTCCAAAGATGACCGTGCTGGTGCTCATTTCCTCCGGCGAACAGAGGATGCTGCCATTAAACACGTTCAGCTTCAATATCCGAGAAACGAGTTATTGTTGGTGGTTTACCTGTTGAGCTGGTCTCTCCCAGAAATATCACAAGCCTAGCCGAAACTTGGGTCGGCTGAAGTGAGAATTCGCGTCGAAAGTGGTACGTAGAAAGGCCCACGTTTCTCGACCGATCGTTGAGCCCAGCTGCGGCAAGTCGAGAGTGTGAGGTGAGCAGCTCGTACTCAAGAGATCATCGCTTGGTGGAAGGGGTGGCACAAGGCTGTCGACTAAAGTATGTGGAGGTAAAAGCAGATGATAAAGAACAAGGACGAAACAAAACGAGACAAGACAGGGCAGAAATGGATCGTGATACTGAATACAGACAGGCAAAGACAGGCAGGCAGCCGGATTATCAAAGGACTGCTTTCCCAGCATGGAAATCATGCAGACTAGTAATACCCTCGGAAGGTAGTAAGTACTGTGGTATCTCTCGTTTCCTTCGTTCTAGTTAGTTCAGAGCCCATTAGCACCACCAGGGCCACGCAGGGCCATAGACGCACTTCCCTTCGTTCGTCACAGCCGAGCATCTCCAACCAAATCGATCACCTTCGCCATGAAAAGGCATCTCCCCCGGGTCAGGTCTATAGAGTAGCAGAAATCATGGGAAATAGGGAGCAAAACGGGCCCCATCTCGCCACCGTCGGTTTCCGTCACTTGATCAGGGAGCAGCAACACGCATGACACACTTGAACAACGCAGTCAAATATTGGGTCTCACAGGAAACCGATTTCGAATTTCCACATCTCTCTACCGCATTGCAGTCCGAAGTGTGGCCAGGCGTGTGCAGAAAACCCCCGCATGTGCCTGCCTGTTGCGCCACTGTTGGGGACCAGTGGCTAATCGCCATACCTGCCAGACCGGTCCCTTCATTCCCTTCAACGCCCCTGGGGAATTCCCACAATGGTCTCTCTGTCCAATGAATCACGAGAGCTCGAAGATGATAAGAAGCCTTCACTGCAGCAGCCACCTACTACAGTCCACGGTCAAATTGCACCCCTCTCCCAGACAGGGAAGTCCCTCCTTCCGGCCGGCCATCCGTTCTATGTCAATCCCGACATTCCTTATGATCAATACATGGTCTTCCATACACACGGCCATCCCGGCCCACGAAGCAGACGACTGTCGGCCCTGAACGTCTCACCCAGCGTTGCCGGGTTCTTTGCAACACGGCAAAGTAGAAAAACACGGTTGTACATAATCCACCCCTTCGTTCACGTCATCATGGCCCGATCGCTTATGGCCTATTCCTGTCTTCACAGACGACATCAAAGGTGGCAGAGAAATGTGCCCATCCAGCACAAACCACTTGTCCGAGGCACGAGGCTGACGCCGGGCCTCATGGGTGGGAAAACAAGGCCGTCTTTGCTGCAACGATGCTGGCAGTCGTCTTGACAGGCCCCTCTGGAACTTTCAGGGCTAGAAAACACCCATCATCCGAACGTGTGAGGTCGTCTCCATTGAGCCTCCCTTCTGAGCAGAATCTCAGGGCTTGTCCGCAAGTTGCCCTGACGTTGAGCCGAGTACTCAAGAAGATGAGAAAAGCCGTCGACCGGCATTCACCGTATGCAGTGATCGAAAATGTGACCAGACAGAATCATAAAAAATGCTTGAAGTCTGTGGTCAAATATTTGCAGGCGAATCGATATATGAGAGTGTTGATGTTGACAACATGGACGCTGATGTTGTTTACAAAGGCTAATCGCTTGCGCGACACAAACTTGAAAGTTGATCTGGGTATTGAGTTCGTTCATTGGCCGCCTTTGCGAGCCTTCTCTTGAGCTCTGGCATCGCGTGCTGAACGCACAAGTGGTGATAGTTGAGACAAGTCTTCGCATGTCTTCATGAATTCGTGCTACGCGTCTTTGTCAGCATCTCTGTCCGGCAAATCATGACGGAAGGACGAAACACACCCTGAGGAGATCGTGCGCGCTCGCTCGCTTCTCTGGGTCCACCTTGAGGGCGAAGTACAAGAAGTCCCGGAAAACTGGCGAGAGGCTGCTCTCGTCTTTGATCGTTGGAGTACCGTTGGTAGCGATCAGCCAAAGAGCTCGCAGAGGAGACTCGGTCAGGTATGGCGGCTCTCCCTCGATCATTTCGATGGCCATGATGCCGAGCGACCAGATGTCGACCTTCCTACCATACTCTTTGCGGGTAACAACCTCAGGAGCCATCCAGTATGGCGTTCCAACCATCGTCGTTCTCTTGTTGTGGGCCTCATTGATGGTAGCACAGAACCCAAAATCGGCTATTTCACCACATCAGCACTCGAAACAAACCTCAAAGGCTACGCAGCAAACTTACTGAGCTTGATGTTGCCCTCCATTGACAACAGGATGTTGTCCGACTTAATATCGCGATGGATGACGCCCTTGGAATGAAGATGCTGCAGGCCCTTCAGGGTCTCTCTGCAGACCGATGCAATCTGTCCCTCGCTCATGATGTTGAACGTGACAACGTCAGTCAGGCTTCCTCCCTCCATGTACTCCATGACGACCCAGAGTTCTCCTGTGCATAGGTAGCTGTCGATGAAGTTAACAATGTTGGGGTGCGAGCTCTCCTTCATGACCAGGATCTCGTTGATGATGAGATCCTTCTTGGGCTGCTGCTCCAGGTTCATCTGCTTGATGGCGACCAGCCTGTTGCTGCCTCTCTCGTGTCCAGTAAACACTCCACCAGAGGCGCCCTGGCCGATCTTCGAGAATCCGCGGTAGATGTCTCGAGGGTCGCCTTCAGAACAGATACGCTTGAGCGATGCTATCACGTCAATGCCATTGCTCTGCCTCTGCTGTCGGTTGCGAGGTCTGGCGCCTGGTACAGCGCCGACCTGCGGCTGTTGGGGTCGTTGCGCGCCATTCTGATCCGGGGCTCGTGCTAGCTGGTGTTGCGACTGAGGCGGGGACGGCTGCTGGTTCTGCTGTCTCTTGCTCGGGGCTCGGCCAACGTGTCCTGCCATTGCCGCTTGCGCTTGGGCCATCGCCTGCTCTTGCTGCTGCTGCATCAACTGCTGCTGGTACGCGGCCGGGGAAGGCTGGACAGGAGGGGAGGGGACGGGGGCGGAGGTGGTGGGGACGTTGACTCGGGAGTTCGACCTGGACCTTGATCGGTGCTCTTCGGGAAGCATGGTCGGGGGCTCCTTGGGGTGGTTGTACGGGCCTTCGTCGCCGGCTGATGGCATGCCGATGCCGGAATCTTTGGTCGGGTAGGGAGCCGGGGCATTCGCGCGGTTCGACATGGAGACCGGGGGCTTGGGGGCTGGCCGGTTGGGCATCAGGTTGATATCCTTGGAAGGATGGGAACCAAAACCTTTCGGGACCGGAGGGGGGGACCGGGGATTTTCGAAACTGCCTTCAATATTCTGAGGAAACCGCGGGCTTGCAGGCGGGCTTATCATAGGTGACATACCCGTATATCCAGGTGGGGGCAACGTGGCCGACCCAGGCTGAGAGCTCATCTGGCGCATCTCAGGAGCCCGAACATCATGGAACTTCTCCAGGTTCTGGTCCTCGTGAGGCTTCTCCGTTGTTTCCTTGTAGAATGTGAGCACGTCCACGAGCATCTGGGGATTAGCCTGTCTGTCCTTCTCGGGGATGCCACTCTCGTTGATCAGGCGTTGCCATTCCTTCGGTAGTCCCTGTCGGAGGCACAGGTTAGTAGAGGATCTCCACGCCCAATTGACGGGATCAAGTGGGCTGTCACGTTCCAGAGGGATGGTGAACCAACCGTGAATTGGCCAGTGGAACTATCATAACCGACGTGGGTGACATGGACAGGATTCTCGGGCGCTGAGATGGTCGGCTTCTTGGGCGAGCCGACCAGACTGGTCATGAAGCCGGTGAAGCCAGACTTCTTCCTGAGCACCGACGGCTTGGGCTCTTTTGCCTCATCCGAGAATCGCTTGGGCCCATTCAATTGATTCTCGGGCACCTTGGCGCCCTGCGACTTCTCGGCGGCCATGATGTCAGGAGCAGCCGAGAAGCTGGCGGACTGGTCAAGAGACGAGCCAGGGACACGGGGATCTGGCGAGGCGTAGGCAGTATGCGGGATCGACGGTCGGTAGTGGGCGGTGGGGGATTTCGTGGCTTCGATGCGGTTGAGGATCGCAGATCCGTCGAATGGGGCGCCGATGAATTCTTCGGAAGCCTTGGAATGGAGGCGACGATGAGTGGACGTGGCCGGAGCCGTGCCGTGATTAAGATTGTTGTTGTGGGGATCTGACAGGCGATAGTGGTCCCTGCGGGCAGGGTCGCGGTTGGCACTGGTGGCGGATTGGGGGTATGAGGAGAAGGAGAGGCCGGAAAACTCGCCGCTGGGCACGATCGGGGAGGGATTCAGTGACCGCTGGGAATGAGTGGCACCGGCAGTAGCAGCACCGTTGTTGGCAGAGTTGGGAGGATGCCGTGGTGAGGAACTGTTTGACGCGATGGAGGTGGGAGTCCTTGCGGGTGGAGCACTTGGCGCTCGCCTCAGACTCGTGGAGCTGCGTTTGCTCTGGATAGACTGGGTGTCAAACCGACCATCGATACTGTTGGAGCTGCGGTGTTGGTGTTGGTAATGGCTGTGCGAGCTGGGCGGCTTCTTTGTAAGTCGCCGTCGCGAGGAGTTGCTCGAGGCGAGATTAGTGTTGTTTTGACTTGAGCCGTCCATGATCCAACGCAACGTCGAAGACCGGGCGGAAAGAGGGGGGGTGCGAGAAAGGCAAAACGGAAGAATGCTGACGGTATGAAAGCCGGGAGATGGACGGACAGGCAAGACAGGGCAGGGCGTGTGGGATGAGAAGGCGGAAGGGGCCCGAGCCTCTGGGCGGTCTACCAATGAAGAGGCCGGACGGAGATGAGCAGAGGGATGCGCGCTGGAAGTTGCGAGGCCGAGCCTGGGTGAGCATAAGAGCCCGAGCCTGACAGATGCAGCCAGAGCCAGGAAACCAGAAATCAAATGCGCTGAGCAATGCGATCGAACGAGCGGATGGGGAATGGTGCACGTTGGAAATGAACAAGGTCGCCCTTTTGCCTAGGGAAACCCGGAAGCTTTGTCTTGGCCGTGGACCTGCTGGGCTGGTGCAGCTGCTGCTGGTGAGGGAAATTCCGAGCCCAGGAGATAAACTTGCGTGTATTGCTCGCTGCGGTTGGCGCAGGCCGCGCAACCTGTCAAGGCCACGCTGGTGATGATGAATGGTTAGGTAGGCAAGGTATGTACGGTGTGCAGTAGCAGCGCAGGTGACGATGGGCTGCTCGTCTGCTGTCGCTCGCAGTGTAATTAACAACAGTTTGTTGTGTAGTACACCCACCCCACTACTGCTGCTGTCGCTGCTGCTGCAGCGGCTGGTCCTTGTCTCCTTGCAGCACCGAGCAGCTTGACAGCAGGGCCCGGTAGGTAGCAGCCAGAGCTTCACGGGCGGACGTGTCTATGACCGATGCTCACACGGTGGCAATCAAGTGTCTCCCCCCCCAGCAGCTGTTGAGCTGGCAAGCTTCGATGGAAGGAGTCGTCCTCCTGTGGACGGGGCCTCGATGGGGGCCTCGAGGTTGCGTGTGTGGGCGAGCAGTGGGGTCGGAGGTTTTGGGCAGGGGATCAGGGTGATCAACGACGGGGTGTCCTTGTGTGGGATGCGTCAGGACGGGAGGCGCTGAGTGGCCCGCTTGCCCTTGCTCTCCCTGCTCTTGATGGGCCCTCCTTTCGGGCGAGGAGGGGCAGACGCGACAGGTGATAGGCGCGTTGCGGGTGCGGCGAGGCGTGGACGTGCAGAGGGCGTGTCCGTAGTGACAGAGCGGGCAAGAGACAGAGCCACAGGCGGCAATGGGCGACAAAGCAGAGGTGGGTGGGAGAGAAAGACGTAACAGTAGTTGGAGACGGAGAGGAAGCCAATGACGCTGGTGGAATGCGGACCGTTCTGGGTCGAGGCGAGACGAGGCGCGATCAACCACCCGGCACCCCCCCCAAAAGCAAAGACAACAGCCAGTGCCAGTTAGTTCAATCAACGGTGGACTGGGGACAGACTGCTAGTGCCGTGTGGGAATGGTGCAGTAGCAGCGTAGTGTGATGTCTGTTCAGTGGTGCGTGTCCCCAAGTGTCCTGGTGTCCCAGGGCTTTGGCGACGCGAGAGGGAGCAGCCGACGACCGTTGCGGTGCGAGACCGAGACGGTGCCTGGTGCTGGACTGTGCTGGACAGGACTCAGTTTCTGGAGCTGCTCCTGATCACCAGTCGCTCCTGTCTCTTCTTGCTCTTGTCGTTTCGAGGGGACGGTTCAGTCAAGGTCAGGGCCGATGAGGTGATTCGGGCTGCGTTCCTTGCTTTTCTCGGGGCGCCTAGGTACGGCAGACTACTGGTACTGGCAGCCGCAAGCGTTGTGTGCTGCTTGCTTTGCTTGCTTGCGTTCTGCTGCTGCCGCTGCCCTGTTTGCTGCTTCTTCCAAGGTCAACTGCTCTGGCTCGATTGGAAGCTGCTCCTTTTCGCACCTGCAGTTTTGGTTTTGGTACCCGTCACCCGGCACGAAGGGGGGTGGGCCAGGGACAAAGCTTTGTATACTGTATATAGTCGCAGTTTTGCTGTTGTTGTTGATGCTTTTCGCACGTTGCTATCGCGGTGTTTTGGGCGTGATAGTACAGTGCGAAATTCGACTGGCGCTAAGCTCAAAGGTTGCAGGGGTCAGCGGGAACAATCATGGTGGGGCCCCACTAGCACTAGGGAGGAACATTGGGCCCAGCAGCCCAACACCAGCAGGCGGGCAGACAGGCGTGCCTTGTTGGAGCTTCCAAGATTCCTGCAGGCCGACAAACAGCCCACTGACTTGGTCGACTGACTGTCTGCCCTGCAAGCATGCAATGCAGACTGACGAGAGACCCGGGGACAGGTTTCCCTCTTCCTTCACATGCATCGTCTCACCCTGTCTGGCTGGCAATTCACTGGCTGCTGTCCCTGTTCCCAACCGTCGAGCACAAATCTCAATTTTGAAACCACCTGCAGGGCCCAGAAAGCCAGGACGGAAGAAAATTCTCACAGTCACCCAGACAAGGGAGGCATTGCATTGCACATGCAGGGTCCGAGCCAAACAAAGTCTATTTTCTATTCCAGGGCTGTTTGTTGTCGTGGTTTGGTTTGGTTTGGTTTCCGTGGAGAGGCCAGGGAGCATAAATTGATCGTGGACAACTCTGCACCGGCCCTGCCCCCTTCAACTTGTTCGGCTTCTGCTTCCGTGTAACCGAGCTGGTCTTCACTTCCGGCCCCCCTTGGTCCTGTGTGCGACTACGTTAAATGAGGCAATGATTTACCACACGACCATCCAGACTGTCTTGTTCCCCAGTCGAGTCCTCACCTAATCTATTGCTTTCAGACTACTGTTTTCGACGGGAAAACGCTCTTGTTTACCTGAGTGCCTCTGGCTCCCGATAATGACCGTTCCCTAATTTTGTTTTTTTTTCTGTGACGTAATAAGCATCGAGAGAGAAGAGCTCCTCCGTTGAATGGAATGGCACAAGGCATGAACACGATCGCTACCGAGGCAGAGTCGTGCATCAGAGCAGGCACAATCAGGAATACATCAGACGAGTGACCAGGGTCACTGGGCAAATCCGCACATCGCTGGCGGCGGTCAGACGCTATTAGGAACTGCCTTAGAGAAACATATTCTCGGATGACGCCCGCAGCATGACGGACGGCCAATACGTCTCCCAACTGGGCACGTTCCCGCGACGTTGGACCATTATTCCTGTTGACCGGGCGCAGATTGGCTTGTGGGCCATCACTTCTTCTCACCTGCTTTTCATTATACTCTGGACCCAACGAGACTCAACGCGCGTCGTCGAAGGGCAGTTGGGGCCTCAAGCGAGGTCGAGTGCCACCGGCCATCCGAGCTGCCGGCCTGCTGAAGCCGGGCCCGGTTCATGTCGTATCCTGAGCTCGGATCAAAAAAAACATCGGACCAAGCAGCTGCGGACGCAATCGGCTCGCGGCCAAGCCTTCACCTCCATGGGGCCTGTCAATGCAAGGAAGCGCAGCCTGGCCGCGCTCGCGCTCGTTTGGGAGGCAAAAGTGCATGGTCACAAGGTAAGGAACAGGCCAGGCTCATAGCGTACTCATCTATCTGCCTATCCACACACCTGCCAGGGAAGAGGAGATCCACGAGAGGTACAGTCTCGTTGTGGCGGCGTCCGAGTCTCGCAGGGGATGAAAACACCACACGCGAGGCCACCCATCAGCAGCAAGAGTCGTATGCCGTCTGCTCGTCACCAATGGCGGAGGATGGTGTGCTGATTGGCCATCTTGCTAGTCTAAACCGGAGTATCGCCATGATCAATGTTCAGTCGTCTGCATGACTGTAGGCGCAGTACAGTGGCTGTCCTCGGTTGAGCATATCCCATTCGCTTCCGAATTTTACACCCATCCATGATCCAGACCTTTTCCCGTCTTCCCTTTCTTTGCTTCTGCTTCTTCTGTGATTGAAAATGCCTTTCGCTATGGCTCCCGTTCAGAAGAGGAGATGGAGCTGCAATGCGCCCCCCCCCCCCCAAGCGAGCACTTCCCAGCCCATCGTCCCATCGTTTGTTGAGACGTGTTGGCCTCAAGGCCTGCAATCGAGCGCCACATGGGAGGTAATTACCGGCCCTCTCACATACAGGAGCAGACCAGACAGTCACAAGTTCTCGTGATACCGGTCTCTGTCCCGCTTCCGAACGAGTACACAAGAAGTCGAATCCTACTCGTGCGGAGCGCGAGGCACATTCGTCCTGGCCCAAGGTACGCCGCATCCCCGGCGACAAAAGTCACAGAACAAAGTCCTGTAGCCGTCGAATGGGTTGACCAGCGCGTACTCCTGGGCTTCGCCAAGCGCAACCTCGGCGTCCGTCAGCCTGACCACGTCCTCCCGGCGGACACGCTTGCTGCAGCCCGCGCAGGCACACTCCTTGCCCCCGTCCGAGTCCACCGTCGCCGCCGGGAAGATGCCCTCAAGCTGGGGGTTGGTGTCCGTGCTGATCCACGCGTGGACGAAGGCGGGGAAGCGGTTGAGCGCCCGGATATGCTGCTTGGCTTCATTTCCTTGGTCGGTATCGTCGAGCATTCCAAAAATGGCATGGAGAAAGGTCGCCGAACAGCGCCATAGAACACTGGTGGCTGGGACGATGTTGGCCGCCTTCTCCAATGCCAGGGCTGTCTGCTGCAGGAGGCTGGCTTTGTCGTAATGCTTGAAACGCGCTGGTCCCGCAGAGCTCTCGTTGAAGACAAGGAGGGAAGTCCTCAGCTCCTCTTTCGTGGCCTTTGACATAGAGACCGAGATGCGGTCTTGAAGATGCTGAATCTCAAAAAAGTGCGCAATGGTGCACAAGTTGATCAGAGCGGGAATGCGGCGGTCGTCATCGGGCACGCGGTAGCCGAGCGCGTGGAGAACGGAGGAATCACCCGGACGGACATCTGAGGAAAAGTTCACATCAGTTATTGATTTCCGGATGAACAACATTGGACCGGTGCTTTCCAGGCGTAGAGCTGACTTACATCGGGATTGCAGGTATCGCAGAACGCCTCTGAAAAGACTGAAGCCATCTGGAGCCTGACCATAGGGATCGTTGCTCAGGATTGCCGCGAGTGGCTCGATGTCGCAGGCCTGGCGGATGGGTCTGCCGGCCGTGATCTTGGACAGCAGCTTACGAAAGAAGCCTGAGCCTTGAATGAGGGCATCCCGGCGCGCCAGGGCGTGGAGCACCACTCCGCTCTCGTGGGTGAAGAAGATGATAATACAGTCGGCCGCGGAGGCATTTCCTTGTCCAGGAGCGATTGCCCTGTGGTAATGTATTTCCGTCAGTGCCAACTTTCCTTTAATTCGCAGGCGATTAGAGTAAACAGCGTCGAGGCTCTCTGGCGTTGACCAGCAATGCGAAGACAAAGAGCGGACCATGTGTGCTCTGGACAACTGGTAATATAGGCCACTCACAGGAATGGGGACTCTTGAGGATTTTGCCCCAAGGGGAGACCCTGAATTTGGTCCATTGTGTCGCTGCTCCGGTACGGGTATAGGAACGAGTACACTCGAAGGCGGGCGGAACGCAAACGCGTACGTAGGTTGACGGCAACAGACTGACGGCTTACGGTGGGGGAGGAAATTATGTGGCAGTTCGCATGCCGGGAGGTGTTAAGAAAAGCCAACTACTCGGCGGGGGGGGGGGGGGGGTCGACGATGTCGCCCAGGGGCCGAGATAAGGCAAAGTATGGTACGGCGTTGTCAAGACGGGGAAGCATCACCCAGATTCACTTAGGCCCTGTTGGTAAGTGGCATTATTGGTGATCCACCTCAGCAGGATAGCCGAGATGCTCTAGGTGGCATCGTCTTCAATCCGCATACACACTTTTATCATCGAGCTGTAGGCTGTCGCTTTATGCAGTGGTCAACACTTCGTAACCCAGTGTTTGATAACACACGATGCAGATAACAGTAGTTTGAAACGCAATTGTCTATGGCACTTGGCCCAGAAAGCATAGACAGCCCCGTGACAGCCGCACAGACGAGGCTAACGAGACCGGCTTCCAACCGAGATGCTTTAGACGAGCAGGGCCAGGTGTTCGCCGATACAACGAGAACATGTTGCTCACGGTAAACATGCTTCATGCAGACGCAGCCTTCCACAGCTTCTTCAATTAAGTTGGATATGTGAGAGTAGGAGAGTACCGCAGAAGGGGAGCACTAAGGGCTGTGATGATTAAATATGCACATGCTTTGTATCAATCAGCACTTTGTTGAGCTGCACTGCGGCCCGGGAAATGGATGATCAAGCAACCTGGAAAGTATTCTGGTCATCACCAGACAGAAACAGCAACATGCTTCGGGCTCCTTGACATCAATTGGCAGACGTGGGATAGCATGGAGCCAATTATCAGTGCAAGACAAAGGCAATATGACATTGAAAGAAGTACTCAGTCACTGATCTTATATTTTACAAAGGGCAACACGAATATGACTAGTATTCCATGTTTACTTTTGCATAAGCGAAACATTGACCAGAAGCACAAGAGCAGATACAAATCCAAGACATTAGACTAACATGGCTTGATATTGTTGTGGGGCAGCAATGTGGCTGAATTGGAAGTGTGGCGCGAAGAAGGGGCTATAAGAGCTTTCCTTCTACCCCCCCCCCCCCTAGCTTTAATTTTTTCTTTTGGCACCACCACCTTCTTTTAAAGTCTGAATTAAATTCGATAAAATTGTGACATAGTCACCTTTTCCCCTGGTTTGCTTCCTTTTGCCGTTGAGGGGCTTTTCCCTCTTCCTCGCTGGCGCTCTCGTAGGCTTTTGAAGTTTACGGGTGGCTAGCAGAGCGGGGTTTTCCCGTTTTTAATATAGTGCAGGAAGTGGACCAATCTTCCTCGTATACATCTCTGTTTCAGGACATAGCAAGACTTGAAGGAACATGGAAATGAGAACACTAATGGGAACCGAGAGTGGCACAGCAATTGTCTTCACAGCTGCAATTCTGTACGACGGGGGACTTTGACCTATGTTGGCCTGCCGGGTTTGCTTTTGCTGAAACCGCTAACTGGGTTTTGTGAAAGAGGTCATATTTATTGTTACCTCAAAAACTGTGCGACCTAGAAAGCGCAGACTCCAAAAAGCACTTTTGCCTCCCACTTCCACAAATCAATTCGCCATGCTTGTCACCAATCACCACATCCCTACTGTGTCATCGGCTTGCAACATCTGGTGGCCAGGGCCAGAGCTGCTCTACTCTCTCGCCCTGGAACCGTTGACACCGTCGCGCACAGCAGCCAGGATCAGGTCCTTGGCCTTCTCAACCCCCTCCTTGGTGCCAATGACCTCGATGGCTTCGCCCTGGTCACGCGGCACGTTGATCTTGCAACCGCTCTGCTTGCGGATCGAGTTCACCTTGCTGCCACCCTGCCCAATGACGTGACGGTACGTCTTGGGGTCAGGCAGGACCAGGTAACCAGTGACGTTGTTCTGGGTCTGCTCCATGGCTGTAGTGATGGCCTTCTTCGCCTTCTCGATGTTCTCGGCGGATCCCTTGAGAACCCAGGGGATGTCGCCTTCCTCGCTTGAGGTGCTCTCGACAACGTTCCAGGAGTGGACATCATCAGCGGACGCAGCGTCGTCGGTGATGAGCGGCAGGGCGCCTCCATTGGCACGAGGTGCGGCAGTAAGCTTGGGCGGGGGTGTCTGACCGGCATGATCAACTGTGACATGGAAGTCGTTCCTCAGCTTGCGGAAGAATTGTCCACCATTCGAGATGGTCTGGTGGACGCTTCGGGGAACCTGAATGGTTTCCGCCGGCTTGTCCTTAGTCGAACTGACGATGTGCTCCTTGGCCTTCTCGACATCGGCCTCCTGACCGGTGATCTTGACGGCCGTTTCACCGCTTCCCTGCCTGGGAATGTCGATCGAGACCTTGAACTGCGACTCTATCTGCTTCTTCGCATCGCCACCACGGCCGATCAGCGACCTGTGCTTCTCCGTCGGTACGTCGACCGTGGCCGTGACTTGGCTCTCACGGTGCGCAACAAAGGCCTCGACCTGCTTGATAAGCTTGTCGACCACATCAGTGCGACCCTCGAGCTTGATGGTGTTGCCGTCGGCTTCCTGCTTCGGGAACTGAATGATTCTAGCACGCTCACGAGGCTCGTCAGAACCGCCGGCTTCGAGAATCATACTCCGCAAGTTTGCGCCTGCAAGTGGTCAGTCTTCAAATTCCAAGATTTCACGTCGATGTGAGTATGAACTGACCTTGAGCACCAATGAGGGCCCTGTGGTACTTCCTCTCCACGTCGATGGTCTTGACGACAGTGTCGTCGAAGACAGCCTTCTTCTCCTCAATGATTTTCTTGGCCTTCTGGACATTATCCTTCTTGCCCTTAATTTGGATCTCGACGACAGAATCGGTAGAGTCTCTGTCGTTTGGTACGTCAATCCTCGTCTCGGTCTGCTGGCGAATTGCCTCCATAGCGGTGCCGGCTTGCCCAATCAAAGACGGCAGCTGCTTCCGTTGAACGGTCACTGTTGCTGTGAAAGAGTTCGTCTTCAACCAGGTGACCAACTCCTTCAGCTCATCGTAGGCCTCTGAAACGCCCTTGCTTGGGCCCCGGATGATGACTTCGTCTGCGGCTTGTTGGCGGCGGTTCTTTCCGGCTTCATCACCTGCATCGACATTGGCCTCGTCATCCTTGCTGCTCTTATCGCCCCGAGGGAAGAATATGAGGACCTTGTATCGGTTCTGCAGTTTGTTGATCTCGCTGCCCTGAGCACCAATCAATTCACGGTGGAACTTGGGATCAACTTGAAGTCTCATCGTAGTCTCATCTGCCCAGCTCTTGCCGAGAGACTCAATGTGTGACCGTGCGGCCGCGGCCTTGGCCTTGGGTCCCTTGAGCTGAACCTGGCCGTTCTCAACCTGGATGTCGACGTCGAATTTGTCCCGAAGCTCCTTGATGTTGCTACCACCCTTGCCAATGAGATGATTGGCGAACTTCTGAGGGAAGTCAAACTCCAAGGTAAAATCGCGTTCCTTCTCGTCGGCCTTCTCCTGATCAACGAAAGCTTGTACCTTGGCAGCAAGAGTCTGAACAGCCGTAGCCGGACCGCGCAGTGTGACGTTCAGACCCAGCTGACTAACTCGGATCCTTGGCTGGTTGGTGGGCCGCTTGTCCTGCTCCTTCGCAATGAATTTCTTCAGCTTGTCGTGGAACTTCAGGGGCACTTCGACAGTCTCGGCCACAATGCCCTCTTGCTGGCTCAAAAGGCTCTGAATGTGCTTCCGGGCATCATTCAGGCCCTGCTGGAACTTCCGGACGTCTTCTTGAGATGGTGCTGCGCGGGGGATCTCGTAGGAGCTGTTGGCTGGGCCCGGGGCCTCATAGACGAGAAGGATAGGGCTACCAGGGTCAGATGGATCGGGGATGACCACCTGGACACCGTAGTTCTCCCGGACATGGGGTCTGATTTCGTTCTGCATGTAAGGGTAGTAGAATGGATCAACATCCCTCTGGCCAAGAGCGCTGAACCTCGAGGGCGGGTGGCTCTCAAACAAGCTCCGAATGTCAGATGAAGCCGCAGCCAGCTTTTGACCCTGGGGAATGTAGAGCTCCCAGGGGAGTGCGCCATCCCCAGAGAATGGAGTATTGATATGCGCATGGTACTGCTTCTCCAGACGATCAATCTCCCTACGTTGCCGAAGGTAGCGCGTGACATTCTTTGAGTGCACTGCTCCTTGACCGGGCGCCTGCTTGTTGGTCCACTTCAGGTGGTCGACGTTGTTCATCTGCATGCTCATTGCCAATTGCTCCGCCTTCTCCAGACCCTCAGCGATTTGGTCTGCTGGTCCAACAATGGTGATGGCGTCATCGTCTTCGTCGGTCGGCAGGATGATGGCACACCCAGTCTGGGTAAAGAACTCCTCGGGTGACAATGCCGACTCGCCAATGATGAACTGATGACGACCGCGCTGAATCTCGAGCTGCTGCAGAAGCAGCTGCTCACGGAGTTCGGCGGCGCGGCGCTCGATCTCTGCCTTGAGAGCAAGCACAGCAGCTCGCTCACCTTCCAGCTGAATGTGGTGGTCAACAGCAGGCTGGAAGACTGGGCGCTGGCCAGGCCCAGGTGCGGTGGTAGTGGCCTGGGATGACCACATGCGGTGAGGCGGGATACGGATCTGCGCACCACTGCCAACATTGGGCTTGCTGAGCAGGTCTTCCCTGGAACTTGCGATGAAGGGGTAGAACTCGGCGGGGATTCCCTTGACCTTGGTGTTGACCTTGGCGGCCCGCTCGCCGACGATCCTCTCGATCTCTTGCTTCGCTTGGGCAGCAGAGATAGTGTTTCCCTCAATCTTCACATTGATGTAGACGTCGTCGTCAAGCTCGTCGATAGGTGCACCTGTCTTGTCGTCTTTGGGGACCTCAATGCGGGCTCCGGTCTTCTCTTGCAGGGACTTGATGGTAGAGCCTTGCTTTCCGATGACATGGGCACGCGCAGACTGGGGGATAGGAACCGAGATGGATTGCTAGGATTGGTTAGTATTGGCCAGTGCTGATGCATATGCCCGTGTAAAGCAACAAGACCTACGGGGGTGCCAATCTGCTTGACGAGTTCCTTGAGGGCGCGCTGAGCAGCGTCCTGGGGGCCAGTGGCCTCGAAAGCAGTCCCGCTTGAGTTTGTGTTTCCGATGGAGATGTTGGCGCGAGAGGTGCGGTTGAGGTCCTTGATGATGTCAGGAAGGGGGCGCCTCAGCTGGTCGCGGCCCTTCATGTGCTCAGGTCGCAAGCGGATTGTCTCGATGTTCTTTCGGCCAGGGATGGAGACCAGGGGCACGGCGGACTTTGCGGTAGGGGTGGCAGCGCCCGAGGAGGGAGTCGCAGCTCGGGGAGTGCCGTTCGCGGCGGGGCTGTGGCCATTGGTCTTGTCGGAGAGGACGTTCCACTTGGGAGCAGTCTTCGCAGCAGGCTGGGGCTTGGGGCCACCAAGGTCAGGGAACAGCTCGCGAGACTGGGTGTCGAGGGCGCTGGCAGCAGGGGCTGTCTCCTTCTGCTTTCCAGCTGCCTTTGCGGACAGGGCAGGAGGCTCAGCAGCATCGGCCGGGGCATCATGGGGCTTCAGGTCATCATCGGGGACATCTTCAACAGTGACATGGTGACCCTCGGCGGCATGTTCCTGGGCCAGCTTCTGGGCGGCGGAAAGTTCCTGGGCAGGAGAGGCCATTGTGTGCGCAGGCGGCTGGTGAGAAGGGAGACAATACAGGAGACCAAGAGACAGTAACCAGTAGAGGGACTTGACAGGAAGGGCTGTCCAAATCACAAGGTTATGGGGGAGGGAGGAGGGTGTTGATGGAAAGTTCGAGGATGGTGTGGAAGGGGGAGACGGGCACAGCTTGTAAGTGCGTCGTGGAACTTCGAAAGTTAATCAGTAAGAAGCCCACTTCTTTTCCCTTTCCCATTCCACTTGTGGCCTTAGCGTGGTCGGGAGCGCCCCACTAGAGGACCCCGAAAGCTCGAGTCACTGGTCTAGATATGTGAGTGGGCGGGACACCTTCCACACGTGTACGGAGTACATTGTACTCGTGCCAGGTAGCATCCGTGCACGTGCCGGCAGCTGTTACCATCCAGGCCCAATTGGGGACCGATCAATCCACTAATTGTGCAGACACTCCCCTGGGCCTGTGAGTCCGGTCGCAAGCAAACAAAAAACTACAGAAAGATACTCAGGTAGACAATCTAAAATCTGGGCTGCCTTTCAACTCATTGAAGGGGTCTGTAATTTTACACAACCTGCTGGTTATTGTGTGCATGTTCTCAGAGACACTGGTAAACACAGCCGGTAGTACTTGGTTTTATTTAGGCAGTGTTGCCATGTTGAATATTCACTTGATGGATGGCCAACATACAGAAGTTGTTGAACATGTCATGAGGCTAATCTGCTCGCCAACTAAGCCTTCGGGACTGCTTACTTAGTACCTAGCAGTCTCATGATTTAAACGCAGATGAGGCTGGTGGTTGTTTGTTAGCTCAGTCGTGGACCCACTGCAAACATTACTGACACTTCTCTCTACATATTTGCTGTCTGTTGCTAGATTCTGGTTTGCACGTCACAATGATTTACAAACCGTGTATTGAGACGAGGGTTTCAGAGATGTAGTACGCATCGATAGAATCTGTTTGACTTTACACTCCAATAAATGATGCATGTGCTGCAAACGTCACTCGAAAACGGATTGTCATTGCCTCTTTTGAAAGGAAAAAAGGCTTGCCTGTCGTTCATTCGTGGGAGGAAAGGAGAAAACGAGGCTGTGACTTACTGAAGTACTATACTTGCATTTCACAAATCTGGCAGAGAGACAAAACAGCATTAAAAGGACTACTGACGTAGGTACAAATAATATATACACCTATATGGAGACATCAAAAAGTAGCTGATACTAACACTTGAAGCCGGAGATGCCAGGGGGTTGAAGCGACCACCTATTTGTATAGACAAGAGAGTTTCCTCGGAAGAGGCTTCCTCCAAGGAGAAACGAGACCCCGTAGACGATGAATTATCAATAAAGCAGTCATATTGTGAGCTGATTGGAAGTGTGGTCTTTTTTTGTGAAAGAAAAGAAGATCAGATGCTCAAGTGGTCCGACGCCAGCAAGCTCGAGGATCACATATACATAGGTACTTATATACGCCCAATGAACGTCTGAAGCGCCTGAGTACGGAGGTCTCAACTTCGACATGCATACGCAGCACCAGAAAGATATGTCCAACTTACACCAGGCAGGCCCCAAGTCAACGATCCCCGCTCAACTGCTGCGGCCAATTAGCAGGGCAGCTCTCGGTGCATGGAATCCCACTCGACTGCTGGTTCTGAATGTTGGAGCACAACCACTTGGCCTTGCCGCCCTTCATCGGGGTGATGTTGACATTCTCCATGCTGAGGTTCTTGCACGGCGCCGCGGCACTGCAGTGTATCCCTGCAGCCACATTGTAGCGGCTGGTACCGGTGATGTTGACCCACCGGATGTCCTCGATGCTCAGCCGCGAGGTATCACACCCGGAGCTGCCGTAGATGCAAGGCGTGATGTATATGGGCTGGTTGACATTGTCGAAGCGCATGTTGGCGAAGGTCACGTTGCGCACCCTGCCCTGGCCCGAGTATGTCTTGATCCACGCCGCGTTGCTGCTGTGGTAGGCGGTGACGTTGTCGTAGTATACGTTCTCGACGATGTCGGCTTGCGACGGATTTGAGCCTATGGAGCCTATGCACATTGCACCGCTTTCGTGGCAGACTACGTTGCTGACGTGCACGTTGCTCGAGTTCCCTTTCATGCTAATGCAATCCTAATGGAATTGATGTCAGTATGGTGGGCAGCAGATAGGTGCTGATAAATTGGGATGTGAAGAGTAAAATGAAAGGAGAGCATTGCGAAGGTTGGAAACTTACATCACCGCAAGTGACCGTCCAGTTGGATATGACAATATCCTTGGAGTTCCAGGTATCCACACCATCCGTGTTGACAGTCGACCACTGCGAGTTCGAAGTCGAATTCATATCAAGGTTGGTCATGGTTATGTTCTCTGAATAAGCGACAAAAGTATGCCTACTATAAGATTAGCTATCCAAATTTGGCATGTTATCATCCATCAGGTGACCGGAACTGACCAGAACTGGCTCTGACGCCAGGTAATACCGTCCACGAGCACGTTTTTTGCGTGCCAAAGCGTCAAGCTGATCGGCCTGCCGTTTTGATTGCCCTGGTTTCTGTTCTGGTCATACCATAGCTGACCATTCCCATCAAACAACGCCTTGCCGAAGCCTCTCAGGCTGATGTTGGTGCCGCCCAGCTGCCACGCGGTCGACCTACCGGCATATGTCACGCTGATACTGTTGCGCAGCCAGTACTGGATGTCGGAGCTCCACTTGAGCGTTCCGTGGATCTCGATGTCGCAGTTGCTCAGGTCCGTCGTCCGCATCACCTGGCCGATGTTGAAGAGACCCTCGGTCAGCACCACTTTGCCGTCGTGGCCGCATTGCTTGAACGCCTCGAGGATTTGGGGCGTGTCATCGCCCGTCGTCAGCGGCGTCACAGTGCAGGTTGAGCCCGTTTTGTTTAGGGCTGCGAGCACTGGAGCACTGAGGATCGCGAGGAGGCTGAGGTTTGGAAAATGCATCTTGACTGGGCGCTTGTTTCTGATCTGAGTTCACAATTCTTACGATAGAAAATGGCCGAACATATTCGAGAGGGTGTTTCTGATCTTTTGTTATATTTAAATTCTCATATATACGCACAAGCTCAGTTGAATTCTACGCCATGCATCCATATTGGCCGCGGACTGATGTCCCTAATCACATGCAGCAACTCTGAAGATGGGGTGCCGCAGCCGGAGCGAATCAATCATAATCAGGTGCCTTCAACGGGGCCTACATTCAGGCCCGAGGCATGCTTTTAATGTCTACATTTATAATGGGACCAAGTCGCAGTGGCATTTATCCGGGTAAAGTGACATCGAAATAGAGGGGTACGTGGTTCAACGCCGTGCGGGTATTTGGAAGTAATTTGTGGTTGAGCGCCTCCTCCGATGTTAGCTAGATCCGGGGCACTGGCACCGCCGTTGGATCGTGGCAATATAAGCCAGGAGCATTTGTACGGCAGTGAACTGTACCGCATCATCTTAGACTTTGGCCCGGAGAATGTCACGGCTCCCTTGGCACGCTCACACCTGCCCTGCCCTTGTTAATTACCGTGTTGTGGACTTGCCTAGAAGCGGATGGTCGTGAGCACTTGAGACAAAGGCTCTCTGGCTCGAATGAAAGTAACAGTGAAGAGACATCCAGACTTTCAAATTTCGTTTCAGCTGTTCCACAAACTATATAGGGTAACTGTTCCATCGCCAAGGAATATCACATTGTGAGGTCCATGACGAGGCTGCATTTAAATGCTGTGACTTCTTTCAAAACATAGAAATTTAGAAGTCATATGCTAAGGGAGTGAAGAAATAAACTTAAGAGAAGTTGAATTGTTGTCTGGCGGTCCAAAGCGATGCATTGTGTGGAATATAATGTAATTAAAGACTGCATATGTGGCCGTGGCTTCAATGTTGCGACCTTGATGGACTACTGAAGAAGTGGTATCTAAGGAATTAGTCGTAACAGCAAAAACATGATGCGGAAACCGAGGACTAATTCGAAATGGCGTGAACATGGAAATTGGTGAATTCATGTAGCCATCTTTGATGGGCTAACTACTCGAGTACAAAGTAACAGACCCCACTCATCTCAGGAACGGGTCAAACGAGGTTGACTCAATCACTAAACCGGCAAGATGAGGCAAAATAACTTACCCGTGGAGACCTGCACACCTTCTCCACGAATAGTAGTTTACGTTCATGCTGGAAACTCCTAGCAGTGTCCTCGAACATTGACATGGTTAACTCATTCCAAAACCACTCGATTACATAGTCTTCCTGTCCTGAATCCCGCCCTTACACAGCAATTTACCTCGAGACTAACCTGTAAATGAGAGGCGCCTGGCTGATTGTCGATTATTGTGACGAATCAGTGACCAGGGTGGATATGAGCCCTCATCAATGCTTCAAACACCACAGTACTTTGTATGGAGTCGAGTGTTCTATGATTGCAACAATGAGAAAGTCGTGGTCGCAAATATTACCCAGGTCGAACGTTTTTTGGAGCAGTCGAGACGTTTTTCGCATTCTGAAGACTTTCCAAAAACTCATCGACTAGTCCACTTGGTTTGACCCTCGACATGGAGAAAAAAGCAGGTTGAAAGTGTGTATGGCACTACCGGTGAGCTATGAACAACCTCGGATGTTAAGAGTGAGAGGCCTCAGACATGAAACACTCAAAGCCACCACGGGTCTTGACGCCAACTGCCACGAGATCCAGTCGTGTTCAGTCATTCTGCCTCGGCTTTCTGCTTTGCCCTCAAAGCGTACATACACGGGAGAAAAGAATTCCCACCACACGATCTCACAATGCATTGCCTTGGAAGTCTGGGATATTTCCCGAGGCCAAACGGCGGCATGACCGGGACAAGAGACTTCAGGGATAATGTGACGCGTCGAAACACCCCGCATGTTCAAGCAGTTCGTCACGACTCATTATGGCAACGAGCGCGCGCTCTAGAACCAAAAGTGTATATATAAGAAGTGGTTTGGATGCTCTGTGCGATCCGGATAGGTTCTTGTTCAAGCTGCCCTTCTAGCATTCTTATCACAAACTTTCTATTTACAGAATAGCCTGCTTTCTGGAGAAACTCTGTCAAGAGAAAGTAAACGTATCGTTTCACTCATCAAGTTAGCGAAAATGCCCGTCGCTTTCGTCGCAGCCTACGAGAAGGGGTCCAACGTGGACAAGGAATACTATATCAGCAAACACATCCCGCTCGTCACCTCAACCTGTAAGTAGTTTGGCACCAATCCACTTCTAGCCCGTCATGGACATTAAGTGGAATTAAACTTGCTGAATCCTGTTTGGCTGGGTGAAGGGAACGATCCGGCCATGAAGCGCTGGACAGCAGCCACGTCCATGCATGAGAACGACCCGTATGAGGCTGTTTTTCAAGCGGTGTTTGAGAGCAAGGAGGCTCTGGAGAAGTCGCTGAAGGACTTGGGAGAGGAGAAGAATGCCACCTTTTACGCCGACGCCAAGAAGTTCTCAACCAAGGAGCCCAAGGTCTACCATATGGAGATCCAGGCGACTTCCAGCTCCTAGATGTGGGTGGGCCAGAGGCACATCTTGGATGCTAGCGGGCGGGTTTTAGATTTGGAGGGCGCGGGTGTGATCATCCCACTGTCTTTCGTGGTACATCGTGTGTTGCCAGTCCATTTGACTTCTGTGTTTGACCGGCCGTTGGTATCAGAATGCAAACAAAGTGAATCCTCAAACTTGAACCAAACACTGGGATTCGGACCAACCTTGTTGGCAGTGCTGCCCACAAATGTGATGTTGCGTGTGTGAAGCATACGTAAGGGTTAGGTGCCAACACTGAAGGTGGGGGGGGGGTGGGGGAGCTGTACGTTCTATCTTATCGCTGCTGGACCGGGGCAGTGCAACGTCATCCCCGCCCTCATGACAGGCACTCATGCAGTCTCACTGCCGACCTGAAGCTAGCATTGTTAGCCATAGATGACCTGTTGTTTGCCTTATGCACCTGATTGCTGCTCCAGCTGTCTACATTACCGCCCTTTGGTGAACCCCACTGCAGCTGTTGTACGGCGCGATCCGCCCGGTGGATGTTGCTGAGTTTCACCAGCCGAAGAGTCTCCGCACCGCCTTCATTTTCGGATGAAAGCTGAGTGTGTCTGGGTCTGTGTCTGCACGACGACGAGGTGTCGTCTTTATATCACCCGGAGATCCTGCATTCAGTAGCAGAGGAAGCTGTGTTTCGCTGCGAGGTGTCTGATCGCAGTTAGCAGCCGGCACCATGTTCTCTCAAGTAAGCCATTTCCCTCAGTCAGGGGAGCGGCGATAAGTCGAACACGATGCCTCACAACGTCCCTCACGTTGACCCTTGGCAGCCAAGACGCTCGCTGACATCCTTCACAGAAGAAGCCCTTTTCGGCTGTCACTGTGACAGTGGAACAGCTGACGAGTGAGGCCTACGAGGAGGATGATCTGAGCGGAATTCCCGACCTCGTGGAGGTCGTCAAGCTGCAGGCCACCGGACCAACTGAGGCCGCGCGCGCCATCCGGAAGAAGCTCAAGTACGGCAGCGTCCATCGCCAGCTGAGAGCTCTGACTCTCCTCGATGGCCTGATCCAGAACGCTGGGCCGCGGTTCCAACGCGCATTTGCCGACGAGCCGCTGCTTGAACGACTGCGTGTCTGCGGCACTTCTGATCTGTCGGACCCGGATGTGAAGAAGAAGTGCTCTGAGCTGTTCCGGAGCTGGGCCACCGAGTACAAGAACACCCCTGGTCTGGAGCGTATCGCCAAGCTGTACAAGGAACTCCCGAAGCGCAAACAGGTCGTCACCCAAGAACGGTCCCGTGTTATCCGCGAGACAGAGAACCCATTCGGCGGCGAGGATGAGGACGAGCAGCCGGCGTCGCCAGAACCAGCACAGCCCTCATCCTCTCGGTCGCCACCCCCCAACTTCAGCGCGCCCGTTACAGGGCAGGTCAACTCGTTCAGCTACGTGTCTTCCTCGAAAGACAAGAAGAAGAAGGACAAGGATAAAAAGAAGTCTAAACACCGCAAATTCAACCTCGAAGCGGAGAAGGACTCGATGAAAACCGCCATCGCAGAGGCATCCATCGCGGCAACGAATCTGATGAACTCACTGCAAAGCATCAACCGAGAGAAAGAGCGGATATCGGAGAACCCAGGGGCTGTGCAGCATTTCGAGGCGTGTAAGCAGCTGCGGCGCAAGATCCTGCGATATGTAAGTCCTATGAAAACGAACACAGTTACCGGAGCATGAACCGGTCTTCTGACAGAGCAAAAAAATCATCAGATACACCACGTTGAATCCGAGCAATGGCTTGGCTCCCTCTTACACGCCAACGACGAGCTTGTCCAGGCCCTCATGACCTTCGAGCAGCTCGACCGCTCCATCGACGCCGACAGCGACTCGGACGACGAGCTGGCCGAGCAGGCCCACGCGTACCGCATGATGACCGAGAAAGGCAAGTCGCCCACCTCCCCCGGCAGCCCGACCTCAGCAATGGCCGGCCTCCACATCGACACGCCCCCAGCCCAGCCCGCCCGCCCCGCGGCACCTCCGAGGCCTTCGGCCGTGTCGAAGCCTTCTTCGCAATTGTCTGTTCCTGGACGGCCCCCCACAGACTATGCCGACGCGTCTGATGAAGAGGACGAGGACGAGAACGACCCTTTCGCAGACCGCAATGCCGTCGTGACTCCTAAGGTGGAGCGCAATGAGCCAGCCTGGTGATCGGAGGAGTAGCGTCATTCAAAGTGAAATTCTGATTCGAAGCTGTTGGAAGTTGTCAGGGAGGAAGCATCTCCCATCTCCCCCGTAATCTATTCCCCGGAAACCTGGCTTTTATACCATGTCTACTGAACGCAAAACACCCCCTCCCCGCCTTAGGCCGATTTCTCGCGCCTGTTGATACTCAGCATCTATGCCCCGCAAGATAGATACCTTTCATAGCCAATATGAACCCCTTTCCACGGCTCCTGATAAGCCCCGGGACAAATCCCAGAGCATGTTCTGTGCCTGCGCAGGCACGCTTCACGCTTTCCCTCGTTCCGGTCCGAGTCCAAAGCGTCTGGTAGGCCCGCGACCAGAGCTCGTCGCCCATTACCGCGATCCGCGCAGACTGGCCCACTATTTTCCCTTGGGCTAGTCACCACCTGTGTCCATGCACATACGCTTCCTCTAAGTATTGCAGAGTAAGAGAGGAATGGCTGTTAAGGGCTCATTCGCGGGCAGTCTTAGATCTGCATGTGGAGCTCTGAGGGACGCACCGACTTATGACTGTACGGACATACATCAGCCAAGTCACTTTGTACCTGGTCCTTGACCATATCACAAGTAAGAAGGCATGGAGTGAGGTTGGTAACAAGATCAAGTCTTAGACTACGGAACTCCTGTGTATCATATCATACAAGACGCAAGTGGTCTTCTACCACCACACCGGTCAATGCATCCATGTTCCCAATCACCGTACCAGTAACACCGCAGGAAGGGCGAATGCCGAATAAGAAAATCGTGATTACTTGATGTAAACTTTTATGAACGTTGCTCTAATCAACCTGGGGAGGTCGAGTTCCTTCCATTGGGTATATTTAGAGCTCGTCGTGTCCCGCGGGCTCGTCATCATCGCCACCAGGGGCACCACCAGACTCGTAGAGCTTGCTAGTGATGGGGTAGGCGACGTTGGACAGCTTCTCCTTCTGTTCCTCGAAGTCCTCAGCGGCCGCGGTGGCAGCGTTCTCCTCGAGCCAGTCAGTGGCCTCCTTGACAGCCTCAAGAAGCTATGTGAAATATTAGCAATCTGCCAGAAGCCGCCTTGTGTTGTTGGGGGGAAAGGGGAACTCACAGTTTCCTTGTCCTCATCATCGATCTTGCCACCAAGACCTTCCTCATCGTTGACCTGGTTCTTCAGGTTGAAAGCGTAGTTCTCAAGACCGTTACGAGCCTCAATGCGCTCACGGGTGGCCTTGTCCTCCTCGGCGTACTTCTCAGCCTCGGCGACCATACGCTCGATTTCTTCCTGGGTCAGACGGCCCTTATCGTTGTTGATGGTGATGGACTCGCCCTTGCCAGTTCCCTTGTCGACGGCCGAAACCTTCAGGATTCCGTTCGCGTCGAGCTCGAAAGAGACCTCGATCTGGGGTTGACCACGGGGTGCCGGGGGGATTCCAGTCAACTCGAACTTGCCGAGGAGGTTGTTGTCCTTCGTCATAGATCGCTCGCCCTCGAACACTTGAATCAGGACGACGGGCTGGTTGTCGGCAGCCGTGGAGAAGATCTGGCTCTTGCGAGTAGGGATAGGAGTGTTGCGGGGAATCAGCTTGGTCATGACACCTCCAGTAGTCTCGATACCAAGGGTGAGCGGGTTGACATCCATGAGGACGATCTCGGCAGTTCCCTCCTCACCGGAGAGAACACCAGCCTGAACGGCGGCACCGAAAGCGACGGCCTCATCGGGGTTGATACCCTTGCTGGCCTTCTTGCCGTTGAAGTACTCCTCAATGAGGGATACAACCTTGGGAATACGAGTAGAGCCACCAACAAGAACAATGTCATCGACCTCGTCCTTCTTGACCTTGGCGTCCTTGAGAACCTGCTCGACAGGCTTGATCGTCTTCTTGAAGAGGTCCATGTTGAGCTCCTCAAACTTAGCCCGAGTCAGAGTCTCGGAGAAGTCCTTGCCGTCGAAGAAGGCCTCGATCTCGATACGAGTAGACATTTGGGAGGAGAGGGAACGCTTGGCCTTCTCGGCTTCGCGCTTGAGCTTGCCCATGGCCTTCTGGTCCTTGGTGATGTCGACACTGTTCTTCTTGTTGTAGGTCTTCGCGAAGTGGTTGATAACACGCTGGTCGAAGTCCTCACCACCAAGGTGAGTGTCACCGGCAGTAGCTAAAACCTCGAAGACACCCTGGTCGATAGAGAGGAGGGACACATCGAAGGTACCACCACCAAGATCGTAGACAATGATTTGACGCTCACCGTCGGTCTTGTCCAGACCGTATGCGATGGCAGCGGCCGTGGGCTCGTTCACGATACGGAGGACGTTGAGACCGGCGATGATACCGGCATCCTTGGTTGCCTGGCGCTGGTTGTCGTTGAAGTAGGCGGGGACAGTAACAACGGCGTGGGTAACCTTCTCTCCAAGGTAGTTTTCGGCCACCTCCTTCATCTTGCCCAGAATCATGGCTGAGATCTCCTCGGGGGAGAACTTCTTGTCCTCGCCGTTGACGGCGACTGTGACGAATGGCTTGCCATCCTTGCTAGTGACCTTGAAGGGGAAGTGCTTGATATCGCGCTGGACAGCGTCATCAGAGAACTTTTGGCCGATCAGACGCCTGTGTAGAAAAATTGTTAGCGGACCGTTCTGAGCCATGCCGCATGCCGCAAAGAGGCCACGTACTTGACATCGTAGATGGTATTGCTTGGGTTCGCCGCAGCCTGGTTCTTTGCGGCGTCACCGACCAGACGCTCTTCCTCGGTAAAGGCGACGTATGATGGGGTAATACGGTTTCCTGGCAGAAGCATCTGGATCAGTACATTGTGCCCCAATCTGGTTGTCCCAAAGGTAGGGCAAAGCCACAAAACGCACCTTGGTCGTTGACGAGAATATCGACCTTGCCATTCTTCATCACACCAACACAGCTGTAAGTGGTTCCAAGATCCTGTGGCAGAGGAGATTAGTGTTGCTCTTGTGTGCTCGTCAAAGCGTCGCGTCTCCAGACATGTGGCAAAGCTGAAAGCGTCGAGGACTCGAGGTAGAACTCACAATTCCAATCACGGTTCCATAGCTCTCGGTGTCGTCAGCCTTGGCTTGACCAACCCAAGCCAGAGGTGAGAAAAGGAGGAACATCCAGAACACCATACCCAGGCCAACGGCCCAGGTGCTTCTCGACCGCGGCTCCATTGCGGGTCGAGTTGTGCGAGGAAAGTATAGTTTTGGGACAGGTCGCAGAATAAGGAAGAGGGTATCAAGGAGTAAGAAAGGGTATGGAGAAGGAAAGAGGCAGTCACTTGCTCAAGCCTGCGTGGAAGGCGAGAAGTGTGAAGCGTGGTTGGGGTGTTGTTGGAAGAGAAGTAAATCGGTTCAGACCACGGGTGGAAAGGAAGGGTGGAAAGGAAGGACGACATAGAAATATCGAAGCTGTAAGTGTCGATGTGTCCAGTTCTCTTTGGGAAGCCAGATTTCGCACCAAAATTAACTAGCGCCCACAGGGATTCAGTCACCTTGGGGGCAGGGGTCTGCGATCGATAGACCCTGGTCCGAGGTAGCGCCCCACTGGCCCACCCACCACATTAACAGTTTATGGTGTCTAACCAGCGTATCGTAGATAGCATGAACGGCTCTTTCTCCAGACAGTACAACCTGTTTAATGCTTGATTATACGTGGAGGGGCCTTCAGGCCAGTTGGCATCATCAAGCCTCCCGAATTCTGATGGTTTCTATTGATGGATCTTCTGAATCCACTGGCCACATGTGCGGCCGTGACTCTTCATTGCCCCTGTAGGCATGTGAACATAGCACATTTACAAGCCACAGTGGACAAATATGAATGGCATAAGGCCAGCAAGTTCGCTACCACAGCTTCCCTGTCACAGCTTCACAGCTTCACCCACCTTCCGCCACGGCTCTGATGACAGCAAAGCACAGCAAAGCACAGCTCAGCTCTGCCTGCCAGCGTGTCCTCCTGCATGATAAATTTACCGGGCTTGGGACTTTCATGCAATAAGCTTCATGAGACAAGCTCCACCTTCCCGAGGTCTGCCCTTCGAGAAGCATCTCTGAAATTCCTCTGGTGGGTCACCTTTCCCCATGATCTACTGTCTATGATCCACGAGGGATACTTCCTGGTATGAGCCTGCACAAACAGAACACTTCGGGACGTACTTTCTTCCCCTTGATAGCATGCGTAATCACCGGTTCTTGGAAACCAACGGCAGCTTTAGTATCCTCGTTTCAAAATATTTGGTAGAATTCCATATACTCACCGTTGTCGTACGAACCCACTTGGAACTGATCCGAATCGCATGGGTCAGCTCGGCCCCGATGGCACAGACCACCCTCTCCCGCCAGACGGGTCAAGGGACACGGGTGCTCCGTAAAGAGGCGTACAGAGGTCGGATGACAGGCCCGTGGCGTCTCAGGCCTCCGTCCTTCGTCCTTTAGGCGTGGGCGCAGAAAAGGAACGACGCCCGAGGTGACTTCATAAGACAGGGGCCTCTGTATTACATGTATCTTTCAAAAGTACACAATCTTATATCAGGTCCAGACAAGCGGAATGGAGCAACCAAGCATATCGGATTCTTTCGCTCTATTCTTGCTCACTCTCAATGGTTTGAGTGTCTACTATAGATATGCAGTATGAAACTCGCTTGCAGTATGTCTCAGTTGGATCATGTGCCATCGTACCCATACCAGGGTATAAAGATCAAAGGGTCTCTTCCACCAGACCAGCCGCCACCGTTTTTCCCTCGTGCATAATCACCATCCTATCGCCCACCTCCAGTGGAACCTTCTTCTCGGTTGTCTTCATCCTGATCCGTGCCACCTCTCCAGGCCTTATGATCTGCGGTTTCTTTTTTATGATGGCACCAGTATGGATGTCAAGTCTGCCCCGCAGTTCATTGATCGTTCCTGGTGCGTTCATGCTTCCCCTGTGGATGTCAACTGGCATGGGGAAGAAGATGTCGAACGCCAACGCCTTCATGATGAAATCATTGACGCACCGGACCGGATCCCGAGGAGAGCAGATGACGTTTCCGATGAAGATGTTTTCCTCGTCGACATGTGACAGGTAGATGACGACGTACTGCCCAGCGACAGCCCAGTCGACGTGTTCGCCATTCCGCTCAAGTGCTTTTACGTAGGCCTTCTGATCACCGGGTTGCACCAGAAGGGCATCTCCCACCTGAAGTGACCCAGCATCTAGCCGGCCAGCCGCGGCGACTCGACTGAGAGGGGTATCCCAACGATCCAAGATGGTCATCCGGAGAGGCTTATCAAGAAGCCGGGCCGCAGGTTCTGACGACTCCAGCTCTTCTATGAGCGTCGGGCCTGTGTACCACGACGCAGCCGGGTCTTTGGAGCTTTTGACAATATTGTCGCCGTTGAGACCAGAGACGGGAACAAAGCTGATGTGCTTATCCGGGAATTTCAGAGCTTTCAGGGATCCTGTGACATGGTTCTTGATCTCGTCGAATCGATCTTGATTCCATTGTGATGTGTCAAGTTTGTTGACAGCGACAATCAAACGAAACACTCCCATACTCCTCAGTAGCCGAACATGTTCTTCCATCAGCCCCTTGAGGCCCGCCTCGAATGCGCCTTTGGCTGCATCGACAACCAGGACACCAAAGTCTGCCTGGCTGGCTCCAGCAATCATGTGGCGAACATAATCTCTGTGGCCTGGCGAGTCGATCATCGTGAACAGCGTTGACTCGGTCTCAAAGTTTCTGGTGGCAATGTCCATGGTGACGCCCCTGGCTCTCTCGTCCGTCCCTGTATCGAGCACCCACGCAAGCGCAAATGAAGACTTGCCTTCCTTCTCAGCCTCTTTACGGCACTTGTCAACCGCCCGCTGGTCGATCTCGCCCAGGTCTAGCAGCAGCCGGGCAGTCATTGTACTTTTCCCGGAATCGACATGGCCCACGATCACAAAGCTGGCGCTTCTCTTTTGTTTGCTCTTCTCAAATTCGCTCAGCACATTCAGATGCTTGCTTTTTGGCAGCGGCGTCTCAGCGATCTTCAGCTCTTTCAATTGTCTGGCCGCTTCTGCTGCGTCTGTCTTCACACTTGGCGCATTAGATGTGAGCCTCTTCCCTGCTGCAGAGGACGTCAGTAGGTATCCCTCACTTTTTCGCGAACCGCGAACCTTGCGACTGGGCCGCCTGCACAACATCGTCAGGAGAAGGCATGGTGAAGGCCTCCTTCAGTGCCTCGTCAGTGGTGAACGCCAGCCAAGGAGGCGCGTAAAGTTGTTGGAAAGGCTGTGGTGTCTCCGAAGCAGACTTGAAGAGAGCTTGTGCAAATGCTGACGGTGGGGCTTTTTCCACAGCTGGGGCGAAATCCTGTGTTGACCCGTCAAGGGTTGAAGCAAAGTCTGATGAAGTTGATTGGGGTACTGGCGATGGGAACAATGATGAGTCCTTGCAATGTGGTAATGGAGATGATGGCGATGGGATCGATGTCTTCCAAAGAATGTCCACTTCTGAATGTTTGTTTTGCAAAGGTTCTGCCTTCTGCTCCTCCCGCTTCTTTTTCCTAGCTGCGGCAAGAGCCTGGAGCTTGGACATCTTGGGTGCTCCTGACGAGCCGCCCAAAAGGCCACCACCACGTACGCGTGGCGGCTTGATGAAGACGGTCCTGCCTTCCTCCGGGACGTGCAACCAGGGCATGTCGGCAAAGAAGCTCGCACAGGAGGGTCTTGGCCTGGTGTTGGTCGCGCATGCTCTCCAGGAATCTGCTTCGGAGACACCTGCCGGTCAGGGGGAGTCAATGGGAAGGGGCATTCAGAATAGTTCTTACCGTCGGATACTTGTGGCGTGGCCTTGGAGGCCTTGGACTTCGCTGCTGGCTTCGGCGCAGGATCGACGAACTTGGTGACGAGATAGGCGACGGTCTTGTCGATGTCGTAGTAGTAATGCCACAATGACTCCTGAATCTGTTGTGTTGTGACCTTGCTGGCCTGGGGACCAAGCATGCTCTTCACTTCTGCGGTGGCGGCTGTCATCTGGGCCTTGTCCTCGGCGCTTAGCTCCTCCTCCTCCTCCTCTTCGTCCCCGTCGAATTCTTCCAGGTCATTCTGATAATCGTAGTTCTGGTAAAGGCGATGGCGAGACATTTTGAGCGCGACAGATCGCCGGGTGTTGCGCGACTCGATGGTAGGTGGGATACGTCGATTGATGGAGGGGCAAATTCGGGGGCAGACGCCTTCACTGACGTAGTGTTGAAAATGGGCGGGGCCCGTCAAGCAGGGTTGAAATTAGTCAGAATAAATTGAGTCAGCTTGGCCGAGTGTTGGTCTTCGAATGGTCTTGATGAGCGACGTAGTGCAGTCTGGGAGATGGCAGCTTGGTATGTCTATTTTGTGTAATTCGTGTTTGCCTGAATAACAGGGCGAAGGCATCTGGACATAGTGCTTGACGTTTTTAAAACAGAAATGGCTTCGATCTCAATGGGAAAGACAGACTTGGTGTCAAGCTCGACAGCTTGTCAACAGCGCCAGCGTGAATGGACTAGGTACGGCCTAACGCTAAGACTTTTGGTGTGAAAAAGAGTCTTCTGGCACACTGATTTACAGAAGTAGATTGCGATAACAGATAACAATGACTGGACTGTTTTTTTCTCTCACTCTCTCTCTCGCTCGGTCCGCTGGAAGTTCCGGCCTGGAGCTCTGAGCCTGGCAGCTGAGGGGTCCTGCGGGCGGGTCTGGTCTCCACCTGGGACGAGGCGACAGGGGGGAAATTTTGGCATGGCAGCAGCCGCAGCTCTGGCTCTGGGGGCGCGCCTAAACACGTCTACCGTCCACCGCATCGTCTACAGCTGGACCCCTTGACCCTTCTCCTGACTTAGCAACTCTCAACCTGGTCTGCACCCCACCTCGAACGAGCCCGACAAGACACCGTTCTGGAGTCTGGATCTTGAGAAACAGCTTCCAAAATGGCGATGAGTGAGTCACGAGTCCCTCTCGCGTTGTGTGTGCTCAACATCTGCTAACTGAATACTTTCCTCCAGATCTGGACTTGTCGAATGGTACGGACTACTTCAAGATAATACTGGCCACAACACATGCTGACAAGAAGCTTTAGCTGTGGTGACTAAGGACGAGCAAGGCAGGCCGTTTATCGTTGTCCGGGAGTGTGTTGCGCCCGCCTGAAGCTCTCTGGGAGCCCTTACTAATTCGCTGTGTACAGCCAAGGCAAGAAGAAGAGGCAGTTTGGCAACGAGGCCGTCAAATCGCACATCCTCGCCGCACGAACGGTCGCCAACATCGTCAAGAGCTCCCTTGGACCCCGTGGCCTCGACAAGATCCTGATTTCCCCCGATGGAGACATTACAGTCACAAACGACGGTGCTACCATCCTACAACAGATGGAAATCACGAACCACGTCGCGAAGCTGCTGGTTGAGCTTTCGAAATCACAAGATGACGAGATAGGAGACGGCACCACTGGCGTTGTCGTCTTGGCTGGTGCTCTGCTTGAGCAGGCTGCCGAGCTGATCGATAAGGGGATCCACCCCATCCGGATCGCGGACGGCTACGACCAGGCCTGTGACATCGCTGTGTCGGAGCTGGACAAGATCGCCGATACTATCGAGTTCAGCAAGGGCGAGACCGAGAACCTCTTCAAGGTGGCAAGGACAAGTCTGGGCAGCAAGATTGTCTCCAAGGCACACGACCAGTTCGCAAAGATTGCCGTTGACGCCATCATGTCCGTTGCCGACCTCGAGCGAAAAGACGTCGACTTCGAGCTGATCAAGGTGGACGGCAAGGTGGGCGGCTCGCTAGAGGACACGCTCCTGGTCAAGGGAGTAATCGTGGATAAGGACTTCTCCCACCCACAGATGCCTTCCGAGGTCCGGGACGCCAAGATTGCCATCCTGACGTGCGCCTTTGAGCCCCCAAAGCCCAAGACGAAGCACAAGCTGGACATCACAACGGTGGAGGAGTTCAAGAAGCTACAAAACTATGAGCGGGAGAAGTTCATTGAGATGATCCAACAGATTAAGGACACCGGCGCAAACCTGGCGATATGCCAGTGGGGTTTCGATGACGAGGCAAACCACCTGCTCCTGCAGAACGAACTCCCAGCTGTGCGTTGGGTTGGTGGCCCGGAGATCGAGCTTATTGCCATCGCGACAAATGGCCGAATAGTGCCCAGATTTGAGGACTTGAAGGCTGAGAAGCTGGGCAGTGCCGGTATCGTGCGGGAGATGTCTTTCGGTACCACGAGGGAGAAGATGCTCGTCATCGAGGAGTGTGCAAACACACGAGCCGTCACAGTGTTCGTGCGCGGCAGCAACAAGATGGTAAGAGTCTCATTGCATAGCGACCTATCCTTCAAACAGGAGTACTGACAGCCACCACTTCTAGATCATCGACGAAGCCAAGCGCTCCCTCCACGACGCGCTCTGCGTGGTCCGCAACCTCGTCCGCGACAACCGCGTCGTCTACGGCGGTGGCGCCGCAGAGATCGCCTGCTCGCTGGCTGTCGAGGACGCGGCTGTCAAGACGCCCGGCCTGGAGCAGTATGCCATGCGGGCCTTCTCCGAGGCCCTCGACTCGGTGCCCATGGCGCTGGCCGAGAACAGCGGCCTGAACCCGATCGCCACCCTGGCCGAGATCAAGTCGCAGCAGGTCAAGGCCGGTGGCGACCGCGGTAGGCTCGGCGTCGACTGCATGCAAAAGGGCAGCAACAACATGAAGGACGCCTTTGTCATCGACCCGCTCATCAGCAAGAGGCAGCAGCTCATGCTTGCCACCCAGCTGTGCAGGATGGTGCTTAAGGTGAACAACGTCATTATCAGCGGAAGCGGGGAGGACGACTTCTAGGTCGGATGAGATAGAAGAGCGGCTGGGAATGCGTATGTACGTGCGTGGCTGACAATTGTAAAAAAAAGCAGGCGCCTGCGTGGGTAAAATGAAGACACATCAATAGATGATTGGCGTGGATCTATAGATACCAAAACTGCAAAGCCAGAATATCAACACCCTCGTTGACCATCCCAGTCCACAAGAAGACATGTTTACTTTCGCACAGTGGAATGATGTGACCGTCTTCGAAGGGGTGGATAAAGCCATTCCATATCATACCAAGGTTTTGACGATCAAAGAGCAGCACACCATAAGTTCAAGGTGGAGAGCAAGCCATCAAATCATTTCTCACTTGCTGTGAATTTGACATAGTCTCATCCGTATTGGGAAATCCGACTTTTTCGCTTCTACAAACACATAAGAACCAGGAGGCGTGGAAGACGTTATATAATATACAAACACAAGAAAGATCCCATACGTCCGTCCGCCAGTTCACCTTGCCCAGCTCCTTGTCCTCTCAAGCGAATCCGAACCCCTGCGCATTCTCCAACGCCATGCTCAGCCTCTCCTTCAATACCTCCCGGTCCCGATACTCGGGCAGCAGGAGGGTCCCGTAGCACGTGTACGCCGTGGGCAAATGACCGTCATGCCCATCCTCCTCGCCGTTCTTCTGCACCACAAATTGGATGTTCTTCACCCCTCCAACCGGTACTCTATCACTGGCGGTGACGAACTCGAGCAGCTTGCGCTTCATTTGATCATCGTACTCTTTCACGATCTTCCAGAAATCCTTGATCGTCCTAGAGGTGGAGGAGTAGCCCACATACCGCGCCGCCCGGCGGAGTTCGCTGACTTCGATTTCTTGTTGGCCCTCGACGAGATTCTGCAATAGCTCTGGGCTTAGGAGGGTGAGGGACTTCGGGTGTAGGATGGACCGAAAACCCTTGGCAAATGCTTCATACTGCGGGCGGACCGAGACGTCCGTCATGTAGCGGATGTAATCGGAAACGTACGCATTACGGTTGTCATCAGTGACAAAGGGTGCATCCTCGGGGTTCTCGCAGGATAGTGTCCAGTCTGGCCGCTGATTGCCAGTGGTGCTGGAGGGTGGGAATTGAGGCCATTCTTGGTCGGAAGGGGTTTGCGATCCAGGCGTCAGAGAGTGCATCTCCCTCGATACATGCTCGTTGAGCATGCTGACAGAGAACTCGTATGTGACGGCGAATATGTCCTCGACCGCGCCGTTTGACTCGTCCCACTCCAAAAGCTCCGTCAGACTACTGGCTATCTGCGGCCATCCGTCATTGATGTGGTGAATGTCGGTGACAGGCTCGCCGAGAAGCTTACGGTAGAGGGCTTTTGGGAAGCTGACGGGCAGAGTCAGGCCGTTGTACACGGCTAGACCGACGAGGAGGCCCACGAGCTCGAATTTCCACTCAGGCTCTGTCGACCCTGGTTGGAACCATGCCATCCTATTCCGCTCATCAATAGTGAACGCGCCGTAGTCAGGGTTCAGGGCCTCGGCTATGGCAAGACGGAAGAACTCTTGCTGAACACCACCTGAGTCGAACCCCTCCTCGCCCGAGTCCTCGCCTAAATGCACTTTCAGTGGCCTGAGAAGCTCTCTCTCCTCGCGCCGCCAGAGCTGGTCAAAAGCATCTCGCAGTACTGTCTTCCGACCAATATCTAGGATCAGGTATCTCGACCTTGCGGTGCGAAGAAGATCTTGCAACACGGTTTTGTGGTGCCGATTCACGATCAGCGTTGCCTGCTCGAAGAGACGATCCAGTCGGTTCTGCAATGAGGCTGCCTCCTCATAGACGTGACTCATCCTTGAGAAATTGATAGCACGGAAGTAGGACACCAGGGTGTCCGGATTGAAAATGTAAGGATGATCCAGGAGATGACCCTTCTGTTTGGTGGATGTGAAAGACAGCCATGCGACAGGCATATCGACGTTGTCGAGTCGCTCCGCAAAATAATCGGCAAGAAGTTGCTTGTGGGTGATTCTAAGAACCTGGCTCTTCTTGTCTGCAATGCTTGTCAGCTCAATGTGTCCGGTTCTCAAGATGTGGTATCCACTCATGAACTCACTGATGGCATCTGTCAATGCAAGGGCACCACCAAATGGGCCATCTCCTGGAATTTCTGGGCTTCCGTCCCATTCATAGAACATGACCGCTCGAGCCCAATCAAGGAGCAGGGTCGACATACGCGTCTCATGAAGACCTTCCTCATTGCTAACGCTCAGGGCGTCGAGTTGTGTAAACAGAGGTGCGAGAACATCTGGCTCGCCCTCGCTGGCGTCACCGAAGGCAGTTTCTTGGCTGAGCATGTCGTCGAAGTACCTGCGTGCTGTGATGGCGGACAAAAGCCTCCTTGCCAGCCTCATTGCTAGTTCGTGAGAGAACGCATCGTCGTATTGCAGACACAGTTCCGCAGATTGGCTACCACTCGCTGCCAGGCTCAATCCTTGTGATCGTAATCGCGACATTTCCGTAAGTTGTGATTTCTCAGATACCATGGGCGCCGCGGCAATCAAAGCGTGAAGACATATAGACATCAGTCGTCCTGCTTCGGCATTTGATAAGGAGACTTCCTGTTTTGGGAAGAGTCTGGCAGTGGGCGACCGCAGAGATTGGACGGACTTTGGAGGTGCAAAGAGGTGGGCCGTTGACAACCACAAGCAGTGGTAGACAAGTGTAGGTGCAACTCTTGTCATCCGGAGCATACAATACCAGAGCGCCTGGGAGTCGATGAGCTCGCCTTCGTGTGAAAATGAGTGAATGAGAGCGTGGGGGTCGCTAAGCGTATAGAAGAGGCTCTGTTCGATGAACAGCTTCCACTCCTTCTTGAGGTCCGCGGGATAAGAGCATCTCTTGGATTTGTGTCTTCTTTTCAATTTGCTATCTCGCTTCGTTGTTGTGGCTGCTAGAGATTTAGGCACCTCTGCCGGCTCCAGCAGATGCTGTTCGCTGGTGCCGTCATCTTGTAGCACATCGCAGACAAAGTCGACTATATCGACATTGAGACATGAGATGGCCTGCGGCAGGAACGAGTCGTATGTGACCTCGGTATCGCCGTCGGGCGACGTCATGGAGTAGTCGCTTGCTGAAATTTCGGACGGGGTGCTTTGATGGTCCAATTCTGGAGCTGGCACTCCTCGCTGCTTCAGCGACTCGTCTATCTGCGTTGTATCAGGCTTATTCCTATCCTCAGATGGCGCAGGCGAGGACTCCTCTATGCGAGTCCTCGCCAAGTAGTCTGCTGATACCGCCTGGGGCGGAGGTCGGGAGAAAGTAGAGGTCGTGCTCTTGACAGACCTGCTGTTCTTTTCCGCCTGAAACCCTGGTAAGCGAGGCGATTTAAGACCATTTACTGGTTCATCAGAAACCAGTTCAGGAGGGTATGTGTCTAGCGACAATTTTCGCTTCGGCTTGGTGGCCGAATTTGTGCGTACTCTTGCATTGGAATTGCGGCGTACACTTCCAGGCCTGCGGGTGGGCATTGATCCGTTCCCATTCACAAGTGGCTCGTTTTCTTTTTCGCGTTGCCCAGCTTCAGCCTTGCCATTCAGTGGCTTGACCTCGGCAATTGCCTCTTCGGCGATAGAGAAGTCATTGGCTTCATGCTCTCTGGGTGAAGCCGGTCGCGAATCCTGGCGAGGTAGCTCTGGTCGAGGAGACGACTTCCTCCGACGAGGCTTTGTGGTCCTGAAATCCTCCTCGCGGTTGTCCTTCTCCAGGTCACAGGCTGTCTCGTGCATGTCATCGAGCGCATTGGGTGTCAACCACTCGAGCATCTTGAACGCCACAGTACCGAACATGTTTGCTGCGAATGACCGGTAGTCTTTGCCCGTGTGTCTCTCAGTGACGTCGAACTTGGGACCTTCGTAGGCGTCTGGCGTCTCTTGAGGCGGAGATGGTGTGTTCTTTTCCTTCCCAGTACTCGACTCCCTCGAACTCGAATGTACTTGAACTTTGGCTTTGACCCGAACTTGCCGGTTCTTGGACGGCCCATCTTTATCTGCAGTGGTGCGACCCTTGCCAGGCGGCCGTATTCTCTCTTCACTGTGCTGAAGGCTGGGTTTCCGGTAGAAGATGAGGGAGTCGAGGGCAGCGGGAGGCATCTTGGGATTCCTAAGAGCTGGGCACAGGGCGTTTTCTGGGTTGTCCTGGCTAGCCATATAGACAGCCAGAACCCTTGCGCTTGTAACATTGTATCGCCGTATAGGTATGCGTCCGACACCCCGCTTTCGAAAGGAAAAACAAGTCGGAGTGTTGCAGTAGTTGGAGCCGCATCCGTCTCGCAGCTGGACGATGAACTTCTCCACCAGCTGCTGGAAGCCGTGTCGGCGACAGGCCTGGTGTATGGCATAGACTCTTCTTGGATTCTCTATGTCTTCAACCAACTCTTTCAACTCAGTTGGCGCATCCCAGGGTAGACGAGCAAAAGGAGCAGTCTCCCAGAGCCCAGCCAATAGATCTGTCTCAACATCGTGATGGATGTGGTTGGGGGCGGGCCCAGCATCCAGCGGCCGAGTGGCGTCTCGCGTCATGACATAAGGGACGACAGGCAGAGCCTCGAGGGCGGGAAGTCTGCCGAGGTGAGGCTGACGGATCGGGATCGGTCGGATGATGGAGCAGAGCAGAGCAGAGCGGTATGGGAGTCGTGAAGTCTCGGTGGGATGGTCTGGTCGAAGAAGATCGGAGGGTATCACGGAGGAACAGCAAGCTGGTAATGCGGTGGTTCGGAGAATTAAGAGACGACGGCGGCAAGAAGTGGTCCAAGGCGAGAGAGAGGAGAGAGATGCGAAAGTGGCGCAAAAGGTGTGGACCAGGAGAAGCGCCCGTCTGTTCGGTCAGGCTGGCAACAAAGACACAGCACAACGCGAGGTAGATTAGAGTTGGATGTGCGCAGGTTGTCCTCGTGATGATCCTCGAGTCGAGGCGAGAGAAGACCAATAAGTCGAGGGCATAGCAGACAGGATGGACAAGGATGGAGTTGTCTTTTCCGATCCTGGGGCAATGGACATGGGAGAATTGCAGGGCATCATTTGCAAATAGACAGTAGGCAGGGCTGTCAGGAGCCAGGGGCCCCTCCCAGGGCAGCCAGGCTATTCTTGCTGACCGTGCCGTAGGCCGTACTCTATTGTATGTAACTCCGTACCCAGACGTGACTGACTCCGGCGGGATGGTCAGGGGAGGGGGGCTGGTTGGCGTGGAAAAGGCGGCCAATCCTGAAACGGTCGCCGGTTGATGGTCGACGTTCAACGCACTCATCAGTGCTCAGTGTTGGTCAGACAATCGACAATCAACCAGAGCTGTTCGACTAAACTGCACAATAGCCCTCCCTATCTATCAAATAAATCTGCACGCACATGTCGTCGTGAGGTCGCCGTCTCGTGGCCCAAATCTAAATCTAATTTTACGGATACGTGAGGTCTGTGTTCGATAGGCTCTCGATCTGGGTTGACTGTTGTTGCCAAGGAACGGCAACTTGAACTTTACTCTGAGCGATGAGGCCGATGAGGGACCGCTCTGCCGCTGTGGCAGACAGTTGGCCGTGCTGCCCGTGCATCAGTGCGTCCGCCCCGTCCGTCCGTCCTTGCCCACCCAGGTGCCTGTAGTACGGTATCCCTGACTCCCTGAGGGGTCGCCTGGTCTCTGGTCTCTGGCTGAGATTGACGTAGATAGAGGGCCCTTTATCGCTCCCTTATCGAAGTCGCCCATGGGAATGCCCCACCGAAAAATGAGCCCTGCCGGTCCAGCCAAGCATGGCCCGGGTCGAGTCAACTGAGAAATCATCGCCACTAGAGACGAAGAATATCGAGGGCCTCTTGACTAATCCGAAATTGCCTTTGACTCCTCGTTCCGAACGGAATCAGGCCCTTCTACTTTTCTGTTTTCCTCCCCATCAAGGCCACAGCATAAGCAAAATTCGGCTGTAGTCTCGACTTCTGCCTTTTGGCTTTGTGTGTCCGCGGCCTTCACAAAACACTCGTCGACGTCAGTCGCATAGAACCCCGCCATCCAGAGCCAAACGTACATACACACACACACACACACGCACACACATACATATTCGCACCAACCGGCCTCCACCAACTTCAAGATGGCGACCATTAGCGGTGGTCGCGCTGCTCCCCCGGCACAGGATAGCTCTGCGACACATCCATACACTTGTAATACCTGCCAGGTAGCCTTCCGCAATAGCGACTTGCAGAAGGGTCACATGAGGAACGATTGGCAGTAAGTCTTGAAAGCCACCAGTGCCAGTAACAGTGCTTGTCGCAGAACCCATCTGACCATCTTTTCCTTTCATCAGTCGGTACAACCTGAAGCGCCGCGTTGCGACTCTTCCGCCCATCTCCTCCGAGGTCTTTACCGAAAAGGTCCTCCAGGCCCGAGCATCCACTACCGCAGAGGCCGAACGCGCCGGTTTCCAGACAGAATGCGGCATCTGCAACAAGACATACTTCAGCGAGAACTCCTACCAGAACCACATTGGAAGTCAGAAGCACAAGGCCAAGGCCGCTGCTCAGCTGAGGAAGGGCCGGAACGGCGTCTCTGCCGATGATGCCAGTTCCATGATAAGCTCTACCTTCTCGTTGGGAGATCCCGTCGCATCCAACACCTCAGAGGTGGACTCGGATGCCGAGGAGGAGTTCAGTCACATCGTCGAAGGCATGAAGAAGACCGGCATATCGGAGCAAAAACGCCCCTCCCCAGTCAAGCGACCGTCCAACCCACAGATCTTGGCTAGGACCCAGCACACGGCAGACCATCCAGTTTCAGAGGCGTCCAGTGAACAGCAGTCTGCGACGCCCACTCCATCCAAGGGCGCTGATGATGCGCCAGCAAGCCCGTCCCTCAAGTCTTGTCTGTTCTGTAATTACGAGTCTCCCGATGTGCCCCTGAACGTCAGCCACATGGAGAAGATTCACGGCATGTTCATCCCAGAGAAACAATATCTGGTAGATGTAGAGGGCCTGTTGCGATCCTTGCAAGAGCGCATACAGGAATACCACGAATGTCTGGTATGTGGCAAGGCCAAGGCCAACTCCTTTGCTGCCCAAACCCATATGCGTGATACCGGCCACTGCAAGATTCCTTACACCACCGAGGACGAACAACTCGAAATCGGAGAGTTCTATGATTTCAGCAGCACATACTCGGACGATGAGATGGACGACGAGTCGGACGATGAAGAATCTCCACAAGCTGGTGGCGTGAAGCTAGGCGGCAAGCGGGCGGCAGTTACGACCAACGAGGACGGCGAGGAGATTGAAGGAGGCGAGGACGCGGGCTGGGAGACAGATTCATCGGCCTCGTCACTCGATTCCGCCGACCTCACCGCTGTCCCTGCGGAGAACCACTATCACCAGTACGAGCGGTTGGAAAAGCACGCCCACCACTCACGAAGCGACTCAAGACCTCATCATCAAAAGGATGGCTGGCATTCACATTCCCACAAGCCCACTCGCGCAGTCTACTACGACGAATACGAACTTCACCTCCCGAGCGGCAGGTCCGTGGGGCATAGGTCTTTGAACAAGTACTACCGCCAGAACCTGCGCGAGCGGCCATTCCTAGAGGGCTACCAACAGCACCAGCTGGCTCTTGAGGACGGCGACTCGGACGCTATGGACGTCGATGGTGAGGATGGCGATAATGGGCGTCAAATTGTCCTCAACGGGCGCGTACGTGACCAGAGAAGGCAACTTGTCGGCCGCGGTGCTGAGGGCGGCGGTGGCATGCTGGGTGTCTCGGATAAGAAGAAGAAGGAGGTGAACAAGGCGGCACAGCGAAGCCGCAAGGTGGAGCATGCCCACCAGAGGAGGAATGAGTGGTCTGTCAACAAGCAGGCGAACAACCAGAAGCACTACCACTACAGCATCTTGTAAACTGGCAGTTGGCTTGTTGGGTGGAGAGGGTCTAGCGTTGGAGAGCGGGCAATGTGCCTGGCCCTACAAATTGATATGATCTGCGTTTGACGAGTCTGCGTCACAAAATGCACAAAATTAGAAATTGGTACCCAGGTTCCAAGACCACAATTTTGATTGAAATTGACAACATCATTCGGAACCATTACACATGTAGTGCCCAGACTATGCCTACAGTAAGTCGCAACCAGCGTTGCAAGTGAGCCACAGCAGTGATAAACCGCATACCTAATGCATCTTTGCGCAAGGAGCCAGAGAACATCCTGCTCTTTATTGATAGCTAAGTGTTTCGGAAGACAATAGAGACCATAACTCGAGAAACCACGCGAAAAGTTTCAGTGGTGAAGTCCATGGGGCAGCACTATACTTCTTCCTCAACGGCATCACTATCGTCTTCCCTTTCCTCGGTGCCCCCATTCTCGGGGACAAATCTTTGCCATCCACAACCCTGGAATGCATCTGAAAGACAAACACAAACAAGAGACGACTGGTCTAGGCACCATACTCCCCCTTCCTCAGATACCACGAACCTTGGAGAAATAAAATAGATTTAGGTTCGAAGATCCTCACAAATCTGAAATGCATACATAAGCAAACGCTACTTTCCCTTCGTGATGTTTGATTCGAGTCATCTAATCACCAAACTATCAAATGGTTTCCCTCCTTCTTCTCCCCGCTCTGCCACCGTGGGATTTCTGTCCTTGGCTGGCGTCCGAGAGGAATAAAAGTCCAGAAATGGGTCGGTACTTGTATCATGCAGGCTGGCTCGCGTGGCCAGGTACTAAGTAGGTAGCTTGTGGGCTTGAGCAAAGATAGACGGAGGTCAATTCTATTATAATGATCTCGCCAAGGGCGAACTACCTGTTTCCGTCCCTCAGCGGTGAGGCCTGGATATTAAGCCCTTTGGCCAATGCCATCAGTTCTCCATCGGGTAACAAACTGCACATGCGAACAACGAGGTGTTGGTTGAATGACGATATCTGAAACGGACGAGCCACTTCATGGGATGCACCTCGATCCAGGTGCGGGTGGCTCGTTGCCATTAGCCATTCTCAAACTAGGGAAAACGCTAGGCACAAGTGAATGGGATTTTAGATCGAGTGGATCGGATCTCCTGAAGGAGGTCCTCGACGCCAGCTGCAACCACGGGCCTGGGGCATGATACTTCTCAAACATCAAAGACACCATTGGCGACGGGGAAATTTGCTCATGGTGACTGATAGTATCATGCTTTTCGATCTCAAAAAAGAGAGGTCCACTACACTGCGGCTTGCGCCACATTCTCCGATTCACCTCTGTCCCAGCCTTTGCAAAAGACCATGAGCTCAAGTGCTCCTCCTTGACGGCAACGCAGATCTCGACTCAAATGGCGATCCATCGAGGACCAGTGGTGCCTCCAGCCTTCCTGGGATTGGAGGGCTCGTCGGAGGGCACGTCGGAGGACTGCTGTCACCGCATGCTTTGTGTGGTCGAGAAAAAAGTTCGGCAAGATTGTGACATCAATGAATCACAAGTCCGGTTCATGCGCTCGTACCTCTCTCAGTAGTTCTAGTGGGAATTTGTCTGACATGCCGAGGGGATGAGAAAGGCTAGAGGGTTGAGAGGCAATCTGGAAAACAATCGTGGTGGGTTGGCAGAAGCGGATGGGCCATGAATTGTATTTAGCCTACGAGCAAGCTTCTCCTCGCAAAGCCTCCCAAGCGCAGGACATACTAGGAGCCATGTGAGCCATATTCCAGCTAAATTCCCACAGATAGTGAGTTGAGCCTCACGTATCTCCTTCCTCAATTGCTTCATCGTTTTCTCGTGGGCGCCTATTGCCTTTCCTCTTTTCGCACTTTTCTGCTGCTGTTTGATCTAATGCTTTGTATCGCTAGAGACGTGATCTTTTCTGGCGGCCTTTATGTCCCGGGAGCGAGCCTCGGCGCATGAGACACAGCCACGTATCCGGCTGTAGTATCTTCCTTATAGTTATCACATTCAATGATATGTTCTAGTTTCAGGTAATATCTATTGCCTATGTTGGAATACACAGGGCTTTCAATGTTAGTGCCAGTATAGTACCAACTGCCAGAGGTAAAAAGTACTTACCAGTAGTGGTTGATATCTAAACTTATCTTTTCTGGTGATCTCACAACTGTGATGTTCGGGAGCACAGGAGCAGATGATAATCTTGAGGCCAATTTCGTGATGGTGGCCGACTTCCGCTTCGACGAGCGCTTTGGTTTCTCCTCCTTTGTCCAGTTCACGCCGTGGACGGCCTCGGCATCCACTCGATGCTTTGGGTTCTCTTCTAGGACATCAGTCTGCTCAATGCAATGCCGACACGTGTGCAGATTGCAGTCCTGAGACTCCTTAAGGTAGTGCTCGGCCGATCGTTATGGTGATTACAGAAACCACAACGCATTGTGACCGAGGTCACGATTTTGAAGGTCTTGTGGTGAATCACCTTGTCCCTCTGGACAAGAGTCTTCACCGTTGGAGTGTGAAATGACTGTTTGTCGCTATCAAGGAGCAGACACTTTGGCGCCAGCAAGAATTTCGAGCGAGGAACCCCCCCCCCCAAAAGAAAAAGAATCTCAGAATCCCCTGGGCTGAAGGAGGCTGCGCCGGCGGACTTGGTCTGGTTCAGCGAGGCAGCGTCGGATCTATCATCATAGTCTGGGCTCCTCCACGAGGAATCCAGGATTTTGGCGAATTATCTCAAGTTCAGGCGGCCGGGTAGTTGAACCACACAGAACAGGGCCTGACTTTTCCTTTCTTTCCTCCGATAGAGACAACGTCATGTACTCAGCAGGTCTCTCCGTTTCCATCAAGTCGAGCAATATGTCCGAGTGCTTGGTGGCCCTCGACTGGCCTTTTGGTATCATTTGTACATAACACCGCGTCCCATCGAATTGTCAGATCGTGCCATACTTCATCAACGGAAACCGCACAAATTGAGTCGATCCTGGGGGGGTTGACTGCTCGCGACACGAGCCATTCCGGAATTGAGAACCGCCCACGATCATGAAATCAGACTCTCACAAAGGCGCCGCCGAATTCCGTCATTGTTCGACAGCCAGCGACCGCTGTCCAGACCAGTGGCTTCAACCTGGATCGAGCCACCAGACTGTGTAGCCATGGGGGCTTGACACCGCTCAATCCCGTCACTGTTTGAGAGCCAGCGACCGCTGTATGGACCAGTAACCAGCGCAGGGGTATCGAGCTTCTTACTAGTCTCAGCGACGATACCCGGCTGCTTTATCGCGGTGATACCATCCCCGTGCACCCAGCCGTCGGTGCCTAGAGTGAAGAGGCCCCACAGACCGATAAAGTCGACAGCAACAGCGGCCAGGAGGTTGGACAGACTGAACATGTACGGGTAGGTGCTCAGGTGGCCCAGAACTTGCGGTGGGTTGGGACCTGAGTGTAAAATGCGAGGAAGCCTGTTGCGAGGACAGGGTGGTTCCAGAAGGCGATGGGGATGGTCTACCATGGGGCTTCGTGCTTTTTTTCTTTGCGGCTTCGGATGCTCAAGGTCTGTAGACTGTAGGACTGCTGCTGCTGCTGCTGCTGTGGCGGCTGTGGACGGCGGACGGTGCCCAGCAGAGTCCGCATTCTCCCTCGTCAAAGGGGCGCTCACGAAGCGCCGACTTGGTGATAAAGTTGGCAGCGTCCTGAGCGTCACCTCGCTTCGCTGGACTGAGTAGGGCCCGCTTTTCGGCGGTGGTGATGCTGGGACGCATCTTGTATGTCGGCAATTCCGGTATGTGTTGCGATATGTGTATGGTATGTCGCGGTTTTAGCCCTCGGCTCGGGTCTATGGATCTGCCAATGCCTTTTGACGTTGCGAAAGGTTTGAGGGAGAACGGAAGTGAAAAGATAGATTCGTTTGCGCCGTCTGCCCGATATGTGTGAGTTTCGAAGATACGAATCTGACTGAAGGGCCCATCACTTACTGAGACTTTGGGTGTGGCATGCTCATACGAGTGGTTTGGGTAGATATGAGCCTCTGTTCATGGTATCCAGATGTGTTGGTTGTGTCTGAAAAGAAAAGGAAGTAAGGATTCGGGGGTACGGGGCGGGTATAAATACTTCCCATGAAAAGGGCTTTGAGGGTGGCCGGGCCTATTTCTGCAGTGGAATGCCGCGGAACGATGGCTTCGCGGCAATTGTATGGTTGTCATTCGCCAAGTAAAGACTTCTCTGACTCTGATAGGTCTGTCTGGTCTCTTCCACACATGAGACCGCGGGCATGAGGTGTCTCTGACTCTGATAGGCTTGGCTGGTTCCTGTCTGTACTCGGGATCGCGAGTTTGACATCGAGTGATAGGATCGCGAGTATGGTATGGACACGATAATCACATAGCAAGGTCCTTTTCAGGTAACAATTGGGAACTATCAAACAGAACACACTTGGGCAGTGATTGATAAACCAGGTCCGCTCTTTGTTTTCCATTCCTCTAGAATGCTTCCAGAAGAGAGCAACGAGTGTATTGTAGGGCACACAAAGCCCAAGAAAAGTTATAGCAGACCTGTGAGGTTGGCATTGCGTGCCTGCTGTACGAACCAAAAGTTCAAAACACTGCAAACAATTTATTCAACTGCCAAAATCGTGCTTCAGGGTTGAGATGAGCACAAGCCAGATCTGAAGGGCTCACATGCAGGCTCTTAGGATGCTTCGTAATGGGAATTTTGTAGTGGGAATTTGTCAAGTAAAAAGCTCAGTCATCCATCACGGTCACATTGGAAGCAGGTCGCTATGCAGCTCTTCGTCTAAGATGGCGGATCAAAGCCCCAGTGGGTTACGGAATTTGATCATGAGACATTCTGGTAGCTGATGCACTGCTGAACCACACGCTAACCTCTTCCCTCAGGTATCATAGATGATTTTGGCCCTTGTTGAGAGGGCTCAGTGCGAGTCTCGACCAATTCCGTCTGGTGCGTGCATGTGTGACGCGGGCGATCTTTGCTGGCCAAGTTGACTTTTCATCCGTCCTACCTACAAACGAATACTCCAGCACGGACAAGTACGAGGTTTGGAGCAGATCTTAAATGTGTGCTTTCAAGTCGCACATGCCTTCTGAGCGGAGTGGAGTGGATACCAGGCAAGATCGGCAGCTCGATAGGACGTTTTTGGCGGCGAAAACGCGGGAGATGAAAGGGTGAGAGGGAAAGGAGAAGAGAAAGTGATGAGTGGAGATAAGGGCAGACGGACAGCCAGTAAGTCTCCACCCGATCCATGCAGGTGTTTACCAGTAGTTGGAGGAAAATTCAAGCTGTGTGCGTAACACCACAGAGTGAGTCTAAGAAATACTCAGCGTCTTCTCCCAACCCGCATCAATTGATAACGATACGATCTGGCGTCAGAAATGGGATCGATCTGAGGCAGCCAAACGTCAACGAGTTTCCTTGTCGCCACGTCCTGGAAAGGTAAGAGGTGGATGGTCGGGGACCGTTGGTGAGACGGAATGTGATTAGATGTCTCCCTTGCCAAGTCTGAATTGATTAACTCGATGCCGCGGTTGGTGGAGAAATCGTGTGGTTGTGGGCTCGACTTCGACTTCCGCGGCCGCTTTGAGGACCCAAGGCCTTGTCAGAATTATGTTCAAATTCGAGCAGGACATAATTATAAAACACCTAGCAAACACACAGTAGATAGCAATCTCGAAATCACTCTACCCAAGCTTTCCATTCTTCAACCCAGAATTCGCCATGTTCGCTGCTCCCGTTGTGCTCTTGATGCTCGTCCCCCATGCCTTGGGTCACGCTGTCTTGCAAAAGCCAGTTCCTCGAGGGGTATGTTGCGACCATGTCTAAAACAGATGCATGGCTGATGAACGAAGCTAATCAAATCTGCAATGACTATCTTAGTCTGGCGATGCCACGCTCGCATTATGTGGCGAGGCCGTAACGACCAAGCTAGACGATGGTATGCTTGCCCCAGGCCATTGCCAGTGCACCAGTCCAAGTCCTTCCTTCATTTCCATCTTCTTTTAGTTGCGCTGGTCTGTCAGAAGAAAGCAGTGCTCAGATGCTAACATATTCAGACCCCGCCGGCCCAATTGAGAATTCCCTAGGGAAAGCGGACTCAAGCTATAAATGCAACCTGTATCAATGCCGCGGCTACCAATACGAGGACAACGTGGACAACGTATACGCCTACTCTGCAGGAGACATAGTACCATTCTATGTCGACCTTGTCGCAGCTCATAAACCTGGCTGGGCGGTAAGAATTTGATCTCTTGAATCGGGGACTGCGTGCCCATTGGTTGTCGAGCTGATAAAATGAATAGAACGTCTCGGTCATCAATCTCGCCACGAACAAAGCCATCGGTGACCCTGTAAAAGCGTGGGATGTGTGGCCAGACAGTACGCCCGGTGGAGGCGACGATGGTACGTTAAATCAATCCCAAACCGACCGCATCCCTGCGCATGTAGGATTACCCAGCTACACCGAAATGCTCACAAAAGACCATAGTCGATTTCAACATCACTATCCCCGAGAACCTCGCCTCCGAATGCAGCACTGGCGGAAAATGTGCTCTGCAATGGTATTGGTGGTCGAACAGCAACTCTCAGACTTATGAGGGTTGCGTCGATTTCTATGTGAAGGCATAGTCATCAACAACATGATGAACTCCTGATCGATTCCTGCACATACTATTATTTTTCAACATAGAAAATCAAGTGTTTATTCTCAGGTCGCATTGCGGTGTACACACCATTGTGCGTGGGAAATGCCGCCCGGGCACAACGTGACATGTCCTCGAATTAGTACAGACTTTTTGGATCAGAATTCAAGACTGTTTTTGTCTTTAAATCAGATTTGTTTTTGAATAGATTGTTGCTCCAACTTGACCTGCCACCCACCCAAGCCTAGAAGTGTACATAGGCTACTCACCGGTACTGCACGAGTCTTAGGCTAAGCCCCTGATCAAGTTGAAATGAACAGCGTGCAATATTTTGGTGCCATGGAGCAGGCTTCACTATCCCATTGAGGACCATTCTGGAATGTAGCGCCCCCCAAACCGATGTGCAGAACGAGAGGCTCTCACGAATCCACAGGGGCTTATGGGAGCTGTCGGTTCCCGACGGAGGTGTCTACCTGCGCATGGCCCAGCTCCTATTTTAAGGATTCCCGCTGCAATGCATGTCCCATTGAACCGCGAGAGGCATGAACTGATGGACAGGGGCTGTCTGGGCTGAGAGCTCGGCACGTAGGATTCATACCACGTCGGCCAATACCTATTGAGGTTGGTGTGCGATATGCAGTCAGCAGCCAGCTTAGCCTACATGTGCGACCAACGAATCAAGTTCACTGCACGTAGCTGGGAAAGCCGCCCCCAAGTATAACACCACATCGTATAGACGAGCTGAAAATATGCCCTGGACTCTGCGATAATGAGCATGCAATGAAACATTCGATCGCTGCACATAATCCCTTCAAATGTTGAGGGCTCCCTGCTAACTGATAGAATGTCTGTGGCTCGGAGATAGTCCCTCAAAAAACTATTCGCGCCTTGTCGCCCTTCACAATGGCACAATGTATTGAGGATACACCACATACACGAACCCGCCATGTGATGAAGGGTCCCACAATCTACGAGTCCGTAGAGACAAGCTACGACCCAGGCCACTCAGGAATTGAGTCCGAGATGGACGCTTCAGCGAATCTGGATTCAGATAACGTCTTAATAGAGCCGGCGAAGGTGACTACGACGTCGGCAAAGCGTCCAGACTATAAGCCTACAGCACTGCGATGGTGGTTTCACGGGCTTCTGATCATCCTTCTTGCCGCATTCTTGGGTCTGACCGAATATGCCCTTCAAACGCTGCTGGCCAACAATGAAGAAGATATGGTATCTCAGCTCTGGTCAAGGAGTGTTGAGAAACATCATAGAGATAGCAGCCCAGGGCTGGAGCAAAGGAAGCCGTCATTCCGACGCCTACCTCGGGTACCCAGCAACGAAACATCCAGCCAAAGCGGGGCGTACTCAGTAAATACCGCTGACTTTCTCGCCATTGGTTATTCGTCCTCGACCTTGGCAGTGTCTACAAGCATTTCCAAGCCAGACCAAACGACCACGAAGACCACCGCACCTCTTGGCGTTGAATCCACGACCAGGCTTTCGACTCAGACCGTGCCGCCACTCACTACTTCCGGGGTGGACACTCATACAGTAACGAGGACTACAGACGGGTATCTCAGTCTAGGAACGACGACGTCCACCTTGCCTGAGGTTGATTCTACAACAATGATGACTACAAGTGGGCATCTCAATTTGGGAACGACGACGTCCACCCTGCCTGCGCTGACACCATTGGATTCAACGAAGCCATCGTCTCCCGATGGAGGAAATGCTGGAAGTGGGGATGAAAACACGGTGCCTCTACCAACGTCATCTCCCACTGGAACTGAAAGTCAGATTACCCTGTCAGTTCCAGTGTACTTCACGTCGACGGGTGGTTATCTCGAAATCGGACCGACTTCATCTACATATACCTCTCCCTCGTCAACCCCGACTTCTCCTGGTGCCAAGGCAGATCCTGCTTCTCCACCAGTGGGCGAGACCTTATCCCTCAAAGTCCAAACAGGAGGTGTCACGGTCATTCGGCAGACTGAGACGTGGCCCTCAAGCAAGACAACATTTGCGCGTACCACGACTGACTCAGGAGGCCATATAGTCGTTCAGACTACGACTGCAGACATTCCAGACATGACGAGCGTTCTCGAAACATCTGTGAGGTTGGGTCCCGATGAAACGCTGGTGGCCATCCCAGAGGTGATTCCAACCATGCGTGGAGGTATGACCCAAACCATGCAGAGTACGTATGTCGATTCCGAGGGCCACACGACTACCTCTTCGTACATGACCGTCATAGGCGGTCAGAGTGATTTTGTCACCCGCACTTATTTCCTTGCCACATCGCTTCCGTCAGGATACACAGTAATCACAGTACCTACCATTGTTTCGACGATGGAAGGAGGAACAATAGAAGCTCTGGAGACAACCTTCGTCGACGGCCAGGGACACTTGACAACGTCTTTGTATACACGAACATTACACGGAACGCCCGCCTCAAGGACTGTACCCATTGTTATAGCGACGCCGGGTCCGCCGGGGTCCTTTCCCGGGTCTTTCGCCACAGTCATTCCCACAACGATAGGCGGAACGACCGAGATCATCAAGACGACATCGACAGACAGCCAAGGTCGACTGACAACCTCGTCATATACTACTGTCCGAGGCGGTACGCCAACCTCCACGACTGTGTGGACCAGCATCGCCACTCCAACATCGACGAGCCCCACCATTGCGAACGGCACACAAAACACGGGTGGTGTCTCTGTGGTAGTCTATGGACTCAGCCTCAGGGATTATGTGCTCGGTGCTTTCCTCCCGACAATTCTCGCCGCGATCGTCGCATACCCTTTCAAACTGATCAACATCAACGCAAGACTGGTGCAGCCATTCCACGCCTTGTCAACAGCCCGCGAGGGCGCCGGGACACGCCCGGAGTCGTCCATCTTTCTGCGCTTCTACAGCTGGACGGGCGCGCTGTCCCTGCCTCGTTCCATCAAATTCGGGCAGCCAATCATCGTGATATCAGATCTCCTAGTGTTTGGTGCGGCGCTGCTCGCCCCGATCGCAGCCGAGACGGTGTCGGTACGCGTCCCGGACGGCTGCAGCTTGGGTTGCTTTGGCAGCCTCGGCGTGACCATGGCCACCGGCCGGATCCTGGAGGCCTTGGCGGCTGCGATGATGGCACTTTTGATAGCGCTCATCGTCCTCCTCAATGTTCTCCAGTGGGAGACAGGCGTCAGTCACAACCCGTGGAGCATCGCGGGCATGGCGAGTCTCAGCCTAGACCCTGGGATCAGGGACATCATTCGAAAGATCCCTCAGGGCTTGCGGGGCTGTACCAAGGAAAACATGATGATCGAGGCTCTTGCTGGAAGCAAATACGTCCTCGACGACTTCTGGGTGTCCTCCAATCCCGAATCTGTCAGCTCTCGAGGCTATGGGATAGTTGTTCGGAAAAATGTGGACGATGCTAAAAAGCTCATCAAAAACGACAAGGTCCTCCCAGCAAAGAAAGATCACTCAAAGGTTGAGAAGAAGAGGACCCAGCCATTTGTCTTATTGACTTGGTGGGGACGCTGTATCCTCCTTTTCGTCTTCGCGTGCGTCTTGATCCTTTTGACGTACTACGAAAATACATCGCTCAACAGCGGCTTCGAGCAGTTCATGGACAGTCGTGGCTTTGGTGTCCGCTTCTTCTTCACAGCACTAGGTGTCATCCTTGGTTCTTGTATGGAGACGTTCTTCCGATGCATTGCCATCATCTTGCCCTACCAGCAGCTCTCCAAACACGCACTCCCCGCCGAGCGGTCCATCCTTCTCTCACCTCCGACGAACGCTTTCTACGGCGCCTACTCTGCTTTCAAACAACGCTCTATCTTTCTCTGGGCTGTCTCCTCCACCACGATACTCGCGGAGCTGCTACTTCCCGTCACGCTGTCACACGTGCCTTTCAGTCACCTCGATACCTATGAGACGCAGCTCGTGTGCGCATGGCTCAGCGTCACCATTATGGCGCTTATGATAATTGTTGTTCTCTACTCATTTCTCATACAGTGGCCACATATGCCAGTCGACCCAAGAACAGTCGCAGGCGCCATGTTCTACGTGTGTGACTCGTGGATGTTGGGCACGATGGAGGGCACTTCTACAGTTACAAAGAAACAAAGAGATTGGTCCATGCGTTCTCAGAGATTGCGATACGAGTTTGGGCTCGTAGAGGGAGCCAGCGGAGAACAGAGGATAGGTGTGGATATGTGTGGGGAGATGGGGGAGAAAGCTGTGATGATACGTGATGAGAGGCGAACGGCTGCTTGATAGTCAGCCCTGCCGGAAGAGAAATAAGGGAGTTGACCAACTACGTCGGTTATAGGGCCCTGTCCACCCCAAGCGTCACAAGCAGAGCGCCGCTGGTGGCTTTGATAGTCCATGGCCATGTTTGGAGGAGCCGGGCTGAGGACATCGAGTGGAGCGACCTTAAGGGTTGAACAACATGTTGAGGCTCGGCATAAATCATTGCTGGTTGCACATGTGTGTAATTTTGTGTGTGATTTCAGCTACGGATAATGTTTCTTTAAAACCTGTTTGTAGAACAGTATAACCAGTCAACCATCCAGCTCAAGGCCAATATCAGGGTAATCACACGTACAAACATTGACTCAACTCGTGTCAGCAAAGAACATGCTTGCAGGATACAGCTTTTGGTCCGATTACTGTACCAGATGGCACACTGATTCTTCTGCGTACCCACGATACCGACTCAAAGCATCCGTCCAGGTGACCCCTCGCCAATTGTGCACCGCATATTGCGAGTAGAAAGCAAAGTGTACGGCGGTTCCCCCGCCATCGACAACGACACTTCGTCCAATTTCCCTCGGACGAGTGACAGTCAAGTAGTACTCATCGTCAGCTGTTGGAAAGGGAAAGATATCGATGATATCACTGCCTCTCACAGCAATGAGGTTGATGTTGAGACGACTATAGGCACTGAAGTCACCCCAAAGATCGAACCGGTAGCGCTGAGCCACTTCTTCGCGCTCAAGGTGTGTGAGAAAGCTGTAGTGAGCCTGCGCGGCTGCGCCCCAGTTGAACATTCCTGGCCCGCTCACTTCATATGTCAGACCTCCTGCTGGGGTCAAGGACACATTGTATGGATGACCGCCCTTGGGGGAGCGGACGGGCAGCCAGCGATGGCCCCGAAACGGTGCCGGGGAGCTGCCGTCTGCGGAGAAGCCTTCTGGTCCACTGTCTGGTCCCTGATATGAGGGAAGTGTGGAGGGGCGCCAGGAACCCGAGTTCCTATCTGGATCTGGCTTGAGTTCCTTTGGCGAGGCTTTGTGTCAGTCAAAAGAAGTAGCCCCAGTAAGTGTAAAAGTCTTGAGTCGCTACAAATAATGACGCGGTAGTAGTACTCACCGGCCAGAAAGGCTCATACAGACCCATGCTGTAGTGCCGCCATGATAGGGCCGGGCTGTTCACAACATTCGCTGACACGAGAAAATATTTCTCGGATTCTGTCAGGCGTCCCACGATTGATCTGATAGTGGTATTCTCAATGTACACCTGAATAATAGCATTCTTAGCTGTCAATCTCGAAAGTCACGAAGCTCACTCCGGCTGAGAACCTACGACATCGTCATCGATCTTGACATAAACCGCCTCTCTCTCTGTGACGGCCGCCCAAAGGTATGAAAAGTCCTGTTTCGACTGCCTCTGTGTTGTGTCAGGAACGAAAGTTTGATACTGCTTCTGACTTGGAATCAATTCGTTGAGGTAGTCCAGGTCCTCGGTATTCTCGGTGTTGACAACAAAAATGACCTCGTCGAGCAAGCCGCCATTTTCCTTCAAATTGACCTGAGAGAATCCATTGCATTAGAAGATTGTCACGAACGTTTCTAAAGGACAGAGAATATCCGTTTCTCAACATTTCACTCATATACATACGCACATACTGAAGGTGACAACATTTTGTGGGCAGGGTCTTGTTCGTTCACAGAGACGCAACGGCCGAATGTGAAGAAATCGCGTTCAAAAAATGGGGTTCAAACCTTAAGGTAACAATCCAAGACTTGAACGTAGTCCCTTCTTCCGTAGAACACGATCGCGATGACTTTGATTCCATCGTGACCTCCCAGTCGGCTGGTATCCAGTGGCCTCCCGCTTGTGTCTTGTCCAATGATATCCTCCGGCTTGTAGATCGGATAGAAGTACTGTTTGACGGAGCTGTAGGCGAAAGCCACCCACGTAACTGCTACAATGACTAGCAATAAGAGTGTGATCACCGAGAAGACCGACAGGCGACTTTTCCCCCGCCTCGATTCAGAACCGGTAACCAGGGAATAAGGTGCCATTTCATGTGGAATTGCAAGACAAGAGAAAGGTAATGTGGAGAAGTTATGGACGGGGGAGAAATCGAGTAGGAGCTCTCAGGTCAACAGGGTTGCGGCACCTTGGGGGGCTGCCCAAGATCTTATATTTGTACCTCAGCCAACCGTGCTGCCGCTGCCTGGCTCGCACGCTCTGAGGCTATGATTGGTGATTATCACATGGGTCTTGATAGTTATCGCATTTCTACTCAAGTCGAATTTACATTTTGAAGACAGAAAACATCTTTCCAGTCCTGCAAGTTGTGAGACATACTCGCTAGCCAATGCTCATACGCGTAGAAATGGCAAGGCGCGTGTTCCTAAATCCTCAACAGTCAAAACTAAATCAAACATCACTCCATTTCTTCATCCGTCCTCAGATCCCCATGTTTCCCTAATACTGTTTGCAAGATGTCCAGGTAGCTCTCACCCATGTCGGACAGACCATTTCAGGCGTACATTGGACATCTTCATGCAGCCAGTCGTTCAATAAGACCATTTCACAGTGATTTGTGTGGTGCCAGTCAACCAAATAGCTATCTATTGGCCGATTCTTTTCCAACAAAGCCTTGTGCATCTTCTTCCACATGTACTGTCGCCAAATCAGAGTCAGGAGACCGATGTGTGGGCTTGATAGAAAGCCAATCTGGACAACTCACAGTGCAATGAACATAGTGATATTTCTTCTGAGTGAAGAGCTTGGGATGATCCCCCCTGAATATGACATCGAGTGGCACCATGGACTCGGGATGTAGTTTCGGCTCCGTGTGCCATGAGAACTCGGTCCGGTTCATGAAGTCGTCCATCAACTCCTTGTCGTAACATTCAGGACGTACCCATACCCATCCCATGGGATCAAATACACACCCTCTTGCGCGAGCTTCCTCGACAGAGTCCTGCGTTCCGCAGTCACCGTAGTCAGCACGAGAAACCTGCGGAATATTATGCACCGCAAAGGCTGTGTATAGGATTGAGCCAGCACATATTAGAGCCGTGATTCCTGCTAGGAGCTTTAATGCCAGTGTCTTCTTCGAAGATTTTGAAAGCTGAGGCGATGCTCTGGCATGCTGGCCGAGCAGGGCCAGCCCAGAATCATCGTCCGACATCGAGGAGTCTTCAAAAGAGGTCTTGTATGGTTTTGGTGTATCCATAACGGGTAATAAGATGGAAAGCGTCTTGTGAACAGGCAGACGTGGGAGGAGGTCGATGAAAAAATGGGGGAAGGGGGAACGAGCAAGGCGACGGGAGGTGAGTTTCTGGCGATATTGATAGACAAAGAGTGAAGCCTTTTGACAAGCATGATCGCCGATGCAAATGTTCGAACAGATACCATGCCTCGCTTCATTCCGCGCGCCAGTTCATCACAAATCGCTGCGCTCGGGCTGGCAGGCCAGCCCGACGATTCAATGTTCCTTGCCTGCGCCGCTTCCTTCGGCGCCTGCTGCATGTGAACAGCTGATCAATCCATCAGCATTATTCTTAACGTTCCATCACGCTGCTAGATAGGAGAGTGCCAAGGCGTTGGTATGCGCCACTCTCACCAATGCTCAAGTGGAGCCCGGCTGGTCGATGGTTGCAATACTTGGGTTCGCAAATGATGATTCGGAAAGCTCAGGCCCAGATAGGTGCACATGTGGTTGGTGGACGCCGAGGTGGGCAACCAACTCGATCCATGGCGACCAACGAGTGCATTCACATTGATCCTGTCAATTTGAATCCCGCCACGTTTATTCTCTTGGCTGTAGCCTTCTATCTTCGACCAATCCCAGACTGTTCTCATGTTGAATGAACCCAGACCAGGGACCTGATCCTCCATCAGACGTGACCAACTGCATTCTTGTGGTCACCTTTTTCCAAGTGTCAACTTACTACCTTTGTACATGGTACCGTGCTCGACTTGTGTTACTGGATGTCCGATCTCGGATCCCGAGCAAAGGGTGGCGTCAACTGCGGGATGCTCTTCGTTCAAGACAATGTCGCGGTGCTCGATCCATTCGTGTCATGAAACGCAATCTTCCCACTACGTCCAGTCGGCGACACAGTTCATGGCCTGATGTCAGATTTGATCCGTGATTTTAGGACCTCACAAGATGTCTTCGCAGCTACAACGCTTCCTTAAAAATCTTCGGCCGCGAGGCAGATCGGCCAAGTACGAGACGCTGGAAGAATTGCCAGATAAGGGCGAAACTGATTCTGAGCTGGAAGACGTGTCTTCAATCGAGATTCTTAGAGACTCTTCGATTCATCCGAGTGTTCTTTCGACACTGAAGCGTCTGAAGCTAACAGTGACCGTACTTGCGAGTCTTTTACTGTCGGTGTGCCTTGTATGGGCCGGTAGGGAATTCAACCTCGAAAGGGTTCCAGTCACACATGATATCTACTGTGAGCCCCCAACTCTTGGCCGCCATATTGTGGGAGAACTGATACTGAGATAAACTCAGCAAATGTCGCCGAGAACGTTGAAATCTCTTTCAGGGGCACACCTGATATTTTCTCTCCCGCAAGAGAAGCCGTGGTATGGAAGCCTGTTGTCTTCCATAACAATTTTCACGAAGACCGGACGCCTTGGCAGGGACCTCCAGACGATGAAGTGGACAAGGCTTGGGATAGCCTCTACCGAGGTAAGTGACAGAAGAATGTGAATCTAGTCGATACATCTTAGCTGATCGCGTTAGGAATCGGAGTTATCAAGATACCCAAGGCGGATGCTGAAAGACTCCCTAATCGCACGCTACCGATTCCAGGTGAGGACGATGGCTTCATCACCGGGCTCGAGGTCTATCATCAGTTGCATTGCCTAGCAAGTCGAGCTCGTTTTTCTAGAAATCCTTCGCGGTGCAAAATTCAATATGCTAATATCTTATCTGGCAGGACTTCATTCGACGCGCCTTGTACCCGGGTAGATACGGTGGTGACAAAGGGATGAGTGACAAGAAACGCCAGGAGTATTGGATCCATCTCGGCAAGCCATCTTCCTTGGAATACCACGTGACCCTTGCGTGGAGTCAGCTACAGATTCTAATATGACGGCTTCTGGCAGATCATTGCATTGATAACCTGCGCCAAACGATCATGTGCTACTCGGATATCAGCACAATCCCTTGGAAGGTCAACGACAGAGTCCACAGGGAGTTTCCCGATGCGCACACAACACATATATGTCGTGATTTCGACAAGATTACAGAGTGGATGTTGCATCCTGATCGCCACTTCCCCCAGGAGAAGTATCAGTTGCGTTTGGAAGCTTTCCATGCTGGTGATGATGGACGTCACAACCATTAATACGTCGTCCAAATATCGTTCAAATGTAATCGATGGTCTTCCCTCCTACTTCAACGAAATCTGGGGCGAGAGGATGTGAAGAGCGCCGGATCTGTTTGACCACGCTACGTTGTCAAAATACCCTAGGGTGCTATGGAGGGAAATGTTGTCACAGTGTAATTAATTGCGAGACAACTTCGTCCAAGTCATATTTTTGAGATGATGTCCTGTCATAGTGAATTCTGTAAACCTTGCGTAAGATAAATCTCCGTTTCCGATCAAATTGATCTATGACAGTAGTATTCAGATATTCGCCTCCAGCTGCCATGGAAAGTCTCGGCATCATTATTAGTTGGACAGCGAGCGACCACTGGTACATATTGTAGGCTACACACTGGTCCTTATGTAGCCATGGAGCCAGTGTCGTGGTAAATCGAGGGCGATAACGCAGGCAAATCCATACTTCGAGGCAAATCAAATCAGATTTTCTATGAAGTTGCTTGGGCATATGTACCTAGGTATTCCAGTGAAAAGGCCACACCGAGCATTGCAGACGAACTGTGTTGAACCCCGGGAATGCCAAGATTGGATCGTTCTAGAATACAGGCTTTACAGAATTCGCACCCTCGTACCTGTCCACTACCCAGCTATGCAAGCCCTCAAAATTGCGACAGGTGTGCGGCACATCTGAGTCAACATAATTTCTCCCCAGAGCTGAATAGAACTTGGTCGGCAAAGGTGTCATGTCTCCAGAACACATGATGTACTGACGCAACTGTTCAATGCAATGATCCTGGTGTAGGAGATTGTTCTTCGGGTCCGTCGACCGTGTTCCGTGGCCATGGGCCCCGTAATTCTCTGGATGTAAAGCCTTCCGAATATTGTTCTGTGGGGAGGTCGTCAACCTCTCAGTGCACATTGTGGAAGATCAGCAGCGAGAGTACTTACCAAGCAATGCAGTGTGTGGAACATGTCCAAGCTGGGAAATTGCTAATTTTCAGTCACTGTCCCCTCGAAAGAAAGGGTCCCAAGCCTTACCCGGCAACGTAGCCCCCGCGCTGCTTGTCCCAGTACGTGTCGATATTCTCACCCCAGGAAGCGACGGCTTCCTCACGTGTTATCAAGATGTATCGCCCTGGGACGAGATAATAAGCTGGTATGCCTTCAAACAACAAAAGGCGCGACTTACCCCATGTCAATCTGTCCCAGTTGTGATCAATTTCGGTATGAACACTTGGGTCTCCAACATAAAGCACAGGGTCTGGATTTGGTACGAAGATGCTACCATTCTCAAAGAATGACGGTGACCCCGTGAAGCGAATTTGCTCAGCTCTCACATGTTTCCTGGCAGTCACTAGGCGACGCGTGAGCGATTTTGAATCCGATTTTCCGGGAATTCAGTTGGCTATAGGCGATAGAGTGATTGGATAAGATGGCTTACCGAAATCTGTTGCGTAGCCCGAAAAGAATGAGCCGAGATTCGCCTTCCCTTGAAGCCGGCAGCTATTTTCCCGACTAATTGCGAGTAATGCTGTCGAAAACCCAAGAAAAATTGTTGAAACCCAAGGAATGACGACCGGAAGGCGAGACCAGACACCACGCTTTGACCGTCGGTCAGGCTGCAGTGTTATGGTGTCTCGGTCGTTAGTTGGCAGGGGTGAGTAATCCATAATCAAAGCAAAAAGTGGCATTCATGAAGATGAAGACGTAGAGACTGGCGTCGTATGGGGTATGCATCACATGGTTTGGGAATGTCCAGGTTGTCCATGTTGGGCATCTCAAAAAGAGGCGTATTCACCAAGATTGTCTTCGACATGGACAAGGCTGAGCGATGTCGGATGCCATTTCTTGGCGTCAACCAGTCTTTGCTCTTCCGGAATCCTCGGTCAACACCTTGCTTTGTCTGATTGATTGTTGTTGTTGCAACGTCACAGTGGCCGTGGCGAATTTCTGTGCCGTATGAGCACGAGTGCGGCCCAGCAAGAGCATGAGGACTTCATGTGTGGATTTTTGTTGGCAATCCTTCGATGCCAAGCCCACATCCTCAGCCTGGACAAGCACGAATCGGGCAGTTAGAGAAGTTGAACTGAATGCAGGGTGCATGATAAGAGCTCTGACAGACCTTCCAAATCAAGGTTGCAGTGTTGGCACCTGACGGGTGTTGCTGCGTGTGGAAAGACATGCAGTAGCGGGCTTCCTCCATGCAAATGCATGCTTCCGAACTCTGGCTAAAGTAGACTAGGAGGAGTTCGGCTCAGCTGCGGGGGTTGCTTGATAAGGTGTTGGCTGGAGGGCAGGTGAACGTCATTCCTTGAGCCATCTATCCTTGGAAAGAAACCAACAGCTTCAGAACAGGACATCATTCAATGTTTCATACAAGGATATCACCATACTTTGGATATCGTTGTATCAGAGGGTAGAACAAAGCCAGCGAGGAGAGTGTACACCTAGTAATCAGAGTCAAACGCTGTGATCGGAAGAATACACCGTCTCTCTCTCCTCCTCGGCTCAAGCAGAACCTTGGCCGGAATCCCAATATGGCTGACTCACAAAATATTGTCTACCGCGGAAACTGTGTTTGTGGTCGGTACCGCTATGAGATTCGCTTGCCTGGCGTGATTCAGACGGCTTCCTCTTGCACTTGCAGTGTTTGTCTCAAGAAGGGCTACCTATGGCTTGCCCCGCCCGAAGGCAGTTTCACGGTAATCAGGGATGATGGTTGTCTGCGGGAACACACAACAAAGTCCATCTCTCATAAGGTGCGGCTTACAATCTCATGTTTGCGTGTCCATGCTTATATTTTTGGCTGGCAGTTCTGTGACCATTGTGGTATAGGAGTAGTCGGCCAGCACACTGCTGGGCCCTTGAGCGGCCACTTCACTCTGAACGTACGCACCATTCAGGGGGTCAACCCTTTTCAAATCAGGTGAGTCCTTTGTCAACCACTCACTTCATTTTGGTACCACCGGTCATCAAAATAACTGATCCTTGACCTGTAGTATTACGACTGTCGAGACGGAAGAGGAGAAGCCTAGAATTCAACGGGCTGCAGCCACGGAGCCAGCGGCACACCATCTATTCACCTGCCAGTGTGGGAACGTCCAAGCTGAGCTTCTTGTCCCCATATACGACCAAGAAATCAAGGAAGACAACTGCAGCGGTTGCGTCAGGGTACAATAACCCTTTCCCGCCGTACCATTTCGTCAAGCCGGAAACCTTTCATCCTCCATTACAGATACTGACATCTGTTAAAATAGGATGCCTACATTGGAGTCTACCCAACTAGGGACCAAGTTCGAATCTATGGACGAGAACATGGATGGGAATATGGTGGGTTGAAGGCCGAACTTGGAGCGCTGAAGATGGGGAGTGTAACACACTGCAAGACGTGCGGGGTGCAGGTCTTCACCAATATCTACGGTCCACCCATCACTGTCTTTGACAAACTACCCCCTGAGAGAAAGGCGTATGCTCTAGAAGTGTACCGCAAGAACATGAGTCTTCAGCCGCTCAATGTGAGAGCCATCGAAGATTTCCAGCTTCTATCTGAGGCTATGAATGTTAAGAGGTCGGACGAGGGCACGGAGGGATATGCTGAGTTGCTTGAGCCCTGGAAAGCTGCTTCAAATGAAGCTGACCAAATCGGCGGGCACCAAACTTCGAATTAGTCAACCACCTACATAGCAACTACCATGACCGAAAGCCTAGACTGAATGTTCAGCATCCCCCTTCCGCTCTTGAACATCATAATGGCATCCATTGGAAACGCATGTCGCCTTCAGCGGTGGATCCCATTCCGCATGTGCCAGAGTCCTCAGAGCTGCGTCGATGAATCCAACAAAATCACCGGGATCCACGTAGACATACTCACGCGACTGCCACCCTGGGTCTGACTCTGGTAGCAGCCAGCCAGTCGGGAGGGGCACTTTGTTCACCGTCAGGTTCCATACCTCCGGCCAGAGAGTTCGCCCTTCAAAGTAGGACGCACCGTTCAACTGCGCGACGTATCCCAGCCCACCCGGGAACAACGGTGGCTTGAACTCTATCACAGCAGCTTTGGGGTTCAGCCAGAGACTGTGAGTCAGGCCCGCGCCGTGTATGCCAACGAGAATATCCGTTTCCGCGGCAAGACACACTTGGTCACGCAATGTGAGCTGAGCGAAATCAACAGCTGTGACATTCGCTTCGGGAAAGTGAGACTTGGCCAGGTCTAAAAGATGTTCAAAGTCCCATAGTTTGCGCGTAGACTTTCTGTCGATTATGGTAATTAATGGATGAATCGACGATGGCGACTTGGATGGCGACTCTAGCCCGTAATGTCTGAGCATTCGACGCTGCAATGCGTTCACCAAGGAGGACTCCCGGCACGACCGGTGAAATTGAGAGTCGAACAGAGCCGTGTACATTGGTGAGGACGAACCTGGCAGAGGCAAGATGACGTCAAAGCAGCCAGGCTCTAGGTCACTCAGTTTTGAGGTAGGTAGGCCATTGTTGAGCACCAGCTGCCACCACTCCTCAAAAGGGAGCTCGTCATCATCTTCGAAAACGATACGGGCACGGGAGAGGTCATTATCCGTGACGTAAGGGCTGCCAGCATGATCCAAGGCGATTCGAAGGACATCGACAGTAATCATGGCCTGCCATACCTCCATGAAGCTGTCCCACAGATTCCTCGTCCGGCCCCTTCTGACAAGCATGATCAGCTCTCTGGCCCCGGCCCTGGTGTTGCATTGATGGGCCGGACCCGAATCTGTAGCAGTTTGTGCCCAGCTAGCGAGCTGGTGAGTGCCACCGGTCTTGAAGAAATAGTCCCTTGGTGTCTCTGTGGTGTCCTGCCATTGACTCCCATTCTGGTCCGCCATACTGAAGTCGATACCATCTAGACTGCAAGGAAGAAGGAATTCTCCAACAACGGGGGCTGCTTCAGGGTTGCGTAGCTTGCTTTTTGAGAAGAGGATATCTCGGCCGATGCAAAAGAGGTCGAAAGGCCATTCATGCGGGACAGGTTCTCGTGGTGCATGGAAACAGTCGAGTCTGGACACGGAAGACGAATCGCAGTAAGACGTCCTCTGTGATGCGGTCATGAAGAGATAATTTCGACTGAATAGTTTGACGCATTTTTGAGTCTCTTCTTCGAGTTCATAATCTGAAGACAATCTGTCTGCAGCTTGATCGGCACTGAATTTCTCCGTGCGGAAGCTTGGTCGGGAAGTAGGAGTATTGAGGAGCCAAAGGACGGAGTAAAGGAGGAGACAACTGAAAATAATAAATGTGAAAACCATTTGCATTGTTCTAGTCATTTTGAGAAACGTTCTCAGTGTGGAACTTCAATGAGAGGTACGATTGAACGTCAAATTATGTGGCCAAAGCAAATCGTTGGTGCAAGCAATGCTTGGTTGAGAGGTTGGTTGGTGTGCTACGTGCCTGTAGTCTTAAGCGAATTCCGGACAGACTCCGTTGCGCGTCCTATCGAATTAAGACAGGCCGGCGGAGGCAGAAATCAGTCCCGGCCCTTTACGTCACCTGCTTACATACATACATACGTAGGATGCCTCAAAATATGTTTTCCACGGTCCGGTCCATCAGAACGTCTCTTGAACGTTCTTGTGAGTTTTTCAGCTGCTCGACTTTCTCGATATAGTTACCATTCAGAAGATTTAAATATGATGAAAAGAGCCTGGCAATCTAGTGCGCAGCCACATTATGTTCGGAGAGAATTTGCGTTGCGGATGCTTGTATTTCCACAAGATAGATCATGGTTGTCTGTAAGTTTTCTTTCCTTCGCGCATCCTATACCATCCAAATCGGCCCCTATCTACGTGAACCCAAGGACAGCTTGCGTATTTGATGTAGGCGCTGTTCTCCGCCAGTGGCTCGTGAAGCAGCATCATCTCGCAGTGATTCGTGTGGTGCGGGTCAGCGATGTAGCCATCCAATACCAATCCGCTCATCGCAGCACGCTGCGTTTTCCTCCAGGTGTAGGTACAATGGACGACGTGGTACTTGTAATCGACATAGACCTCTTCCCACTCGCCGGCAAGAATCTCACTTATAGGTATCTCTGGCCCGGTCGTATTTGGAGCGCGGTAGAATGCCCAGTCATCGCGTGCCAGGAACTCGGCCGCCAATTCGGCATCGTGGCACCGCCATGGGACCCAGCCCATTATGATCACATCGAAAACGCAACCGATGTCCCGAGCTTCGGAAGAGGACTCTCCACACTCCTCGGGGATCTGTAGTTCTTGCTCTCGGAGGGCCTTCTCGCTGTCTTCTCGATGCTCGAGGTATAATGCCACCCCCAGCATCGTGAACGCCAACAAGCAAAGGGCGACGAAGAGAATATTCTTGAGAGTGGAAGTATCTCTTTTTGGAGTATATTCGTATTCCACTCCATCAGCCAACGGCACAGTCTCATCCTGATCATCGATGACATCGGATTCAGTAGAGCTGCGTCTGGCTTGCTCGGCCATTGTTTTCTTCGGCAGAAATTCCAGTGCAGCCGCGTCCGAACCAATCTGTGCAGTAATACGAGTTAGAATGGGTTGGATTTCTATAAATAAGGGTCACCTACAGTCAGACCAGAAAGCAGGGTGTCCAAGTGTTCAAAAGAGTTCGTGAGTCTCGACCTGGGTGAGAGAACATAGAGTCTGACTGAGACGATCTGCTCCCTTTGCCACGAGTACGGCAATTCACAGCAACACTTTAGGCAACTGGTCCCAATCCCAACCCAGTTGCTATAGAGCGATATTGTCTGTGATAGGCGGTCATGCAATTAACTGAAGCTTTACTATGCACCTGTACGGCAGAATATGCACTGTGGCCACCTTCTCAAAGTCGCTGGGGCTTTAAAATCCAACAGCAGAGACTAGTCCGGAGCATCCGAAACGAAGGTGATGTCCCAACAGACGGCCGTGCCGCAATGCTGCTTCTTTCGGACTGACAGAACTTGCGAAGACGCGATCAGCAATTTGCCCCGCCAAGATCCATGACGGCGTCGAAGGTGGGAAAGAAGGAAGTGCTGGGTCACACTACGGTCGACGAAGCCCAAGTGGCTGCTCAGATAGATTCCATACGTGCCTAAATTGCGGCAGAAGTCTTCTGTTGGTGGCAATCAGTACGAAAGTCGGTGTGATAAAGGATCCTTTCTGTGCGGAAACTAGGAATGGAATTTCCGGCTGAGAATCAGGATCCCAACTGCACAAGGGGGTTTTCAGGAATCACCTCTGCAATCGCCTTGCAGGCGCTAATTCAGAGCCTTGTGACTCGTGAGATATGTTGGTAGGATTTTGATCTGCCCTCGAGGCGCAGCCAACAGATGGTTATCAACTGCTAATTGCCTACCCTGTCAACCACCTCCGGATAATGGATCCTCGCGCCACATCATGAATTTTCTCTGTTCGCCGTTGGATTTTTGGTCCTCCATAAGATAAGAAACGACTGGTATTAGTGGTTGGAAATACCGAGGATGGAAAAGAGGGCGGCGACATCTTCAGCCAACACCATCCAAGAGCTTGACAACCAGCCCAACGAGCGGGCATAAAGCCCAGCCACGCACACTAATCTGCACTAATATTGTAATGGAAGCTTGGCAAAAGCGGTATTCCAAGAGAAAGTCGATTGTTTGTACCTGTACATCTGGTCGGAAGTCGTCGATCCATCATAAATGAACCATGACCTCCGGGGTGCCAACATGAAACGTTACCAGCAGTGAGGGCCACGAGATCATCACAGATGTGACCATGCGCCGTTGGACTACAGGAGATAGTCATGAATTGTTGGTTCGGCTCTTGCTTCCTTCCACCGCGGTGGCATCTGCTTAGGGCTAGACTCTGAGCATTTCATATGCAATTGTTGAGGCAAGGCTGACATCGCCGGCTGCGTCTAGGAGCTCGCAAGCTTGGCCTTCCCCAGATTCTGCTGCTGGAACAGAGCGCCTTGGGCATTGCGTTCCCGCTCTCTTGCTGTTTCCAGAGCTTACTTCTTTGATCATAGTAATGACCGTAGTAAGTCCTCACTTGTTCTCTATATATTAGGCGGCTGAGCTGCCCGTTGCCAAAAAGAAGAAAGAAAAGCCTGCAAGTTCTTCCGTGCGTCGAATTTTCTGGTCACTCTTAGCAACTTAGCCTGCTATCTCTGTCTCTCTCTCTCTCTCTATTCTTTACCACCTTCATTCAAGTACCTGCCTCCCGTCTCGGTCCTCACAAACCCTCACAATGAAGGTCACTCAGTACCTTGCTTTCGCCCTCTTCAGCTCCGTGCTGGGTGCACCTCACATGAGGCGCAATGGAAACACTGACGCTGTCGAGCCCGATGGTGTTGTTTCGTGGGCAGATGTCATCAAACGTGATGTCGATGCTGTTGAGCCTGAAGGGGTCGTTTCATGGGCCGATGTCATTAAGCGCGATGTTGATGCTGTCGAGCCTGACGGTGTTGTTTCGTGGGCAGACGTTATCAAGCGCGATGTTGATGCTGTCGAGCCCGAGGGAGTTGTATCTTGGGCGGATGTCATCAAAGAACGGCGTGGGGCTGAGAAGGCTATGATGAAAGCTTAAGGCCCCCAAGTGCAGCTCGAATGCCTACTCGGGCCTTCGAATTCGATACTGTCGGGACTTAATCATGGTGAGCCAGCTCCTTTGTCTATTCTTATGAGTATGACTGAGTCACTGAGACCTGGCCAACACAGTACGGAACTTTTGGCACTCTGAAGACCTGATGGGCGAATTCACCGGATGCACAGTCAACAATATTCGAAGGAATGTCAATAGAGTGACACAATTTTCCATTCGTGATCACCGTTCTCAATTGAGTTCAATGGTTCACTATCAAACAAGCTTGATTGGTTTCTCATGGATGGTTGTCTCTTATATCAACAGATAGTTCACCGCCGGGGTGCACAGCAATCATCAATCTTTCGCAGAGGCCAAAATACTATACAGTGGCCCACTCATGTATCATCTCAATCTTTTTAAGATATGGTAGCGGGTATAGAGGATCTATCGTGGCGACAGAAGCTCTCGCATTCTCTCTCAGTTCTGTATACCTAGGTACTGCCCCGAGATCTCGAGCTTATGATTCCTCGACGACGACACGACTACCAAAACGCTCCAAGTAGAAACTCAAGAAGGCGTCGGTGGTAAGTTCGAAGTTATCGCAGAACAATGATAATGATCCGCGAATTTCTATATGCTAGTAGAGAGAGCAAACGCGGATGCGAGATGACTGCACAAAGAAGGTAATTGAGCCATAAACGAGATGCCCGAGGTCCCAGAGAGGATGTCTACCTATACGCAATTGCGCCTTCATTATAAGTGTTTGCTGCTAGATGAGAGTTATGGGGCATATTCACATTAATGCACAGAAATTATAATGCCTAACTACATTATTATTCGGTAGGAGAAAGCATGTTACGGCTAATGGAACTTTGAAGTTGGCGATCAGTGGTGTTTAGAACATAATGGACTGGCTGAGCTTGAGATTCACGTCGAACTTCTCGATCGAATTCATAGGGGGAAATGAACTCGCTCGCTGGAGATCTGTCATATGCAACTGTGTTTGCTGTCTCCGTCTTTCTGACTCCTGAGGTCCTCTTCTCTTCCAGGGGCCGTGCCTCAGCCTCGGCATAATTATCACCACCCAAATAAAATTATCATACTATGAAGCTAAATTGTCGCCTATCGTCGCCGCTTAGTACACAACTTGAAGTTATCATAAATCTCTTTTACAAGTTCTGCTTGGTGCTTGTAATCACTTCTTAAATTTCCGCTTCGCGTGCTTTTCTTTTTAATCTTCCCAGGCTACATGCATGTGGCGTCAGTGAAGTGGTGAGACAATTTGAGTCAAAACCAAGACAACGGGGTTTGCCCCGACTTGGTCTTCGCTTCTTTCGTTTAGCCTGTGAATCGCTATCTATCTGCCCCACGGTGAAATTATTCCTCTGATTTGCGGTCTTGGTTTGCGACTAATGTAGAGCGACGTTGCATTGCGTCCCCTGCTGTTATAGTACAGTATTGGCGTCCGGCACCTGTCAATTACGCTGGGACAAGAGTGGATGAATTGCTTAATCTCTTTCTTCAGCACGTGTCCTGTGTCTCTTCCTCCATCTTTATCAATTTTAGAATACCACGCACAACTAGTCAACCCTTCTGACCCCTTCGAAGAATTCAAGATCATCGGATTTGGAGTCATGGAGATGCAGCCGCTGAAGATCGGAGCGAGCTCCGCAGACCCCAGACAGATACAGAAGTCGATGACGCAGATCTCGAACGTGGAGACCAGCTCGAGAATTTACCGAGACGATGTCTCCTCTCTCAGAGTATGTCACCGAAGCTGACTTCCCCAAAGATGAGAAAGAACCACGTCAAGAACATGATGGGCTGACAGCATCCCAGCGTCTCTTTTCGTCAACCCAGCTCCTCACGTTCGCTCTCTGTTTCATGTCAAGCTGGGAGGTCGTAGCAATGAATTTGGGCGCAAGTTTCTACAATGGAGGACCACAGGCCCTTGCTTGGGGCATGCTCCTTGTTGTCGCTGGGGCTCTTGCACTTGCCGCGTCCATGGCTGAGCTTGCCTCGATTCAACCGATTGCGGGAGCTCAGTATCATTGGACTAAGTTTCTGGTGTCTTCATCTTCATCAACGGGAGTGGAACAACAGCGTGCAAGACTACTCACCTGGATGCAGGGATGGGTCACTTGGTTCGCCTGGGTATCTTCTCTAGCTGGCTCAACTTCCTCTATGGCGAATATTCTCCTTGGGCTCGTGACCGTCAACCATCCAGAGTATGTCTACAAGCCCTGGCACTTGACATTACTCATCATCGCTCAACTTCTCGTGGTTGGCCTTATAAACATCTTTGCTTTTCGGTCCGTTCCATGGCTAGAGACTATTGGCGGTGCTCTTCACGTAATAATATGGGTCATCTTCGTCGTCGTCTTCGCTATTCGAGGAGGCAAAAGTGACGCCAATTTCGTCTTTTTTGAGAGAAGCTCTACGTCTGGCTGGACGAATGGAGCCGTCTCCTGGAATCTAGGCCTTCTCGTCACATCCTGGGGCTTTGTGGGCTTCGATGGTGTAGTCCATATGAGCGAAGAGGTGCGCCGGGCCAAGCACGCGGTACCAAGGGCAATGATCTGGACCATCGTCCTCAACGGCATACAAGCCTACGGCATCATGTTGGTTTTGCTCTTTGCCATGGGTGAGGATGCCACAGAAATTCTCAACTCCCCATACCCAATCATTCCGCTTTGTTTTGGTGCGGTTGGGCAACCGGCCGGGACCGCCATGGTGATCAGCCTTCTGATTATTACTTTCTGTGTGGTGACTGGATCTCTTGCTTCAGTGTCTCGGATCACCTGGGCTTGGGCTAGGGATCGCGGTCTGCCAGCATGGTTTGCAAAGATACATCCGGTGCACCGAGTCCCTGTCCGTTCGACATTGTTACCGATCGCCATCGTCAGCTGCCTCGCGCTGTTCACAGTGGGAAATACTGCGACATCAACCATCTTTTCAGCCTTCACGTCCCTGAGCATGCTTGGTCTTTATAGCTCATACATCATTGCAATCGGCTGTATGGTCCATGCACGGCTTTCAGGACGAATCGGAAAGGGGCCAGAATACGCCGTGCAATTCGGTGATTGGACTTTACCACCTGGAGTTGGCTTGCCCCTCAACATATACGCTCTTTTGTGGTCAATTTATGTGACGATATGGCTTCCGTTTCCAACCACGATACCCGTCACCGGAGCCAACATGAACTACGCTGGACCAATTTATGCTGCGGTTATTCTTGGATCTACCATGTATTGGATTCTATGGGGCAAGGCGAACAGGCCTGGCCTGAACAGCAAAGCCATTGAAATGGTGGAAGCACACGAATGACCCTCTTCATTAACCAGTGCAACCAGGAATTCAAAATGAAGCAAGAATGGGTATGGTGCAAAGTTGACGAGGCCTGTAGGTTCGATTTGTGTTCGCGTTCCTGCAGTCACCATGTGAAACTTGTTGATTCTCACATTTCTCAGGGCTGCGATCTAGTTTCGGCCAATAACACATCTGTTTATGTAGACAGCACTTTCTCTGTAGCCCTTGTTGTCTTCATTCCTACCCGCTCTGTAAGTTAATCTGTTTCAATGAAATCATCGTGCGTAATGTGGTTTCATTACATCATTTGCGATGGATAAGAACTGGGTGTCCTTGGCCGGAAAAGGTGCATCCCTTGATACGAAAGCCGTACTACTGGGAAAACCTTGTCTTCTATTAGTCTTGAGCACGAAAATCGAGGGATTGGTGCTCGATCAAGTAAATACGGCGATCAGTTGAGCTGCGATGTTCCCATTGATGGACTCTTCACTGCCCAGGTGGCAAGGAATTAGAGAGATCAACGTACCGGCACTTCACTATGGTGGTCAGGTCTTCATGACTTGCATCAGAAAATCACTTGATCCCATAGAACCCACTGAGACCTGACGTGGCAACTAAATGAGCCTCGAGGGTACGTAGTCTAGTATGCGAAACTCAAGCATAGCGGTGTGAGGAGGTACCTACTAGTAGGTACGTTTGCTTGACTCGGATCGGATCAAGGCTCGTGCGAAGCCTTGCAATCCTTCAAATCGAGCGGTTTGAATAGTCTCACGGAAGAAAAGTCTTGGGTAACGCAAATCACGTCACCTGATGCTAGACACGTGTTTCCTGGTTGTCGGCGCTTAATGGTGTCTGCTGCGTTGCTATTTTCAGCTCGGTTCCGATGACCTGCAGCGCTGAGCCACTCGACCACCAACACACCCACTTCTGCTTTCGTACCACCATCCCAATTCCGTCGGAGTGTGTGAACTGCCACTGAACAAATCTAAAACCAAATCATGCACATTTAAGACAGGTTTGGTTGTGAATGCACTGACATTTAGCTGCTCAAAACGAAATGGCGCTGTTTCTTGTCACGGTGATTCATATTCGGATTGTGAGATGTCGAAAGTACATTCCAGCCGGTTGTGAGTTAAGAGTTAAGCTGACAGGAAATGGCTTAGGTGACACGTATGCGGCTAGCATCGCTGCAGGGACAAAGACGTCTCCATAATTTGATGTCTGCGCCGCAGCAGTTCGCAGCCCTCCTGCAATGACACCCACCAGTTTGTGGATCCTCCATCCGCAGCAACCGAAAGAATCATGATTCAGATAAAGAGAGCAACACCTCGCCTTGCATCCTTTGGGGCCGCATGGAAAGTAAATCACCAACTTCTTACTTGAACTGTTTGGAAATTTCTCTACTTTATGCCACAATTTTCCGCCGAAGCGCCTAGCCATCCAACATCTCGGAATCCATCTCGACCAACTCTCCAACATTGACTCTCGGAGACAATATGGCTCAAAGGACTACAAAACTCATAATCAACGCCATCGACAAATTTATCGATGAGCTCGGTTCAAGTCAATACGATGTGTCAAGCCCTGCTGTTCCGCTACCCCTCAACATCAGCAAAAGAAGAGACCTCAGCCGACACTCAGACAGAACACCGGATGACACGCCATTTACGAGAAGCGACTCTATGTCATCCGTCCTATCAAATTCATCGATTTCTTCAGTTGCCAGCTCACCAAGAGTAACCAACTTCAATTGATCTCGCACTTCGAGTCAAACTCAAGGACTGCGCACGCCATTTCACGCTGTCTGGTCAGCGCCATCGACGGTTGGGCCAGTTTTTGTACGACAGCTTGGACTTCGATATGACCTGAAAATTGGACCTCGGGTGGTGTTTGTACTATAATGTATACAGTTCCTGTTATTTAAGGGCTGGGAATTGAATAACGTGTCACGAAATGGGAGGGGGTGCATTACTAAATCTATGTGGACTTTGTCCATATATCACGAGGCATCTGGGACTCTATAGACTTCGGCTTGTAATCTATTTTTTTAATCATTCCACCATTAAATAATTTCCCAAATCCAGAACTGGAAGTGGCGTGAATTGAGTCCACGGAGCCTGCACGTCAAGGATCTGTGCTTGGATCAGAAACCTTCTGGGCAGTGGCTTGAACAGTCGCGTCACTTTCACTTCGATAAGTCTTGGGAGTCCATTTCTCTGAGTCGCCAAAGCGGTCTACCGTCAACCCAGCTCTTCCTGGACTCTTCATTCCAGCCTCGAGCTGTCTTTGGTACGAGACGTTTCGAAGTCGCTCCGATTCAGCAGGTGTCAGCTTAAGCTGTGAGAGTACTTCTGTCAGCCTTCCAATCCCAGTAAAACCCGCTGCGGATCACAGAACAGGAATGAAGGGATATCAGCTCACATATATCTCAACACCAATGGCATGTATTGCAAATGCCAGCCACATAGCAGGACCGAAATTCGATCCCAGGGCCACGGCCAGCTGGACTGGGTCGCCGTTGAAATTGGCTTCGACGGCAACTTGCTTTGAAGGGTCGGATCCATTAAAAAAAGGAGCGCAATCCGGATATGCGGCCATTGACTCCTCTGGAGACCCGAATATGTTCTCAACTTGTTCGCATGGGCGTGAGTCATAGTAACCTCCGATTTGTGAAACAATCTGGGCGGCAATGATCATGATCATTCGAATGGTAATAATGCAGCCAGCCTATTGATCTTGTGTGTCAGTAGTGAATCTACACATGTGCCGCTGCACGGAGTATTTGCATTGAAGGGCTATTGAAACAAGAAATCGGAGGGAGATCGAGAATCGCAGGGTACTCACATAGAACCAGGCTCTCAGCATCCAGGCCCGGTGCTGCTCGATCTGAAGCCTCTTGATATTGATGTATGCCATTACCATAGCGCCAACAAACGCGATACAGAGGGATCCAGTAGCATATTGAGTCGCTAGAGTTCCCCCAAAAGCGTGCCTGGTAATCATCAACACTCCTGCTATCCCGAGGAGTGAGAGGACTATCACAAGGTATCCATTCAGCCTGTGGAAAAGCATGGCCTTGTAGCGAATGGCCGGGATGAATTGAAAGCAGACGAGGAAGGACGCAGGGAGTATCGTTGCGAGGTGCAGTATGATGCCGACTTTTTCATGTCCACGTAGGTAGTACAGGCATTCTCCAGGGGCTGCGTGGTTCCCTCCAGAGTCACCAATGCTGCAAAAGACTCCATAAAAGTCGAGATATTGGAGTCGCGCCAGTGTGAAGCCCATGAGGGCACCCGCAAAGATGAACCACAGGACGAAGTTGTAGCCTTTTTTGAAGCCGATGGGATGGTAGAGTTTTCTCATGGTGCCGACAAACGAGTTTTCATGGTCTTTTTTTAGGTTTGCCATGTCGGTCGATAGATGATACGGGTGCCAGATTTCAAAGACTGTTCTCTCCAAGCTTGGCAGAAGACGACCAGTTGCCGATGTTGCACAAAGTTTAGAGTGGAAGAAGTACAGAGATGAGAGAGATGCCAACGGTGAACTAACAACGTGGAATACGATGCGTCCTTGCCATTCTTATACCAGAGAATTCTTGAACCTCTCGTTCTGATGGCGCATAGTGTTTCCTATTCAGGCTTGCCTAGTCCTTGCGCTCTCACGCCCAGGTTACGAATTGACAATTCGCACATCTAAATCCCGCTCCTTCCAATAATTAGGCGTGGCCCTCGTCATCCAAGTCCTACAAAAGCGACCGCTTTCACCGAGCTAGGTATCTCGACGGACGCCATCACACCCGGCGCGCAATGCTTCCGAGAATGGAATAGCGCACGCCAAGTGGGTGGTGAGGCGCAAGCGACACCGCCCAAAGACTCTAGGGTCATCATCCATACGCGTGGCTTACCGAGCCAGACCAGGCACCACTAGCCGTCCTTTATCTCGACGGCATCTTTCATCGCTTGATACTTGGATTGGAGCAATCGCATCTTGCTAGGCCTCCCGGACTCGGGCCCGAAAAAGTGGCGTCTTGCAGGAGCCGCAGCTGGCAGGATGCTCACGTGCAGATGACCTTCCCTTAGATTCATGTCCATGACGACGCTGCCTTAGAGATTGCCAAGGCCCTATTGACTCAAAAGAGAAGCATTGCGCGCCCCTCCACCTCATGGGGCATCATTCGAGCTTGTTGGTTCTGAGCCAACATGGTGGGAGTTCCGGGACGATCAAAGGCGTGTGTTACATGTCGGAAAAGGAAGAAAGGGGTAATTGACCATCCAACTGCTGCAGACCAATATCAAACCCCTAACCACAATATGTAGGCATCTTGCCTAACGAACTCAATGAAGCTGACCATCAACCTGTCTGTATTAGTGTGACTACCAACGCCCATCATGCACACAATGCATCAAAGCCGGCGTTCAGTGCGGCGGCTATGAGCGTGAACGTATCTTCGTGCACTCTTCAGCTTCAACTCAAAAAGCGGCGATCAAGTCTCGAGACAATGACCCGACGACAAAGAAGCAAGCCTCTCAGCCAAGTTTTGCATCCACGTCGTCTGCCTCGCTGATACACCGGCGCGACGGCAACTCCGAAGCCGTTGAGATCACTCTTTCAGAGTCTCTGTACAGAACCGCCACGGAAGAGAAGTACATCTCCCTCTATTGGGACCTGTTCTTGCCCAGGTGCCGGGACCGACTTGCCTCGAGGGAATGGACCAAGTCCTCTCAGAGTCTGTTCCGAACAGAGCCAGCTTTGAGGTCTGCTGTCCTGGCCGTGAGCCTGACGATGCTTGCTGAGAAGGAAAACTGTCAATGGATGAGGGAAGAGGGCGTCAAGGCCTATGGGAGGGCGCTTCTGCAAGAAACCGCTGCGCTTAGGTCACCTTCCCGAAGCAAGAGCGACGCTGTTTTACTTGCAAGCAAATTTATGACGACGTATGAAATGTTGTTTGGTGGGAGGACTGGGAATTTGTTAGAATTGTCACACCGCTGGCGCTCGCACAACGTTGGGTCGTTGGCCATTATGGAGGCGAGAACGCCTTGGAGTGCCATTGAAGGTGATGGGCATCACATTTTCATGATAGTCGATTATTCTGGGTGAGTGGAGAAGCTCAAGCAAAATCAAAGCTTGGTCAGTATTAACTGACCTCGGATCAGATAATCGCTGGGATCAAACAACGCAAGCGGACATCGCTGAGCCTGGACGAGTGGAAGACTATTCCATGGTCGAAGCACCCGAAGAGGTCCCAAGACTTGCTTACGGACATTTTTGTCGAGGTCCCGGGGTTTTTCGAAGATATCGACAGATGTGAAAGCCTGGACGACCCAAATATGAAATATGAGGAGCACCGGCGACTCGTAATGATCTGCCTTAGTCTTCACGATCAACTTCAGGACTGGTATGATACCCTGCCACGGGAACAAAGATACGAGGACACCTTGAGCCTTGGAATCGACGACGATCGAGAGATCGAAGAGCTGCCAGGCATGTACACAATGCTGCTGTACTGGTCAACATGCCTTTACCTCTACAACGCTATGCAGGTTCACAGCCGCCGGCGCCCGGCCGATGTGCCTCCTTTTCTCCCTCAGCACGCCACGAATCTCGGCCAATATGTCAGTAACATCTGCCGACTATTGCCATTCTACTTTAACTCCAACGCGGGCAAAGCCAATCTTCTTCTCGCGGCCTTTCCGATGGGGACGGCCCTGCAGTTCACGTTCGTCCTCAATGGACAGGCATCGGGCGGAGACAGGCTGTCGGAAGACAGGAGCCAGTTGATGGTGCTCTTCCAGAAGCCTGAATTCAAGCCGATCAAGGATTTCTTGAACAGCCTGCAGCGTGACAACGACGTGCGTGGAGAGCAGCCGGCGGTAACGTACGAGGGCAGAGCGAAGCAGTGGGCTGGTTATGAGACGTCGGAAGGCACTTGAGGGTTTTACTTTTGGGTTTGGCTGGGGGAGGGGGTTCTCAACAGAGTTCACCCAGGGTTGCAGTGGTCGGAGGATTGAACGATGGGGTGAATCGTTTCCAGGCCGAGATGAATATTGCCACAATGTTGACACCCTTTGAATCTGTACACAGCAAATGGTAAGTTTTTGGTCACCCCAAGGCAGGTCAGTACGCCTGCGACGTCAGTGGCACTTAGCAGCGCCAGGGTGCACGAGTAGACACCAATGGTAGTGGGCAACCCTTGAGGCGCGATAAGCGATAACAGGAATGAGGGGCCTAAATTTTTGTAGGCCGCGGCGCAAATTTTCCTTTTCATGCAGGGTTCTGCTGCCCGACCATTTATTCCCCTCTGCCTTTTCTTTTTGCTCCTCCATGCCCCCTGAGTCTTCCTCCATTCCTTTCTGTATTTCCCAGGGCCAACTGTTTCGTGTTTGGTGAAGATGGATCGTCAAAGATTGGTTACTCTGCTCCAAGAGAGCCAGATCCGTAAGTGCAAATTGCCACAAGCCTCGTGCTCTCTTCCCCGCGTCTGAGCAGATCGCAGAGTTACATGCTTGCCTCCTTCTCTCCGTTTGCTCTTGACTGACCTCGCTCTCGAAACAGCCGACACACAGAGGGTCAAGGCCGTTACGGCAGAGCTCCAGAAGAACTTCTACTCTAAGCCCGAGTCCCTGCTTCTCCTGGTCGAGGTCGTCTGCACCAACGAGGATGCCAACCTCCGCCAGCAAGCCGCCGTGCAGGTTGCCCGCCTCGTCCCCAAGTACTGGGAGAAGATACCCGCAGAGCAAAAGGCTGGCATCCGGCAACACCTGGTCGAGGCGACAATGAAGGAGCAGCACGCCAAGTGCAGACACTCCGAGTCCCGAGTCATTGCCAGCATTGCGAGCCTTGACCTCGACGAGAACGCATGGCCAGACCTGATTCCTTCGCTCTTCACCCTCGCTGCCAACAGCGATGTCTCCCACCGCGAGGTCGGGTCCTACATCATCTACGCCATTCTCGACGAGAACCCTACACATTTTGCTGAGAAGGTCCGCGACCTGCTGTCTCTCTTCTCCAACACCATTAAGGATCCTCAGAGCAGGGATGTCCGGGTTAACACCGTCATGTCTATCGGTGCTGTGTTGATGCTTGTCGAGCCTGAAGAGGACGAGTCCGCTGTCGCGGCTGTTCAACAGCTCATCTCTCCCATGGTCGATGTCTTGAGGGATGCCGTGGACAGCAACGATGACGAGAAGACCAAGCAGTCGTTCGAAGTCTTCCAGCAATTCCTTGCTTATGAGCCTGCCCTGATCGGCCCTCACCTGCGGGACCTCATGGCCTTCATGGCCGAACTGGCTACCAACAAGAACGCTGACGACGAGGTGCGCTGCCAGGCTCTCGCCTTTTTGGCCCAGGCTGTCCGCTACCGCCGGATGAAGGTGCAGGGCATGAAGGACATGGGCTCCCAGCTGACCCTGAAGGGCATGGAGATCCTCACCGAGATCGACGATGACGAGGATGAGGACGAGATCACTCCGGCGCGGGCTGCTCTGTCTCTTCTCGACCAGCTGGCAAGCGACCTGCCCCCTCGCCAGGTCATCGTGCCGTTGCTCGATGCTCTGCCCAAGTTTGCATCGTCTGCAGAGCCTGGCTTCCGCAAGTCCGCTGTCCTTGCTCTTGGCACTGTGGCTGAGGGCGCGCCAGACTTCGTCTCCACCCAGCTCAAGATGATCATGCCTATCGTCTTGCGTCTGCTGAACGATCCGGATGCAGGAGTCCGCCACACTGCACTCATCGGTCTTACTAGAATCGCTGATGAGATGGCGGAGGAACTGTCTGACGATCGTGATGCTCTCGTCTCAGCGCTGCTCAAGAATATCCAGGCTGCTAGCTCTGAGTCCACTGACTCAGACGCTGCCAAGAAGAACATCGACATCATGCGATGTGCTTGTGGTGCTCTGGATGCTTTGGCGGCCGGTTTCGACTCTGATGTCATGCAGAAGTACGGGCCGGAGCTGATCACCCCCATCGGCAACCTCGTGTCGCATCCCGACTTCAAGGTCAAGAGTGCCGCCGCTGGAGCCCTCGGTGCCATCGCCGGTGCCATGGAGGAGAGCTTCGCTCCCTACTTCGAGAACACAATGACAGCCTTGGGACCCTTCATCCAGATGAAGGACAGTGAGGACGAGCTCGAGCTTCGAAGTGGCGTGTGCGACGCAATGGGCCGCATTGCCACGGCAGTCGGCCCTCAAAAGTTCCAGCCTTATGTTATGGAGCTCATGAAGGCAAGTGAGGAGGCCTTGAATCTTGGAAACCCCAGACTTCGGGAGACAAGCTTCATCTTGTGGAGCGCCCTGTCCAAGGTGTACGGGAAGGAGTTTGCCCCCTTCATCGCCGGTGTGTTCAAGGGTCTATTCGACAGCTTGGAGCTGGAAGAAGAGGAGCTTGTCTTGAACCTGTCCGAGGAGGAGAAGGCCATCATTGGCACAGAAGATGGCATCATCCAGGGTGGCAGGAAGATCAAGATCCGAGAACCCGAAGAGGGTGAGGAGGCCATGGAAGACGACGGCTTCGAAGATGATGATGGAGACGACTGGGGAGACTATGGTGTCACCCCCGAAGCCATGGAGAAGGAAGTCGCCATCGAAGTACTTGGAGATGTGGTCACCCATGCTTGTGGCCTTTCTGAGATCTCGCAATACCTCGAGAAGGCACTGGAGAACATCACACCGCTCGTTGAGCACAGCTACGAAGGTTGTCGCAAGGCGGCCATCAGCACTTTGTGGCGGTCATACGCTCGTGTCTTCGAGCTGTTTGAGGAGCAGAGTGGCACAAAGTGGGAGGCCGGTTTCCCTCCCAAGCAGGCTCCATCAGAGACTCTGGTCAAGCTGGGCGAGATTGTCTCTGCGGCCACGTTGAAGCTGTGGCCGGATGAGACCGATCGGTATGTTTGCTTCCCTTTGCGTGAATACCTTTGTTTTTTTATGATGAGCATACAGCGTTATACCCAGCTCACTCAGACGCAATTTTTATTGCGGTTGCTGAGAAAACGTCACATCTACTCCTGAAATTCCTCTTCACTACATCATTCTATGCACCCATAATCTGGCATAGACGAATAGGCTAACAACTATTTCAGCAACGTCGTCACTGACATCAACCGCAACGTTGCTGCGACTCTGAAAGCTTGCGGACCTGCCATCTTGACGCAGGAGAAGATGGTAGAGCAGACCGTCACTTGTCTGACCACCCTGATCACCCGCTCGCACCCCTGCCAGCAAGATCTCGGTGACGAGGATGAGCAAGATGCCGAGGCCGGTTCTTCTGAGTATGACTGGCTCATCATCGACACCGCCCTGGACGTGGTCATAGGACTGGCTGCCGCGATGGGCGCTCAGTTTGGTGAGCTGTGGAAAATCTTCGAGAAGCCCGTCATGAAGTTCGCCTCCTCTCAAGAGGACCTCGAACGCTCGACATCGGTGGGCGTCATTGCCGAGTGCGCCGCCCACATGGGCGCGGCTGTGTCCCCTCATACGCCTGCGATTCTCAAGCTTTTGCTCAAGCGTCTCACTGATCCCGACCCCGAGACCAAGAGCAATGCCGCTTACGCGACCGGCCAGCTCATCTACCACTCCAACGACACCAACACGTATCTGCCAAGCTACACCGACATCCTCACCAAGCTGGAGCCCATGCTGTCCATCGACCACGCGCGCCTCAAGGACAACGCGACAGGTTGTGTGTGCCGCATGATCATCTCCCACCCCGAGAGGATGCCTATTGCCGACGTGCTCCCTGTTCTCGTTGGCCTGCTGCCCCTGAAGGAGGACTTTGAGGAGAACACGCCCGTGTACGAGTGCTTGTACAAGCTCTGTAAGTTGAACTTGCCTGCCTCAATCCCCAAGACCATGTTACTAACTATTCCCCAGACGAAGCCAATGAGCCCACCGTCCAAAGCTTGACACCAAAACTCATCGGAGTCTTTGAGAAGGTCCTGAGCCCGCCCGAGGAGCAGCTCCAGGACGAGACGCGCCAGCTTGTGCAGCGCATCGTGCAGAGTCTGTACAAGGCCAAGCCGGAGCTGTTCCAGGGCCACGAGCAGGTCCTGAAGGCTTCGGGTGCTGCTTGAAGCTAATGATCAATGATGACCAGGTGGGAAAAAGTACATAGGAGCGGAAATGGATAGCGGTGTGCACCGCTCCCCAACTTTTTAATTATGACTAGATGAAGGTGTTCTGTGGATTGCCCTTTTGTTGTTTATATCATCTCCCAGACCTAGACAGAGATATCAATGATTCCCCCTTTCGCTCAACAAAGTTTTGAAAATATTGCTGGTCCTTGAATGCACTTAGTAACACCCTGCAACCAATTTTTGTTCATTGACAAATATTGTGGGAAGACTCTTGCCCGGACTTATGGTAAGCTAGCTCTGCGATAGTCTCTTACGTCCGTTGCTGACTCAGCATTGGGTGGGGCAGGCGTGGCGACTTTCCAGTAAGGATCGAGCTGCACTTAGACCAGTCAGTCTACTCGCCCTCAACGCACACTTCTAGACTCACCTTTGCTCCGTGATCCAGGCACGCTCGAGCTTGAGCTCATCGACAATGACAGAGGAAGAGACACAACAGCAGGCAGCTGCGATAGATGCGGCGGACACTGCCGAGACTGTCAAAACGGAGTCCAAGGCCGTCCGAAGATCAAGCCGCGAAAGAGTTGCCGAGGACGGCAGTCTCACCGTCTTCTCCAAGCGAAGTGAGCGTCGGCGCCGGAAGCAGCAGAGCAAGAAGCCGTCTGGCGAGCACCACAGCTTCCTGACGCTACCCTTCGACATACTGATCCATGTTCTCGCCTTCATCCGGCCCAGCGACGTCTTCCGCCTGTCTCGCACATGCCACGCGCTCAACACGTTCCTCCTCCAAGAACACCCTGCCTTGGTCGCGCGCACCATCATTCAGAGGCGGTATTCTTGTCTGGAGAAGTGCATACGTCTCCCAGTTCTGCTCTCCGACATCCAGGACCCAGAGTTTCGCGACCTGGTGCAACACCCAGAGAGGCAGAAGAAGCTCGACATCCATCGCCGGCCCTACTATCAGCATGTCTCGCCCCCTAATCCGGCTTTGGTCTGCACCTGCATGACCTGCATATTGCGATGGAATCTCCTCTGCCTCTCCGTCGACTTCGCCCACTGGCAAAACAATCTGGACAGGGGTGATCCGCTCCCCATCATCCCGCGGGGCAAACAGCCGAGGTGGAACAGCCAGTTGCTCAGCTCACACGAAGCCATCGTGCTCAAGGCCACCAATCCCGCAGTGAGCGGCCCTGCGTCGCCGCTATGGTACGCTGCTATCCTCGAGGCCCACCTGGCCTCCACCGTGAGAGCCATCACGAGGCACAGCGCCAACAAGGGCAACAGGCGGCCTCGGTTCCGGATGACGCTTCAGGACATGGCGAGTGGGAGCGACGCGTTCCTGGAGAGGAGCGGGCCCGCGTCGGCGCATTTCCCCTTTCACCGGGATAATTACTATATGCTTGAGGCTTATTTGCCGAACCGGTGCTGGATGAAGGAGAAAGGCAGGTGGGGCTACATGCCTGCCGAACAGCACGACACGGATTTAGAGCAAATTCGGCGGTGGGCTTCGTGGTGGACGAAGCCGGTGTCCACAAACTCAACAACTCGGGTCGCGGTCGACAATGACTTGGTTTTACCACCGCGCATTGAGAGTGACAACCAGTCAGAGGCCGTCGGGCCGGTACTGGAGGGTCGAGACGACCGTGCGCAGGGAAATCGAAGCGAATAATATTGGGAGGGGAAATACTTCTCCACACAAAGGACAATCAGAAGCCACCGAAAGTGTAAGGTTCTAAGAGGGAATTTACATTGGATGTTGAAGAAACATTGGAAACATCATAGCCACTCAATGGTACCCTGTTTGTTTCTTGGTCCAAACAACACGCAGGCCGACAAGCCGACAAGCTACAAACCGCTGCGCATGATTTTGTTTCATATCGAAACCAACCTGCTACCCTGCCACCCTCTTGTCCGAACGGTCTAATTGGGGGTTTCCGACGGACATAGGCCGTGAAATGCGGACAAACGAGGAGCTTAAAATATGCTATTATAAAAACGATGGCTCTTTGGAGGGCCTCGCAAGATGGGCTGGAGTGGTGGATGATACGCCGCCATAGTCGGTGTTGCTTTGCACTTTGAAAATGGATTCCCTAAAATTGAATCCGCTCTATCTTGGAGGCGCGCTCGTCTGCGTCACGCTGGCTGCGGTATGGGGACATTCCAACCCCTCAGGCTTCCAAGACTGACGTCTAGTATCACAGTACATCTATGCCGGCCTCACAAACCCCTTGTCAGACGTCCCAGGGCCGTGGTACACAAAATACACCACCCTCGTCTCGACATACTTCGTCATCACCGCGCACCACCCAGACTGGGTGCACGCGCTACACGCAAAGTACGGGCCAGCGGTGCGCATCAGCCCGCACGAGGTCGACATCTCGGACGCGCCGATGTGCCAGCGCATCCACAGCGTCAAGGGCGGCTTCCTCAAGTCGCCCTTCTACTCGCGGCTCATCACCGACTCGTCCAGCGTCTTCAACGAGATCCGCCCCGAGGTCCACCGCAAGTACAAGCGCCTCCTCTCGAACCCAATGTCCGAGACGGGCCTCAAGACCTTCCTGCCCCGCATCGACGGCAAGGTGCGCCTCGCCATCGAGCGGGTCCGCGAGGAGAACAAGACTCGCGGCGCTGCGGATGTCGCCAAGTGGTTCATGTTCCTGTCTTTTGATGTTATTGGCGATCTCACTTTCGGCGAGGGCTTCGGCCAATTGGAAAGTGGACAGGTGTGTCATGGTTATTCTTCAAATGCAACTTGTGACACACTGTACGTGATGCTGATGTTGACTGGTAACCACAGAAAAACCAGTCAATCAACGACTTTGTTAGCCTGGGTTTCGTCGGCGGCCTGCGCTCCATGTTCCCTACTATATCCTGGCTCTCCTTGTATCTCCCAATCCCCGTCTTCCAAGACGCCACCAAGATACAATACCGGACCTTCGACTACGCCCAGAGCGCGCTGGACCGCCACGCCAAGCGCGTGGAGGATCAGGGCGAGGATACCAAGCCAACCGTCTTCTCCAAGCTTTACACAGCCGGTGCCGAGGACACCTGGTCGCCGATCGAGATCCGCGACAATGCGCAGGTCTTCATCGTCGGCGGCAGCGACACGACGGCCAACTCCATGATCTACCTCATCTGGGCCATCTGCAAGCTCCCGGACGTCAAGGCGAAACTCCTCAAGGAGCTGGCGAGTGCCCCCGAAGACTTTGGGTATGATGACCTGCGAGACATGCCATATCTTAACTGGTGTGTCAATGAAACGCTGCGCCTCTACAACGCGCTGCCATGCGGCCTGCCCAGGATTGTACCTGCCGGGGGCGCTGAGCTCGCAGGCCAGTTCATCCCCGGGGGTGCGACGGTCTCGACGCAGTCCTATAGCCTGCACCGAGACGAGAATGCCTTCCCAGACCCGTACCGGTTCAACCCTGACAGGTGGGAGCATACGACGCAAGAGATGAAGGACTGCACCATGCCCTTTGGCGGCGGCTCGAGAAGTAAGTCATCCATCAGACAAAACCAAGTCTCTCTGCTGTCATCAGTACTATTCTAACCAAAATTCCAAAACAGCCTGCCTCGGTCGGCATCTGGCCCGCATCGAGCTCCGCCTGATGGCAGCTCGGTTCTTCCGCAACTTCCCCAATGCCACCGTCTCCGAGCTGGAGGGCATGTGCGACAAGGACATGGAGCCTGCTCTACACTTCTTGATGGTGCCCAGTGGTCACCGGTGTCTTATCAAACTTGATGGGGAGGGTGCTGGAAAATGAGCACATCTTCGGTTGATACGCTGCTGTAAGACTTGGTCTTTCTTCGCTTACTAGCTTGTCCGACGTAGCAACTGCGAAAGGCGTTCATTTGGTGCTTGTAATAGAGCTTTTATGTTTCTTGATGTATTCTGAGACTATTGTGTAACCTCAAGTAGCCATGCTCTACTCGTTACTTAGCTGGAAATATCCCTTCCAGTATTGCTGCAGCAGACCATCGGGGTCATACTTCTCCGCCACATCCCTCAGTCTCTCAAAGTTTTCCGGGCCATACCTTTCAAACACCTTCTGTGTGCTTCCCGCATAGTTCATATATACAAATCCCTTCGACTCGCCTCTCTCTTCGGCCATGGTCTCAACTTTGTCTATCAGTTTGCTCATCTCATCTTCGATCAGGTCATCCAATTCCGCGCTGTCCCAGGTCAAGGTGAGCTGAACCAGCGTCAGCGGCCCGTCGCTCGGTTTCAGTCCCAACGCGTTCCCACCGTTCTGTTGCATTGCCGTGAGGACATTGATGGGGATAGGCTGGAAGACAAGGTACGGCGTGACCTTCGAGGCCGTGCCATTCGGTCCGGCGATCTCATCTGCAGCTGAAAGCAGGGTAGAGACAGCCTCTTCCCAAAGAGGCACAATGTCCGTCAACAAGGTCGACCCCGTGACTTTCACGGACGTCACCCACCACGTCTGCCTGTCCCCGTACGGTTGATTAATTGCGCGGAGCGCCGTAGAGACATTCTCCACGGTAGACGTGTCCGACAGGATGCCAGGGACGGACTTCAGGGGGGCATACACCGCCGGCGTCGTGTTTGCCGCGGGAGGCGTTGCGTGATACAGGCTGGCGGCCACGACATACCCGCCCAGCTCCGGGTAGTAGGTCGTGATGAAGTACATGTGTGCCTGCGGGTCTTCGGGAAGCCCATTGATGGTGAGATTGGCGTACAGCGGTATCAAGGTGGTGTTCAGAGCACCGGGATAGACGACATCGTTCGACCAGATCTCCCCCTGCGGGAATGCGTCCAGATCGAAGCGTGTCACGATGCCGAAGTTTGATCCGCCGCCGCCGCGCAGCGCCCAGAATAGGTCGTTGTTCTCGATCGGGGATGCGTTGACTACCTCGCCCGAGGACAGGACGACCTCATAGTTCTGCACGTTGTCACAGGCCCAGCCCCGGAAGCCGGAGAAGTAGGATATGCCACCGCCGAGGAGGAGGCCGCTGACACCAACGTCCGAGACCCGCCCGCCCACCACCGCCAAGCCGAGCGGGTCGAGAGCTTCGGTCACCTGGATCCATCGAGCGCCGGGCCCAACGGAGACTGTCTGTGAGTCGTCGGTCACGACAATATCGGTCATGTACAGCAGGTCAATGGTGACGCCTTGATCAATGTTGGAGCCCCCGGCGAAGGCGGTGTGCCCGCCGGCTTTGACGCTGAAAGGCGCCTGCAGCGAGACCAGGGACTTCACGATGGCGCTGACATTGGCTGTAGACCTTGGTGTGACAAAGCATGCTGGGCTAACCTCGCCCTGTCTGTCCGACCAGTATGTGTTCTCCGCGATGTATGATGATGAGTTGGGGTAGACCACGCTGTCCGGGAGCAGGGACGAGAGCGTATTGCACTATTCCATCGGTTAGCCAACCATCTCTTCAACGGGAGAATACTGTGAAAACCTTACGGCATCGATAATTTGGTTTCCAGACGAACTGTAGGCCAGTGCCTCGATAGTATATGAAGCAAAACTAAGCACGAGCCCGAGTGCAACCGTGAGAAAATGCATCTTTATTTACAAGGCATCCGATATCCCCATCGAGCGTCGCTGAAGGCCAGATGCGGATGAGGGTGAGGTTGAAAACGTTGGAAGCGTAGAAGATACGCGTAGCCATGGACTCCTTACCTTACCTAAGTACTGCAAACAATTGAAGGACCATTTACTAGGGTGATCGAGGAGTACCGAAATGACGAATCATGTACCCAGGTAAGCAGATGGTCCGAGGCAGTGCAACATCACCATGCAGTGTAACATTGAACATCAACATGCAGTTGCTCCCGCTCGACCTCATCGCGGGGCTCATCTTAGCAGAGTTTTATGGAACCCAGGATTCGGAGCAAGAAGTGGACTTAACGAGGAACAATAATCGCAATCGAGAGGCTGAATATACTTTTTCGTTCTTAATTAATCGGTTAGAGTTACGACGCTTTTCAAGCCCTTTCATACCTAGGTATTGTGGCAGACAGACCAATTAGACCTCCACAATTTTCGTGCCTGCAGAGGCGTTGTATCACCCCCTCGGATCTGTTATGAAGAGGCGCCGCCTTCTACCAGGGGAGTGCGATCCTTGGCGGCTGACATGCATGCGGCCAGAACCTGGAGGATCATCAACATCGCTGGGCGCGGACACTTCCCAAGGGTTTGCATCTCGGACGTGCAAATATCCGGGCTCACCGCCGCCTAGGCAGACCCTGACTCTTGATAGCGTCTCCCCCTTGTTTACTGTCGGGGACCATGTTCTGATTTTCTTGTGTCGACGAAGGCTCACAAGGATCGATCCGGGCAACTTTAGAGTTCCCTTCCGAAGTGATTAGATACCTGCGATTTCAATCCCGATAGATGTCCCTGAATTTGATTCAATAACACCGGTGCGTGCGCCCAAGGCTAGCAGGGTCCAGAGGGGGACTTCAATGTTGCTGAGCCGCTAGTTCGACTGTACAGCCCTCGAGACCACACTAACAAACGTTCTAGTGGCTTTTCCCCAGTATCTTGTATGGAGCTCGTTGTGCAGGACAACTTGACACCGTTCACAGAATGGGAACTACTAACAGAATGGTGATTAACCCTGGGAAGCCGCCATACCATCCATTTGACCGTTATCCTAACGGCGTCCTAAGCGTGTTCTTCTAACAATATGGCGACCCTGAGCCTGCTCTAGCGATTGGAAATTGTCGGGACTTCATTGTTGACCGGACATCAAGAGTCTGCAACCGAATTATCAATTTGTGGCCTACTTGCCTCAAGACGTGTGACTGTACGGCTCATGTGTACTGCTAGAATAACAACCAAGTGTCCTTGATTTGTTATCCGTCTTTTGGCTGTGGCATTTGAATTGCTGGCAGTAGTCAGGCTTTGTTACAAGAAGCGTTGACCATAAAGGTCTCACACTTCTAGATCTAAGGTCAGACATCTGGAATCACTATACTGAATTTATTAAGGACCAATCAGGGTTGAACTGAACCACCTAGGCACTTCGCTTGCTGTCAAATGTCACTTGCCATATGAATTTTCCTGTTCACTGCTGTCATTGTGTTCGTTGTGATGTAGCAATTCCCTTTTACAGTTTGGACATCAGGCTAGATCTGTTATTTGAGGACTTCACAGAGGGCAACAAATGCACCGATTATTCCACGCTGTTGTGGGTGCATATTGGAGGGCGAGGGAGAGGAGGCAGATTGAGCAGTCATGCCGTCCTGGGCTCAGCAACTACCATTCTTTTTCCATTGGTATCTCAAGACAGCCATGTATTCTCTCAATTTATTTTGGCTAATTCTCTAGGCCTGGGAGAATTGCAAAGAATCTTGGCTAGATCATCCACCAGAATTAGTAGCCACTATGATAATTGCAAGAAAAGGCAGTATTTATTTTTTATTCCAAGAACTCAGTATTTCTTCGCCAGCTCTATTTTTGTGTCTGCAGCAACCAAGTTCCTTACACCTGAGCTTCAAACTTTGAAACCAACATACTCCCAACTGCTTCAACTCAAGTATCACGCTCACAGTCCACAAAGCAGCCATTTTTTGCTCTCCCAAGTCCCCAAACCCACCAAGAATCACCAGATCTACCAACAAGGCTTCCAGACTAATATCACCATAATGGCAAATATGTTGGGAATTCCGATAATGTCGTGTTGCGGCGCGATGGATCCTCGTCTTTGCACATGCTTGCATGTGCAAATGAACACCTGGGATCGCAAGCTCCCCGACATCCATGCCCCACACTACAATGCTCAGTGCGAGTGTTTCAGTTGTGATTGGGTCAAAGAAACGGGACATCGTGTCTTACCGTCTCGAATGGAGCCAGAGTCACAGGACCCAGCGTGGCCCGTCGCCAACCCGACTCACAATCGAGTCCCATGGCATCAGAAGCATCACCTTCTCACTCATTTTCCACGGGGAAAATTCGACATCATGAACAGTAAGTAGCTGCTGGATACGATTTTGCCAATTCTCATGAGATACACCTGCCATTTGCGTAGTATTCTTCACTGCTTCCTGGGAGCCCTTTCTCAGGCTTTCTCAGGCTATAGCTTTGGAGACAGGCTATAGGCAGATAAAGTGTTATCAAGCCCCTATTGATTTCGAAGCTCCCCTCATTGTTCTGGTAGCTAACTCTATATCCGCAGTCTACGCATACCAGCACGAGGACAAGACATGGGGCTGGGTCGTCGTGCTATCCCAGCCCTGCATACCCTTCTTGCTCACGGAGCCAAAGTATTCAAATGTCAGCAGGTTCACTCGGCACTCGCAGCTTGGCTGGATTGGCCTCTGCGAGAACCAGCCGTATATCCAAATGCCTAAGAGTATGCACCCGCCTTTGGAGAACCCTCTTTACGAGTACTTTGGATATGCCAGTGGGTGCAGTCCGTATCGCTTGTATGCGCCTCCCTCCGAGGACCAGGCTTCCTCATCGAAATCTGCTACGGCCAACCCGTCCAGCTTAGACAACGACCCGCCACTGATCATTGACCCTTGCTGCGCCAACCCGCCGAAGCCTGGTGCCCCCGTCAACGGAAAATGCAAGCACAACGGCGTCTATCGAGAGATCCCTGGCGACAGCCGCTACACGGACCGGCACAATACGACAATCTTCGTGGGCGGTCTGTCCGCGCGAATGACCCAGGACCACCTCGCCTACTGGTTCAAAGGGTTCGGCGAGCTCTACCACGTGAGGAAGAAGTCAAACCGAGGGAGACGGGGAACAAACGGCTTCGTTCACGGGGAAACGTGCGGCTACGTCCAGTTTGCTGACCGCAAAGTCGCCGAGATGGCCATGGCCCAGATGCAGGGCTACCCGGTCTGGGGACATCGCCTCCGCCTCTCCTGGGGAAGCCCCAAGATATACCTGGACATGAAGTATTGGAGAGTGTACGAGCAGGCGGCATGGCAAGCTTTCAGGATTCCGGGGCCTCATCAACACAATGCGCATCCAGATTATTGGCCTTGAGACTCTGGATATTGGTGGCTTGATGCCTAGCGGGTGCTTTTTTGATTTTAGTTATCAGATTTGGTTTCTTTCTGTGGCCCGTGGCATGTTGCAATCTCATACGATGGGCTCAGAAATGTGTTAGTTAGATCATGGGATAACCTTATAAGATAACCTCTTATAGGATTTGATAGCCTGTCCTCCCTGAAGAATAACCTTTTGTAATATTACCTTTTATAGGATAACATCCTTTTAAATAAACTCCTATTGAAAACCCTTTATTAAATAACCTATTATGGATTAATAGAAAATTCTCCTATAGGATAACCTTTTATAAGATAATTCCTTATAAAATAACCTTTTACTTATTACCTTTAAAAAAGCTTTTTAAATAAAATATTATAAGATAATTCTTTATAAATATTAATAGTATAAAATATTGCTCTATAGGAACTTAGCTAAATAAAAAGTAAAGTAACTGTTAAATAAATTAAAATCTAATAGGTTCAATCTCTGTGGGAGGATTTAATAACCTATCCTCTCTAAAGAATAACCTTTTGTAATATTACCTTTTATAAGATAACATCCTTTTAAATAAACTTTTATTAAAAACCTTCTGTTAAATAACCTATTGTGGATTAATAAAAAAAAAGTTTATAGGATAACCTCTTATAGGATAATTCCTTATAGGATAACTTTTTATTTACTACCTTTAAGAAAGCCTTTTAGATAAGATGTTATAAGATGATTCTTTATAGATGTTAATAGTGTAAAATATTACTCTGTAGGAACTTAGCTAAATGAAGAGTAAAGCAACTGTTAAATAAATTAAAATCCAGTAGGTCCAATCTCTGTGGGACGACAGTATAAATTAGCTTGTGGTATTAGTACTTAGTACCTATTTTTCTCGGCATCTCCTACCCTCAATCACCTGCGAGGAATGCATCGAAAAAGCCACATCTCCATTTCTAATTTCGTAGTTATGATATTGCAGGTATTCGTAAACAGTAATGCCACAAGTTATGAATACTACTCCGACACTTCATTCTGCGTGTTGGACATCGCGTTTGCAGTCACCCCTTCGTCTCAGGTGCCTTCAGTCACTGTGTCATTTTCTCGTCCTCCTCTCCAAACTCTTCCAAATTCAACCGTGCAATGCTCTTCATAGCTTCCGCAATGATCTCAGCAACGGACTCTGCCCGAACATATTGTGATGGCCCGCTCTTCAGCCTGTCCATGGTGCCATTATTTGGCTGGCCCATGGTCGTGGCTAAGAGTGAGCCCAGCTTGGATGGTTCGCGACCTGGAGCGCGACTGCCTTGTCGCTTCCTGATTTGTGACAGTCTTCGTAGACCAGGAGTTGGATGACATTTTAAATGCTAGGGGCTTGCTTTCTCACCGTGAGAAGATGTGTGCCCTGACACGTTTAGCCAGTGCTTCATCGTCCACGCTGCATCCATGAAAGCATCTAACAGTCTCGTCATTAGGTGCAGCTGGGGGAAGTGGTGAACATGCATTGCGCGGTTGACCAGTGGCCTCATCCCTCCGTCGTCGAGCTTCAACCGTATAATGTCACCCTTCAACAAATCGACGATCAGTTCAACTTCCTCATCTTTCCATCGGTACTTGAACATGTCGGAGACTTTCAAGTCCATTCTCGGCGCTCGTTGTCTGCTCAGTTCGGCGGCGATGACTGCTAGGACGATGTCGGGCTCCTGATTGTTCTCGCGTCGGAATTTCTTGGCTATTTCCTTTGCTCGAAGTATGCTGTCGGTATTAAGTTGGCTTGTCAATCCGCCCTCACCGTGGAAGTCCCTTGGATCGAAACCAAGGCTTGACAGGTCAGAGAGCGGGACGGCACAGAAGGCCAACTCCCTGACAGGTCCGTAGACCAGGTAATCGTATGGGTGATCCGTCTCTGCAAACTTGGCTTCGTGAAGTGCGGAGACGGGTAGCACTTCCGTGATTCCGTTGACTTCGAGGCGCGAAGTATCGAGGATGGCAATGTGCCGCTTAGAAAGATCAGGATAGTCCTGGAAGTGCTCGTAGTCGCCTTTTGTAGCCTCGATGGCAGACAACAGGGCTGTTTGGAAGTCGGCAGTCCAGGAACTGAAAATCGTGGGCTCTCTGCGCATCTCAAGGTGGGTTTTGATCAACTTCATAACCTCGGGAGGACTCAGGACTCGAATACCAGCCCTAAGAGACCACATCTTGTTCAAGATCTGAGACTCGGCCCCTCCGAAAAGGTGAGGAATAATTCTCTTTGTGTCGTTGCGTACCAAAGCTTCCGGTCCACCCCCAGAAACAGCGTGAAATCCACGAAACAGGAATCGTGGTCTCTGTGTAGCCCACTCTGTTGGTCACGTCAATCCCGCGTTGAGAGTCAGCATCAACATCTGCATGCTATGACTGACCTTTCAGAATTTCGTCGGCATTTTCCCATGTGATACTCGGCCCAGCTCGACTCTTCTGACGAATAGGAGTTGCCATTTCGAATATTGGCTGTTTGAGTATTGTCTCTCGCAGATAATTTGCATGCTTGTGTTCTAGCGTTTGAGAGATCCATACTCGAACATGACTTGGATGTGGATATTTATACGCTGCAGCACACAAGAACACAATATGTCCGAGGCCTCCAGATGCACAGTTTCAGGCAACAGAATCAACATTATGGAGTTTTGAATGCCCTCTCTGCTAATTTGGATATGGAGCCATTTCAAGTTTATCAGGCGTCTCTGAAGCCTCGAAATCACGTCTAGCTTTTGTCTCATTTGCATTGCTTGGAAACATTACGCTGAAAGTGTACGTAGGTCCTGGACAGACAAGGCAGTCATTTTCCAGTCCATGCAAGGCCCTTTTGAAACATTTCTTATCATTGACTTTGTTTCCAGACAAAACCGACTGCGGCTCCCGTATCTGTCAGCCAGACTCGCTCCAATGTGTCTTTAGTCCTGTACCTGGCATCAAAGTTGATTCGAACAATATTTTGATCGGGCCTTTATAATTTTTGAAACAAATGCTTTGATCGGACACTTTCTTCTTAGCACAATGAAGTTTCAGTAACTGAAGGCTTCTGAGAACAATGATCGTTTGCGTTGGAGGCAGGACTATAAGCAGTGCTCAAGTAGTCAGGTCGTTCGAAGCAGTTCTGCTGAGAAGTGAGAAGCAAGACAGGAAAATGGACCAAAGTCTAATGATATGGACTGTTTCCCAATACCACTGGTATAGTGGCAAATGGCGTTCCGTACTTTGAGCTCTTGACCAAACCTCTTGCGACCTGCAAAGCGTGCTGTGTAGCACGGAAGCCACTGGCACGGGCCATTATACGGCATATTTAATTACCCCTCGAGGGCACTGAGCCTGTCGAACTCGACAATCTGGAGGTACGCCCAATTACATTGCAGCCGGTCACACCAACATTTGAAGAAAGAGGAAGAACTGCGTGTCAATAAAAAAGCAACGGGACATGACTGCCAACTCACCAAAGTGGCTGGCCGTTGGCTGACCCGTGTTTATTCGAGTGAGACCTATCGAAGAAGATGACCCGTGAGTGTTGCACCCCGGGATGCTCCTGATTCACTTTGCAATGTTTTCTTTCCTTTTGCGCCCACTGGCAAAAAACATCCTCCTACCCTTCAAGGCCGCCATGTGCCCAATTTCTCCTTGATGTAAACAATGGGCTGGTGCAATTAGATAATGGAATGCTTCATTCGTCCGCCGGACAATCAGATTCCGCTCTCACCCTTGCGAGGACTTAGGTGAGCAGCAGCAGCAGCAGCAATTCGCCCGCGGATTGCAACTGGGCGCCACCAACTTGTGCTTGGCCAGCAAGCCGGGCCGCTTTCGGTTGGCGCGAGCCTGCAGGCTCTCTGCACCACGCAGCAGCCCCAGCCACATGCAAAATAATTGGCACTTTGCAAGGGTTGCCCCAAGGAAATCCATCGCCCGGGGGATGGCGTGTTTCAGTCCCTGTAAGGCGGCTAATACTTGTGCACGTTTTCGCTAACAAGGACGCCGATGAATTGGAAGATGGGGTAAATTTCCCCGCACAGATGGGCCATGACAGAAACTTGGTTCTGCTGTGAGGATAGTCGCCGATGCTACTTCGTGACCGGCTTGGACATGGGAGACCTCGCTCGTGTATGTGGTGTTTCCTCCAACACCATGGTCGTGTCATCGATCATCAACATGGCCGTCTAGGCCCAGATGAAGCAGAAGACTTACATGTGGCCGGCGTATAGCGCGGGCCTGAACACCTCGGCGGGAGTGCATTCAAGGCAGGAAGTAAGACATGTCACGGATCCGGGGAATTCATCTACTGGGTGTGGCCAATAAGAAAACATTTGTGGGGGGAGGACCTATATCGAAAGACTGCGCTGTTGAGGGCTGTTATTGGGTGTTTCTGCATCTCGCCGAAAACAGCACAATAACATCAGGGCCTGTGGGAAAATTCCATGGCCTAACTGCCACTAAAGTAGGTTGGTCTAGTTGTGCGACAGTTCGGGTTGGCCGGTTGCAGCGCAGCGTACTGTAAGTTGGCGAGGTGAAGTCCATGTGAATATGAGGTGAGAAAGCGCCTGTGTCTGCGTGCAGCTCTCGATGATCCGAGTGTTTGAATGGTCTTGCCTGTTAGCAATTTGATCAGCTCGCCTCGGGGTTTTTGGTCCGCCCGAGTTTGACGATCCAACTGCTCATCGTGAAGGATCCCCATCACCAAATTCCCATATCCGGGTGTATGGTCTTCTGGGAGCTTCCTCTCCAGGCTACCGACTCCCGCACAGCTTCCCGAAGAAGGGCCGCTAACCAAGCGTCCATATCCGCTGGCGCCACTGGCATGTTGTATTTTTGGCTTGCGCGTTGCCCCTGCCAAGGCCAGGGTGTGGACGACCAGAGCTCGCTGTTGGAGGGTGGGTTGGCATGGCACTCAGGCAGTTCAGGCTGCAGTCAGGATGGATGGACTAGATGGATCGCCGATTTGGCTTCGCAGGAGTTTGTTCACGCCATGCATATTGGAGTCTGCTCCGGTGCTGCTTCTGACAGAAGAGTGACATGACAAAAGCATCGTTTTCCTCCTTCTTTCCCCGCCTGCCAGTTCCCACAGCCTATCGAGTCGAATGCTCGGTTGAGGATCCGGCAGAGCGCCGCCCCATTGCCAGGCTGTGGTCCGTGGCTGACCCTGGCCCCGGTTCTGGCAGAAGCTTGTTGTTGTAAATCATCTTAGCGAGCCGAGAAAGGCGACTGGGCAGCTGGGGAAAGAATCGCCCGAGGCCCACACATCGCACTGTAGGTATCCACTAGATATCCATCGACTAGGTCGAGTTACGTCAAGCCCTTCCAGCTATCAGGTCCGGGTATCTGGCAGAAAACTTTATCGGCAGTTATGGGTTGGTTGCAATGGATAGATAACTAGGCGCTCGGGTCCGTGAACACCAGTCTAGCAGTGAGACGGCGCTGCAAAAAAAACTTTCAAAAAAAAAAGTTGGTAAATCGGCGCGGTCTTGTTCGACGAACTTGATCTTTGGTCTCTTTTTTCTTTTGGCCCCCGTCCCCGTAGGCATGATGCTTGCAGTCATATCTGAGACGTTTAGTCTTACGTGGATCAGCGTGAGGAGCCTGCAGCCTGCAGTAAGACGGTACAGCTCCACAACAGCTTGCAGCGTCTCGTGCAGTAGAGCGAGCCCGCTAGCTCTAGCTGTGCTCGTGTGAGGGCTTAATTGACCAATCATCTGGCCCAGTAAAAGCTGGGTAGGTCGTGGTTGCTGTGTGCTCTGAGCACGAGTAGTCGAGTCGATGCAGCTTCAATTCCGCCCACCAGGCCCAGACCGCGGAACAAATTGTTGAGACTTCGCCCTCACTGCCGTCAGTGAGTGCCGTCACTGCAGTGTATTATACTTGAAAAGTGAACGCTCGGATGACCACGATAGATTGAAGTAAGCCATGGTCTCTGGACGATGCAGATGTCGGCCCCCCCTTCGTGCGGCAGACCGAGGGGCACAGGCGCAGTAGCAGAGTAGTAGTGTGTGGTGGTAGTCTATACTGAAGACCGACGACGCCTGCAGGGCGTGTGCACCTCCTTCCTGCGTGGTAGATCTGCAGCTCGGCGGCGGGGTGCGCCGCGCTTGGCTTGTGGACATGCCATGTACCTCCCCTCAGAGGATACTTCGGTGTCGTGTTTCACATAAGTCGACGGGACCCCATCGACCGACTTCCAGCAGTCTGTCTGCTACTTGACGTTTCTGTCAGTTGTTAAGAGGAGGCTGGGATGTGTCAACGGCAAAAGCCTAAATCAGCCAAGGACCCGGCTGGCCGGATGGTCTGACCGTTCACCCTCTCAACTCAACTCAACCCCCTCTTGCTCCATCAAGACGGGACATGATTAAGCTCAACAAGCCTGCCTTGTTAGACTTCACCGAGTCTTGTCCCGCCAGTCAATACAACCTGCAGAAACCTCCCTTCCTACCACGGCAGACAGGCTACCATGGCTTTTGGGGGCCGTGCGACAGTCTCGCCATGTCAATTGTTGCGCAATCGAGAGGTTGTATCATGCGGGCGCTCGATGAACCCACTGACACCCGCGAGCCATGTCCTTGACGCTAGAGACTTTCGTCGTCGTTGTCGTCTCCCAAGTGCTGCCGCTGCCCGAGTTGTCCCTCGTCGGCAACGACGTTGCAAGACAGAGGACAAGAAAGCCTCTCAACATGCAGCCGCCCACTCTGTTTTTTTTGTTTCTTCTCTCCATTGGTCTGTGCATTTGACTGTCTCAGTGTTTGTTCCGTATGTGCGTGTCTGTTTGTTCTGTTTGTTCTGTCCTGTCCTGTCATGTCCTGTCCATTCCGTTTCCATTCCTGGGCCCTGCTGCAGCCAGCTAGGGCTACGCTACGAGCCGCTTTCATCTTGCAGCGCTGTTGTGGTGCTGCAGTGCTGCGGTGCTGCTGCACTCGGCGCCCCACGCATCTCACAATAACGCAAGCGGTGCCCTGTGTCTCGTTCTCCGACAGCCTATTCTGTGCCCGGGCAGGTCTGAGACCAGCGTCGAACGCCTCTCGCTATTCTGGGTCCGCCGCGCTGCGCCGTGCGAGGCAAGGCGCCTTCCTCGTTGAGGCTGACGGCGCCCCCGTCGTACCACATCCAAAAGCATGTATGTCCTCTTCTTTTCCGGATTCTGACAAGTCCGGGCCGTGGCAATCCACCGCAAGATTTGACGCCCCTGCCGATCCGATCTGGGCAAGCCTGGCAAGAGCTTGCTTCCCGCTGGCTCAAGCTTCTTTCCTCGCCGTCGTTGTCGGCGGCCCGTAGTCTACATGTATGGATCCCATGCCAGTGGCGACGTGATTTCTCGGGCATTCCCAATGTCAACAAGATCTGTCTGGTGGAGCCGTGTCGTCTGCACATGGGGGGATCTCTCCACCTGGCCCACTCAACGAACAAGTCAGCCAACGTACGTATGCAGTAGCACAGTTCTGTGCGAGTGTCGTCATGGCCTCCCCCATCTGCCCCAGTCGAGTCATTCGCATCGGCGTGTGAGTGACCATGGTGGCCACAAACCGCCTGGGCTGTACCTGACCATGAAGCTTTCCTCAAACTCTCAACACCACATCATGAGGTTGGATGTTGCCATTCCGTTGTTAAATAAGAGGAGCGGAAGGATCCTGGCTATTGCCAGCCGTGTGCCCCCCAAACATCAGATTTTCCGTCCTGGAGCTCAAGCCACAGCCGTTTCTGAACCCAGATGGGTTCCGCAGACAAAGTGATTGTGGCCAGTGGTCAGTGGTCAGTGGTCAGTGGTCAGTGGGAGTCTGAGTGGTCAGCGGCCAAACAACCAACAACAAACAGAACTGGGCCGGGATGTACCTCAGTCGGAGAGGTACATTGCACCCAACCACCCCAAAAACCCTCACCCACCTGTCAAGGTTCAAAGCTTGAGGCGAGCTCTTCTTTTGCCGGGCTGGATGATCATCCATCCTCCTTGCCCCATGCAAACAGGCATGGTTAAGCACACCCTGCCAGCCTGCTCGTGGCCAACGTGTGTGTTTGTGTGTGTGTTTGTGTGTGTGATTGTGCATCCTTCCCCTCTCCTGCTCATCCATGTCTGTATGTAGCTAGCTACACCTATGTACTGCTCTCGGATGTGGCCTACATGGCAAAGTAGAGGCATGGTGAATCAGATGTCTCGATTCAACCACCTTTTCCTTTTGTTGTGTCTCTGTAGTCCTGCTAGCTCCGTAATAGTGATCAACCATGAGATTATCCCGGCCTGCAGTAGGTCATTCCTCTCTAAGGGGGCAGGGGGCCCAAGTGAAGCTTTCTTCCGAGGTTCCATATATCAGGCCTTCCCTTCCCCCCCATCCCTTTGACAAACATCCGCAACCTTAACCACCACTGCTCCCTTCTGGTGTCACCACCCCCGATTTCTTTACCACCAGACTGCTGGTTGTCTTGACCCTCGCCCCACGAGACCGCCCACTTGGACCCTCGCTTTGTAATCGACCTGATTTGGTTAGCATCTGCATTGTGGTTACCTGCCAGCCACAAAAAAAAAAGAGTCTTGTTGTTCTGGCGGCTCCCTTAATTCACCAGCTACCATCCGGCAACATCGACAGACCCTCGCAGCTCTTTTATTTCTCTACCCAGACAGCAACTCAATTGCACCTTGCCTCTTCATCATTCCTCTCGTTGACTACCCCCAAAACGCTCGTTCGTCTTCAAAAAAATGTTTGTCAAGGTCATCGCCGTCTTGACCCTGCTCACGGCCGTCGCCGTGGGCCAGGGTGTGTCATCCGCCATCGCGCCCACCGCTGGTGTCCCAGCTGGATGCAGCGGGACATATGGCGGTCAGTTCGAGATCACCGTCGCAAAGGTCGAGGGCGCCACCAAGCGCGACCTGAACCCCATCGCCGTAAGTCCACTCCTGAGATGTTCATGCCCCTGAGCGCTTCACCTGCTTTTCGTCCTCGTCGCTTGTCGTCTGCCCGAAGAGGTGAGGGAAGCACAGTACACATCAAGTCGAGGTCCCCCAGGCAGCCCGCACATCCCCTCAGTGGTCCAACACCGCGAGCAAGCACTCGTTTGATATTCCCTTCATCCCAATGGCGGCTGCCAGGCTACCTGGCGGCTTCAGGATGGACCCCGCGAGCACGTTTGCTTTTCCCTTACTGTTGGCTCTCGTCGCTATGTTGCGCGACCTCGGTGGCGTAGACCCCGCTGGAAACAGAAACGGGCGACCGACACAACAACACCAAACATTGTGGCTAACCACCTCAAACAGAAGCGTGGTGACTGCGCCACCAATGGCAACCTGGTTGTGACTCTCGAGAACGGCATTCTCAAGGACGCTCAGGCTCGAACTGGATACATCGCCGCCAATTACCAGTTCCAATTCGACCAGCCCCCTCAGACCGGCTCGATCTTCACTGCGGGCTTTTCAGCCTGCGGCAACGGCTCCCTTGCCCTGGGCGGCTCGGCTGTCTTCTACGAGTGTGCGAGTGGCGACTTCTTCAACCTGTATGATCGTTCCTGGGCTGCGCAGTGTTCTCCCGTCGAGATCCTCATCATGGAGTGCGGCACCGCGTCGCAAGCCGGCGATGGACAGGTTGTTGGAACCCAGATCGTGACCACGACCATTGTATCTGCCCTGAGCGACGGACAACCCCAGGTGAAGACCATGACAACCGGCATCCCCGTGTGCCAAGTTTCGCAGATCGCAGACGGTAAGTCGCATCGTTCCAGTCCATTTTCGCAGTCTTGTCAGATCGCGTGCTGACGGCAACCCAAGGCCAGGTCCAGGTTGGCACGACGCCGTGCGCTAGCATCACCACGACGCCTGTGGCGACCCCAAACCTGCCACCCGTCTCGCAGCAATCCGATGGTCAGATCCAGGTGACCCCACCCGCTTCCGTTCCTACTGTGTCGAACGCGCCGGCGCCTCCTGCGGTCACCCCTCCCGTTACTGCTGGCAGCGCTCCCGCACCGGCCCCAGCCCCGTCTGGCGGCAGCGTCGTGCCTCCGGTGCCGCTGCCCTCCGCGCCTGAGTCCACCCTCGCCACCACCGCCACCACCGCCACCACCGCCACCACCGCCACCACAGGAGGTGGTGCTTCGGCCACGACACCAGCGACGTCGCCAGCTACCTCGGCACCGGCGACCAACGGCGGAGCCACCTTTAAGGCGGCTTCGATGGGTGCCTTGTTCGTCGGGGTTATCGGCGCTGTCGCTTTCCTCTAAGCCATTGGCTCCGTACCACTTTTCCGGCTTGCATTCAACCCGAAACTTGAGCTTGCATTCTCAGCTCCTCGAACAATTGCGGCACACATGTGTGCGGTCATGCTCCAGTGCAGATGCGATGGTGGCCTCGCTGTCTATCGTTGTCGTCTTGCAGGAACTTGCCTGCTGCTTTGGTTCAGGAAAGAGTTGATTTTCGGAAAGGCTGCTTTTTGCGTACGGGTCAATGAAGGCATTGTCGAATTAATGACCACCCGGTTTGGTGGGCTGTAATGAATTTTCTCAGGGTTGCATTTTCTTTCTTTCACGTGCTTTCCAACACGCATACGGGGTTCATGGTTTTAATACCCGTCCACTGTTTCGGGCTTGAGTTCCAGGGTGAGATCGGAGAGAACTGAACGCCATCGCATAGCAGGGCATGTTGGAACCGAAGTAATGGTATTCTCGAAGGTTGTGGAACTTCCGGCCGATGATGCTGCCCGTCATTGCGCGACATCATCCATCTCACATCGCATCTCGCGATGGTCTGAGATTGGACTCAGCTGTTTTGTCTCCACAAGGTCGTAATAGGACTCATGCCCCTGTAAATAGGCCAGACCGGACAAAGAAATACAAGTTCATAAGCCACCTGCCCTGGTCCTGACAATGAGTGGTGACGATTTGTGATGCCTGTGATGCTGATAATGGCTGAAGGTTGACGTTGTTTGTGGTGTTTGCGATGACTAGACGCGCTTCGAGCCTCACCAAGCTGCAAACAGGAAACTACTTGTAGCTATCTTACGTAATTCTCCTCCCCGCCGTGTGAGCACGGACGCTGCCGGCGGCAACCTGGTCCTCGTTGCCGGCTGGCAAATCACAGGTAGACATTCTGCCATCACCACTTGAAAGCAACTCACCTTGAACCACCCTCAATCGATTCAACCTTTTCCCTTTGCCCTTGGCCCAGCTGCCCTTTGTGTTTCACTGAAGCAATCATGGCTGAATACTGGAAGTCTACGCCCAAATACTGGTGCAAACACTGCTCCATCTACGTACGCGACACCAAACTCGAGCGGCAAAACCACGACGCCACCGCGAAGCACCAGGGCGCCGTGAAGCGTGCCCTTCGGGATCTCCACCGCGGCCACGAGCGGGAGGAGAAGGAGAAGGAGCGCGCAAAGAGGGAAATTGAGCGTCTCAACGGCGTTGTCTCCTCGGATGGCTCAGCCTCTACGTCTACGGCAAATGCGGCGTCCTCTTCAAGACCCAGGCCTGGGGCTGGAGCCGGAGGGGCAGGGGCAGGAGGTGGAGGCAGAGGCGGCTCGCTGTCGGAAACAGAGCGCAAGCGCCAGGCCGAGCAACTCGCCTCCCTCGGAGTCAGCCTCCCCGACGAGTTCAGGAAGGACCTGGCCATGGCCGGAGACTGGCAGGTAACCTCCACCACGATCGTTACTGACACGCCAGCGGGCGAGAACATCCCGGGCGTTGCACACGGCGTCCACAAGCGGGAGCGCACAGAGGAGGAGGTTGAGGAGGAGAAGGCAATCAAGGGTCTCTTCAAGAAGCCCAGACGCTGGGGTCGGGACTCTAGGACGGCTGCTGGAGATGGCGACAGCGCGGATCTGGATGCCTTGCTAAGCGGGGGCCTCGTGGTCAAGAAGCAGGAGGAAGACACGGTCAAGAAGGAAGAAGATGCTGAGCTTACGGCAGCAAATGCGCCAGTCAAACAGGAAGAACAAGAAGAACAAGAAGAACAGGAGTCTTCCCCAATCAAGAAGGAGCCGTCAGACGAAGGCATGCCGGCACTGGCAGGTGGAGGGACAGACCCAAGTGCCAAGACGGAGGCGCCTCCTCTCAAGACAGAGGATGGCGAAAGTACGGCTGGGTCGACAGGAGCGCAAGACGCGCCGGCGGTGGCGTTCAAAAAGAGGAAGCCGAAGAACATACGGCAGAAATGATGCAGTTGCAATTCCTTGTTTACAGTCGTTCAACATAGCATAACACTCAATGATACCCCAGAGAACTCCAAATCTAAATGCCATCCCGCTGCCGCGCATCATGTGAAATGTTTCCGCCCACGTCTAACCATGACGAAGTCCAAGAAATGACGGGAAACGCCGCCTACATGTCCAACACATCCACAATCAATCGCACCAGATCCTCGGCGCCATGTTCACCCAATCTTTCATGACTTCCAAACACTCCGATGTCCATCGCATCCTTCTTTTGTATTGATACCTCAATATCAACGACGTCCTGGTATGTCACTGTCAGCTTCTGCGATGATCACCAAGAAGCACTGAAGGAGGTGGGGGAATAGAACTCACCGGATACGCATCCTTGACAGCATTCTTCTCAAGCCACGGCACATACCGAGGGTCAATGGCAGTGTTCTCGTCTCCTGCTCTCGCTGTGGCCTCATCGAAGGGGAAGGCCTCAAGCTCGACCCCGCCCTGATCTTGTACATTAGAGGACTCATCTTCAGGCAAGCTCAAGAAGTTCACAAAAGTATCAACAACCACACCAGTCCAATCCTTGATCTCCCACAGCCCAGCGTTCACAATCTCCGGCCTCGACACCTCGAACAAGTCCCGCTGTACGGCGCTCGCGACCTCGGCAATATCGAAAGCTTCTGGGACCCTGACTAACAGAGGCACGAGGCAAAGTGTGGGAAACGAAAGATCCTGCTCGGTGCCTCTGTTGGCGATGTAGACGCCAAACACAATGTCGCTGCATCTTGAAATGGTTGATAGGACCTTGGCGTACGCGGCGAGGAATGCAGACTGGATGCTGATACCGTGCTGCGAGCACAGAGCTTTGAGCCTGCTCGTGTCGCTGACGGCTGCGTGCTCCAGGAAACTGACACGTTCAGCCCTTGGTGTGCTGTGAGAATTTGGTAGGCGCAGTGGCAAGATTTTGGCTCCTTCAAGATAATGTGTCCAGAAGGCTCTCCTGCTTGCTTGTGCTTGATGGTCCAGTGACGAGGAGCTAAGCTTTCTCCACGAGGGCAATCCGTTTCCACGTTCATCTGCTGCCCCTGCGTGGCTGAGGAGTTCCTTAAAGCGTCCCATGATAAGCGGAAGGCTCACTCCATCGTACAGTGCGTGGTGAAATTTGATGTGCAGAATCCAGCTATCAACACCGTCAGGCTGTAGTTGAAGTGACACAAATGGATTCTTAGTTTCGGACTTTTGTAGTAGAATCACCTGAAGGAATGGTGTGTTACGGTGGCCAGTGGCGAGGAAGATTGTTCTCAGGATCGGTGTCAGCTCAACAAGCTTCATCCACGTAGCTTTGATGGCTTCTCGGTCGACAAAGCCAGACAGTCGGTACCGGAACTCGGCGAAGAAGACGGCCCCTTGAGTGTTCTGCCATACACTGAGCATGTGCGTCTGCATAGCTGTGGCAGGCAGTATTTCCTGCACCTCGCTCATATCGAATTTTGCTGATTGGAGAAGCTCATCTGGACTGATTTCCCCAGGGACTCCACTCAACTGATGGGAGGCATTTTGACTTTGAGCTTCCGTGTTTGTCGGGGACGTTGCACCTGGGCTCTTGGAAGCCTTCGTAGCCATGTCACTAATCGATGTAGCCTGGACCATGTCTCGTACGCTGATGTTGACGCCTTGCTGGCGGAGCGCTGAGCTGACCTTGATCGCGCTGATAGAGTCGAGACCGAGGTGATAGATGTTGTGACTCTTTCGAATGAATGCTTCATCGACACCAGACATACCAACGAGGACCTTTCTGATTGTCGCCTCCACATTTGACCACTCATCTTCTTGGCCAGCAATTTTGGTTTCTTTCAACTCTGATTTCTGTTCTGAGGTCGTCACTCCCTGTGGCTGGAATGCAGGCAGGCCACAAACCGACACACCGTCGTCGCTGAATTTCAGAATATCTTGGTCGGAAGAGTTCAGCAGATATTCAAGAACTTGCTCCAGCTCCTCCAGAAGATGGTTCGTGCCATTCGTGGACAAATAGCCATTGTCACACGCTGTGCGCCAGACAAGATTGTCTTCAGAGACCTCCATCTCCACACACACTGGATAATCAACGGCAGACGAGCTCTCAATTGAGTTCATCAGAGGTTTGCCGGTTCCAGCTGTAGTCTTCTCGACACTGCCCTTCTGAAGAATGAATAGTGTATTGAATAGACTCGCCCGGCGATTCTGGATGAGTGTCTGGATCTTCCGCAGTGGGAAGTTCTGGAATTGGCTGACGCCGGTCATGTTGTCCTGCATGTAACGCAGGAAATCCGACACTATGCCATACAGAACCGCTCGAACTGGCACGGTATTCATTGTCGGAAACAGCATCGCCTCAGAAGCCTCGGTATCTCTGCCGGACAGAACGACGCCGAAAACCACATCTAGACTCTTGCCGTGGGTTGCCAGGACGATGGCCCAACATGCTTCTGCCACAACTTGTTGGCTGACCGCGTGACGCTTGCAGAAATCCTTGAGAGCAGAGGCTGGGGTAGAAAGTGAGATTTCCGCTCTGTTGATGCCGGCTCCGGACTCCCGCCGCCCGCGGGGTGGAAACATCACAGGCGCTGCTCCAGAGACATAATCTGACCAAAATTCCTTGGCATCTTGCTTGAAAGACCTAATCGTCCCATACAAGCACTCGGCGTACGGCTCGCGGGGCGTGTAAGTCCCATGGTAGGCAGACTCGACGTCTCTATGTAGCAGGCCAAGTGACCATCCATCATAAAGTGCATGGGCAATAGAGAGTACCACGTAAGTTCCCCGACTCGATGTGGCGAATGTGACCTGAAGAAGATTCGACTGCGCATGTCCCTCCTGAGCCGTCTTGCGTGTCTGTTCAATCACGGACGACAGATCCTCTTGGGAATCGACCTCTATTTCCCTAATTGCAGGCGAGCCGCTTTTCAAGACCAATTGCGCATATGCAAAATCGAATTCTGTGCTTTGAACCTCGGTGAAGATAGTCCTCAGAATCGGTGAGTTCTTGATGACGGTGATCCAGGCATGCTTGAGCCGTTGGACTTCGACATGAGGCGACAGCTCGAGAATGTCGTGATTGAAGTACCGCTGAAACTCTGACTGCACCATTTCCGATACCATGGAATCTTGCAGAGGCGTCGGTGGTAGCACAAGTTCGACATCACTAAGATCCCGGCCACACTTCATCAGGTACATCTTGAGGGATGTAGATGAATCCTCGACGTCTGAGGAATAACCGCTATCGTGAATTCCTTCTCCTCTGCTCTCGTTGGTTTGCAGCATGCCCACGAAGTTCGCGATGCTCTGGCCCTTGATTAGCTCGCTGTTGCTCAACATGACACCAGCTCGCCTCAGCCTCGCTGACAGCTTGATGGTGTCGATACTATCAAGTCCAAGCTCCAGGAGCGTAGTGCGCTTTGTGATCGAAGACTCGTCTAAATCAGCCAAGACTGTGAGCTCTTTGCGAATTGTCTCAGCCTGATACGACCATTCAGAAGAGGATATGACTGCCGCCGAGGACTTGGATTGAGGCCGTGGCACTTCAGCGTGTGATTCATCCAGCGCATCCCCAGGCTCTTCGACGAAGCCATCGACAATATCAGGGAATACAGGGCTCTCCAGGTTCTCGACTACGGCTTTTCCCATGGCTTCGAACTCGTCGATCATTGTTTCCATGGCCTCCTCATCGGCCACGCCTTTTTGTGTGACGATCAATACTTGCAGTGTGCCATCTGGGAGCAAAGTCGCCTCAAAAGCAAGGGGGTAATCCGGTCTGATGCTTGAGTCGATCTCACTCCACAGTTCCGCACTTGTACCTTCAGCGGAAGACGCTCGCTGGAAAGAGAAAAGAGTATCAAATATTGATTGACCGCCCGAGCACCATTTCTGCACATCCCTCAGTGGGACGTGCTGGAAAGGCAGTATCGTCGTATTGAAGTCATGACAATTTCGAATCGCAGAAGTCCATGTCTGCTCCCGTGTGATGCGGTGATGGTATGGGACCGTGTTGAAAAGCGGTCCGATTGTCATGTCGACATTCTCCAGCTCTATTGAACGACCTGAAACAATGATGCCGAATGTGACCCCAGAGGTGCAATATCGGTGCAGTACTGAGCTCCAAAGGGCCTGAATGATGGATTGCTGTGTGACACCCATCGACTTTCGTACCTTGTCAAGGGAATGAAACTTTATTGAACGCGAGACGCAAAGATCTTGATCACTGGGGATTTGAGAGATCTGTGGCAGCGACTGCAGACTCACACCCCGTAAGTGCTCTGACCAAAATTCTTTGCAAAAGGAGTGATTCCTCAGCGGCCCATGGAGGAGGGCAATAAGGAACCTCGGCCCAGTGACTTTTTCGTCCTCCTCGCCGTTGTAAAGTCTTGCCACTTCTTCAATCATCAAGTCAAAGCTATAGCCATCATAGATGCCGTGAAAGATGTGCACAGTCAGGGTTCGCTTGCCGGCGCGACTAAATGTCAACAGCTCCAAAGGCTTCTCGATGTTTCGGCTGTTACTGTCGATCCATGATTGACGCCGTTTGGCGAGCGCTTCCCCAAGATCATCATTTGTACCCAGTGAGAGATCCTCCCATGGGACTTTCTGTGTCTTGATGGCGACTTGCACATACCCGTCTGTGGTCGAGACAAACTTCGTACGCAGAATCGCGTGCTTCTGCACAAGACTTTGCCAAGCAGAGCGGAGTTTGTTCAGATCAAGACCATCCGCCAGCTCGTACTGGAAAGTATTGAAGTATGCACCAACGTTTCCATCAATCCGTGATCGTGAGATCATGCCATGCTGTAGCGGCGAACAAGGCACCATGTATTCCAGCTCTTCAGGATTGACGCCGAGATTTCTGCACACAAGACCCCGGTGTCTATGCTGACAGGCCTCAATTGCCTGCGATGCCTCGAGCACGCCGGTCGAGACCGCCCTCGATCGCTGCAGTGACTGCAGCGCATACGCCAGGTCCGCGACGATAGGATTCTTCAGGATCACAGAAGCTGTGACGCGACTGACCCCTTCAAGCTTCAATGCTCTCATCAGTCTCATAACGGATATAGAGTCCACGCCGAGCTCGAAGGTACTTGTCGAAGGCGAGATGATGTCCTCCTGCACGCCATATATGCTGCTAAGCGCTTTGCGGATTTGCTTGCCAACCTCCCCAAGGTCACTATCAACCGGGATAGAAGACGGCGCCACAAGTTGTTCAGGAGAGAGATTGTTGAACAGCGTCCTGAGCTGCTTGACCTCGGCTTTGTTATTTGGCGAGAGTGGAATGAAAGGCAGCACCAAGATATATGTGGGAACCATGTAGCCTGGAAGCTTATCACGGCACGCCCGCTTAGCACTCTGGCTGAGGCTTGCGGACTCATCTTCAGCAATGATCCGTAAATCTTTGGGCCTTTGAACCTGTTCCCGGGCTGGGACGATGAATGACACCAGTAGGTCTTTTTGCTGCTTCTCGTTGCGAATTACCAGCGTCACCACGTCGGCGATGTCGGGCACGGCGCACTTGATGCAGTGGTTTATCTCGCCAATTTCAAGACGCTGGCCACGAAGCTTGACCTGATCATCAGCTCGGCCTAGGAAATCAAAGCAGCCGTCATGTAGCACGCGAACCAAGTCTCCAGTCCGATATACTCGTTCTTTGAACGTCTTGAGGGTTGGAAAGCGTTCAGCAGTGAGCTCGACTCTATTGAGATAGCCTTTGCCGACCAGCTTGCCTGAGACACAGAGCTCACCCACACCACCCCGGAGCACAGGGATCTCCGTGTTCGGTCGAAGGACGTACGAGCCCACATTGGCAAACTGCTTCCCGACGTTCGATGATCGCCCATTGATTGGCACGCATGGGTACGTGGTCACTCCGATGGTAGCCTCCGTGGGTCCGTAGAAATTGTGAATGACGCGCTTTGGCCCCCAAACATCAAGGATTTCTTGCTTCAACTGCTCTCCGCCGGTGATGAAAACTCCTCTGCATAGGCTAGGAACATCGTCTGGGTGTAACAAACGAGCTAGACTAGGCGTGAGGTCAATGTGCGTAATCTCGAGGCGGGAGATCGTGCCCGCGAGATCTTCGAGGATCACATCTCGAGGAGCAGCGACCAAAGTGATGCCGACGGACCACGTCCAGTATTGCTCCAGGATTGAGACATCAAAGTGATAGGATGCGAATTGAAGCCATTTGGAGCTTGTATCCCAATGTCCTTCGAACAATTTCTGAAAAGCAAGCATCGCCTGTACTGCATTTTCATGCGTGATTTCGCAACCCTTGGGGGTCCCTGTCGTACCGGAAGTATAAAGGCAGTAGCTCCTATCAGCTGGGACCAACGGTCGGGTGAGCTTGGGTCTGGAAGCATCAACCGGTGCCAGACTGCCCTCGTCGATCGTGACTACCGGGACTTCAGCTTTGAAATCAGGATTCGCGCTTCTTGTTTTGTCTGTCAATAGTACTGATGCCCCAGAATCTTTCATGATAAATTCCTTCCGAGACGACGGCGCTCCTGGGTCCAGAGCAAGCAGTGCACAACCGGCCTTGAGAATGCCAAGCATCGCAAAGTGCGCTTCTGGGCTTTTGTCAAAGAGGATGGCGACAATGTCTCCGGTCTCGACGTGCAAGGCCAGCATGTTCGCCACTCTGTTGCCGTTCTCGTCCAACTCTTTATAGGTCCACCGTCGAGATACTGGCTGATTTTCCTCGAACCCCGAGACAAATTCCAGAGCAATCCTCTCAGGAAATTCTGCAGCGCTATGCTCCACAAAACCGTGAAGGAGGGTCAAACTCGACACCAGTTCAGGCTGTGCTGCGGAGGTAATGGCGAAAAGTCCAGGGTGGTCCTCCATTACATCCTCATCGCAGCCGTCGGGACGCTGCGCCAAGTCGCAGAAGATGACATCAAACTGTTGAAGCAAAATTTCTGCCTGTTCCACTGGCAAAACATCATCAAAAAAGGTAACACGAAGCTGCAAAGACCCGTGGTCAGGTCCTATCTCAATGGATACTGGATAGTCGACGGTAGCCTTCTCATCGATCACGGACCACAGCTCCGCTTGCTGTCCTTCTTCATCAAACTTTTGGTATACCAACAGTGTATCGAATAGTCTCGTATTTGGATGACCAAGGTATTTCTGGACATGCGTCAATGGTGTACGTTGGAATCGCTGTAGTCCCGTGTTGTAATCCATCATGGCTTGCAAAAGACCGCGATTCGAGGACGAATGTTGGGTGATGACAGGCAAGGTCGTAATGCACGGGAACACCGCGTCGTGCGTTGCATCCGAGTTCCGGCCTGATAGAATCGTCCCAAAGACCACGGTCGGCTCTCCGACATACGAAGACAGAATCCTTAACCATGCGGCTTGCGCCACTGCCTGGATTGTGAAGCCCCCATCTCTCACAGCATCTGTCAAGGCGGTTAAGGACAAAGCGCATGACCTCTGTTTTACCAAGATCTTTCGCTGTTGCTCTCGGAGTGGCGTCATGACTGGAAACTGATTGACGACGACATCGGATCCTCGCTTCGTCCAGAACTCTTTAGCGTCCTCGCTGCTTCTCTGCGCTTCTGTCATGACTTCCTGCACCACGGAGGCCAGTCCTGTTTCGGTATCGAGGGGCTCATCACGGATTGCTCTCCCAAGATTTTCCAACATCCTTTGAAGCGAGTAGGCATCGTAAACCGCATGATGGATGGCCAGGTGCATTTCAACGCCCATACTGCCCGGCACCATGACAGCGCTCCACGGAGGCTCGTGGAGGTTTTCAAGGGCATTCTGAGAAGCTGCCAGCTGCCAGTCTAACAATTTGAAGTGACTAGCATCAGTCACGGTACTGACTGGGAGATCCGTCTCCTCCAGAACGTACTGTACCATGGCAAATGATACATCCTGGTAATTTATGGGAATGAAACCAGAGCGCAGGATTGGATGTGAGCCAGCAAGCCTTTTCCAACCATTCGTGATCTTTGAGACACTGACATGTGGCTGCAGACGATAGCTGATGAAGTTGAAGTAATCTTTGCCGCTTGAGTTGATGAACTGGGTGAGCATTGCCATCTGGAGTGGCGTGCATGGGAAGACGGCTTGAACCGAGCCCCAGTTGGAGACAATGTCATTGCGCAAGCCCTTCGCCGCCCGCTCAAAAGCATCAATGTCATACTCAACAGAGCCACCGCTAATGGGCTTTCTTGCCAGTAGCTTGGCTGCCAGCTTCGAGCAGGTTGGATTCTCCAATACATCCGTAGCCGTGGCTCCAGGAAAGCCAGCCTTGCGCAACATGGCTGCCACCTGAACGGCATTGATGCTGTCTAGTCCGAGTTGAAAGATGGTCATGTCGCGGCTGATTCTGTCCTCCTTGGACTTTGAGATATCTGAGAACACAGCGCGAACTGTTCTCTCGGAGTCAGACCAGTCCTCGTGGACAGATGTATCCATTTGTATGCTCTCGTCACTGGTCTTTGTTAGGTGGATGAGACCAAGTCTGTCCAGCCTCTCTTGAAGATGTGAAGGCAGTAACTGTTGAGATGTAATGTGCGACGAAGGAAAATCCAACAAAGTAGAAAGTATATGGGAAAGGGCATTGTATGTGAATGAAACAAATGTATCGGAAAAGCAAGCACTGGTAAGTATTAGTGTACAATCTCCTGTAAGCCTCGTAAGATCCAAACTCACCGGTCAAAATGTATCTTGACTTGCAATATACCAGTACCACTCTCCAAGATTGGAGTCACCTCACATACCAAAGGGAAGTCCATCTCCCCATCATCCTTCTCCAACTTCCACATGGCCTCATTCAACCTCTTTGGAGGCTGTTGTAACAGCAAAAGCGTTTCAAACAGCCTCGAACCCTTTGAGCACGATGCTTGGATGCGTCGCAGTGGCGTGAATTGATACTGGAGCAGCTCAGGATTCAATTTCTGGAAGAATTTGAGGAGTTCAATATTCCTTCTTTTGTCTCGAAATTGAACATGTACTGGAATGGTATTGAAACATGGTGCGATGAGCTCGTCTACCCTGTCGACCGTGCCAGTGCGGCCGTTGACGACGTTGCCGAAACAGACACCGTCAACTCCCTGGACAATTCCCAGGAAGTTGCTCCAGGTCGCCTGCAGTAGGGACAAAAGTGACACATTGAGCATTCTCAAGCGTTGTTCGATTGCAGGAAGAGGGAGGTCCAAGGCTTTTGTCATGGTGTCACGACCACTGTCAGTCTCCGATGACTGTGCCAGCGGCTTAGGATCCAGGCCTGTCAAGTGTTTCTTCCAGAAATCATCGGTGGATTTCGGTAGAGCCAGCATTTCCTGCAGGAAAGGTGGATATGTCACAGGTTGTGAGAGCTCGACACCAGATGCAACCTGCTCGATCTCATCCAGAAGCCGCGTTATTGCCACCCCGTCATACATGGCATGATGACAGACAAAAGACAAGTAGGTTCGTGAATCTTGCCGTATAATTGCCAGCGAGACCGGTGGTATCCCAGAATCAATAGCATCAGGCAGAGTTGCTGCATGCTTGCAGATTGCATCATGAAGCGAGTCGGTGTCTTCGTCGAAGGTAAGCCAGTTGGGTTCCCAAGTCTTGAGGACACATTGCGCAATAGCATGATCTCGGTCATCATTGCTGAAGAAGCTGGTTCTGAGGATAGCATGTCTCTGGAACATCGTACTCCAATGTTTCCGCATTGTCGTGGGGTCAGCAATGAGACGGAACAGCATCTTGTTGAAGTATGACGCATCGCTGGCCGAAGATGCCAACATGGCCTCTTGCAAAGGCGTGCATGGCACGATCATCTCAACCTCGAGATTCCTCGAGCGAATGCTTGTTTTGACCATCTCGAGGAATTCTGGCGGGAAAATATCCAGACGATCCACATCTAGAACGTTTTCCATTGGCCTGCTAGCGAGCAACGTAGCAAGCTTCGCTGTTGAAGGGTTCTGCAAGATAGCCGAGATGGGCAGTCTCCGAGAAAAGGCACCTTGTAATTCTTTTGCGACTGAGATTGCTGAGATTGAATCCAGTCCCAAGCTGGTAAGAGGTGTCCATCTCCCGACATCTTGAGGCCGCACGCCCAAAGCACTGGCAACCAAAGCGGCAACCTTGCGCTCTTCTTCGGACCAGTCGCCGTCAACCCCTCTGCTTTCGGCCATCGCACCAAAGGATTCTAATTCATTGGAACCCAGCTCGCTGAAACCCCTCCTGAATCTGGATTTGTCGATCTTGCCAGAAGAAGTCATTGGGACTGTCGAGATGGGAACCAGGTAAGATGGGATCATGTAGCCTGGTAGTCGGGATTGCAGTGTGCGGTAAATCGACTCATTGACCTTGGCTATGCCTTCCACTGCTGGGAGTATTCTGAACTTCTCCGCCCTTGCTGAGTGTAGTACATAAAAACAAGCCATTTGCTGTTCGTTATTGACCAGCATCGTTACACAATTGGAGACTTCATTCGAAGAGGCAACGGCTGCACTGACTTCGCCGAGCTCGATGCGCTGGCCACGAAGCTTGATTTGGTCATCGATTCGTCCAACGATCAGCAGCGATCCATCAGCGAGCATGCGACCGATGTCGCCGGATCGGTAGATACGGCCACAGATTGGGTGATCGATAAACTTATCTGCCGTGACGACAGGCAGATTAAGGTACCCAGCCACGACTTGATCACCACCAAAGCAGAACTCACCCACGCAACCTTTAGGGAGCAGGGCTTGACTGTCATGAGCAAGAACGAAGGCGGACGTGTTCTCAAGAGTATGGCCAAGATGTCGTATTTGATCTGCTGGAGACATTCTCTTCACCGAACAAATATTGGTTGTTTCTGATGGGCCATAACCCTGATAGAGTTTGCCCATCCATTTTCTTGCGACATCGTTGGTCATTGGCTCTCCTGAGGTGACGAGGAACTCGACTTTGGGAACATTGTTGGGGTCGACGAGAGCTGCAACAGTTGGTGTCATACTGAGGTGCGTGACGTTCATGGCTCTGATTGACCGCTCAAGATCGGCGAATAGAACATCATTAGTCGCGGCGCAGAGGCACATGCCACGGGTCAATGCAAAGAATATCTCAAAAACTGAAACGTCAAATGCTTGGGAGCAAGCCTGAAGCATTCGCGAGTTTCCTTTGACCGGGTATATCTTGGAAAGAACGTCCAGATTGCTCGTGATGTTGAATTGCGTGACCGAGACCCCCTTTGGCACACCTGTGCTGCCCGATGTGTAGATGATGTTGGCAATTCTCGACGGGTTTTGAGAGGTCCCAAGATCACTCCCGTCGAAACCGCCGAGCTCTGCCTCCCGGAGATGAACAAAGGCACATTCGTGAGGAGTGGTAAGATCGCCTGGAATGGTATCGTCTGACAAGCAAAGTCGTACATTTGCCTGCTCCAGAATCCATAGAATCCTCGATGGCGGTGTGCTTGGAAGAAGGGGCAAGTACGCGCAGCCTGCTTTCAGTATGCCTAGGATACCAGCATACAACATGGCCGACTTTTCCATTACAATGGCCACAGCAGCTCCTTCAGCTGCGCCAGAGAGCTGGATTCTTCGAGCCACCTTGTTCGCCAGACTATTGAGTTCCCCATATGAAATGTGTTTCAGGTAAGCGCCGCCCTTGTCAATGGACTCGGCGAAACAGAGCGCAGGCTGTCCGGGCTTTTTTGCCACCATGGTCTCGAACAATGTCGCTAGGTCGGCACAGCCCTTGAAAGACGCAATTACTTGATTGTGATTAGAGAGTAGATTGTCTGAGAAGCATTCGTATATTGATGAAGTTTCACAGTCCATGTTATTGATGATGTGGCCGAGAACGCATTCAAACTGCTGGAGAACTAGTTCCATGTAATTTTGATCGAAGGCATCAGTATGGTAGGTCACACGAAGTCGGAAAATGTCGTCGACGGGTTCAATCTCGATCAGTAATTTCGTCTCAAGGTGATCCTGATGGGCAATTTGTCTGACATTCCCAGGTTGCTGTCGGGCTGACCGACTGTGGAGAGATTCCTGGTAGACATATAACGCATCATAGAGAGGCTGTCCTGGCATGATGCCAGCAGCCTTCTTGATCTCGGCGAGTGGAAGTGTGCAATGGGCAAGACTTTCCCGGTTTGACGTGTGGATGCTTTCAATGAGCTCTCTGATGGTCCGCATTTGCCGAATTCTTGACCTTAGAGGTATGGTCGTGAGACATGGACCCATAACGTTCTCAATACCTTGAATGGGAATCGTTCGACCCGAGGTGACGTTGCCAATCACGACGTCTTCGGTGCCCAAGATGCATGCCCAGAGCCAGAGAACGCCCGTCTGGAACAGGACTTGCACACTGACATTCAGCTGTGCTGAAGCAGCATGGATGGCAGAGGCCCTTGTTGCCAAGATGCGTTCCGCGGAGAGTATTTGGCCGCCTGTCTTTACGTTGGGCAGCAGCTGTGGCATCGGGGTCGGTTGGTAACCCAGTAGATATTCCGCCCAGTAAGCACGTGCAGCGTCGGCATCATGAACATACTCAGTGGACTGGTAGTGATCCGAAACAAGGCGAAAGGAAGGTCGTGCTTTGAGCTGACCACCCTGTTCGAGAACGTTGATATCTGCCAAGAGAATGTCGAATGACCATCCATCATAAAGAGCGTGATGAACCTGAAGCAAGACGCTAGTCTTGCGAGAAGTATTTCTCTGGATCTGTATGGACAATGGCCTGGCCAGGCCAGCTTCGTCCAGTCGGAAGCTCCTGCTCAAATCTTCGACGATGCAGACCTGGGTGGCATGAAGTCCTTTCCAGACGACTTGCCTGTATGTGCCGTTTGCAGAGACAAACCCCGTACGAAGAATCTCGTTGTACTCAGCAAGCCGTCGGAACCAAGTTGCAATCGTCTCAACATCATGATCGCCGAGAATTTGAAGCTCAATCCAATTGCAGTAGGCCTCACCGTAACTCAATGTTTCCGCCAACATCGAAATCTGGGTGGGACTACAGGGCAGAACCATGTCAATAGCTTCAAGATTTTCTGCCAATTCCGGCATCCCTCTCCAAGCCTCTATTATGCCTATCGTAGAGCTTTTCGAGTCCGGTGGCTGGTCGTCAATCCCCACAGCGCTATCCGCCCGACTTCGTTCATGCAGGATGCCAGAACGCAGGTCTGAAAGAGTGTTGGAGTTCAGAACATCAATAGCAGTAACAGCAAAGCCCGCTTGACGGAGACACGACGCCAGCTTGATGGCCGCAAGAGAGTCCACGCCTGCGGCAGACAAGACGGAAGACGACCGCAAGTGAATGCCCATCGCATCGTAGGCGAGTTGAGCTATCTCGCGTTCAGTATCATCGCTGTGATCACTTATTGATGTAGTAGTGGCGCTACTTTTCGCCTCGTAGTTCATCTTCAGTTGCTTTCGATCAACTTTCCCTGAAGGCAAGCGCGGGAAAGCCTTTTCAATGACAACATCCCCTGGTACCATGAACGCTGGCAGCCACTTCCGACATGTTCGCAACACATCTTCTTTGAAGGTTTCTTCAGAGCCATCTTTCTCACAAAAGACCACAATGATGCCGCTCACAACTGATGCTACCGCGCCATGGCATTCCGGTGTGTGGAGAACAGCTTGTTCAATTTCACCAAGCTCGATTCTCTGGCCACGAAGCTTGACTTGGCCATCTGATATGCGGCCGAAACACTCGATTGTGCCGTTGTGGAGCATGCGGGCTTTGTCGCCTGTTCGGTAGAGGCGGCCATGTGGAGTCTCGATGAATACCTGTGAAGTCTGCTCCGCCCTGTTGATATAGCCTACTGCGGTCTGCGTGCCGCCAATGGCGAGCTCACCCATCTCTCCGAACGGCACAACCTTGAAACTTCCGGAGCCATCATCGGAAACAGGTTCGAGAATAAGTGCAGACGCGGTGTCGAGGGGAAACCCTATGTTGCGGGGAGACGATGACGCTTCGCAGAATGGCTGAATGGTACAATGAATTGTGGCCTCGGTCGGGCCGTACATGGCCCAGAGAATGCTGGGCTTGTTCTCATCTCCCCCAAATTCCCTGATGACAGGACTCGTCAACATCTCCCCTATTGTCAAAAGCAGACGAAGCCCAGGAGCATTGTTCCGGCTCCTCAGGAGACTACCGGCTACCGTCGGTGTGAGTTCACAAGCGTCCACCTGCATATTCCTCAAGACTGCCGGCAGGTCGTTCAGCATGTCTGCCCTGCTGCAGCATACGAGGGTGGCACCTCGGAGTAGGGGAAAGAAGATCTCGAAGACAGAGACATCAAATGTTGGGGCGGCGAACTGCAAGAATCTGGAGAAAGGCGGAATATGGCGATCGTGAGCAAGAAGTGCTTGAGTCGCAGCGACGTGTGAGATGCCAACTCCTTTAGGCGTTCCTGTGGAACCAGAAGTATACATGACATAAGCGAGGTTGTCCGGCGTGGCTTGTCGTAGATCACCAGTCAGATGCCTCTGATCATCTTGATCCTCGTCGCCGTCGACCACCACAACCCTCACATCAAGCCCGATGGAGTCGACCTTGGGGCGCAAAGCCGTGGAAGTAACGATGATCTTGGCGTCAATATCTCCCAGAATAAATTTAACCCGTTCAGGAGGCGCATCGAGGTTCAGGGGGCAGAAGGCTCCCCCAGCTTTCAGGATGGCGAGCTGCGATATATACAATAGAGGACTCTGTGGTAGGAGCAGCGGGACGACAAACTGTTCCTGCCTCGGGTGCTTCACGAGGACGTCCACTATCCTCCTTGCCAGCCTGTCGGCTTGGCTGTGAAGTTCAAAGTAGGTGAGTCTCGTGCGAGCCCCATCTGATGCCCGGTAGTCGAGGGCATGCCCAGGGGTAGAGCTGTCACTGACAAGTTCATGCAGGAGTGAAGGACCAGGAATTTTCTTGAAATTAGGGTTGAGTATAGACAGTGATGGGGTTGCAGAGGTCATCATCTCTGTGGTGTCAGGAAGATTTTGTCTATCCATGGTCGTCGAGAAGGTAGGATGTGGAGCAGGCCTGACACGACTGATATCTGGGCAAAGACCTGTGTCCTAAACAAACTTGGGTGTGCTGAGAGCGTCATCGACATCACGACGAGGTAATAAGTGAAGTGCTCGAGGGAAACGGAGAGTCAACATGCAAGGCTGGGACAGGGCGGGCTGTGCTTGAACAAACGGAGATGAAACTGAAGGGCTTTGCAAGCAAGTCCCACTGTTTCTTCCCTGGTTTGATGCCTGGGTATCAGGTATCACGGGATGCCTTAGTGAGTCAAACAGCTCGAGCGTGGGTGTGTGGGTGGGTGACGGATGTACTGTTGTATCGAGATGGCAGACTGGGAGGCACTTGCATTAGCCAGGGTCACGCCGACACCACCAGCTGAGTGGGCTCTTATTTCCTACGGGGGTGATTGGGCTCGTGTGACCGAGGGAGGTGTGGATACAGGAGGTAGCAATGGCGTGGGAGGTTTGCACAGAGTGGTGACGCTGCAGGGTCCTCGAGATGCCCGTCCGTCTGATGCTTGTCCAGCCTCTAGTGCGGGATCTGGCGCATGCGTGCCTGGGCGAGGGTGTCGAGACGGCCGTCTGATTTGAAATGCTTGGGATGTGATTCGCTTGTCGGGGCCCGTTTCTCGTTTCTCTGGTGCTGTCTCTTGTCGCTTTCGTTTGGCTTGCAGGAAAAAAGCAGAGGTAGTTAGTCTAGTGTCGCGAGGTAACGGTTCCAGCTTTAGGCGAGGTTGTCAAGGGTGGGCGGAGGGGGTGGGGGGACCTATGAGGATCAAGGCAATGGTCATCACCGTGGAGTGTGTTGGTTTGCTTGATGTTTTGAACGAGGCGTCTTTAAGTCTGGGCCTCTAGGTATTATGCATAGGTGGGTACTGCAATACGCCTGGGATCCAAATCCACGATGCTAAGGTCAAGAACGAGAGAAAGCGGGTGAGTGCTGTGCAGTTCGATTGCGTCATCAGCTGCTGACCCGGCCCAGAGCAGTAGAAGAGTGCCCACCTGCCCAGACCCAGGCAGACGAGGAGAGCGCAGTCGACCTTGTGAGAGGGAATGCAGGCTGGGAAGGAACGCCCACAGGCGGGAAGCTGCCTCCTTTTCAGGGGCGTGGAGCACCGTTATTAGCGGCCGTCATCGGCTGCAAGTGTGCCCTGCAATGCACTCTTGCCCCCGTTGCATTGGAAGGTGCTGCAGAACATCTCACGATGTGCATGGGGCAGACCACCAGCCACAGTACCTGCTTCTGATCCAGATCCATTGCTTGCTTCAACCACACCACCAAGTCCACCACTCGCCATGCCACGCCATGCCATGCATGATGCATTCAAGGCCGACATGGTGTTCTGGGGCGGGGGGGATGTCTCGTTGTTTTTATTACTGAATCCAGTGCCTACCAACATTGAACAGTTTCATCAAACAGGTGTTCTGATTAACAAGATAGCGGCGCCTCAGAGCCGTCGACCTGCCGTCAGAGTTTCCGTCTTTTGAGTGCGAGAGTGTTTACAAATAGTGCATACAGGTAGCACCATTGCTGTCACCAGATACAACAAAGCTATGATTTGACCTCGATACTGTCTGAAATGCAGGGCCCTCCTCTCAATGCTCGTCCATTTTTCCCCCATGCCATGCTTTCTAGAAATGAAACGTGAAATAAAGCAACCCTCTCTGAACTCCTAGACTTCGATATGTACAGCCGTGTGTTTTTTCTCGTATCCTCCGTCTACGCTGCTCCAATTATATTATCGACATGAATGTGGCCCGAGGCCCTCGTTCACCGAGTCCAGATTCACCAAGGGTCTTCCCCCAGGCGCCACTCTCTTGACAATTTTTACGCAGACTTCCCAAAGATTGCTTCAACCATCTCACCAGACCTCACTGAGAGAATGGACAAGAGAGTATCACTCAGCTGTGAATTAAATTAGTCTCAGGAGCACACCAAGCAGCTGGAGGGCCAAGCGGGAGTAGGGTTTGTGGGGCACTTACACCGTGGGTGCCTTCACAGCAGCCTTGCAACCAGACTCCAGAGTCTGGGGCAACTATGCCATCCGCAAACTTGACCTTGTAATCGCGGGAGACCTCCATGACCCGCCTCTCGCCATCATCGGTCTGGACCGACCACTGATCAGATCGAGACTTGGCGGTGGCTACACCGTCCTGGAGCGACGGCAGCATTGTCCAGGCATCCTTGAGCATCTCAACATGCGCCTTGCGCTGGTAGCCCGTTGCGGCCACGACGAGGTCGACGTCCAAAATCTCCTCGGCAGAGTTGAGCGGGCTGCCCGGGATCTCAACAAGGCCGTCTGCCTCCAACGCGAGGTCTCCAGACGATGCCTGGCGCACACTGAGACGCAACTTGTCGCCATGCTCCTCGGCTGCCACGAGCTGTCTGCCACCCATGATGCGGTGAGGCCACTTCGTCTCGTCGTGGCCGATCTGTCGCTTCTGCTCGTACATCATCTCAAACAGCGTCTCGATCAGGCCGAGCCGCACAACACCATAGTTGGTGGCCTTGGCCTCCTTGATCAGACTCTGCCTGTACTCGGACTCCTTGGGGTACAGCTTGTCGACCCATTCTGGGTTGAAAATGCAGTTCACACTGTGTATAAAAGTCAGTTACGATCCTTCATTGTCGGGCTCCCCGCCCCTTGATTTTGCAGTCACTCACAATGGAGAGTCATCACTAGGCTTGATGAACTCGGACTTCATGATCATGTACGTCTTGGAGTTGGGGTACAAGTTTGAGACGTTGTTGAAGATCTCTGCCGCACTCTGCCCAGCTCCGATGACGGCGACTCGGACTGGTGCGTTGCGATCCGTCAGGATCTTGGGCATCATGTACGCATACTGGGACGAGTGGATCACTCTTGGGCTCTTTGCTGGCAGCGGCTTAGGAATCGAGGCCTGTCCACCGACGGCGAGAACGACGTTGCGAGCGCGGTGTGTGCTGAGGGCGCCCGTCTTGGAGTTACGCTCCACCACTGTGAAGATCTTGACGCCGTTGGAGTTCTCCTCGGGTGACACGGAGACAACCTCGCTGTTGTACCTGACAACATCGTCAAAGTGGCTGGCACACCACCGCAGATAATCCTCGTACTCTGTCCTGGCGGGCAGGAAAGTGTCCAGGTTGATGAAGTCAAGCAGACGGTCCTGGTTGTGGACGTAGTTGAGGAACGTGAATTGAGACCTCGGGTCGCGCAGAGATGCCATATCTTTGAGGAACGAAATCTGCATCTTTGCTCCAGGGAGCAGCATACCGGCGTGCCAGGCAAACTTGGGCTGCTTCTCCAGGAAGAGGACATTGGGGGTCTGCTTGAGGGTCCCAGCCTCGAGGAAATCGTGCAGGGCCACAGCAATGGCCAGACTGGCGGGGCCGAAGCCGACGCAGACGAGATCGTGAACCGACTCCGGGTCAGCCGCCTTCAGGTGGGCAGACCTGTTGCGGTATGTGTTGTGTGGCGCTGGCGCCTGGGGTGCCGCAGGCGCGTGGCCGTTGACGCCGTTTGAGACACCATTGCCGTTGGCCTCGTAGCCGTCAAATTCGCTGTGTGGTGCCATTTCTTTGGTTGTCAAAGTGACGATGCCGAGCAGCAACGGCGGGCTTGGGCTCAAGGTAGGACGGGCGTGTCCTGGTCTTGGGCGTAGCTGGAGAGTGCTACTGTATCACAAGGGGCAGTATCTGTCTGTGGACGTGCAATGGGTATCGCTGAGGGGGTATCAAGAGGAGAAGATGGAAACGTTGCAAGGTATCAAGAACCTTGCGCTAAGATCCAGGAGAGGGAGGACGATGGTTAAGTACCAATACCGCACTTGCCAACTTCACCTGCAAGCAAACCGGGGACGGCTGTCGTACCATCAACATCAGCTATGATGGCACCACTCAAAGTGCGGCTTGGATATTACCTAGGTAGGTGCGCTCGCATCGAGCCCTCTCGGGGCCGCTGGAGAGAGCAGCCCCTGGAGGTGGTGGAAGTAACAAGCCAAGCCTCACGTCTTAGACAGACCCGTTCCTCCATCGCCTGCCCTCGCAGGGTGCCCACCACCCTTCAGGTAGGATCTGCGGAGCAAAAATTCAAGAGCGTGCATCGTCATCCACTCCCAAACCCGGGAGGACCCAGCCAGAGGGCGCTAGCGAAACTTTACCGCCCATCGAGTGTCTGCAAAGGGCTTGGAAGGTTGGGGCTGCTTCGGCACGTCTTGCCAGCTTTGGTGGCGACAAGAGACGGCGGTGCACAAACTGTGGGGCCGCACCACAGTAACGTCTCCGTTTCGGGCGACATCGGTGATTATCTCTGGATCTGATAAGATCAATCAGCTACTCGAACTGTGGGCCCCGCCGCCGACGACACCTCGATCACCCCATCCACCAGCGACTTGCCATTCTGGACTTCGAAACGACCCGAGCCCCGCCCACGCACCAACAACAACAACGACAATACAGCCAACCAGATGGACATCTTTGCAATGCACATGCTTCAGGATCCCCCAGACCAGAGGCGACTGCTGCGCCGCAGCTGACACTGCATACAAACGGCCATCTCAAATCAAGCACTGTTACAGCCATGGTTCTCGCCCACCCGAGTGCCAGGGTTTCGCTTTAATGACGCAACAAGGCCTCGTCGACACCACGCAGTGCGGGCCCCTGGATCCTGCCCAGGCCCACGCTATTGGGCAGCACCGAAAGCTATGACTGAGAGCTCGTCAGATCTTTCACTGCGAGGTCCACAACTCACAAGGAACCGCGAGGCGGACCCTTCGTACCTCGGCCGTGGACAAATGCTGGTCGCCTCCCATTGGCCTGAGATGATCTGATAAGATCACATCGCCCCAGGACACATCTTGGCAGCGTGGGATCTCGGTCAGGTCCAGGGATCACCAAGCTTGACTCCATGCTCCTTCATCAACAACGGTCCCACACATCCTGCCCCTCATCACCCCCATTCCTCACTCTTTCTGCCTCCTCTGTTTGGTTGTTCCGCCTGTATTTTTACCATCTCCTCCGCTTGTACTGAAACAAGACAGCGAAGTCGGTAACCACCGCGCCAGCAAAATTTTCCTGTCCCCTGACTTTTAGAAGCGCGGGCGCGTCCAATTTTTCATGCTAGACTCGGGTCCAGATACCACAAGCCGACGGGTTCCGTCCATTGATGCCATCGCGCAATGCGTCAGACGAGTCAGGACTAAGGTCTCCGCCGTCGAGCGGTCTCCTCGTGTTCGTGGTGCCTCGCATCAGCCTGCTTGCTGATGTCCGCGGATCGCATCGACACGGCACGAATCACTTACTCAACCCTTGCAGAGATCTACAGCATATGTTCTCACTTCCAAAGATGCGACTCATTAGAGTCGTATTCAGACTTGTTCTAGTGTCATCCGTTAGTCGGCCGATGCAGGACGGTCACATAGTTCCGTGATCTTCAACACCACCAGCCTGGAACAGAGCACTCTCCAATTCTGCTCCCGTCGGCCCCGCATGATGCAGATCAGAGTGACAGAGCGAGACAGCAACGAGTGTCTGTCCTAGCATTTCCGCAACGCTGGCTACAACCCTCAAATATGGGGTAACTTTCGGCCCTCTGGAGTGGTCAAAGGCCGGGACTGATCGTCGACTCCTGCTTTCCGAGTCTCTGGATACAGTGAAAACATATCTTGCAAATCTTGCGGCTAAAATAAACTCTGCATCTTGCCCCATGGCACGAGGTGGCTCTGCTATGGGCCAGACACCTGACCTGCATCGACCACGAGCAAGGGCGTCAGCCACCCTCCCCCAATAGACATCCTCGTCAAGTCACCAAGTTACTAACCCTTGCCTGTTCGTTACCTTTATTTGTGCTATAGGCCAAGTTGATGAGCCGATTCATTCCTTCTCGTGGGGTGGTGGCCTGTTTGCGTCATTTTCCACATGCACACGAGCTGCCTATTCCAGAAACCCGTGCAGAGTGCCATCGCCGGGCAGCATGTACAATGTCCGAGGCTACAAATGGGCAGCTCGCATCACTGGCCACATAATGGAGTCGGCGGATTCACAGCACCCTCGGAACGGCTTGTGTTCCTCCCGACGACAGAGCTTACACTTAGCCCCTCCTCTGGCTGTGCTCCTGACAGCCTGAAAAAAAAATGCCTCCCACAGGCGCCAGCAGCACCACGCCAAACGCCAAGCTCATTCTCTCAATCGGTCGATGCAAACATGATGGTGGATCCGCGTGGTGGAAATCCGTTACCTAAGACAAACAGTAAATATTCAGATGTGGGTGCTTAAAACCATATAGCCCTGGTCCCTGGAGGTGCCAGATTCACGGGTCTGATTTTAGATCGGCTCGACGACTGCCGGATCATGCAATCCTCGTTTTTTCTCCCCTTTGCCCGACAGAGTCTCGATCTCCGACAGCCCTGTCCGAGCAGGCCTCTTTCTGTGATCCCACTAGTTTCCGTTGTCGGCCGATCCCGGTAGATATCCGCTTGGCAGGTAGGCGACTTTCCAGGGCGCTTCGCACGGAAATTCATTTGCAGCCTCACTCTGCTGCCTGCTCGCAAGATAGATGCGACAGATCGTTTCAATTGATCCACCGACCTGTTGGTTGCTGATCAACAGGACTTCGTTAGTTGTTTCTTGGCCCAAGAACCATCACGAAGAGGCGTCTGCCCATGCGCATGCCTTTGAGACTGCGTGCCCCGATTGCGGCCTAAAAGACCGCAAGTCCCTCCGAGTAGCGACGCGATCGTGGCATTTCAGGGCACGAAAGTGATTATATGAAGCAAGGCCAAGACGAGTCAAGGACTAGACGAACTTATTGACACGGAATCGGCGGCTCGACGACCTAATTCAGGTCCTTCCGCACGTGCCAGCGATTGTTGGAATGCACTAAGCCGCCTTTGTTCCACGCCTTCCATGGAGCATCGTTTGTGGCACCAGAAACAATCCGCGAGCCCTGTCCCGGGCAGTGCGGCCGAAAGTAAAATGTCCGGGTACGATCTGTCATTCAATTTTAAATGGCCTCAAGCAGCCTCCTTATACCAACGTTTCAACAAGGTAAAACTCCACCCAAAGTGAAGTTTGCACATGACGAAACTTCAGTCCTAATTCCCATGGGCGGACTTGCGTTTCCGCTGTCTCCGTAACTGAACGGACCACGCCGTCCATACTAGACGAGTACCATGTCAAAAAGCCATCGAACAATCGGTATATCAACATCGCACAAGAGGTATTGTGGAAGATGGCCAGTCAATTTTAATTTTTTTAAGAACGTACCTAAAAGAACAGCAACCAAATTAGAACAATAAATTAATCAACCTACTAGCGAAATTACTTCGCAGCATAGTTGTGACGAGTGAACCCGGGGTACAGGTATTCCCGCTGGAATGATTCTTCAATTTCGTGTTGCCAAATCGCCGACTGGCCCATGGTTAGATCTATTCAAACCCACAGATCCTTTCGCAGGCTGTTTTGTGTGCAGTTTCAACCAACATAATTTACCTGCACAAGACGGAGCGACACCTTGAGTCAAAGGCAAGTGAATGGTATTTGCGCAAGATCATCACGCATCTGGACCTAGCATGAATGCTTGTCGAAAATAACTGGCCTCGATTTTTATACATAGCAGCTCCTGCTCGAACAAACAAAATTATTCGAGCAGTTCAAGGGCAAACAGGAACACATGATGCCGCCGAATGCTGAAATGGTAGCACAGTTCCAGAATGGGCCACCGACCGGACGCCCGGACTGCGACGCACCTTTGCTGGAGCACAAGTCTCCATGCGTCGAGGGCCAGCTTACAGCAGTCATTCTGACGTGGATTAAGTGCGGCTTGTTCCAGAAAGTCCGATAATAGCGGTGAGAGGGATCTGTGGCCGTCAGAAGAGCAGCTTAGCGGCCACGCAGCACGAGCGTGGGGCCGACATCCTTTTACTGTTATATTGACACACGTACAAATCAAGTTCCAATTTCTTTCACTGGATCCATGGCCTTCTAATGCGATATAAATACCTTGGAGTCGCAAAAGTGCCTCTAAGACAACGTCTCGACGAGCGGCCAGTATGGTAGTGAGTATTTCCAAGCGAGTTTTCTCAACCTTTCGCTCTTGATAGAACTTTGACCGTGACCGGAATGTTTCTTGTTCATCTTCTCTCCCACTGAGGTGGCCGACCTGCCTACTTTGGCATCAAATCACTTGATCAAAAGGCGCCGTCGGGCCTTTCGCAATCGCAAAAGAAGCGTGAAAGGCCTTTATGAACCTCATCAGCATATCAACATCTCCATTCCTCGCCAAGTCAAACATGCCCCAGGGCTGGCCATTCATGTCCAAATTCCCTGTTGGGACGGTGGCCACGGGCCACCCTGCGCGACCCAAAAAGGATATGAGTATTGCGTCAGAGGAGGAGAGGACGATGTCAAAGTATTGATCACACATGAACTTTGCCAAGCCCTCGTCACGAGCAAGCTGACGTATGTCTGTCGCGGCTGCATCATGTTTCTCTTTGGTCATAGTATTGTCACGGCGTTTTATCAGCTCTGTTTGGGTGTTGAATGCTAGGGAGCAAACTTATCAGCACAATAACAGTTGGGAAGGGTCAAACTCACGCTCAGGTAGAGCTCGATCAGCGTGCTCATCATTCCATGCGATCACTTCAACAGGTGGAGTCAGTCTTGACTGCTAATAATCAATCTTCGCAGAAGGGATGGGTGCCCAGGTGGGCGCCTAGGTGAAAGCACTCTACGCTTGAGCAGTCAGTCAGCGTAGCCATTTTGGCGTCAAACTCGAAGTTCGTGGAAAGGAATACCTCGAGGACTTCTGAAAACTCGTTATCTGATGATGAATTAGCATCACGCTCCATTCGAACGAAAGCCTTGTGTGACACTTCACTTACAGGCAATACTGCGGAGATCCTCGCTTTCATACGTCAATCTCCTGGGTCGGGTATATCTTTGAGGGGAAACACCACTCGAGCACGTAGGGCCTCCATCCTTCGCAAAATCGAGGCATAATTGCCTTTCTAGAGATTATTTGGTTAGTGAGTGGAAACATCAGCTAAAAGCTCCAGCGTCTCGTGGCCTACTTAAGTATCACTTCCACCGTCCCCCATTCGCTCCAGTGCTGTCCAAGACGCCAATGGATAAAGCTCCCCAAAGATCCCCCGGTACTGCATTCTCATCTTCAGGGCGCTCTTTGAGGTGTTCATCTGGCCGAGCCAAAACTTTGAACAGCGAATCAAGGCCTCGAGGATCCCGGGCTATTCGTCCGATGCGATCAAAAGTCTTGCTGATCCTGCACACGCCGTCTACCGGCACAGAGCCATGTGGCAGAGTCAAGCCATACTAGTAGAGCCCATTCAGGCTAGAAGGAAATATATTTGAGCCTCCTGTCTCGGTGCCCATGCCCAGGGGTGCAAAGCCTGCTGCGAGGGAGACCGCGGGCCCGGACGACGAGCCTCCACACCACGGCTGGTCTTTTTCAAGGAGACCTTCCCGTCTTTACGCTGACAGTGTCTGTTTTTCGTGAAGTCTGTCGATTAATCTTGCGTTCCGAATGGCTTGGAGTGATGCAATAGCACTTGAGCCTGCCGGAGAGACCATTCCCAAGGATGGTTCCGTAACAATGCAGTCCTATTCATGTCAGTGAGCCTCTCCAGGCATTTGTTGCAAAAGGCTTGTCCTGACTTGAAGATGATTGGAATCCCATGCAGCTCGCTCCTGACCTTACCCTGCCTGCGTTCGTCGTCGAGCATCTTTGCCCGAGAGATGAGTAGGTCGTGTGGCCATACGGACAGGACAGCCTTGAGCTTCAGTCCGACGTCGTTATGCCGCTCAGTTTGGCCTAGAAATCCCTTCACAAGATCTTCACTACTGAGGCGGCCATTTTGCATCAGTGCCTGGAAATTGTGAACAGACCATTGAAGTGAGACCTCCTCTCTGACGGTGGCCGACACGGCTTCATGGAATGGAGACATGGATCACGGCATGCATCTACAATATGTGTGCCTATATGATTAATTCTCAAACATAAACGTGATCGAGCCTTGTAGCTCTGGCTTATAAGGCATCTAGCTATACTGGTGCCTGATTCTCTATGGCGTCAGCTGCCTGGCGAACCCACGAGCAGGGAGCCCTTCTATTGAGACCAGCCCTTCCACAAAGGGAAAGAAGGACCATCTGCTCGCCATGGCCTCCAAGCATGCAATAGCCACAGGGCTGACGGTGCCGCTGAGAAAAGCAGGAATTGGCTTGGACGGGGACGACGTCGAGCAGGGAATGGGTAGATAGGGGTTGGGGGTGGGGGTAAGAGAGGCGAGGACGGGAATGGGAAGTCAGCACCAGCTGGGTGCAGCTGTGGCCACAATCGGGCAGCTGGCGTGCTTCTCTCAGTCAGGTGCTGTGGTGCCCCCCTCCACCTGTCTGCCCGCCCGTCGTCTAACAAAGCATCATCAAGTCGTCTCTCGCGGTCGCATCACGCCCAGACATCTGCCGGAATTCCGGCCAATTGACCTGACGCTTGTTTAAATTTCTCCCAGGACCACCAAATCAATCTATTTGTATCGACGCCTCCAAATAGCCATGGTTGCTGCGATCATGATGAAATGAACCATGACGCTGCGCCTGCCACTCTGCACCATCCTGCGCTCGCAGCTCCCCTGCACACGCTCCTGCGCCGGGTCTGCTCGACGCATACGCGCCTCGCTTCATAGCACACATCGATTCCTGGGAGGTCCTCGCAGTGGTTCCAGCATGGCCTCGGCTGGCGAGGGCGCAAAGCCGGCTCTGCAGAAGCGGTCTGTCGTCTCGTCGTTTCTCTACAAATTCGTCGACGAGAACGGCGAGCGCAAGGCCAAAGTTGCTCTGTTCAAGCGAAGTGATCAAGTGCGTACGTATCAGTAAGTGCTGTCGATGCGTTTGCGACAAATGCATGCGAGCCATGTGCTTTTCCTCCCGTTATCTGGCCCCTTGATCCCTCCCTCCCCGGGCGCCTCGCCCTCACTGAAATAGTCTCACTGAAACACACCGGCCTGCCTCTTGGCCCAGCTCTATGGATCCCTATGGACTGGTCATGCCTGTCTCCCTGCTCGGGCACCTTGGGGCAGTCTTTGCGGCTGACGAATGGCTAACTTGTTGCCTAGGCATCGCTGGGCTGTGGTATCTGGCAGTATTGATCCCGAAGACCCTTCGCCTCAAGCGGCAGCCTGGAGAGAGATTCATGAAGAGACCACACTGACGCCAGCCTCCCTTGAGCTCATGCGCCAGGGCAAGAGCTATGTCCTGCCGGATGAATCTATTGGCAGAGAGTGGACCATATATCCATTCGCCTTCCGCCTGAAGGAAGCGAGCGAGGGTGGAAAGGGCGAGAAAGCCATACAGCTGGACTGGGAACACGACACTTGGGGATGGTATGACCCTTTCGAGGTTGAGGACTCCGAGAGTTTTGGTGCTGTACCGCGTCTGGCCGAGAGCTTACGGCGGGTCTGGTCAGTCTTTCCCGTGCCTGTTCTTCCCTGCCCAATAGATATCCATTGCGTTTGAAACACAGTCATGATCACATGCGGTTCTTCAAAATCAGGCCTAGACACGATCCACTGGCATGGCTCCTGGACCTGCTGGAATATGCCGAAACGCGTTGGTGTCTGACGGCGAATCCAGGTTCGAAAAGGATCTAGGTGCCGAAGCCGGTGCTGTCCTCACGAACGGTCTCACCGGACTCAAAAACGATCATCAGAGTGGTGCCCGGCAGCTCGCCGGCATTGCTCTCGAGATCTTGCGCGATATCGTTGCCAAGATGGACACGGATCAGCCTCCTCAGCAGTGGTGGACTCGGGTCCGATTTGCCTCCTGGCATATTTGGAAGAACGGCCGTGAATCAATGGGGGCAGCTGTACTGAGCGCGCTGCTCTCTGCCCTGAGTGGCATCGAAACAAGGATCCAGCAGCTTGAAGACAAATCAGTGGTGCAATGGAAAGACGCCGCGGTCCAAGAGCTGGACCGCTTCATCGCTTCAAGGCAAGACGCGGCCAAAGCAATTTCCACCACCTTCGCCAACTTCTTAGAACAAATCGCGTCCGAAGTTGGGCGGGCTCGGCCGATCAAAGTGCTGACCATGTCCGAGAGTTCCACAATCACATGTGCGCTTCGCGAAGTTATCGCCAATACTGACATATCACTGGATCTGCGCATTCTGGAGTCGCGGCCTCTGTTCGAGGGCGTGTCTCTTGCCAGTGAGCTTTCCAAGCCCGTGTCTTCCTCTCAAGCATCGACACAAGCGGCGGCGATTGGGGCCGGACTGCCTCGCAAAGACCCACACCCGAAGCTTCGACTCACGCTCTTCACGGACGCATCTTCGGCGCTTGCTTCAGAAGATGTGGATATCGTTCTGATAGGTGCGGATAGAATCGCGGAGAACGGAGCAGTCAGCAACAAGACAGGCTCGCTGCCTGCGATCCTCAGCGCTAAGCATGTCTCGCCAAAAGCAAAGATAGTCATCGTAAGCGAGACGGAAAAGGTCGCAACGCCAGGGGCTGCAGCTGCCCATGTTGTGGAAAACAACGACCCCGCTCAGCTGATGCGTGCATGGACGGCGGGCTTCAACAGCGAGAAGATCAGAAATGCTGCGGGTACGATACCCTCTGGTGGCATCGTACAGGATGCATATCATCCGCGTCATGATGTCTACAGGGGTCGCAGTGATGCGGTCGAAGTGCACGTCCGCAACGTGTTCTTCGAGTGGGTTCCTCCAGACCTGGTCGATATCTACATCACTGAGCGAGGCCAGTTGACAGTGGCGGACATAGCGAAGCACTCCGAGACATTAGGCACTGAAGAGGAAAGATTCTTCAGGGATATCTGAAGGGGAGGGGTGGCTCGGCTATGCGCAGGCAGCGTATCAGACCGGCCTGGAGTCGGTTGCCCATTGGGAGGGTGCAGACCGACCCGACCCGACGAATGCTTGGTCTCGCAACACTGGCACAAATCCAGCACACCTGTACACATTACGCAGTGCAATTCGTACGCTGTCTGCTCGTCCCAAAGGTCTATGACTCGTCCTGATCGCGCCAATCTGTGAAGATACCAAAGAAAAAGGATCTATCAGTTTGCGATCTGATGCACTAGACAAGGCTGGATAGGCTGGGGCATACATACCCCAGCCTGTTTGGCGCTCTCAGTTCCACACCACTCTGCGAGCAGAATACCTTGTGTAGACAGTCTGTGTAACCTCGCTGAGACCGTCTCGCATTGACACACTACTGGAGCGGCACAAATTCCCAAACGCCCGGTTGCTTTGTTGAGGCCGTCTTCCAGTCGCCTGCCAGCATCAAATGCAATCTTGGGAGAGGGACATGCGGGGTGATGTCCACGATCAAGCCGAGCCCCACCCACTCACAGATCGTCCTCTGCCAATAGGCCTAGAGCACATGAACGCTGCAGCACCCAGGTCAGGCGCTGGCCCCCGCCACCGCGGCTGGCCCAGTGGGTGCTGAGTGGCCGGAAGTCAAGGGATCGTCAATCCAAGTGCCCAGCTACTGCTCCCGTTCCCGCGTTTTGCCAGCGGCCTGTCAGCCTGGGGCAAGCCTGCCTACTTCCTCGGGAACACATCTACCTGTTTGTGTTCCTCGTGGCACACCCCACTGTGCCACTCTGCAGATACATCGATATCCTCGCAAACTGCATTGCCAAAAAAAAACCTGTAGTGCTTTTGATCAACCGAAAGGTCGCCCAGGTAAATTGGGCAGCTCCACAATCCGAGTAACCGCCCCTGGGTCACGACAGCGGCAGCAGCAGCAGCAGCAGCAGCATCAACGCCGGCGGCAGCGGCAGCGGCAACGGGGCACGAAGCAGCATAACGGGAGTGCTGGATCAGGTGCTTTTCGGGGAAGCGAGGGGGGAGTGAGAGTCGCCCGCCCGGCCCTGAGGCCCTTCGCGAGGTGCAGGCTCAGCTTTCTGCTTGCAAAGTGGGGGAAGAAAAGGTGCGAAGAGCCGCTTCAAGACAGTAACCTGGCTCGAGCGGGCCGCTTCAGATCATCGTTGCAGCCTGCACTCATGACGAGACGCATCGCGCCGTGATTGCTTCTCTCTTCATCCTGGTATAATATTCTCCACTGCGGACAAACTGCATCCGCTTTCATGATCCTCGTGGTAGTCAACATCCAAGCTGTTGCCCGTGCCAGCCTCCCAGACGATCTTCCTGTTATGCACAAGCCCAAACTGAGTGAGACAGCGCTGCCTCAGACAACCACGTCCAACTTTCGCCATGCGAACACCTGCTCCTTCAGCAGTCTCCAGAGAGGGCGTGATCAGATCGGATGGCCGACTGGCCGTAAACCCTCGTAAAAGTTACGTTTTACCTGGAGAAAGAAAACGAGTATCCAAAGCGTGAGTTACAAGCTCGATCATCGGTCTTTGCTCTTCTGGCCTTCCTGCCTCTGGTTTCGAGTTTGTGCACTGCGATACTTGTACAATTATCTTTTTGGATGCGTCCTAACCTCCGATGTCGTTTTGCTGATATGATGCTTCCAGGTGCACACCTTGCAATCTAAAACGCATCAAGTGTACGGGCAAAACTCCTTGTGCGCAGTGCTCCAGTGGTGGCCGAGAATGCGTCTATCCTCCATCCTACAAGATCCACGTCCCACGCAAGGACTGGGAAAGCCTTCTGGCCGCCAAAAACACCTTGCAGCAGACACTCGAGCAAGCCATACTTGAGGTCCCTGACGTCGGTAGCCGCATGAGGCTTCAGGCACATTTACAGCAAGTCATTGATTCGGTGGAGCACAGCGTGGCGTCCGCTGGCGACGGAGAACGGCACCACATGTCGCCCGACACTTCAAGCTCGACTCTAGGCTCGTCTCCACAAAGCGGTACAGGCCAGCTTTACCGAAGCCATCAGTCACCAAATACTGCCTGCGGTGCAGACGCAGCACCCACTGAAGGGTCCTTGCTCCAGGATCACGACGGGACCAAACGATGGCTAGGTGGGACCTCGGGTGCCACGTTCTTGGACCATCTCAAAAACTTCATGCACACACTGAGGTCCGCTCTTGGGTATAACGAGACGCCTACCGAGACAGCCCCGGGGTCCTCGTTCCTGGCATCTCGCGGGCAATATCAGACCTCGGACTCGCGGCTGCTCCACATACCCACACTCGACAACGCCAGTGCGGTTGCCAAGATCAGCGATGAACAAGCAGAGCACTTACTCTTTCAAGTCAATAAATACGTTCAGAACTTCATGGGTCAGTGGCCTTGCGGGGGCATCTACTACTTTGGTGACCTTTCGTTGCAGGGTTGGAAAAGCGCCCAGGGGCGGGAGTTGGCGCTCTACCATGCTGGCTTCGCGCTGGGAACTATCTTCTCTTTGACAGCTGCCAACTCTAGGCAAGATGGGCAGTTGGGAGAACTGTTCCTCGCCACAGCCCGCAACATCCTTGGGGACCCTTGGGACATCTCGCGCTACAGCATTCGAGATGTCCCTGCCCTGGCTCTCATGTCCATGTACATGACCGAAGTCAACCGGCGAGACAATTCCTATAACTACCTGTCTCATGCCATGAGCATAGGTTGCATGTGTGGCGGGCTGAGGGGCCTCTCGGGGGACGAGAAAGATATTCGCATAGTATGGACTCTCTTCTGCCTGACCAGAGACGCTGGTTGCCTTATGGGACGGCCGCCCGTGTACCCAGATGAAGCTTTCCAGCTCCGAGACCCGCAGGTCATGCTGTGAGTATGACCAAGCTCCCATGGCGTTGCTACTAGTTGACTAACATTCCCTCCGCAGGGGCCTGCCTCCTCCAGACGGCTTGATGGCTCATATCCAGCTGTCTAGAATTGCCGGCTACATCGTTTCGAACACATACTCCATTGCGCCAACCATGGAGGCCGACCAAGACCTGCAGGTTCGAGTCCAGGAGCCAATGAACATGTTGGAAAGTTGGCGCAGGGAACTTCCACCAGGGCTCAAGATGCCGTTGGACCTCCAAGCACCTCAGATCCTTCCCGATGCAAGATATGACGATGCCGATGCATCCTACGCTGATCGGGCCCTATGCACGCTACACATGAAGTGCAATCAGGTGAGCTACATCTAGTCCCTCCGACCAAAGGCTTTACATGCCTACAGATTACAGTGCAGTGGCCTGACAGTGTCATATCAGCTGATGATCCTCATACTCCGCCCCATCTTCTTCCTCGCGGTGAAATCTTACATTGGTGGAGACCTGATCAAGGTGCAGCGTGACATCTACCATCACGAGCACATCAGCTTCCTCTTGGAGTGCGCCAATGCTGCACGACGTAATCTGCGGCTAGGGCGGCATATTTTGATGCGGTGCAACCAAGGGGACAAAACCCCCGGCAAACCAGTCATGTTGGACCTACACCACATCTTCAACGCAGCGGTGATCATGCTCCTGTATCAGATGGTGTTCACCTCGAGTCACACAACGGACCCGCATGCGCTCACCTTCGCAAGGCAAACCTTTGAGGAGGAGGCCCGAACGGAACACCTGTCCAAGAGCGGCAGAAGTGGCAGCACGGGGATCGGATCGGGACCGACTGGCTATGCGTCGGACTGCCTGAGTGTCCTCAACGATCTGACGGAGCTCGTGGAACGGATACGGCCCCTGCGATTCAAGGATAACGCCAGCACAGATGTGAATGAAATGACGTGGGCCGCCACCGGTGACGCCAGTCTCGGCAATGATGTCTGCGGAGCTGGGACTGGCAATGCCATGTGTGATGAGATCCTCGAGGCAAACCTTGACATGCCGTTTGATATCGAAGGACTCTACAGCCCCATGGTGTTTCCTGGCATACCCCCCGAGGGCCACACTCACGGGAAAGAGTTCCAGAGGTGGGCGGAGGGGGAGAGTTGGAATTCTGTGGCATTTGATCCCTGGCACGTCATGTAACGTGAGCCTGCTGCGAGCTTGGTTTGTTTAGTGAGTTGGATACCCCAGTGTGTTTTGAACAGAGTAATGAGTCCGGGACTGCAGTGGAAAGGTTTAGGCCGTGGCTTGCATCATGGCGGACCGTCGCCTTGTCACATCAAGCAGGAACAGTGACAGCAACATGGATGATCGTCCCTATCTAGTCTCTGGCGTAAACGACTGATGAAGGAATAAAGGGATAATTTTTAGTGCGCCTGCCTGTAGATGTAGACTACACATATATATATTTCGAGAATGGCAGAACACCAATGTTACACAGGCAGGTCTGTGCCTGTGGCAATTCCATCCACGATGTAGTCACAATGAACGTTGGACAATAATTACGATTTGGCAGAAACACAGCAGCTTCGCCTTCTCAGCGCTTCATGTCAACTTGGTCTCATACATGAGAAACGTGTATCAGCAGCTATTACGTCCATGTACCCAGAACGAGGACAGGGGCGCACTTGTATGTTTGTGCGACTAGTACCACGCGTGCGAATGGACTTTCAGAAGGCTACATATGCACGTGTGTACCACGTCGTTCATAGGTGATGAATGATCAAGAAACCAGACACCAAACATCGACGGCTCTCGGGAATTTGTGCATGATAAACATAAATGTATTTAAGAATGGTGTTCTCAGTAACCAGTCCATAAGTGTCCTCTGAAATCCTTATCAAGAGAGGAGAAATACAAGACAAATGATAGATACACCATCTCCCTACAAACCATTTGTTGTGGTGGCATGGGAATTTTATTTACATTGTACTCATGGTAGTAGCTGCCACAGAAGCAACGAAAGTCTATCTGGATAACCAAAGTAAATGGGCCTCATGGCTGAATTAGACCGGTCATGGTTTCATGTCTCATTCATGTATATATACATAGCTCTAAGTATCTTGGAGCTGTATCTGTGTCTCCGGGACATATCTACATAGACTGACTTGCGATCTGGGTATACTGGAAATGTGAAAGGGGCCTGCGAGTCCGGCTGACCATGTCAACCGAGACAAAAGTATCCCCTGGTCATCATCGCCGCTTGCTAGGCTTTGAGACTGGGCGTCGGCCCAAGAAGGCAAACTTGGGCGACCAGAGCGACCTAGAGTCCGAGTCTGACTCCGAATCCGACGACTCGTGATCGAAGACGCTGATGTGCGGGGATTTTGGGCATTTTGGACTTGGCCTGCTCAGTTGTGGGCAGGATGAGTTCCCGCGGTGCAGTTGGCCTGTCTCTTTTGATTGTGAAGAGCGGTGTCGCCGGTGATGTAAAGACGAGGATTCCGATGGGCCTCCGCTGATCTCAGTTGGGGGCTTTGGCGGCGGTGGTAAGGCGGCGGGTGCGCTCTGTGCTAACTCCACTACCAAGTCGTGGTACATTTCTCGACTGCTCCTCTGGTCTTGTGGTGGCTGCTCGGGGTAAGTCGCTGGTGCTGGTTGATGTAGCGCATCTTCGCGCGAAATCGTAGCCGAGGGGGAGAAGCGAGGCTGTGATATAGAGCTGTCGTGATGGCACCGTATCGCTGCGTACCCGGGCGACTGGACCAAGCTTTCCAAACGCCGAAGCATCTCATCATCGTCCTCGGTCTTTCCTTGTTCCTCCACAATTTCCTCCATAGTGAACAACATGTCGGCGTCCCGTTTGTACCCACTGGCCTGACTGTACGCGCTCGTTATGGATATCGGCCGAGGCGTCGTCGTCGGGCTTGGAGCAGCCTGTGATGAGACTGGATCCCACGGGGCAGCCCTTGCCCTGCGGGGACCATCGATACCAATGATCTGTCTAACCTTTGGCGGCAGACTCAGGTCTTCCACACTGATGATGGCGGAAGGTGGCGTCTTGCTGTGATCAAATTGATCAGAGCGACTCGTCGACTGGTCAGACTTTTGGCGCAAGTGTCGAATTCTGTCAGCCAATTCTGGGTCCTCTGACGTCTTCCTCGACATGAAGTCATCGGGCACGCTGGCTATCGAGGGTGACTGGCAGTTCGGTCGTGTCCGCCTCGGCTTATCTACGACAACTCGAGAGTCCGCCTCGAGGATTTTTCTGATATCAAGCTCCTGAGGAAATAATTTGCCCCTCCTATGCAATCTCGCTGGTGACACCTCGTGGTCATTGTTGAACGCTGGCTTATAAGGCCTGCTAGAGCGCCCAGGGTCAAGCGGGAGTGGAGGCAAGGGCTTTGCGTCCCAGTCGACAATTGGCCTAAGGTGTACTTGATAGGTCGCCATCGCGGGTTCGGCGTTGTTGTGTGACTTGGATGGGCCGGGCCAGAAAGACGGCAACGTGAACTACGTCGAGACAAACTAGTCCAGAGAGCTGTAACACAAGGACACATTGGTATATACGCTTTAAACCATGTTCGCCATCTCGTTATCGTGCACGCGGGAGAGAACTTTGTGAGGTGTGAACGATTCAGTGCTCGCTACGATCTACGGCATGACCATCAGGGCCCCTCTTAGAAGGCTACAAAAATAGCCCCAGTCGACCCCAGAATGCCCTTGCACAATTCGCTTATCGTTACACTTTAACGCCGTTGCCGCGCTGACTCCGGGGCCAAGAGAATCTGTCCTAGATATCCATGAGTCGCGATGCGAACAGTCCGCTGGTCTTAACCGGATCGGACCGCCCGTAGGGCGCACGCGGATGGCATGTGGCTTCGACGGCAGCTCTCTAGCCTTACAGGTGTCGAGTCAGTTTGGCTGCTGATGTCATATGCTTAAATTGCATGGTGGTGGTGGCCCCGATGATTCCAACAATTTCATGTTTCATGTTTGAGCCACAGGTTGACCGCCATTACCAATGGGGTGGCCGAAGCCCGACGTTATTTCGGAGCAGTTTGCCAAGGGTCAGTACTTCGGATGAGTGGCTTTGACACCCGCCGATACCGAGGTGAAGAACTCTATAAGACCAACACACATTGCGCCACTATTAATCATCCGAATGATCCGGCCGTGGTCAATTCAGTAAATCGGTAAAGACCAGGGTCAATCGTTAATACAAGTCAGTCAGTCAGTCAGTCAGTCTGCAATGCCAGTATCTTGTGAAGAGATTCTTGGACACTGAAATTATCAACCACTTGCCGCAGAATAACTCCAGAAAGAACGCCAAGAACAGTTTAGAGAATATATCACCCGTTGTTTGTGAGCCTGGTTCCGAGAACTTGAAACTGTTTATCATTGCGACTCAACGCTCCTGCCCAGGTTTGACATCGAGTTATGTAGACACTTAGTCTTAATCCGCTCAGTATCCCGGACTTGTCCAGTTGTAAACAAAGTTGGCGTCAGCCTCTTAATAGTGTCGAAGCAAATTAGGTAGGAAAAGAGGGGCGACACCTGAACAAAAGACAAGTTTGCCAACAAGAATATCATGCACTAGTAGCATTGTGGTTGTTCTACAAGCGTTACTCTCCACAATCTATGTTGGTCTAGTCAAACTTTGTTGAAGTGCCGTGCCACGATGGAGTGAGCCGGCAGGGTTCCTGGCGGCGGCTTCCATGCATGCATTGCCAGTATCTTGGATTCTCTTGTAAACCTTATAGGCCGACACGGGCTTGTGCTGGCCGGCTAGAACCTTTATAAAGTCAACTTTGATGTCCATGCAGCAGTCACTTTAGTGAACCGTTAATCACTTACATACTTAACTTCGCAACCGGCATTGTGTATACTTGGGTAATTAAGGACTGGGCAATCTCGTTTTAATTCTCTATAGAGCGATTAATTCCCGACTATGACTGATATTTTCAGCATCATGCTTTACACAATTAAAACTATCATTACGCTCGCATCACAGCTCTCCTCGTTCCAATGCATCTAATACGTCTTCATGATCCATCCCCTGAAGCTGACGAGCTGACAACTGCTTGTGAGGCACTTGCAGCGGCTTCAAAACCTGCTGTGAGCTTTCTACAGGCTGAGATTCCAAGGCATAAAGGCTTTTAACCCACTGTTCAGTCGACTGGGCCTGGGGTTCCATCTGCATGGGTGCTTTTGCTGTACTGTTCTCTGTGCTGGGCTCGGACGGAAATGTCCCGGGCAGCGGCTTCTGTACAGGAGACGTATTCGAAGGCATTCTTGCTACTTTAGACCAACAAGAATCTTCAGTAACCTTTAAATTCGGGGGATGAAGCAAGAGCGTGTGATGGTTGAGGCAGAGATGAGGAATGGAGATGCAGTCGAAATGGCTGTGTCCAGTCGAATGCTGTAGGATTAAGTATCCAGCACGATCATCAGCTTTTTGATTGTTTATGCACAATGGATTGTGCGCGAACAATGCAGACAACACATGATCATTGTTTGATTCTTGTGTGTCGGACCCAAGCAAAGTTCTTTGTGGTCTATCCTTGGCCTCCTAGAATCCATTGTACTTTTGACGAGCTACTCTTTACAGTCGCATATCACTTTTGATAATGAAGACGAAGACGAGGAATTCGAGTGAATGATTTTGTTGGAGCTTTTCTGGCGCAAATGAAGCTTACGGTCGAGAGAAAACAGGTAATGATGAAAAAGCCAAGATGTACCAATCGGGCTGATCCTGATGACCCTACTGCAACGCTTCCTTGAAGTCCTTCAAAAATGCCCAACGCCCCTTGTGAACCCAATGCTTCGATACAAAGTCGTTGGCGTATTTGGGAAAGAAGTCGAGATGCGGGAGTAGACTCGCGTCGTGAGCAATCACAACTAGAACCTTGTCGTGAGCATCGGCCTCCTGTAACTTCTCTATCGTCCGCTCAGTCTCATCGGGGTCAATTGAGACGCCCTCTCTAGCCAAATTGAAGAACTGTTTCGTCCTGTCCCCATTCCGGAGAAGATGCTCGAAAAGCGCACCGGGACATGGGATGACTGGGTGGTCGTCCAGTGGGTGGGGTGAGATCGAGTCCGGCAGTGGCAGATATTTGGACGGTCGGAATTCGCCCGCTTGATGGGATGCATCCCCTCCCATGAAGATGTAGGAGTCGGGGCTGTTATTGACCCTGGCCAGGGCACAGATGTGGCCAATCGCATGACCAGGAGCGTTGAGGATGTAGAACGACCCGTCGCCAAAATAGTCGAAGGCCTCAAAGCGGCCGATCTTCTTGTCTCGGTTGAATTGGATCTCGCGGACTGTGAATACTGTCAATATTCCGCATTACCCGACCAAAAGGCTCTCTGGGTGTGATCGCCTCAGAGGATCTGGACCTATGAGGCTTCTGGCAAAGCTACTTACGCTCTCTTCCGGCGTAATCGGACTCCAGGATCACGGCGTCCTGATTGGCAGGGTACCCAGGAACAAATGCTTCTTTGAATCCAGGGCCCACAATCAAAGCCGTGTGTGGGTCGAAGGTCGATGGGTCTCCGGTGTGGTCGAAGTGCCAGTGAGACCAAATTATTCCCTCGATACTCGACCCGGGCACTCCATGCTCTTCGAGTTGCTCTCGAACACCTTTCTTAACTTCGAGTTTGGCTGGGCCGATGGACTCGATCATGTTGGCGGTGAATGGTGAGAAGTTTTCCCAGTCCTTGCGAACACCCAAATCGAAGAGAAGTTTACGCCCAGAGGGGTGCTCAACGAGGAAGCTGTATGAGGGAGCTGAGAGAGTATCGAAACCTCGAATTTGAGGTTCGACAAAGATGTTTGAGGGGATGTTGGAGATCCATGATGTAGTGTCGATGACTGCGAATACCATATTCAGTAGGCGCGTGGTATTGGACATGGAAGCATAACGAGAACCCCCATACACAATCTGTTATCAATATGTGACGGAGACTAGGGAAAACGCACTGCGGACGTCAACAGTGGCCGCTGAACTCTCAATCTTGAGGTCTGGTGCTGGCTCTGCCATTTTGTTAACTGTAAGCTCTGGCTATGTGGTAAGAAATATCGAGAGTAAAAGAGTACGTATTTGGAGCTACCACAGTGCTTGAGCCTTATATAAGTCTTGTGTACATGGTCTACAGAAGTATCAGTAAGCCTCTCCCCGTTTCGTTGATATTTCCGTCGGCTTACTGAGTCTATCCGTCCCTACGGAGTACAAATGCATGTTCTCCACTTCCCTGTCAGTCCCACATGAGGTCATATTTCTTGTGCCACTGTACATCGATCGATCCGTATCCGCGTCCGAAAATTCCCAGTCTTTGTCCGGGTGCGACCGGTGCTGCAGACCGGTCACGCCTGGTTGATGCAGATCGGTGCAAGATCCAGAGCGGCAACTGCCATTCACTGATGCAGCAAGTGGATTATGGATGTAGAAGTGATAGGCCAAGCGTTGCGATTTGTCACTTGTCCGGCAGATGATCAGCTCAAGCTTACGCCCAGAGACGTCGACTCTTCTAATCTGGTCGTCGCCGATTCGCTGTTACTATTACACTGCATTCTCTATCCTCGGTTTCCAGCCATATTTGCCTGATCTATTGGCTGACCGTGAAAGAAAGTCGTAATGCCGAGTGCGCGTTCTTGGAGAACTCCCTTGCAGCGGGCAGCTCACCAACCCAATGGCCGAAGGGGTGTCCGACGCCTTTGTACACATTCAGGTCGCTAGCTGTCCCTGCGGCCACAAGCTTGCCGTGGTACACGGACCCTTCATCCGCCAGCGGGTCGACCTGAGCAGAATGTATGCTGGCAGGAGCCAGTCTTGAGAAGTCATCCGCCACCATTGGCGATGCTCGGAAATCATTGGCCTTTTCAATCCTCTCTTCCCCTCTCCCAAGCCACAGGTTGTAGAACCAGCGCAGTCGATGGAGCGGCAGACACGGAGCGTGCTCCAAGCTCACATAGCTCTCGTAAGGGACCGTCTTGGGGTCACACGAGCCCTCCTCCGGCACGAACCTCGCGTCCAAGACGGGAACGACCAGCAGCTGGAGCTTCAGCGGCGGGACGGCCGGGTCGTCCCTGGCCATGAGAGCCAGAGCGGCGGCGATGCTCCCGCCCGCCGAGAAACCCCCGACGGCGAGGCGAGACGTGTCGATATTGAGCGAGTCACCGTTGTTGACCACCCACTTCAGTGCGTCAAAGCTATCCATGACCGGCGTGGGGTGGGGGTACTCGGGAGACGTTCGATATTCAACGTTGACAACGACACAGCCGACCTCCTGGGCGGTGTTTTTGCAGAAGACCTCATCGGTGGCCAAGTTACCGATCACGAAGCCGCCACCATGGAAATCAATATATGCGGGAAGAAGGCCGTTTCTGCTCAGTCCGCCTTGGAAGATGGCATCGCTCGTCGGCTTGATGATCTGTACTGCGATTTCTCCGGCCGGTTCTGTTGCCGGAATTTTGTGCACTGTGGTGCTACCGACATCTGGACACGGGCCTTCAACCTTGTAAGTGGGAAACGTATACTTTGCTCGATCCTTGTTGTATTCCTCGTATGGCACCTGATCGGCCCGCAAGGTAGGCGCTGGGATGATACTTAGCTGGCTGAAATTCGGGGCTCCTGGGTCACGAACACTACCTTGATGACGGTTGTAAATCCTTGCGAAGTCAGGATCGATTTTATCGACCACAGATGGGTGGAGAGTTGACGCGGCCATTTGAGCAATGATCCCCTGAGATCTGAAAATCAGGCGGAATGAGGACTTCGTGTGTGAGTTGAGGCTCTGTCACTGACTTGACCTATATGTCTGGCAGTAGTAATGCCTAACGTTACGAAGCCGACGGGCAAAGATAGCTTAGACGGGTATATCTGATCGCAATGCATCCGGCATCGGGCCCTGTTCCCGCGGAACTGTGCCGCACCTGTTGCCCGGCATATCCTCAATGGGTTAAGTGTGCCAAGCCCCCATCTGTCTGTTGTTAGAAGTGCATCACGAAGACCTAACCCTTTGTCCCGGACAAAAGGGATTTCCAAGAGTGCGTGCAACGTCACATCACTGGGAAAGAAGGGCCCTGGATCTCCAAGGATCCGGAGACTCAAGTGCCTTCTGATGCAATCTCGAGGTTCACAATCTCGAGGTTCACAATGCGACGCGCGATGTTGGGAGCCAAATGGTGGATAGATGTATCAGTGTGTTCGAAGGCACTTCTTTCGTAACATACTTTGTCTCGATGCTTGTGACTGTCTAACACAATAGGCCCTTGTCGGACCTCGTGTTTCAGATCCTAGCCCAGAGTCCTGTTTAGTTGCCATGTGACAATAACCTCAGGGCCCAAATACACATATCTGAACTAGCTACTGTGAGCTTTGTGGGAGAGATGTCTTTTCGTTCTGTGGTCAAGATGGGATTTTGATTGCGAGTAAGGTGTAAAGGGAAAAGAGGTCGAGTAAGGGTAGTCATGCCCGAGACTGACATCCGCAGTCCAGAAAACTCCATACAATGATGCCTGGAAGATATGCACAAATGAAAATCCTGAAAGAAAATGCTATCAAGGGGTATGGGGTATCTTGGGGAAATTTCCTGTTGTTTCGTGAAATGACACATTTCCTCCGCCTAGGGATCTCTTTTGCCCGCCCAAAATGCTCGATGAGTTGTAGTAGCTAGGAAACACGTGGGTTAAATAAAAGGTGTTAAGCGTCAAATATAGCCTCCCGTTGGATTTCCCACCAGCGGGACAGCCCTAGATGCTAGAACTGAAAACGGTCGCCTTCATTAGGTGCATCAAGATCGATTACAGGCGCCGTTGAGTATCGCGGCCGCCGTCGGTCGCTCATTTTCCCAAGCTGTGATTGGAAAGGGCTCCGCGCCCATCCCAATTGCTGCAGTGAGCCCTGATCAATGACCGTCCCTCGGCCCGTAGCCATACTGCTCAAACATGCTTCCCTCACCGTATGGCCCGCTCACAGATGGCAGAGACTGTCCGTTCTGCAACATTGGCGCGTTCATCCGCATCGGCACGCTCGAGCCCCAGCTGGTTGACCTCTGTTGTTGCATCGAGGGTAGATGTCTCGATTGCGCCGATGGGAGGTACCCTCCACCGTAGTTCGCTGATGTCGTGTAGTTGAGGTCGGGAGACGAACCCACGTGCGGGTTCATCATATCGACTGGCGGTAGTATCGGAGGCTGCGTCGTGTGGCTACTGCTGTACTGGGCTAATGGACTCGTCGCCACGAGACCCTGCGAAGACGCGACTGTCGCCTGGAGCTGGTATGCGGTTGTCGGAGATTGCCGTGCTGGAGAATGATAGCTCGATCCGGTCGAAGTTGGGCTGTTGTGATAGTGATTGACGTGTGTATCGAGGCTCAACATTGGTGAGGCCGAGTGTATCCCCTGGTTGTAACCCGTCGGCATGGAGCTCATCGGCGCGATGCTCTGGCTTGGAGACGAAGTGACCGCGTGGAATCCGCCTGGGTAGTGGGTCATCGAAGAAGAAGGAGTCGAATGTGTTGCGAACGAATGCGGCTGTGAGAAACTGCCATGTTTCGTAGAGTAAGCAATCGGCTTCTCGTCTCCAGTCTCGGACCGCAGACGTTTCCCAGGCCTATCCTCGTCCTCGTCACGGCCCCTGCGGCTCATCATATGCGCGAATGCGTTGTTCTTCTTTTTTGTGCTCATGGCCTTCGATTCCTTCCGGAGACGAAGACGGACCCCGGCATCGACCAAAAGCCTTGTCATTGACGTCGACTCTGACATTCCCGGGAAATGTCTTCCACTGTATGTTGTGAATGGTTCCGAACAGACCGAAGTAAGATTTTCAACATCTCCAGTTGCTGTATTGAGCTTGAACAGACAGAACTTTAACCTGTAAGTGCCCTCTTTTTTGATGGAAATATCGTTCAAGCAAAACATCATGTTATGCACGCCTCGGTCGTCCTTGACCACGTGCCCACTCGTGCAAGTATTCCCGGTGAGCGCGTTCAAGTCTGGATCCGGGTCGGACTCGGCCGCTCCTATCAGGAATGTTTGAACAAACAGGTATGGAGAGGTGATGTAGACTTGCAACGGATCCTGGCTCGGGTCCACATCAAGTTGCAAGACTGGAGGTGGGTCAACTGGTTTTCGGTCTTTGTCCTTTGCATTGGCGGCTTTTGCTCTCTCTGGCTGTTGCTTCATTGTCAATCGGTATGGAGAACTGTGATCCCAGGACGACGCCATCGGTTGGGGAGCCTGGGATACATGAGGGAGAAGGTTTTGCGACGATCCTCCCATGGGATACAGCGGCCCCCATTGTTGGTTTCCTGCAAAGTCGTATGCAGCCATGGCCACTGCCTGCGTGCGCGCAAATAGTGCTTCGCAAATAGTGCTTCGCTCGTATGCGCGTTCGTTTCGATCGCTTTTTATTCCGTGAGTCGAGGCAGTGTCGCCAGAAGACAACCCCTCGTGTTTGGAAATTTGCGTCCAAATACTAATCGTAACCAGTAACACCCGTTCGCCCTGGCTTCAGCTGTCGCGATTCAAGTCAGCACTTCAAGTGTTTCTATTGAGCCATCGTCTACCTGGTTGAGGTCGATCTGAGAAGAGACCACCGAGTAACAGGCCACAACAACAGTGCCAAGGATCTTTCACAAGAACAAAAGTAGAGGTCCGAATGTTCCCTCTCTGGTGAACTGATTCCGATCCTTGTGGTGCCAGCTGCACAAACAACAACGCGACCGGCGACACGACCAGCGATAGGAAAGCGACAGCATCCCACAGCGCAAAGCAAATGAAGACAGACTAACCTGTGATTGGGATAAATAGAGAGCGAGAGAGTAGTTCCTCCAGCTTAACTCTGCACCCGGATCGGCTGCACCCGGATCGGTAGGCCTCGGTCGAGTGAGTACTGAAGAAGTTGCACCTCTCCGGTCGACTGGCTTCCACAAACGCGAAGCAATTCCGCCTGCTGGCTGGGGGAGACTCAGAGGGCCAAGTCTTAGTTGGGTACTTTCACACGCTGGACGATGTTCCGCAGTCTCTGTAAACTTGGTGTGGCGATCAACACCTCAATTCTCCTCGTCGCAAATGCAGGCGGCTGTGCTAGTGCGGGAGACGCGGAAACTTTGAAGCCGCAAAGTCCATCCAACAAGAAGTTGCAGAGAACAAAGAGTAAGCAAAGATGGATGTGTTGTAAGGACAATCCAGGGAGAATGGATGGTCTTCGTCGAGTTCGCGGGGAGTCAACTCTTGGACAGATGAAGCTTGCCCGGGATCAAGACTGCGATAGTTCCAACGACAGATGCGAGAAAGTATGGAAGAAAGGCAGTGCGTGATACGCGTCGGTGCAAGGTCACTACGAGCTCCTGATATCCTTCGAATACTGGCGCATATAGTATCCACAGTTGATTCGAGAAATGAGCACAGTTGCAGTGCGCAAATTTCGATCCAGATTGATGGTGCCTGTCGGGAAGGTTTCGGCTGCGTAGGTGGACAGATCTACCCAAAGATCGTGATACAGGAGTGGAGAGGGTAGTGCTCGTAGATATGTTAGATCTGCCCCGAACGACGGTTGACGTGGACAGGGCGAGTCCAGTGCAGGGTGCTTGTACCAAAGTATTGATACTGCAAGGGGATGAGTGCTTGCCACGCTAGTGCTCAAAAAGATTGATTTTGTTCCGGGCTGGGTTGGATCGCGAGGTGGGCTTCGCTTGGGAACCAGCGGGGATGTAGGGTATTGGGAGAGCAAGCTGGCAAGCCGGGTCGACGCTATAACTCTGGCAGATGCCAGGACTCGAGCCGCGCAAGGAGACCCAGAGTTTCCGAGATTCAGAAGGGGGCGCCCGCTGACTAGAGGGTACCAAGCTCAAATTGCGCAACGGTACCTTGCGTAGGAACCGGTGGCTCAAGGGTGACGGGATGTAGCGGAGAATATGTGCTTCCAGACAATCCCCAGGGCTTCCGATACAGCGATGCTGGAGTGTCGAGCTCGGTTAAGTGAAGGCGACTGATCCTTCTTGGATGTTCCAGTTGTGAATCCTTGACTGTTTAGGGTGGGAGAGGTGGCAATCCAGGATACCCAGCCTTCGTCTTTGAGGCCGATACGATGACTTGAGTGGAGCGTCCTTGGAGATGAGGAGAATATTGGGACGTGAGCTGGCCGACTCAGACCCCCTTGGTTCATCTACGGGTCTCAGTGGGAGCTGGGAAATCTGGTACACTGCACACATGCGAACGGGGGTTCGTTAATGCCGTGGTTGAGAGGATATCGGCCCGGTACGGGAGCAGGTTTGTGGTCGTGGTGGGCTGCAGAGACCGCAGTGTCGTGGAAGCAGCGTGAGTCCTCGCTGTCGTGCTGCCCGCCCTCGATCGTGCCGTCGGACGTGCGCGCACAGCAATAGAGTTTCAAAGCCGTGTTGAGCAAGTCGGGAGCACTAGCCACCCTCGTCGTGGTCAGACTTGAGGATGAGTAGGCCGAAGGGTCCGATCGGGTCTTGCGGCCAGTCCACGGCTGGATCAGGGTCGCTTCCGGCTTTCCAGAGATGACGAGATATTCGGGCACGTCGTGTCGGATGTGTTTGAAGAGGATCGACGTTCTCAGACGCAATGGGCTAATATCACCTTGAGAAGGCAAACCGTATGCTCTATGGTTGGTGGTTCCCGGCTGCGAGGTAGAAGGAAAGTGTCCAGAAAGATTAAAACAAGGTGTTATAGGATGGTCAGCATGATCTTTGGCGTGGCATTGACGGGTGACATCAGTCATTGGTTCGGTCTTGGATGGCGGCGTACTCGTCGTGATGCTCATACAGGAGTGATGGTAAGTTTTCAAGCTGTGAGGTTGGAAGAGATGGTATTAAGTCATGCAGGGGAGCTTCGATATGATCGTCAACGGAGATCGTTCGGGGCCAGGCCCTGAATTTCACGGCCGACGATGTCCTGCTCTTGCACCCAGAGGTACGTAGTGCGTCTTCGAGGAAGCAAGACAGCAGGGATAAAGGAGTAGTTGCTATAGCAGGACAGGGGAAGCGTCTCAGTGGAGACTTGTATTCAAAGCGTTGACACAGGCCCACGAGTGGGGGGCTGGAGACACAATGACTGCAAAGCTTCACCTCCCCGGTCCATATCCTTAATCCATGCGACCCCCGACCCTTGTCTTTGGCAAGATTGAGGCATGAAGTTTCAAGCTTCTTGACGTACGTCCAGGTACCTCGCCGAGATACTCAACCCCCCCCCCTCCCCTCCCAGATCTGCGGACGAGCCAGCAGTCGGCGTTCCCTGTCTACATTGTCTGGCGTGGGCGCCCCACTGGGGGGACTTTCTTCCGCCACAGCTCTCACAGTTGCTGAAGCCCGCACAGCGCAGCGCAGCACATCGTGAGACCGCTTGTACTTCAGAGCCAGCTTCTCGACGCATGCGTAGAGGGCTCACCAGTTCGGCCCATCCTAGCGCCGAGTCGGGTTGTAGGCACAGGGCTGGCCCGATTGAGGAGGAGGACCTATCTGAGATGGCAGCTGAGGCAACTTCTCCCACACGGTGACCCGCATGGTGAATTCTGATATGGCAGCTTCCGTGCTACTGGGCTGCCCGTTTGCATGGCCTGCGAAGCCGAGCCGGGTCAAACGCCCGAACGTGGCGGCAAAGGCTCGTTGTGCCCACCGCCAGATTCAGTAGCAGCCAGTGGTCTGCATCGTCGCTCCTCAATCTGCAGCCTAGCATGATTACCAAGATGAAGCCTTGCGGAAAGTGGAAGTGATCCAGCCATGCGAGTGGGCGGACATGACGCGCGAGAGATGGAAGAAACAGAGCAACTGGATGGAGCGCTGACAAAAACATGGATAGTGCGCTCGGTGGTGAGACAGGGGACGTCTTCGTCATTTCTGATAAAGATTTGAAAACACGGGTAAAATGGAGGGGGGGTCTCAGCTTAGAGACGAGGTGAGTCTGGCGATGGGAGGTGGACAAGGTGTGCTGCAGGCTGTGCTAGCCCGAGGGGGCCCCCGAGGGCGGTTTTGGTCCAAGCTTGAACAAGGATTTGGGATCTTCTGCGTGGATGCCACATTGTGTGGGTCGGAACCTTCAGAAGCTAGTGTACATGTGTATCCGTACTCTGTAGTGTAGTGTTGCTCGTGGATAATGCTGAGGCCTGGCTCTGCATCCCGGAGGCTCTGCCGTTCAGGGTTGAGAGGCCGCCATGATCTACCTCGCTGATCTCACAAGCCCTCGAGCCAGGTTCAATGCTTCTCGTGCTCTGCCACTGACAAGCACCAGAAGATCATGTGAGCATGGTTTTTCGGTTCCTCAGGCACCCGGCTTCGGTTTGGCCACGAAACCGTTGCCGAAGGAAGTGCAGTTAGCATTGATGGCGCCCATGGCCAGCACTGACTTGGTGGGACCAGAGCTTCAACAGGCATGCTAGACTTGAAAATCACGGTCCGAGACGCTCCTAGCCTGTCCGTCAGGACCTGTGCGGCATTCTGCGCCGTCGCTGGATTCGATCCCTTCCCGGCCACCGCGCTGTGGTACAGCCCGTTGCGCGCTGCTCGAGTGCTCTTGCCCGTTCGGGATTTATTTTGGTGCGTTCCGCATGAATTTGACGTTCTGGGTGGATTCCTCGCAGATTCGTGCTTGGGCAGCTGTGTGGGGATGCTCACAGGGCGCCGTTCCTGGCCCACGAGAGACCAGGGGCGACACCCCACTACTGGCAGCCGTTGGCTGTCTTGTCAAGCGTGCCAGACTTTCGTGTGATGTTATGCGGGTTAGGACATGAGAAGGCGTCGAGCGGACTTGTTCCTCCAAGGTCGAACAAGGCAATTCAAATGTGCGGCAGGGCGGAACTGGCCTCCGGACCAATCTCAAGTCTTGGCAGATTTGAGCCCTGCACTTTACTCGTCCAATTGACCGAGTTGCTTTGCAGACGAACAGGTCTTTGACGATTTTGCACAACCCTGGATGGAATTGGGACGAATTCCAGGCTGGCATCTCTTCAATGCACAACGCGGTACCGAGGCCATCGAGGCTCGAAAAGCTCGTCAGGCGAGCCGTCTGATATTTGCATCGTAGACAACAAGAGATCAAGAGATCAAGAGTATCATCGCGATACGTCCTACCCGAATTTGATCGTGGGGGTTACATCCCTAGCTCCAACGGCGCCGGTACAAGATCGAAGCTAGCAGACTGTGAACGAGGATGGTCCCGACACGACAAACAGCCGGCCTGAGGTGAGCAAAGCCAGCACGCCGCCAACGAATCCCAGGTCGTCATCTCGCTTCGTCTGGTCTTTTCCCCGGTAGTTTCCCTTTCTTTCTTGGCCTCTTATTCTGTCTTATTTGGGGCCAAGTAGCGATTCCATTCCTCTCCTCTGGCTCGCTCGAGCCCCCGGCCGCTGCCGTCGGGGCGACATCTCTATGTGGACCAAAAGGACTTTTGGAACAGACCACCTGGCGTGAGACCGTCTGTGTTGCTAGCTCTTTGCCTCGCGCGGGCACTTGAGAGCGTCAACTGGAGATTTAGTGGGCGCCTTTGTCGCGCCCGTACTGTCGAGCTACAGCGCAGAAAGCTAAAGCGCCTGGGGCGCAGCCAGTGTCGTGGGAAATTTGGTGCTGTTGCTCGTAGCCTCAGGTGTGGTGCCGGGATGCCTTTGACTATGATGAAGAAAGTCTTGGCGATGTAGCGTCACATGTTGAATCCCAGGGCAACATGGTCTCTGCCCCACGTCTTCACGGCCAAGAAGACCCCATTCGCGCGGTGGAATTCAAGGCAACATCTCCAGTGACTGGGGAGCGAATATAGAACCACTCTCTCCTGTGCAATGGCTAGTAATTGGTTCCGCGTCAATTGGTCGTCAACCGCTGCATCACTCTGGGCCTGTCTTTGAGGCCAGCTCCACCGGTCAAGAGCCGTGTACTACGGGCCTTGTGGACAAAGACGTTTGGACGAGTCATGTTGATGAAAATACCGTGCTTATTTTTCTGCTGCTAGAGTTGATCTCTGCTGAGTCACAAGATGCATGCCTTTGATCGCAAGAAGTTGACTCAAAGAAGGAGGGAGGCCAGCTGAGCCTTCTCTTGACATGGCACCAGACGAGACAACAAGCCTGCTGGACGGCCTGTGGTTGTCAAGCGTGCTACGCCAATGTTGCCATAAGGCGATCCGGATGAAGGTGATCAGACCGCCAGCACCGAAAGTTGTCAATGCTGATGTCGCTAGCGGTGCTGTCTCCACTTGTCTGCTGCCCGCGGCTATTATGTGCTGCCTGGAACTGCTAAACTGTTTGATGAGCTCTGCCCAAGGATGCTTTTGTGTAGAAAGACACCATCAGCAGATGGGCCTCCATGTCGGTGCTAAAGACTTCGGACTAATTGAGAAGCTGGGTAGAAGCACAGCAAGCACGAGCGCCAGCATTGTGAACAATGACCGGGTGCTGAGGTTGCAGAGGCTCAACCACTGTACTGTTGTAGGTGAGATAGCCCTGGGCCTGCCACGAGAGTAAATGTCCCCGGCGTTCGCAGGACCCGCCTAGTGTGCAAAAATCGCGGCTTAGGCAATTGACGGACAGGGGGCACTTGCCGGGGCGCAGGACGATGAGGGACGGCTCGCGGTGATTTTTTCCGGATTACATTAATACTACGGAGCATAACGCCTGGGGATGGTGATGCCTGTCCGGTAGCTGTCAAATCTGTCAAAAGGAAGATTGCCCTGCAGGATTGGACAAAAAGTGGGGAGACGGTGCCGTTTCGAGCCTCTGAGCCTCCTGAAAGGGGGCTCAGAGGGAGATGTTTCAACCCCTACAGCCCCGTTTCGTCGCAATTGTGGCCCACAGCAGGAGGGAAGCCGCCAGAACGGGTTCCGCGGCCGAGTGAAATGGACTGTTTTTGTTTCCCATCCGGCTGCAGAGAATGGGAATTGGGGCGAGAAATCTTGGTAGAGCAAAATGATACGAGTGGCGGAAGTGTCCGGGCCCCACGTCGACATGGTTTATGGGCAGGCCAGGGAGTTTATGATGCATGTTATGCGGAGAAAGGCCATTGTGGTGGTTTGTTCCGAGAAAGATGCCCCAGTGCCATCATCTATTGTGAATGGAAACCGGTATGGCCGCCTGGTCGTGATGCCCCCCCAGCTTCCAAGCTCAGGGTCAGGCTCGGGCGTCTTGCTTGGGCTTGGGCTTGGATGGTTCCGCCCACCGGTCAAGGCTGGTTCGACTTGGACTTGGTGGCCCACCTATATCGGCGACAAGTATAGCTCGGCCGTGGGGCCGGTGGTTGGCCGGGCTGCCCAGGACGCGCTCATGTACGAGTGGGGCCGGGCAAATAACAAGCAGTGACTAGCAGCCTGGCCGGCATTAAGAGAGCTGTGGTATGGCCTCGAACAGTGATGTGAGCCGTCGATAGTCGGGAGGCATGACATGACGGGGCGAGTTCGAGATTGTCATGGTGGAGATGGAGTTTGATTTGTCGGCTCCGTGCGGCGTGAGCGACTGGAGACTCGAGCCAATAGCTCGACTCGATCGACTAGGTTCGACTCGACGCGACTCGACCTCGACCTGGTTCGACTTGATGCGACGCGCGACTGGGTGCATTGTTGGTGGCTTTTGCTTGTTGTCGCCCTGCAGTGTTGAGTTGTTGAGAGTTTGGTTCGGCCGAGGGTTGGAGGGCTGCAAGGTTTGCGGGTTGGTTACCCAGGGCCAGTTTGCTTGTTCCCTCATCTGGACATCTTTCTGGCTGGTTGGCTGGCAATCTGGCAGTCTGACAAAGGCCGTGGTCATGGCCATGGCACGGGAGTACGAGGGAGGGTACATGGGTACAAGGGTGCTATGGGACGGGGGTACGGGTGCACAAAATGGTGTGCACATGATATACCTAGGCATGGTACACAGCAGGCGCCTCCTGCGTTCCCTACCTCCTCCTCCTTTTCAATGGATGAGGGCACGGCCACGGCCGCAGCTGTCATCTCTTGCCAGGCCTGTCAGGTCAATTAATGCTAAATACCGGACCTGCAGCTGTGTGTGTGTGTGTGTGCTCTCCCAGCCAGCCAGCCAGCCTGGTAATCTATCAGGTTGTTGGACGTGTGGACTACTACCCAAGAGGGTACTTGTACATATAGGGACAGGCCTATAGCACGTCTGCCCAGACGCTGCATGGCACGGCTACGAGGGTGGATGGCAGCCTGCTGCAACGCTGGAATAAATTGCGATGCAGGGCAATGCAGAGTAATGCAGCCATGGCATGGCATGGGCAGCCCTCAGAAGCGTCGAGAGATGATATATGAGCGTTGGGGCCAACCATCCTCTGCGTGCCCTGAGTGTGCGGTGACGGTGAGGTGCTAGACTGCCTCTGGAGAAGCAACTGCTCGACAGACTATTGCGAGCGACCGGCCCCGTACTCTACATATTCTGGTGTGTGTGTGCAGTGGTTCGTGGCCCCTATAGCAGCAATAATAGGTCGCGGTCTCAGTACCGCGGGTATCTTGCGAGTACCGCCCACCCGAACAGTCACTTGGTTTTTTCAATATGTGATAGACTAATACATGGTACATGTACATGCTCGGGGGTTCAAACCCTGGTGTTAATTATAAGATCAACCAATTTTAGGTCGGACTTGGGTCAAACCAAGCCAACAGTGCCGCCGGTTTGTCCGAAGAATGTGCGAGCAGAGAGTCAAGGCATGTTGAACTCGTGCTTCTCCTGTCGTGTCCTGCCCCGTCGTGTTCTGCTATCCTTGTGCCGGGCGCCCTCGCCGCGTTTCGACGCTTGCCCTTGTCGCTGTGGTCATCACGTGTCAACCTGTATCTTCCTACGGGGAGGTCCGAGGGGTAGCCAAGGGGCAGTGGAGGTTGAACAGGGGGTGGGTGGGAGGGGTCTGCGAGGGCTTTCGGATCTCGACACAGCCATGCGGTGAAGATGGGTTGGAGGGCGGGTGACGATGGTGGTGGTGATGGTGGTGATGGTGATGATGCATGTGTTCAGGCGCCTGAGGCAGGCAGGCGGGCGGCAGGGCGGCAGGCGGCAGACGGCACGGCAGACCTCCGACCTGGACGCACAGTCGGAGAATTAAGCATCGGCCACCTGTCTGTCGGGTCTTGCCGCCCTCCCCCTCCTGAGCTCTCCCAGGTTCAAACTCAAATTGCCTTGCCCTGATACCGCAGGCAGACAAGGCAGAGAACGAACCATTGCAGCACCAGGCATGAACTCCAGTCCTGGCCCTGTCGCGGGCACCTCCCTTCGCCCTCCCACCCCCTTCCGTTCTGCCCACCTGCCCACCTGCCCTGCGCCCCTCCTGCCCTGCTACCGTGCCCCCCCAAGGGTTGGGCTGTCTCCAGAGCTGGTCTGGGTTGACCCACCTGCCAGGGACAAGTAACCCAAGGAGGGCAAGGGCCAGGGGCCAGGGGGCTGAGGGGTCAGCATGCAAGGACAGGGCAGGCACGGCAGAATACAGTAGAGGGGCAGGCAGGCAGGCAATCTGGGCAGGGGCATGGAGCATGGAGCATTGGAGCAATTGGAGCTTGGAGCATGGAGCATGAGCAGGAGGAGCAGAAGATGGGGAGCATCCTGATCAATGCAGACCCCTAGCTTGAATCGACCTCCGACCTCGACCAGGAGAGCAAAAGGAAACAGAGACGGACAAGGCCAAGGCCAAGGCCAAGAACCTGATTGAGCAAGAGTGGGTGAGAGAAGGAGCTTCGTACCCACAGCCGGGGCCACACGGCCACAAAGTCAATAGTGTACAGAGTTGCTGTAGGTACCTAGGTACTGTACGTCTGTACACCACAGTACTCCCGTCCACAGCAGTGACCCGCCTGTTCCCACCAGTTCAGTTTCCACAACCACAACCACCAGCGGTTGGTTACAATGTAGGCATGGTTGGGTTGATCATGCCTTGCCCCAGGTTTGATTTTCCCATGCCTTCTCATCAAACAATTAAGCCATCATCATTATCACGCCTACCCCTACTCATAACAACAACCATGACCTCCTCCTCTTCCTCCGCTGCCACCGACACCCACCCCTGGCCTTGTTCCCGCACGGCCTGACATCGGATGGCATCTGGCTGCGTCGCCTCCTTCATGCGCGACACATTGTCTGCTGCACGCTTGCCTCTCTGTGCCTGTCTGTGTGTTTTGCCCTGCCCTGCCCTGCCCTGCCTTTCCATTGCGGCCGACTTGCCGTGCCTTGTTGCCGCAAGATGCGGCGCGCTGAGCCTGGCAGGGCGAGCTGTCATTCCCAAAACGACCCCAAACTCCGTGCTGATGGTGCGACGGTTCCGATTGCCGAAGTTTTGACATCGGCGCGCTAGGTAGAGTGGGCACTGACTCCTTTGTGCCTGCTGGTGTGGTGCTTCTGCTTCTGCTTCTGCCTCCGCTGCTTTGCTACTGTTGGCGACGGCGCTCCCGTCGCCGTTGAAGGGGGGGCTTGCCCGTCAGCCCTCTTTCTTGAGCCCTGAGCCCAGACATCACCGTTGAGTGCGCCGCTTCTCACTCTCGGTCTCGTTCTTCATGCCCATGTCCTTGCGCACTGCCCCATGTCCATGTCCGTGTCCATCATCTACACCTTGTCATGGGCCGTCCCTGCCCCTCTTCTTCACACCTCTACACTTCACACCTGGCCCTGACAATCGCCAGCAGCTGCGCGCAAGCTCGCCCCTTGTCCGACATTGGCACAGTCTGCGAGCCGCCCGCCAGCCAACTTGTTGCCGCCCATCCGCCCGCCTCCATCCGAGATGAAGTCCTCGTCCCCTTGTGGCCCTTTGCCTGATCAGCACCGCCATCGACCGCCTCTGCCGGACCCGGTACGGCCCAGCTCCAAGGCCCTGGCAGCCCTGTGCCGATGTCCACCATCCTCGGCATCCAGGTGTCAATGCAAAGGCGGTGTTCCAGGCGGTCCACGGCCCGTTTGTCCTGCTCATCATCTCTGGCTTAAACTCAAATTCCTAGAGACCCTTGTTTCGTCATCTGACATCATGGCCCTCTTCCTAGCTACCGCCCACTGCCGGCTGATCGGAGCATTCATGCGTGGCCGACATCAGACGACTCGTGCCCCAGGAGTTCGTGATCTTGACAGCTGCCGGATAAGCCGCTCCCAGCCCTGCCCAGCCCTGCCCAGCCCACTCGGCTGCTGGCTGCTGGCTGCATTCATCGGTCTGCTCGGGCCTGGACGCAACAGTGGCATCAATCCACCCTGGTCCCCTTCAAGCTCTTCCCCTCCGTCATGCCTCTGATAGAGAGCCAAGCAAGCGTTCTTCTGCAAACCCAGCACACACTACTGTGCACAATCTGTCATCTGTCATGCATCAGTCACCGCACAGCAACCCACCCAGCAGACAGGGCCGGTGCTCGGTTGCTCCATGTGTCAGCACATCTGTCTCTCTCTGTCCTGTGCATTGACCAAAGCTCATCCCGACTTCTTGGCCTTTGCGCGGTGACGCGATGGCCGCTGTCTCGGATCCGATGTTACGCAAACCCTGCATAAACGTGCCAACACGTCAAGAAACCCTGCCTCGTGGCACCAACGTGTGGACGTCCTGCGCGGTATGGCACGCACGCCACATCCATCTAATGAAGACGGGACCGATGGTAACGAATCCTGTTCGCTTAGTCAGGATCTACTTGACTGTTGTGGGCAGGCTAGAGTAAAAACTGCATAGTTTCTGAACCGTCGACAATGAACCTGCGAGTCTTCTTGTCCGCCCGAGTGGGATGCAACAGCAAGAACGATTCGGTATCTGCCGACTCCCTGAGCCGTCTGTCTCCCGTGCAACTCATCAGGCGTTACGCGTTGAATTCCTTGAAGCCATGCCAGACAACGACCCTACCCGGGTCATTAACAGCGGATATCACATGCTTCTTCATATCGATCTCCTCCATCTCCCCGACCTTCTGGTCCATCGCCGTCTCGGCACCCGCCGTCACATTAACCGCTACCACCCAGGCCGCACAAGGCAGATACTCGGGCTTGATATCCCCCTTGCTGACCTTGTTGTAGTCTCCCACAACGGAGCCGGCGAAGCCGCGGTTGAACTTGCTCTCGCACTTGAGCTCTATCGTGTTTGTCCACTTCGACTGGCCCCCGGGGATTTCCGACGTCACGAGAACGTCGACGCGCTGCGCGCTGTCGTGATAGGCCGTGTCCTCACGGGTGTGCGTGTGTTGCAACAGGCCCTGCTTGCCGCGAAGGTCATCCTGGAGGGCGAGGGTGAGCTCAACCTGAAGCCAAGCTTCCCATCCACCTTTGAAGGCGTGCATGCGGGCGACTTTGTCCTTGTTGGATGACACGACGTCAGTGAGGGCGCGGAGGATGAGCTCCTGCGAGCGCTGCTTGATGCCCTGGTCCATGTCTGCGCGGGTCGTTTGATACAAAAGAGGTAGGAATTTGAAGTTTTGTGTCTATAAACCTTGTTTGGTCTTTCCCTTCCGTAACGAAGGCAGTCATTAGAGAACGGACGGATTTGTGTCTTCCTTTATATGACGCAGTATTGCAACAACTTCAGAGCATCTCACCGCCTGCGCCTCCTCATCGAGGAAGCAACAGTCATCGCCATGGTCACACGATGCTGTAAATGACGCCAACAGAGTTTTAGAGAAAGGCTCTCATCCGGCAGTGAGGGGAGAGTGCACAGGTTGACATATCAATTTTGATCATCGATACACTGTCACGACAATAGTTGGGCGGATGTCAGCCGCCACCAGGCGCTGCTGCTTACTCGAGTGCAGACAGGTGTCATGCGCCATTCCGCACATAGCCCAATCGCTAATCTTAATGATACCAAAGGAATCGAGGGTGTGTACCAGAGTAGGCTGGCTCTATGGCGGTTTGAAGGAGCAGTGTTCCACCGTCCTTGGCACCGCCGCCGACACGACTCCTGCGCGTCTTGTTCGCCCTCCCCCACGTCACGGCTTGTCGCGTCCCGAGCACGACGGGGCGGGGCACTTTTTTCTTGATGGGGCCGCGGGGAGGGGCAGTGGGCGCGGAGGGGCTGACGCTTTGCATGCGAGCTCTCTGCCGCCATCTCCACCTCACATTCAGATCCATCAGCCCAGCCCCATCGCATGTGGCCTTCTCTCTTCCCGCCTCCGCAGCCTGTTTGATCGACGTGCTGCTGCTGCCGCTTGTTGCCCTGCTGCCGGCCTGCCTGGGATGACTTCCCGTGTCACACCGGCCTATGCCTTGAACCTTGCTGCCGGATAGAGCACCGGCCGGGGAACGTGGTAGCAATCTAGCCCGTGCTGGGGGGTGGGTGGCATGTGGTTTGCCTCCTCTGGTGTGTTTCCTCCCCCTCTGCCAATCATCTCCCCTTGCACCGGCGAGCCTGCTGCCGTTTCTCCCGTTGCACTGTCACGGCGCTCGGGTGCTGCCGATCGAGCACTCGGGGTTCCAACGGCCCTGGGGCGCGCAGGACAGACAGGCATGTCCAGACGACATGCAGGTGGGCCGTTTGATGGCGCTACGATGCTGGCAATCTTTCGTCCCGAGTATGGCGTCCCGATCAGATCTACCCGAAATCTTTTTCCTTTTTCCTCCGTTGCCTCGGCCGTTTGAGGCGTGCATCAGGCGCCTACCACCCTATGCCTTCTCGCCAAGCCAGAAGAGCACCAAGTCAGGTCCCCCCCTCCATGCGAAATTGATCACATCCCCCCAGTCTTCCATTCTGCTACTCTCCCCACCGATCAGCATCTGACCTTCAGATGAAAGATGGGATGACATCCTTGTCCCGATCTGACGAAAGATCTTTTTCGGCGATCTGCCGACTTCACACGGGCCAAATTTCCGCGCTACATGGTACTGTACTGTCAACCACAGCTCAGACTGCTATGTAACGAATCATGGAGCAACGGCTTGCCTCTTCGGTTGATCCTTGACTGAATGGCCTGACGCCCAAGCCAACCGGGTTGCTCGTTCCTGGTAGGAATATCTTCACCATTCTCGGTTGGCAGGTGTTTTTTTTTTTTTTTGTAAAATAAAGAATCTTGCCTCTCTTTCTCACTCCCCTCCTTCACCTTTCTCGCATCGATCCCTTGCTTTCTGTTCTATTCTGTTCAGTGCCGCGTCCTCTGGCTTGGCAAAGTAAATCCGCGGACAGACGTGGAGATTCCAAAATGTTGGGCATGAGAAACCCGCTCTTTCGCAGGTCCCGTGCGTCAGAACTATACCTACAATGGGCATGATAGCGGTTTTCGACGAGGGTAAAGTTCCAAGGTTGCAAACAGTAACCCAAACCCACACATTTGGGCCTAGCCTTTGACGGGTTAGAGTGGCTATTTAGCCAGAGCCTAGCTGAAAGCTGTTTCGCATATAGAGCCAACCTTTTGCATCTCGGCAGTCCATTTGCCAGCCCAGGATAGACCTGCCATTTCCTGCTCATTCCCGCGCTGCCGGGTGTGGCCAGTCACATGTTGAATAGCCTGTTTGTGGATCGCTCATCTCCTTCACAAGATATTCGGTAATATGCGCGCTCAAAGTAGGCGTAAGCGCGGACGCAATGACACTGTCGTGCGTACTACGTAGCATGCGATACATGGGTACGAGACGCCTGCTCACCACGCTTCATGGACCAGAGTGCTGGATTCTGGGCCTACAGAAAGTAAATCGCCCAGGCTGATAGGCATGCCAGAGATCATGGTGCTGTTCGGTAGTCATTAGTTTCTTCGATCGAGGCGCCCGCGGCGGGCGCACTCCGGTGGTTCTCCTTGCAAGCAGGGCAGGGTTTCAGCAAGACATCCAATGCTCATGCTTGGGTCCACGCTGGGATGGGCAGCGTGGGACGCAAGCGGTCAGCCTCGTTTCCCTTGTCATGTTGTCTTGACAGATGATTCCAGCCCTGTGCGCGCGAGATGGTTCGTCCGAAACTCTGTCTTGTATGATCGCCGTGGGCCGGCTAAGGAGCAATGCGATGTCTTTCTTATGTGTATCCATGATGTTTCTATATCGCTTGTTTCTTCTGTAATGTTTCCTGGTCTCGGCCAGTGACTCAGGCATGATCTTTGTCTCCGCTGGGGCGGCGCGCCCTCTCTCACTTTGGTACCGGTAAAATGATAAAACTGTTACAGAAGGGGCGGGTTCGACTTGACTGACAATGGCATTAGTCGGGCAAGAAGATTTCGAGACCTGTCAATGCGCTGTCTGTTTATGTCGCTCCTGATTGTGGATCGCAATCCTTAGGATGCTGTGCCGGATTTGCCTGTCGCTCGTGGCGTATGTGTACGTCCAGGCTGGAGATGTCGAGCGCTCCCCAACCCGTTTTTCGTGCCGGAGATATGCAAGAGACGTCGCCAAACAGCAGAAACGGCAGCCCTCCAACATGTCCTTGTTGCATGGTCAAGTCTTATGTCAAACGTTGTGGCTTTAGGCCTGAGTGTTCCCATGCCTATCAGATGCCTCGTACGCCTCAGAGTCTCCTATCCGGTCACAGGGCAGCCAAGGTCCGAGATTGAGATGAACGGGACCGAAGGTTAGCACCCGGGACGCTCCCCGATGGTAAATTTTGGTAAACCAATGCATGATATACGGGGGGTAACTACTTGGAGACCAGAAGTCTGAGGATTCGTATGTATGTGAGATACGACTCCCTGTGGGCCACGCAGCAAATAACAGTATTTTTTTTTCTTTTCACAGTGCGCATTTTCTCAACAAGCCATCCACCATTATTTCCTTGCTTCCTACTAGGGCCGTGATTTTGGACATTTGGTGAGCATGAATACTCTTGGTAAGAGGTATGGAAAACCTAGACACGAGGCGGAAGGTTCGAGCGCTCCTTCCGCCCTTTATTCTTTGACGAGGTCTTTTGCCCATAACATCAGCTCTCACCGCCCAGGCTTGGGCATAATGATGTCTATTCCCATTTCCAGTGGCTGGGAGGGTGGTTGTCACTCAGGTTTTGTTGAACCAGAGTACACAATGCCTCGGTAGCCGAAGCAGGACTTCAGGAGACCATCAGGATGGTTGGCCCTTGTTCACGCGATCTCCACTTGTCCATCAAGTCCCGAATATCTCAGACTGTGGTTTCTTTTTCGTCCCACGTTTGCTTGCAGCGTCAGCATCACCAACCACTCGATGCGCCAACACACACTGACCGAGTCATCATGACAACGTGGCATGTAGTCTATTCACGTCCATGGCTGGTCATGCAGTGGTTGTCCGTCAGCGGCCCGGTCAAGTGTTGGGGGTCAAGCTCCCACGGTAGCGAATCGTCCTCGTCCACCATCCCCGCCCCTGAACCAGACTTGAAGTTCCACCACAACCAGAATTCCTTCGAAATTGGTGCCCCGCCTGTCTTCCAAAGCCTGGTGCAGACGGCAGACCAAACCTTGTCCAGCTAGTCCAACCAAGATGTTGCTGCTGTAGCGTCAAGGTTCGGTGACTCCGTGGTCTGACTCTGGCCTCTCCCAGTCAGTCGCCTTAACAACATCCAGGGTGGCCTTTGTTTGGCTTGAACGAGTCAGCAGGCGTGAACCGAGATATATCACAGAGGTTATTTACAAAATTCGGTCCATTCAATGTTGCCTATATCAGATCATGCTTACAGGTGTTCAGGCCAAGAGTTTGGCTGCGTCATTTTCCAGCCCTGTCTTTACAGTGCCACGGGATTTGTACCATTCAAATCTACCGGACAGACACCGATTGCGAAAGCTAAATAAACGAGATACGAAACGCAGGTACTTCGCAGGGCTATCATGACTTAGAAGCTTCTAGGACAAATCCGCTGTTTGCGCGGCGTTGTACCGTTACATATGAAACAGTTCGAATTGCTGTTACGTCTATAATGCAGGGGCAGAGACATTTCATACGACCTGGCAGTTACATTAGAAGGTCCAATTTCTCAAAATAGTTCATGATGAGATCTTCAATATTAATAGTGTTTGGACTTGGGCATCATCACTCACCAGAAATGTGGTACTCGATGGGACTTGATCATACATGCAGCACGTAAGGCATACCAATGTGAAGGTACTAACTAGCCCATATAGCCATGGACTTTCGGAAAAGCCGACTGCCTGGGAACAGAGAGTGGAGGTCTGTTTGCTTCTGAGTTCGTTACCAGACTATATCTTGATGCAAATGTCAACAATCTCAGACTTTGGACGTTTGACGATAATTTTGATTCTGTTCGAATGCTGGTATTTCCATATTTCCCACTGTCAATTTATTGAGCTGTGTGGGTATCTGGTCACAATCAACAACGCAGCCTGATACTGTTGATGCCAGCTCCTGTAGAAGAGAAAACCCAGCAAAGCACGATGACGAGCTTATGGAAAGTTTGAAGTCTGTTATGAGATGTGATTAATTTGTTGTGGCCTGGATTTGACTCTCTGATTTGATGGGAATCACAGTCATGGAGTGAACCGTCAACCAAGACCACAGCTGACTGACTCCTGGTTGTGGTCTCGGTTGAACCCGAGCCTAAGATCATCTCATCTTGGTTCTGGATCGTTGGCCCGAGATTGCTCAAGTGTCTTGCAGATGTCGTCGGGCTATTTGTCAAGTGCGAAAGCCGGGGAACATGACGGCAACGGCTGGTCATCATGCCGATATGTGACAAGAGCTTGTTTGCCCACAAGACATGGTTGAGTTGCGGTCTGGTTCCAAGTTTAGACCCTGATTAGATCTGCCTGGTCTGGGAACCACGATCTATGTGATATTGATCTCATTTGCAACCATTGTCGCGTCCGAAACCTTATCACATGCCAGTTGCTGCACATCTGACCGCAAGTAGCACCCGATTCAACTCTGCAATTTCTATATTGATTGACAGCGGGCTTAGCAGGTGGGCCATCCATGCGACGCCTACAAAGCCACCTCTTGTCCCATCTATCCACAACATAGACACATTGGCAGGCCAAGACCCAGCTAGGTTTGAAATACGGAACACTCCTTCGCCTTGGGGATCGGACAGCATGCCCCCCGCCCGGGAACACTGTCTTCGGAGGTCAAACCGAGAGACTAGACAGTGTCCCAAAAAGCAAGCACCGCTGCTGGGATCGGCGCCGCACTAGGGCTTCCCCCCTGGCTCCTGCTGCCTCTCAGCTCCAAGACCGCATATGACAATGGAGGGGGGGTCTGCTGGCAGCGATGCGAATGCCGATGTGACCCCTGGCGGAGATGATGACCATTTGGGAGTGAGAGCGATTTCCCAAAGGGGGACACACCTGAGGCCGCTCGACCGAAAATGGAATTAGCATTCGGTAGGGTGGCTGCTTCTGATTCGGACTTCATCTTAACCCACAAAGGGGTCCCATCTTTGTTGTCACGGCACCGATGCAGCCTGTTGATCACGGGATTGAAAGGGTATATGATTGTCTGGAGCTCCACGGACACGAGGAGAGCGGTCCCGAAAAGGGCATATGAGTCGGTGTTCTATCGTACGAGAGTCGCAGGACGGTAGCAATTATGGTGGCCCTATATCACGGAAACGGCTCCCTTGTTATAGACACCAGCCCAGCTGTGGGCGGTAGCGAGAAGGTGCGCAATATGTGAGGGAATCCGCCTCTCCATCCCGTCCCCGGCGACGAGTGGCCAGCGGGTGGCGAGGTGTGGACACTTGGCGCTCACCTCCATTTCATCTCGTGGGGATCTGCTGGTCGCTTAATTGGCCGCTGCTCGGCAATTGAACGATGTAACCGCGGCTCGCGAGGGTGCTGGCTGGAAGGCAAATGCCTGGCCTCCAGGCCCTCCCCCCCTGTTTCCCTTGCTGGGGCCTTGAGACTGCAGATCGAATGGGTGATTGTCAGGTGCAGGGTGCAGGATGCTTGATTCCTGCAGTGGTTGTCGCAACGAGGGCCGCTATGAGGTCAATAGCAGCATGTCTCGTGAGCTTGGCACGCTTGTGGGGCCCGGAGACACTTGTACTGGATCGACTACACCATGTAGACTACTTCCATGCCTAGGCAGGTCTGTGCAGTAGACCAACTCCACCACGTACGGCGCCCAGATATTGCAGCCGGGAGCGTCGAGGTACAGTACGCGCCTCCGGGAGGGCGCGACTGCTCATGACTGAACATGTGTAATCATGGTCGAGACCGTACTTTTTATGCACAGAGCATATCGCAGCTTGCATAGGGCATTTCCTGCATCCTGCACCCTGCACTTCCGGCACCCGAGCATAAAATCCCCGGAGTGGAGAAGCCTGTCAATTCGGCCTTGATTCCGATCCTGGGGCCTTCGCAACTTGACTGGGTTTGCCCCCCTGCCCAGCAGCACAGCAGCACAGCAGCACAGCAGCCCAGATGATTACTGCATGTGGTGTACTGTGCGTTGGTGAGTGCCCCCATTTCCTCTAGGGGCCACTGCGTTGCGCGCAGGAATTCCACAACATGAGGTTTTGACCCGTTCGCCAGCGCGGTTCTGACTTTATTTTCGATGTGGGCCGGAATCCCCGGCTGGCCCACACACTGGGATGCCCAGACACCTCAAGAGGACAAAGCGTTGCCGGGGAAGTCCTGTACCCAGTCGTCCGGGAGAAGTGTGCACTTCCTCGCCCGGACCAAAGGACGTGTAGTGCCAGGTCTAGGGGCGGAATTCCAGGCACCAATCGGTCACCACAAGCGTTTGTCTCGACCGGAGGCTAACCTTCAACCCCCCATCTGACAGCTGACAGACAGGAGACGCGCTGTCTGGATTGGGCTGTTGTCGAGCTAATGAGTTGGGCCAAATGTAGAAGGTTCGGAGGGAAGCCGCAGTACAGGTACCAGACTTCAAGGCCCGACATCACAGCGGGTCTCGAGGCCTCTTGGATTCACACGTCTTATCGATGCTGCTCACCGGTTTGAGGGGCATGTCGGCGTCGTCCAATACCAAGAGTGGCTCTGATGCAAAACAGAAAGAACGCAGGACCGCAAATCCAGCTTTGACTCTGATCAGCTACATATGTAGCCCTTGTGTCTCCGCCCCCTGGTACAAGAAGGTACGAGACGATCACTGAGCAGCTACTGTTCCCACGTGCACGATTCCTCAAGGCCCAGGGGCCCTATCGTGCACTGATCGGCCCCCTGACACTCACATAGTCTACCATGCCCGGCCAGAATGTCAGCAAGTGTGCAGCACCGCCATGGCTAGTACAGTTCTCGCACGTCACCGCATTGCTCCTGTTCTCGAAGACGAGGTGCTTGCCACCGGCAGTCGTGGGCTCGCTGCATGATATTATATGAGTGGCCTCGGCAATCACATTGCGCTGGCGGTCGGGCACGCCGAACAGGCAGCACGAGAGTAATACCGCCATATACTGAGGTCGCGCAGAGGGGACGGTGACTTTCTGAGAGGAAACATCACATGTTCCCAGGTAGCCAGGTAACTGGATCTTTGGGCGTCACCAACGCAGTGTTTAAGGATGGCTATCATGAAATGCTATAATCAAGTCCCTCATTTCACCATAGAACCCCTTCTCAAATGACCACTTCACACTCTCAGATTGCTGACATCTGAAACGAACATCGTCTGAGTACAAAACACAGGACTGGATCGAGACGGCGCCTCTCGATACAAATAGAAGGGCATACACCGCGCAATAGACTGGATGTTGTGATTTGTCCCGTTTGCCAGCCCAGATGTTTTTTTGATTTTTTTTGATTGTACAAGTGCATCAAAATATGGCGAGACTTACTTGAAGATGACATTCGCTGCTGAAGACATACTGCAGGATAATTTTGGATTGCATTGTCTTCGGAGGGCAATATGTTCTTTTCTCTGTTGCCTGGCCCACTAAATTTGCATGCCATGGTCGGCCAACGTTCTCGACGGTACTCGTGCGCCTTTTCTGTAATACTGGGAAGGCCGCTTCACAGGAAGTTTTCTGGGTAAATACGTCTTCAAGGGAGTCCCACTCCCCACGCAGCACAGTCTTGATGAACTCTGGCGGGTAATCACTTCTAAATGTTACAAGAGAAGAGCTTGCTCAATATGGGCAATTTTCCCAGCATAGGAGTGGGTACAACTAATAGACAATAAACCTGTCTTTTTAGATTGGTCACAATTATACACCGGTTACGATTGTCTGAGACATGCATGATGGATGGTAGTGGAGCGTTGAACGATATGCAGAAGTTTGGGTCATAGTATGTGTGGGGTACATAGTTCATGTTTTTGGGTGGCAGGCTAGGGACCATTGGAGTAGTGGATTATCTCGTCGTTCTTATAAGTAAACCTTTGTGTTTCCTTATGGCAAGAGATGCGAAGGTCACCAGTTCGATCCTGGTATGGTCCATTTTTGAGGATCAGCTGGGTCTCCAAATCTCTTGCTTTTTGTTTTTCTTCTGTCCTTTTCAAGTCATTTAAAAGTACCTTACAATTCCATGAGTTCCATTGGACTTCTGCTGTTATTATTGACAACTTGGGCTAATTGCTTGTGAGGTGAACTGATCTTGAGCTTTAGAAAATGAGCTACTGTGATCTGTTTGTTTCATTAGCGTCGCCATTTATGGGAGTTGGACTCGTTGCCTACAATAGCTAATATTAAACTTGAACTCGGTCTAGAAGCCCTGGGGAAGCTTCTAACACTAAGGAGAACGATTCAATTAGACGCTCAATTCAACTAAAGAGATACGAAGGCAGCTATGTTGGAGAATCTCATTCAGAAAGAGCACCCGTAGAACGATTATGAGTATCATGAATGTTTCTGTACCCATCTTCACTTCGGAGCAAGAAAAGCTAGGGAGGAAGTGACGATCGTTGCGAATAACCGGAAGATTGCTCTGTTTGGGCAGCCGCCTCTACTCAATTTAACTTTTTCACTTCCAGGTCTTTGACAGACGGATATCTTACTTTCAATATCAATACAATAGTTGCTAAAGCAGTCTTCTCACAAATTGAGTCACTTGGTTCCCCACACATGCTGTGGTATTGTGGAGCTGATACACTTGGTCATTGGGTATCTTGCAACCTATATATGTAGTCTGCCTCGTCGCGGTCTGTGATGGAGATCCAAACTGTCGCACACCCGCGGACAGTTCGCAGGAGTATGTTGTCATTTCGAAACCAAGGGTAATTCTGGTACTTTCACTGCAACTCTTATAGCTAGTACTGCTCAAGAGCATCATGGACGTGTGTCCACAAGACCGCGACTACACGGCTCTCGTTACCAGCATGATTTCCAAGTGGCTACGTATTCCTATGGAAGTTCAGAGACCTCCTCTGTGTTGTGGCGGTAGGACTTGTAAGTAGTCTTGAAGCATGCCAGCATACTTCGGTACGATTGATACCAGCCCGACCGGTGGGTTCACAGAGGGCCAGCACTCCAGACTACGTAGGAAGCCTTTCCAAAAGAATCATTCCAGACTTGATGGCACCATAGCTGGAACATGTGCCCCTGATGTCCTGTCGCTGTGACTGCCCAGGTGGTTTCTCAACCATGGAGGCTATCACACCGTACTAGAGTCATAGATACAGATTGAACTATAGCCTATAGATACTTCACTGCCATTTTGTCTTCCAAGGCTTCTCAGAGGCTCCTCGAGAACATGGCGCAAGGGGTGCAGTCTCCAAATAGAGACATACCGAACAATTGAAGCCACAGATCTCCGGAAGGTCAACGGCTCGCTAGGGAGCCCTCAATGATTGGAAGTCTCTGTTGGGGAACCTATCTATGAAGTGCCAGACATGACACAATATATAATGCATCTATGGCAAAGCTATGCAACATTTATGTCGGATGTGTTCGATATATAATACATCTATGGCAAAGCTATGCAACATTTATGTCGGATGTGTTCGATTCATTGATAAAGGCATTCACCGAGCTGCCACTCTGAAACTCTAGAGTTATACATCTTCGTAAGAGCTGGCCTGGAATCAGGTATCACCTGTGGACAATTGTTTTATAATTTGTGGAAGGTTCCGATGCGACAATCATTACTCGGCCTTCCGTAAGTGGTCTTTGAGAGAGGGACGATTACAAGGTATGCACATGAGCACCGCCAATTTTCATGCATAGAATACTCAGATACCCAAAATATCCGGTCGAATCTGACTGAGTCATCCGCAGACTTTTATCCTGCCAGTATGTGTGGCCGATACGCCAGTCATGCTGGATAAATGTCTCGAGCTGGTGAGCGCACAATCATTTCTGTCGATAAAGTTCAGTACATCTATCACAGTATGCTCCCAAACACATTAAACATATACTCTGTACCCTTCAAATGTGTTTACTTATACCAATTTCATGGACATACACTTAGGGAAAGGACTTTCCAGGTGGATTAAAAAAGACAGCTCCCAAAGTCACGCAGACATGATCTCCTCACGACGTATCCTTCCATCATACATACCGATCGCTCTCTATATGACTTCGACCGTAAAATTCGAGGGCACCCATACGGGTAATACAGCCTTGTGCCTGCGTACCGTTGGAATGTTCAACACCCGGGTGCTTCAGAGCTCTGACTTATTTAGGGCAATTTTAACCGTGGATGAAATACCGCGACTGGTGAGATCGATGGCTAACCACGCAGGCAAGGTTCCATTCGAGTCCCTAACATTAGCGTTAATTTAGGAAGCATATCAAGATTGAAACTTTGTCTGTTCCAGACATACTGCCACACTCTCCTGTGAGCGCTTCCGTGATATACACTGCTGGTTGACTAATACTTTCTATGTCACTTTTTATCTCAACCACCCAGCTCTTTTTAAGACACTGGACCATCATCTCGCTTCTTAATTATGAGTACATACTACTACTTTCAAGTTCATAAAGCTATTTAAAAAATTAAAATTGTGCCTAGTTGTTGCCCAACTAATCAAGCTTCAGTATAATTAAATAGGCCTAATCCAAGACAGACACCCAGAGAGATTCTATCAACAAAGTGAATTCTGCATACCTAGTCATGCATTAGATACATCTTCACCTCACACAGTGGTCTCATTCCTTGGCCTTCACGGATAGAAGCGTAAGGAGTGTACTCATTTCGTCTCCCTTGTAGGGCAAAAAGGAGTGGTTTCCCGGAACTGGTCAGTCACTGTACAACAGCAAAATGAATCTGTCGACGCCGGCATGATTCGAACATGCGCCTCCGAAGAGAATAGATAACCAGAGCTACTCTGAAGGTATTTCTAGTCTATCGCATTAGACCACTCTGCCACGGCGCCTAGTGGATAGGAATTCTGCCCAACGGTGCCCTTCATCAGCCAAATTTCTAACAAAGACACAGGAAGAGGAGAGTTCCTTGTCCAATCGCATGATATGGCGGTACTAAAGCACTCGAGTCGTATGCTCAGTGTGCTTTGAGAGCCTAATGAACGCGAATCGTGTGCATAGTGGGTCGTCAGTTAGGGGGGGTAGGGGGCCGGACCCACCACGGGTTTATTTACGTGTATTCAGGGTAGGAAAGTTGGAATACAAGCAGGGAGTTCATATGCCAGAAGGAAGGTCTGAGCCTCTGCGATTGAGACGAATTAGAAAGGGTGTTTTATATATTTGTGGATAATTTGGTGTAGTCTGACCAGAGATAATGGAAAACAATACGTCAACTGAGCCACTGTGTCCAGCCACGTGTACCTGGAACGACACACATGGTCACACAGCTCAGCTAGAAAATCCAGTCATTCATATAGTACTCTGGTGCCTCAAGAGCCGTTTGTTTGCATTCAAAAGCTTGGCCGGCTTAAGTGTGTATTAGTGGCCTTGTATTCCGCAGCAGCCTTGACCCATACCACTCATTCCTCAGTAGGATCAACTATGCGGACATGAAATTGGACATTTCCAGTTATATCCCACTACATGTAGTCTCGTTGTGGAAGTATGCATTTGCTTGTACTGGCGTACTATAGCAGCAAATTCTCAGCACATGCATGTGTGTGATGGGCTCAGAGGATGACGTGTTTGGAGTAGGATAGTCAACATCAAAGGCTTGAAAGTCACTTGAATGGCCAACCACATCATCACTTCAGCTGTGCTAAAAGCGGTTCAGCGGTCGCACACACAGAAATGTTTTGTGTGAATGCCCGTGGGTGATGGGACTGGGCAGTCGCCTGTGGCCAGAAGCACTGTCGAGTAAGTCGGTGTCATAGCTCACGCACCAACCCGCTCGCGTACACAAGATTTTCGGACACCCGCCAAAGGTACCCTTAACTTTAACATCAAATTCCTTAACAACCACTAAAGCTATTTATTATCTAATAAAAAGGAATTACTTTTTAACCCTTATACTTTAATAGATTTTAATTTTTTATCCTTATCCTTTTTACTAAATTTACTTTTTTAAAATATTTTTAAATTTACCTTTATAACTAATTTTATTATTTACTTTTCCTTTTTAATTATTATAATATTAATAAAAACTTTATTTAAATTTAAAATTACCCTTTTTTTTAAAAAAAATTTAATAATTAAAAATATTTATAAAAAAGTTTTATTTAATTTTAATTAAAATTATATATATAATTAATTTATTTAAACTTTTTTTAAACTTTTTAAAAAAGAATATATTATAAATAATTTAAATAATTTAAATAATTTATTTAATTTATATAATTTAAATTTAATAATATATATTTAATGAAAAAAAATTTATAAATTAATTATAATTAATTTTTTATTTATAAAATAATAAATTAATTTAAAAATAATAATAATAAAATAGTATAACTATTTACTATTAAATAAAGTATACTACTTTATTAAAAAATATTAATAATTAAATATACCTTAATTACTTTCTAATAATATATAAAACTAATTTTATTAGAACCCCTTTAAGGCTTTTTAAAGCTATAAGTATATAAAGTTAGTTAATAGTTTTATAAAATACTTAAAAATTAAGTAGGATAAGACCTTAATTTTAAATTATTTATTAAAAATAAATAACCCTTTTTAATACTAAAGTTAAACTTTTTTTCTACTAAATACCTTAAATAATTTTTAAATATAAATATTTAAACCTATACTTAGAGTAGTTACTATAGTACTACTACAAATTTTAGAATAATAAAGATATCTTTTATAAGAAATTAATTTTACTAGAGAATTTTTTAAAATAATCTAAATATATATTAGGATTATATATAGTAATTTTAAAACCTTATTTGTAGGAGCCAAACCCTAAATATTAGCTGTAATAGTCACTACTACAAGAAAAAACCTTAACTACTACAACTTTATTATAGGCTATATTTAAAGGTATTACCTTAGCCTTAAATACTAAATAAGTATACTATTAAATACATTATAAATCTGTGTAAATTATTTTATACTCTTTAAGTTTATAATTAATTCCCTTATAAAGCTAAAATTAAAATAGTAAATTTATAATAGTACTACACTACTATAATTTTTTACTTTATAAGCTATACTTTATACTTAATTATTAAAATAGTATAACTATTTATTATTAAGTAAAGTATACTACTTTACTAAAAAATATTAATAATTAAATATACCTTAATTACTTTTTAATAGTATATAAAACTAGTTTTATTATAAATAATATTATTATAAATATAATTTAATTATATTAACTTTAAATTAAATACTTTTTAATAATTTTTAAATTAAATATTTATAATTAACTACTTTTTTTTTATATAAAAAAATATAAAAATATTAATATAAATATTTTAATAAATATAAAAAAAGAATTTTTTATAAAACTTCTTTATAACGTTAAACATTACTAAGTTATATACCCTATTAAACTATATACTTTTTCGGATTATAACTATAATAACCTAAATTATAATACTATATTAATTAAAATTAATTAAAACTAATTAATACTAAATATATTAAGTAAGTTTTTATTTTTTATATATATTTATATATTATACCTAAGCTTTTTATAATTATTATATTATTATATAGTTAATTTATAGTAAACTATAATATTAATATTATTACTTATTTTATTAATTAATTACTTTTTTTTAAAGTTAATTATTTTAATAATTTATTAAATATTAAATAACCTTTTTAATTATAAATATTTTTTTTTAATTAAATAATATTTTAAAAATATTATATTTATTATTTAAAGTTTATATACCTTTTAAGGTAAAAAGGATATTATATAAGTTAATAATTATATACTTTTTAATAATTAATTTATTATATATAAAATTAATATTAAAAAGTTTTTTTAATACTAAAAGATTTAATTTTTAATTAAAGTTAATTAAAAAATTACTTATATTAAATTATATAATATTTAAAAAACCTAAAGTATAAGTAGTACTAATAAACTATATTATAATAAAGGTATTTATATTTTAATATGTAATTTAAAAAGTATTACTTTTTAATTAAATAAAATAAAGCTTACCCTTTTAAAACCTTTTTTAATAATTTTTAGTATAAAAACTTTATTTTATTAATATATATAATTTAAACTTTATTATATTAGTTAATTCTTTTACTGACGTGGTTCACCAGTTAGTGAGCCATACCACATAGCGAGCCATTTTCAAGTAAACCACCAACTTTAGCCATCCCTAGCACCCCCAAAGGGCGAAAAGGTTAATTATATTTGGCACCAATTAGTGCTAACTGGTCCTAATTACTTATTTTTAATTAATTTAGTTAATTTGGAGGTGTAATACTATTGCACTGCTAGTCTAAAAGTTTAAGGTTTTGGTAGGTGGCTTTATTTTTGGTGCAAATCGCGTCCCTATTTTTTGTGTCAGTCTCGTATCACTCTACCTACTTAAATATTTAATACACTAAAAATCAATATCCATAATACTAATCTACTTAAAAGAAGATAAGATTATTTTAACACTTTAAGTAATTAAGAATTTTAAAAAAAATTAAAAAAAACCCTTAAATGTATATTAAGCTATACAGATCTTTACTATCCCTTACTTAACTTTTAAGTATAGGATAAATAACCAATACCGTTATAAAGAATTATATATTAAATTATATAAATTTAATATAATTAAAAAGTATATACTTATTTAATATATACTTAAGTAAGATATATAAGGATTTCTAATACAATTTTCTGGTGTGGAGGATATAGCTAATCTCCTACTAGCATCACGAGATAGTAAGCCTGTTGGTAAAAACTGGGTATAACACTTTGTGGATGTACAACCAAGCCTGAAGACTAGGTTTAATCGGCCTTATGACTACTAGAGGGCCCTCTATGAAGATCCAGAGGTTATTGGGAACTAGTTTTAGCTGTTACATAATATGATGGCTAAGTATGGGATCACAGACGACAACCTGTTCAACTTTAACAAAACCAGCTTTATAATGGGCCAGATAACCTTATTACTGGTTGTTACATACTTTAATCGATATAAAAAGGCTAAATCTGTTTAACCTAAAAACTAGGAATAGGTAACAGCTATTAAATATATTAATACAAAGGGCTGGTATATCCCGCCGTTTATGATTATCTAAGGCGCCTACCACCTTGCTAACTGGACAACAGAGTCAGGTTTCCTATTAAGCTAGGTTATCAAGATTACTCCAAATAAATGGACAGATAACAAGACTGGTCTTAAATAGATCCAGCACTTTAACAAGCATACAAAGCAACAGACAAAGGGTGTATACCGGATGCTTATCCTTAATAGCCACAAAAGCTATATATCAGCGGAGTTCAAGTAGTATTGCAAAGAGCACAGTATTATCCCTATCAGTATACCACCACATTCTTCTCATCTGCTCCAGCCATTAGATATTACATTATACTCGCCATTAAAGCGTGTATATAATGCTAAGATTAATCTCTTTATCCAGGCTTTAGTCAACCACATTACTAAGTCTGAGTTTTTTATCGTATTTAAGGCAACTTATAACAAGATCTTTACGGAAGAAAATATAAAATCTGAGTTCAGAGGAGCTGGGATTTCTCTATAGGACCCAGATTCGGTTATTTCCAAGCTAGATGTTTACCTATAAACTCCAGTATAATCCCTCCCCGTGTTACTATCTAAATAGGAATTATAAACACTATCCAATACTCAACAAACTGTTTAGCAATCAAGTTTTATTAAAGGTAAGATCTTAAAACACTAGGGTAGCTTTCCTATACTAATTATAGAGGCAGTTAATCAACTAGCAAAGGGTGCACAAGTAATAGTATACTCACTTACAATAATAAGCTAGTAAATCTGTACACTTTAAGACGTTAATTTAACACTCATTAAACACCGGAAGGCTAAAAGAAGCCGAGTATAGCTTAAAGGAGCACTTACTATTGAGGAATTACAGGCTATTATTAAGGAAAAAGAAAAGGGGAAGCGGCTAGCTAGTGAAATGGCTGGTGGTGCTGAGGAGGCGGTCCGCGGCGGACCAAGCAAACGACGATATGGTAACTGCGGCGAGACTGGGTATAATACGAGAACTTGTGAGAAAGATGCAAAAGGGTCTAGTTATTCAGATCCTGAGTAAATAATAGCACATTTTAAAGCGGTCCGCGGCGGATCGTTAAAATAGTTAATTTAGATAGTGTAGAATAAGGTTGATCCTGTATATCTAAAATTTATTATTTAGTAGGGAAGCTAATTTTCCCACCAAAAGTTATCTACTTTAAAATAGTACTATAATACTACCAACCTTTCTAAATTAACTAAATTAATTAAAAATAAGTAATTAGGACTAGTTAGCACCAATTAGTGCCAAATATAATTAACCTTTTTGCCCTTTAGGGGTGTTAGGGATGGCTAAAGTTAGTGGTTTACTTAAAAATAACTTGCTATGTGGTATAGCTCGCTAACTGGTGAACCACGTTATATATGTTTTTAAATAAATTAAAATATTTAATATTAAATAATTAAAATAAGTAAAATAAATAAAAAGGTATATAAAGAATAATAATATTTCTTTTATAAAAAAATTTAAATTTTATAAAATAATAACTTTTATAACTATTAAATATTAATAATTAATAAATACCCTTTTTATATAATATAATATATTTATAAAAATATTTAATTTATATTAAAATAATTTTATTATTTATTTATTTATTTAAACTTATTTTAATAATTTAATTATTAGGAAGGTTATTTTTTATATATTAACTTATAAAGTAAATTTTAACCTTTATAATAATATTAATAATTTAACTTAACTATTTATACTAATTAGTTTAATAGTTATTACTTATTATTAATTATTAGGTTATATTAATTTTATTTATTTTTATTAATTTATACTAATAATTACTATTTTAAGTAAACTAATACCTATTATATATCACAGCCCTAAACCATTAAAAGCCCGGTTTATAGCGGACCGGGTTTTAAAAGCCTAACCTTAAGGGTTAGTATATAATTATATAAGCTGGTAGCTTATATAAAACTTTACAACCTATCCCGAGTTCTGTTTTATAACTCTTTAAGCTATATCTTATTAATAAAGCCTATACCTATTAAGGATAAAACCTATATATAGTAAATAAAAAACCTATTTAACTACCTTATCCGCTTAATACCTACCTACTTAGGATTACCTACCTATTACTATAATACTATATAGCTTTTTTTTTTAGTTATTAATATTATATTAGATTATTTATAACTACCCTTAAATACTAACTTTTTAAAAAAAAGTTAATATACTATATTATAAAATATACCTTTAATTAAATAATATATTTAAAAAACTTTAATTAATATATATTTATTAAAAAAAAAAAAAAATTTAAATTAAATTTTTAAATTAAGATATTATAATTACTACCTTTTATAATAAAATAATTAAATAAAAAAGGGTAATTAATTATTAAAAAAACCTATATTATTATATTTAATTTAAAAATAAATAATTAAAAAAAAAAGAAATTATAATTTTTAAATATTATTATATTTATTATATAAACTTTTATTATTAAACTTATTTTTATTAGTTTTTATATTAATTAAACTATAAATATTATATTAAAAGTAACTTTATTTACTTTTATTATAAATATTAATTTTATTATTTTTAATAAAAAATTATTTAATTTAAAAAAATTTAATAAATTTTATTATAATTTTTATTACTTTATATAATAAATTTATATAAAAATAATTATTAATATTAACTACTTTTTTATAACTATTACTTACTTAATATATATTATTAAATACCTTATAAGAAAAATATATAAATTAATTTTACTTAAAACCTTATATAATATCCCTTAATTTATAAACTATTTAAATTTATTTAAACATTTAAAAAAAACTTTTAAAAATTTAAATTATATTTAAAACTTTTAAAATAAATTATATTAGTTAAGGTAATATAATTAAAACTTTAATACCTACTTTATTAAATTTTAATACTTTACCTTAAAGGGGGAAATACTAAATACTACCTTTTTTTGTTTTTTAAAGGATTTTTTATAAACTTTAAAATATATTTTTATATAATTTTATTAACTTTAATAAACTTTAACCCTATTTTTAATACTTTTAATTTTTAAATAACTATTTTTATTAATATTAATAATAAGTTTTTTATTATAAATCTATTTTTATACTTTTTATTTAAACTATTTTAAAAATATATACTATTATAACTAAACTTATTATTACTTTTATTTAAAAATTACTTATATTACCTTTCCTTATTAATAATTTAATAAATTTAAACTTTTAATAATAAGTTAGTAATTATAACAAATATTATAAATATTATTATTATAGTTTATTAAATTACTTTATTACTTAATACTATTTATTAAATAATTACTTATTTTATATATAAAATTTTTACCTTTTTTTTTTACTTTTTAATTACCTTTTTATTTATTAGTTTATTTTATATATTATTTACCTATTTATAAATATAATAGTTTTTTTACTTAAAACTTAATAAATAAAATAAGTTTAAAGTAAATTATTTTTAAACTTTTTATAAATATACCTTATATATTTTTATTATTATTATTATTAAATTAATTATTAAAAAAAAGTAAAACTAATACTTTAATATACTTATATTACTTATATATTTAACTATAAAAAAAATTATTTATTTATACTTTAATTAATATTAAAGTTAAAAAAAAAGCTTTTATAAATAAAAAATAGGTTAAGGTTTATAAGATTTCTTTATTATTCCTAAAAAGGTTATTTAACTTAAAAGTAATTAATAAAAGGTTCTTTAAAAACATTATTACCTACTATACTTTAATTTCTTATTATATTAATAGCTATTTTTAAATTATTATAATAATATTTATTATATAGTTAACCTATTATTTTATTATTTTAAAAATATTTTAACTAAAATAATATAATTTAATTATTTATTTTACCTTTTATATAATTATATTTAATAATAAATATTATTATTATTATTATAATATCCTTAAAAACCTTATTAAATTTAAAGTATTATAAAATATACTAAAAATTATTTAAATTTATTACTTTTTATTTTATTTTAATATTTTAAAAAAATATAAATTATATTAAATTATTTTTAAAATTATTATTATTTATACCTATAAAAAGAGTTACTATTTATTTATTATATTTTTAAAATAAATTAATAAAATTTTAAAAACTTAATAATTAAACCCTATTTATAAAAACTTTAAACCTATAAAAACCTTATTTAAAAAATTAAAAAAGTTTATTAATATCTTTTTACTTAAAAAAACTAAAAAATTATTACTTTACTATTTATATAACTATTATATTTAATTAATTAAAAAGAAAATTACTCTTTAACCTATTATATTTAATATTTTAAAATAAACTAACTACTTTAAAAAAATAGTTAAATAAAAATCTATATAGGGGATTTATTTAATTAAATACCTTTTATATTACTTTATTAGTTTTATTTATATTTAAACTTAAAAAAGGATTATAATTTTATATAAATTATTAAACTTTTAATAATATTACTATTAAAAACTAATATTTACTACTTTTAATAAAAAAAACTTTAAATAACTTAAAAAAAATAAAATATTTTTTAAAAATTAATATAATTATTACCTTTAATAACTTTTATATATATAAAAAAAAGGAATATTTAACTACTTTTTATACCTATTTTAATTTATTTAAAATATTAATAATATTATTTAAGTTAATTAAAACCTTTTTAACCTTTTAAAGATTTATTAATAATACTTTAAAGTTATATTTAAATATATTTTATATAATATATTTAAATAATATTTTAATTTATAATTATACTTAATTTAAATATAAAAAATACTTATAATTAATTTTAATTATTTTATAAAAAGTTAACTTATATATTAAAATAAAAAAGTATAAATTTTTTATTAAAAAAATACTTTTTTTAAATTTAATTATAAATATATATAATATTTAAATAAACTTAAAAAAAGTTAAAACTATTATTTTATAAAAAACCTTAACCTATTTAATAAATATATAAACTTTTATTAAATTTAATAATTTTTATTATTATTTTATTTAAAACTTTTTTAAAATTATTTTATTATTAATTTATTTAATAATAAAAAAAGTATAATTTAATTTCAACTTTTCTTATAAAAAAGCTTTTAATAATTTAAAAACTATATTTATATAAATATTTATATTAACTTATTTTAATTAAAAAAAAATATTATATTATAAACTAATACTTTTAACTTTATTTTTATTAAAATAATATTTTAATATAAAAATAATAAAATTTTATAATTTATTATATTTTTTTTAAAAAAGTATTTTTTAATAAAATATAATTATAAAATATATAATAAAAAATTATTTATTATTATATACTATTTTAAAAAATAATATTTAAAATTAAAAAAGGTTTTATTTTTAATTAAAGTTATTATAAATTATAAAAACTTAAAATATTTTATAATAATAAAATTATTAAATTATTATTAAACTTATTAAGTAAAAGTTTTATTTTAATTTAATTTTTAAATTATATTTTACCTAAAAAAATAAGGTATTAAATTAAATATACTAACTAAAAAGTTAAAAAAATATATTTTAAAAAAAGGATAAAAATTATTATATTAAAATTAAATTATCTTAAAAAAAAAACTTAAATTTTATATTATTACTAAAAAAAAAACTAACGTGGTTCACCAGTCAGCCGTCATTATCACCTCACCGTCACTTTTTACTAAATACACCAACTTTAGCCAACCCCAGCACCCCCATAGTGCAGAAAGGTCAATTATATTTGGCACCAATTGGTGCCAAATGGTCTCAATTGCTTATTTTCAATTGATTCAGTTAATTTGGAGTTGTAGTGGTGCTGCAGTGCTAGTCTGAAGAATTAAGGTTTTGGTGGGCAGGTTTGTTTTTGGTGCAGATCGCGTCCCCATTTTTCGCGTCAGTCTCGCATCACTCTACCTACTTAAATATTTAACACGCTAGAAATCAACATCCACAATGCCAATCTACTCTAAAGAAGACAAAATCCAACTAGCAATTCGGGCAATTGAGAATTCCAAAAAAAACCAAAAGAAACCCTTAAATACAGCTCAGGCTGCTCGGATCTTTAGTGTCCCCAGAACTACCCTACTTGACAGGATGAATAACCGACCACGTCGTGAAGAATCACGCGTCGCACAGCACAAACTCGATCCAGTTGAAGAGCATACGCTTGTCCGATACGTACTTGAGCAAGATGCACGAGGATTCCCAATGCGACTTTCTGGTGTGGAAGATATGGCCAACCTCCTGCTGGCATCACGAGACGGTAAACCTGTTGGCAAGAACTGGGCACAACGCTTCGTGGATGCACAACCAAGCTTGAAAACCAGGTTTAATCGGCCTTATGACTACCAGAGGGCCCTCTGCGAAGATCCAGAGGTTATTGGGAACTGGTTCCGCCTACTTCGCAATATGATGGCCAAGTATGGTATTACAGACGACAACCTGTACAACTTCGATGAGACTGGCTTTATGATGGGCGTAATAACCGCGTCAATAGTTGTTACACGTTCTGATCGACATGGAAAGGCCAAATCTGTACAGCCTGGAAACCGGGAATGGGCAACAGCTATTGAATGCATCAATGCGAAGGGCTGGTGTATCCCGCCGTTCGTGATTGTCCAAGGCGCTTACCACCTTGCCAACTGGACAACAGAGTCAGGCTTCCCACCAAGCTGGGTAATCAAGCCTACTCCAAATGGGTGGACGGATAACAAGACTGGTCTTGAATGGGTTCGGCACTTCGACAAGCATACAAAGCAACGGACAAAGGGTGTGTACCGGATGCTTATTCTTGATGGCCATGAGAGCCATGTGTCAGCAGAGTTTGAGCAGTATTGCAAAGAGCACAGCATTATCCCTATCAGCATGCCGCCGCATTCATCTCATTTGCTCCAGCCATTAGACGTTGCATTATTTGCGCCATTGAAGCGTGCATATGGCGATGAGATCAACCTTTTCGTCCAGGCCTCTGTCAACCACATCACTAAGGCCGAGTTCTTTCTCGCGTTTAAGACAGCCCACGACAAGGTCTTTACGGAAGAAAACATGAAATCTGGGTTCAGAGGAGCTGGGATTTCTCCATGGGACCCAGACTCTGTCATTTCCAAGCTGGATGTCCACCTACAAACTCCGGTGCAATCCCTCCCTGTGTCACCATCGAAATGGGAATCACAGACACCCTCCAATGCCCACCAGACTGTCCAGCAATCAAGTTTTATTAAGGGCAGGATCTCTAACCATCAGGGCAGCTCCCCTACACCAATTATCCAGGCAGTTGAGAAGTTCACAAAGGGCGCACAAGCAATGGCACATCAGATCACTCTTTTGAATGATCGGGTCCGTACTCTCGAGAAGGCTAATATCAGCCTTGCTAAACGCCGAAGGGCTAAAAAAAGCCGAGTACAGCTCGGAGGAGCACTTACTATTAAGGAATCCCAAGCGATAATTGAAGAAAAAGAGAAGGGGAAGCGGCCAGCGGGTGAAATAGCTGGTAGTGCTGAGGAGGCGGTCCGCGGCGGACCGAGCAAACGACGATGTGGCAACTGCGGCGAGACTGGGCATAATACAAGAACCTGTGAGAAAGATGCAGAAGAGTCTAGTCATTCAGATCCCGAGTAAATAATAGCACATTTTGCAGCGGTCCGCGGCGGACCGCCGAAATAGTTGGTCTGGATGGTGTAGAATGAGGTTGATTTTCCATGGCTGAAATGCTCCATTTTGGTAGGGAAGCCGATTTTCCCACCAAAAGTTATCCACTTCGGACTGGCACTGCAACACCACCAACAACTCCAAATTGACCGAATCAATTGAAAATAAGCAATTGAGACCATTTGGCACCAATTGGTGCCAAATATAATTGACCTTTCTGCACTATGGGGGTGCTGGGGTTGGCTAAAGTTGGTGTATTTAGTAAAAAGTGACGGTGAGGTGATAATGACGGCTGACTGGTGAACCACGTTATATATTTTTTAATAATAGTATATTATTAAATAAAATTAATTTATTAATTTTAAAAAAGAAAATTTACTTTATTTAAAAAAGGATATTTAAAAAATCTAATTACTTATTTTATTTTAAAAACCTTAAAAAAGGATTTTTTTAATTATTTATTATTAATTTTAATTAAATATAAAAACTATTATAAATACTTATATTATAAAAACTATTTATATATTTTAAATTTACTTAAATTAAAAGTTAAATTTTTAAATCTTTATTATAAATTACTAATTATTAATTATTTTAAATTTATAAAAACTTATAAAATTTTAAAATAAAAATATTATTAATTTTAAATATTATATTTTATATAATATTAAATTATAAATTATTATTAGTATTATTAGGTTAAACTAAATTAAAAGGTTTATTAAGGTTTATTAAAACCTTTTTTAATTTTTAAATAAACTTAAAAAAATATTTTAATTAATTTTATTATATACCTATTTATTAATTAAGGATATAATATTATTATAATTATAATTAATTATTTTATTAAAATAAAATACTTTATTATTTATAAAGAAATATATAATTTTAAAAAAATAATTTATTTATTTATTAAATATATTTAAAAGTTATATAATTTATTAAAAATAATTATTTTTAATTAGAGTTTTTAATTTATTTTTAAAGTTTAAAAATACTTTATTTATTATTTAATAATTTTTATTATATTTTTTATTATATATTACCTAAAAACTAATAAATAAATAAAATAAATAAATATTATCCTTAAATAATACCTATATTTATATATAATATATTTATAAAATAATTAATTTAATTAATTTTTTTTAATTAAGTTTATTTTAAATAATATTACCTTTAAAATTATTTTTATTATATTATTTTTTAAAAATTATAAGTTTTACTTATAATTAGGTTTTAAACTTTTTTTACTTTTTAAAAAGTTTATTATATATAATATTAAAAAGTTTATTTTTTAAATATAATTAATTATTAAATATATAAAAAATAAAATATTTATTACTTAAATTTATTATAAAAAGTAAATAAATTATTAATATTATTTAATTTATTAATTTTAAATTAATTAAAAAAATTAATTTAATATTTATAATATTAAAACTTTGTATTTTATAAAAAAATTAAATTAAAAAAATTATAATTTATTTTAAATTAAAAAAGTTATTAATTTATAAATTTATTATTTTATTTAATTTAAATTTATAAAAATTTATTTTATTTTTTATATTAATTTATTATAACCTATTATTAATAATTTATTATTTATTTAAAAAAATAAATTTTTATTACTTATTAAAGTAGATAAATTATAAAAGTAAAAAGTTAAAAAGGTTTTAAATTTTTATTAAAATTATTATAAATAAGGTTACCTTTATTTAAAATATATAATTAAATAAACTAAATATAATAATTTTAAAAAAATATTTATATTATACCTAAAAAATACTTAAAAAGTTATATATAACTTTTATAAAAAATACCTATATAAGTTTAACCTTTAAATTAACTTTTTAAAAGTTTAATTTTAAAAAAAAGGGTACTATTATAACCTTAAACTATTAAAAACTTAGTTTATAATAAACTAAGTTTTAAAAGCTTAATTTTAAGGGTTAGTATATAATTATATAAACTGGTGGTTTATATAAAACTTTGTAACCTATCCTAAGTCCTATTTTGTAGCTTTTTAAGCTACATCTTGTTAACAGAGCCTGTGCCTATTAAGGATAGAGCCTGTATGTAGTAAATAGAAGACCTGTTTGACTACCCTGCCCGCTCGACGCCCACCTGCCTGGGATTACCTGCCTGCTACTGTGACATTATAAAGTTTATTTTATTAAAGTTATAAGTATTATTATTTAAAATTTTATATTTTACTTATATATTTTTAATAAGGTTAAATTATATATTTATTATATTTAAATTTTTATATAAAATTCTTTAATAGTTATATATATAATTAATATATATTTTAAGATATAATTTTAATATAATAAATTTTTATACCTAATTTTTTTTAATAATACTATTATTATAGTTATAAAGTAATATATTAGTTATATTTTTTATATTTATAAAAATAAGTAAAAAATTTTAAAAATTTTAATTAAATATATATTAAATAATAACCTCCCTTTTTATTTTTATTAATCTTTTATAGTTAAAATAAGTATTTTATTATAAAGTTTAGTTAGTTATTTTATTATAAAGGGTAGTTTTAAATATATTATATAGTTAGGATATATATTACTTATTTAATTTTAGGTTTTTTTTGAAATAATTTAAATAATAAGTTAAATAATAAACTTTTTATTTTATTTATTTTAAAATATAGTGTAAGAAAATATAGTTAAAAAATAAACTATAATAGTTCTAAGAAAAGTGTGTGGTTTAATAGGGTATATAATTTAGTAGTATTTAACGTTATTATATATTTTTATAATTAAATTAAATTATTAATAATATTAATATTTTAAATAAAGAAAAATATTAATATTAAACAGTTATAAAATATATAATAAATATATAAAAAGAAAATTATATATAATATTTAAGATATTTTTAAAAAAAATTATTTATAATATATAAATAATAATTATTAAGTATTAATATTTATTATTATTTTAAATTATTAAATTAAATATTTAATTTAATTTTTTTTTAATTATAATAAGTTAACATTATTATTTATTTAACCTATTTTTAATTATATAAAAAATTATTTTTTAAATTTATAAAATCTTTATTAAAAAATTATTATTATTAAATTAATTTTTTATAAAAAATAATTAAAAGTAAAAAGTAATTATTTATAATATTATAATATTTAAATATAATATATTATATATATAAAGTAATTTCTTTTTATATAATAATCTTTTTTTTAAAACATTTAATAATTTATTTATTATTTTTATTATTTTTTTAAAAATTAACTTTATTATTATTATATTAAAATTTAAAAAATATATAAATAAAATTTAAAGTTTTAAATTTATTAAACAAATTATTTAAATGTTTAAATATAATATTATTAATTTAATAATAATTAATATATATAATTTTAAAAGTTTTTATAAAAAAGTTTTTATTTAAAAATCTATAAATTTAATATTTATTAATAATTATAAATATAATAATAATAAATTAATTTTAATTAATAATTTAACTTATAAAATATTAAAAAAGATATATAAAAAAATAAATTAAATAATTTTATATAATAATTTAATTAATTAAAAAACTTTTTTATATTAGTAATAACTTTTAAAAAATTAAATTAAAATTTTTATAAATTAATATACCTATTATTTAATAATAAAAAATGTATTAATTAATATAATATTTTTTATATATTTTATATTAATTATTATTAATAAAATTATTATTTATAATAATAAATTTTTTTAAAATAAAAATAAAAAATATATTAATTAATAATATTAAATATTAATAAATTACTTACCTTAGTAAATTACCTACTTTTTTGAACTATATTTATAACAACTTAAATTATAATATTATATTAATTAAAATTAATTAAAACTAATTAAAAATAAATATATTAAATATTTTTTTATCTTTTTTATATATTTATATATTATACCTAGGTTTTTTATAATTACTATACTGTTATATAATTGGTTTATAATAAACTACTTTATTAATATTACTATTTATTTTAGTAGTTAACTATTTTGTTTTTAAATTAATTATCTTAATAACCTTTTAAATACTAAATAATCCTCCTAATTATAAATATATTCTTTTAATTAAGTAATACTTTAAAAATATTATATTTATATTTTAAAAAGATTTATTTTTTTAAATTAATAAAAATACTATATAAATTAATAATTAGGTACTTTTTATTAACTAATTAATAATAATTAAAATTGATATTAAAAAACTTTCCTAATACTAAAAAATTTAATCCTTAATTAAAATTAATTAAAAAACTATTTATATTAAATTATATAGTATTTAAAAGATTTAAGGTATAAAAAGTATTAAAAAACCCAATTAAAATAAAGTTATTTATAGTTTAATATCTAATTTAAAAAGTATTACCTTTTAATTAAATAGGATAAATTCTATTTTTTTAAAACCTTTTTTAATAATTTTTAATATAAAAACCTTATTATATATAATATAAAAAGTAAAAAAAAACTTTATTTTATTAATATATATAATTTAAACTTTATTATATTAATTAATTTTTTTATTATATACTTTTTTAAATAAATTAAAATATTTAATATTAAATAATTAAAGTAAGTAAAATAAATAAAAATATATAAAAAAAATAATAATCTTTTTTTTTATAAAAATTTTTAAAATTTATAAAATAATAACTTTTATAATTATTAAGTATTAATAGTTAATAAATACCCTTTTTATATAATATAATATATTTATAAAAATACTTAATTTATAATAAAGTAATTTTATTATTTATTTATTTATTTAAATTTATTTTAATAATTTAATTATTAAAAAGGTTATTTTTTATATATTAACTTATAAAGTAAACTTTAATTTTTATAATTAATATTAATAATTTAATTTAACTATTTATATTAATTAATTTAATAATTATTATTTATTATTAATTATTAAGTTATATTAATTTTATTTATTTATATTAATTTATATTAATAACTATTATTTTAAGTATATTAATATTTATTATAAAGTTTATTTTATTAAAATTATAAATATTACTATTTAAAATCCTATATTTTATTTATATATTTATAATAAAGTTAAAATATATATTTATTATATTTAAATCTTTATAAAAAGCCCTTTAATAATTATATATATAATTAGTATATATTTTAAGATATAATTTTAATATAATAAATTTTTATACCTAGTTTTTCCTAATAGTACCGTTATTATAGTTATAGAGTAATATATTAGTTATATCTTTTATATTTATAAAAATAAATAAATATCCTTAAAAATTTTAATTAAATATATATTAAATAATAACCTTTTTTTTAATTTTTATTAATTTTTTATTATTAAGGTAGGTATTTTTTTATAAAGTTTAACTAGCTATTTTATTATATAAAGTAGTATAAAGGACTTAATAGATTTTAAATATATATTAAATATTAAGTTTTAAATTATTTTAAATAGTTTAAAGGGTAAGTTTAATATTAACTTTTTTTATTTTAGTTATTTTAAAAAAGTATACGGAAAAATGTAAAAAAAAGATAAATAGGAATAGTTAATATAAAAGTGGGTAACTTACTAGGGTGGGCAACTTGTTAGTGTTTAACGTTATATAAAGAAAAATATAATAATTTAAATAGTAGAATTTTTAAGTTTATATAACTTAAAATACCTTTAAAAAATAGGTATTTATATAAGTAATACTAATTATGGAGGTGTAGATTTTATGTGTGCGCGAGCGGGTTGGTGCGTAAGCTATAATACCGACTTATGGAATTGGGTGGACGGCAGTTGTAAGCCCTTCGGACTTGATGTCCCGCCTACGGTGGACTATGGGCATGGGAAAACAAGGGGTTACTAGTCGGGCGAGCCACATTGAGTCATTTATTGGAGCGCAATTCGTCCTGCATGTGGCAAAGGTGATGCGGCGAAGGTCAATGAAGCGGCAGCGCATACTACTAAGTAAGTAGGTAGTCTACCTAGTTTGCTGCGTCTGGTCGGTTCGGATTGTTGTCAAGGACCAAGAGATTTGCGCCACAGCTCCACCGTTGCGCTGGCCCGCGGCTGATTAAGTACTAGCAGTGCGTCTGCATCGAATACCGAGCAGCCAGGTAGTAAGGTGAGCCACGTCACGCACGGAACCATTCTAGTCGGGACAAGGCCAGAGCGGGCCGGATGATCTTGGGGAGGGCATGAGTGTTGGGGCATACCGAAGGGAACCGACATCAAATCAGTTTTCCACCCGCCAGTGCAGTGTCCCCGCAAGAAAATCTCCTTTGTCTGTCCATTGGCACTTGCCACTTGCTTAGTTCAGCTATGTAATGTAGTCTACACAGGCCGGTCGGATCAGGCGCACTGCAATGGCAGTTCGTGCACATGTGGGTGCGATTGATGCCGCCCTGCGTCTCGCCTGGCTCGAGAGCCTGGCGCCAGCTGAGTGCGGGGGCCGCCATTGAGGGGATTCAGGGGCCATGCTTGTCTGCATTTCTGCCCAGGATGAAGCTAGAGTGGAAGTCAGGTGCCCGTCAGCGAGCGTTCCATCCCCGGCCGAACTCTCTTCGCGCTAGATCCGACGTGCGTCGGACTCTGTCGCCTCGCCCTGCCTTTGCGACCTCACAACAGCCCGACATGCTCACACACGCACCCTTCATGGCTTACCGATGACAATGAGCCGGCGACAGAACTCCAGCTGCGACCAGTGCAGGAAAGGTAAAAGAGCTTGCGACGCAGTCTGGCTGCGAGACCAGCGGACACAGGACGCGCCCAGCAGTGTAATACAGCCCCCGCAGGCGCCGGGCAAGCCAGCCATTTCGAGTCATGGAGGTATTCTTTGGCCCCCAAGACATTCCTTCACTCACTCACTCACCCACTCACCCACCCTGAACCGACCGCGGGCCGGAACGGGAACGCGGATGGATACATACATACATACATATATACACATATACACACCCAACATATACATCTCAGATGGGACTGACACGACTCCAGGCACCGAAGACCAGCTTGACTTGTTGGGCCCGTGTACAAACTGCATGAGGACGAACAAGCAGTGCACCTTCGAGTGGGTCCAAAGCCAACAGATCAACCGCAAGGAAAAGCAGCAACTTGCATCTGACGTTTCGACGACGCCTACGACGAGAAAGCTGACAGGAACGGCCGCCACGCCCGCGCCGTCCAACATCCCCTTGCGTCCGCTCCATCCGTCCACTGAGATATTACCATTCGATGGCCCCTACGGCCACCGCCCTGACAGCATCCTTGCGGAAAACCAGCTTGGGCTGGAAAGCTGCCCGTACCCAGGGCCCAACCCGAACAGATTCCCGCCATCCGCTACGTTCAGGGACAATGCGCTGGCCCCGCCATTCCTACCCGTGGCCATGAGGGACGATGGCCAACACATGCAACCTCACTTCATGCCCGAGAACAGCCAGCTTACCGAGTTCGGCCTCGACTCGTTCACCACGGGACCCATGACCCAAGCCACTGGCTTGCACAGTACTTCCGAGCCGCTCAACTCATTTAGTGCCGATGTCTGGTCGAGCCCGGCCTCTCTGGCTGTCAGCAGCCCCGCCTCCTCCGATGACCTTAATCCTGTCCGCAAAAGGCGTAGGACGAGCACGGGACGTTCTGTTATTCCTATGCCGACCTCAGCACCACCGTGGGACTTGATGTCGGGCAATCGGCTATCCGCAGCGACGAACAGCTTCATGATCGGGGAGACGATGATGAAGATTTACCATGATGTGATGGAAGGCGCACTATCATGCTGGCTCGTGGAGCACACATGTCCGTACAAGTCTCTGCCATCAACGCCAAGCTCCATGAGCAGTGATGGCCAGCAGCAATTCGGGGCATTCCAGGACATGCCAGCTGGTTGGGGCCCGGATTGGTCTAACCGCGTATATCAACGAGTGATCAAGCTCGACCGCATGTCTACTCTGCTGGGATTGAAGAAACTGAGCCCACCTGAGGAAAGAAAGGTGTCACACGCTCTCAACTCGGCCGTCATGGCCTTTACGGCGCAGTGGGCACAGTCGAGTCAGAGAAGCAAAGCACGTTGGTCAAACAGCGATAACTTGAACTTGTCACACTTGTTTCAGCCGCCGGAGCCTGATCTGGAAGAAGAATTCGACCGAACGCTGCAGAAATCATTTTGGAATCAGGCTCGCAGGGCTTTGGATGACTGTGGCGAGATCGACTCGTTCAGAGTGGTTTTTGCGGAGATAATATTCGGCTTGACGCAGAAGTACGCCGCAACTTCTGCAGAGCAGCAAGATGCTCCAGGACCGGGCTACGACGCTGGCACGTCGGAAGCCGTAGAGGAGATTCTACGGGAAGACAGCCAACAAGTCTGGCTTGAACGAGCCACGAGGCGATTGCACGTTCTGAGGCGCCGTGTCGAGATGCACGACAGGAACCTGCGCACGAAAGAGGATGGGGTTCATAGACGATGCGATGATGAGTCAAAAAAGACCATCGACCTTCTCTTTTGGTTGGCAGTCATGTTCGATACAATCAGCGCTGGTAATCAACTCTCTCTGGTTTCTCCTCCCCTTTCGTCTTTTTGTGCGAAGTTGGACTCAAAACCCCCTGTCATGCTTGCTTTGCGTGATTCCGTCCTGCTCATGGCCCATTTCCACGCTTTCCACGCTTTTTTCTTGTCAAGAGAACAGATGTCTGTTGTGTGCGGCTTTCATTAGCTGGGGTGGCCTTGAAGACAACAATTTTGAGTCCTGCTGAATTCGCACCCCAAACTTACTTACCTTGAAATATGCTGACCAATTTAACAAAGCCATGACAGAAAGGCCTCTCACCGTATCAGACGAAGACAGTGGGAGCATAGGTTTTGCACAGTCTTCTCCGTCCGTCACAGCGAGCGTGGCAAAACAGTGGAATCTCATATTAACCAAGGACCAGCAAACAAAGGTTGCTGGGCTGCGGTTCCCACTCTCGGACGAGATTATCGCACAGGAGCTTATCGATGCGGCGCCTGTCAAGGTTCTTCTTTATCGGAAGGTCACTCGTCTCCAGTCCTTGGTAGCCCGGGATGTGGATAGGGATACGATACAGGACGCGATCGAGGATTCGTTGATGGTTTACCGCCACTGGGACCATCTATACCACCCGCTGTTTTCTGACTGTATTCAACACCACCTCTCCCTTTCTGCCCGCATACAGAGCTGGTACGTCTGCTTGCTAGGGCACTGGCTGCTTGCTACACTTCTCATGGCAGACTTGGTCGAGTGCGTGGATCAACGAGCTTCGCGCGTCGAGGTTGGATCCTGGCGGCGGACCAAGACGAGAGAAGCTCGTCACATCCGATATATTAGCGTCCGCATGATATCCGACTTGGCGAAAGCCTCCACGCCCCGTCATGACGACTATGGAGAATTAATCAACTTCCATCACGCGGTGAGCGACGGCGCGTTACTGACAGAACCTGTGAGCATCATCCCGACCCTCTGATATGCGATAGCAGACCATTCTGAATTGAGCCTCCGAGACACGTCTGGAAGCTCTAGGGAGGGAATAGGCATACAGTAATTCCGAACATTAACTGACTCGGGTCATCACAGTGGACGATGATCTTGATCAGGACATTCTCTCGGGCCGCCCTCACTCTTCTGGAAGGCATGGGAGCCTCTGACGTTGAAGTCAATGTTGTGCCCGAACTTTCAGGGAATGAGCTCAGGGATAGTTCGGAGCGTTGTCAAGATTGCGTCAAGGCTCTCTGGTATCTAGGGAGGAAGTCTGATATGGCCAGACAGGTTGCAACTGTCCTGGGAATGTCTCTTCAGCGTGCAAGGATGAGAGTTCATGCTTGAGGCTTAGCTTTATTCTGTACCATATATCGCCCGTGGCGAAAGGCTTAAGTCACGTCTTGTACAATGACCATATTCTGAGCTTGCTCCTAGTAGCATCTTCTTGTAACACTGCAGCCGTCTTGCGCCCGAAACTTCTAGGTTTGTAGTGGCGCAGCTTTGCCGCCGGACAGCAAGCGGACAAGCCTCTATATTATTAATCGCTCTTAATCAAGAGCACCAATCAATCGACTTCACATGGAGCGCATTCATCTGCACTTGAAAAATCTCGCTCTGTTTATCCAGCAGATATTTTGCACGACTCTACACAGAAAGAGGACGACGCCAGCGCGATGAAGTCTCAAACATATCTTGGTCTAGTACACGGAAAGAAAAGGTGACGGCTTCTCATATCTCAACACTTACTGTGTGGGCATGGCTTTACCCGAAGTGCTGGCACGCATCCAATCATTAAGTGCGTAATCAAACAAAGAAGCTGGAAAGCCTGAGGAGGACATTGCAGCGACTATCAGCGATCCCCAAAGAGCATTCCGGGCCTGTTCTCGGCTCAAAGCAAAGACCAGTTCGCCTTGACAGGCACCTCACTGTGACTTCCACTTCCAGCAAATTGACTCAATGCGACGATGACGCAATTTAGTGGTATCCAGGCTTGAATCTACGCCCTCCTTTATGTAAGGCGAATTCACCAGAATGAGGGCTCAGTAAGGGACGTGCGATAATTACCCACTAAGTAGATTTCTAGGTAGGTAGGGGGGAGAGATACAGAGTCTGAATTGCAGGAAAGGGGTGGAAGTTTCAGCGACTGCCCATTGTATATGACCAAAGGACATCTGAGTAGTCACTTCTGCCTGAAAATACGACCTTGCAAAAAATGAGAGCGATGAGAGATAGGAGAAGCGGAATCAAGTATCATCCTCCTTCCAACCTTGGACTTTGATGCTCGCAGGAGCCGAACCCGAACCCTTGTCGGCTCACAGAGGCGCAGCCATCGGATGGGGGGAGGGAGAACTCAGTCGATGGGCACCAACCTTGAGCTAGCAGGAGAGGATGAACCCGCCAGAGTCGGTTCGAAACTGGTTCGGCATAAACCGCCAACCGAGAAAAACCTCTCCGAGGCGGGACGGCATGAACCGCGTGGGACTGGCGGACCAAGGAGACAACGTTCTGGATCCAGACCAGACCCCAATTGTGGCGGAAATCAGAGCTTGCGAGCCGCCCAGTCGGGTGCCTCCCCTCGGCGCTCGTCCGTTAGCCCGTCCTATAGCAGAGGAACATGATAAACCAGATCATAGCATAGCTTAGCAAAGTTATAACTGTGCTCACGCAGTCTGGTTCGCCGCCATGCGTTCTGAACTGTCAGAAATTGTTTGACGAAGCCGATGTGCCTAGCCGAGTCCAGGGTCTGAAACTCGGCTACCCGGGAGAGAATCCTTTGATGCCGCCTGCACAAGACCAATATAATCTAACACGGTAGACTACGTGGTCGCCCCAGCGCGTCAGTGGCTGCACGACACCCCAGCTTTGCTAGAGAAGGTAAGATCGTGCCTGTCTAAAGCCCTGGTTGGCGTAGAAGCGAGTAATTGCCCCTGGTTCCTCGACGGCTCTCGAGCCTCATAATCGAGTCGGATTGTCACCTCCAACGTCGCATTGGTGCGATGGTAGCAATGCTACCAATAGCGGCGGAATAACGCAACCCGGTACGCGGCCCAAGACTCAACTAGGTCGCTTGTTGTGCTATGGCGGTGAATTGGGTGTGCTATGTTTTGCTGTCGTGGCTGCGTGGCGAGCACAGGCACAAATACCATCACGACGTCTGCGACAATGCTAAATGAAGGGGGTTGCAGTGTGCGCGGTCAATCGAGGTGAAAATGGCAAGGCATCACGTCGTCATGTCGAGGCACCCGCGTCACGACGTGTCAAGCCAGTGCTCTCGGTGTTGTCGTGGTGAAGGCACGCGCGCTCTTTGCCTGCCCACGCCGGCTTCACATCCTCTCCACCCCGCCTCCCTCCCACCCCTCAAGTTCAGACCGCCTGCAGGTCCGGCAATCTGATTTCACGGCACATACCCTGCATACCGGTGACACAAGCGGACAGAGAAGTAGATACATAATCTACATGCCGTGGATGGTGTTGAGTCGACGGCCCTGACGGCAGTGCCCAACAGAGAAGCTATCCCAGATCGATCGACCGGCAGTGGCGCTCGCGAGCGGGCTGTTCCAGGTTGGGTGCTGCTCAGCCATACTGCATTCTCCCGTGGAGTAGGTACAAGCTCCTGGTGGTTCGGGTCGCCGGGCGGCCGTCGACCTTGGAGTACCGCGTGCTGTGATAGTTTGCCTGTCACCAAGCTTGAATGATTGTTTGCGTTGCATCGATGAGGCACAACCCTGGACGGGCGCCTGCATCTGGCAGGTGAGGGGATGGGTTGTAAAGCTCTGTGCCCGGACTGGGATTGACTTTCGTCCCATCCCACAGATGAGGAGACATGTCTCTGGGCCAAGGTCGGTCGCTACTCGACCGGAAGCAGGCTGGTCCCACATGTAGTCGGTCGGTTTGCCGTAGGAGTAAGGAGCAGCGAGACCTAGGTAGAGTATCCCAGAGCCCTGTGCCTTGGCAGATGGGCAGACGAGGGGCTGGCCGAGTCAAGATGGCCGAGACGAAGATTTGCGATCCGCTGAGAACATCGCGCACACTGTCACGGCCGCAGCAGAGTGAAAGTGAAAGCTACAAAGCCTAATGAGTCTAGGTTGATTTTTGAGCACGACCTCGGGAGCTTGCTCGGATGGTTTGGTGTGGCTGCACTGACATGGAGCTGTGTGCCGTGCCGTCATGCTGCCGTGGATTCGTGCATGGTGGTCGCCGCAGTCGCAACTCCAGAAGCTCGGCGTTGTGATGACAGCCCGGCGTCAGTGCTCACGACTGTCACGAACGGGCGACTCGAGCGTCGGCATTGCCACATGATGACCTATTTTTCTGTGGTCGAATGGCACCAGGCCCGCCAGCGTCAAACATGAGCGGCAACTTCAGATAGATTAAACCCACGGCATTGCGGGGAGAGGCAAGGTTGGGGAAGGGCGAAGATGGGCTGGATGGAGGGAGGGGTTCATGTTTCAGTCGTGCATGCGTGTTTCTCAGCTTTTGCTTGGTGGATCACACCTGCTGTCATGTAGTGTTAGACTAGGCCACCAGCCAAGCTTGCAGAGCTTGCCAGAGCTTGCAGGACTTGCAGATGCGGCTCTGCATATGGCGATTTGATGCACAGATTTGCTGCACATGTGGTGTAGTGTGGTGTGGTGTGGTGTGGGTGGGGTGGGGACGGGCCCATCTAACAGTAAGCATGCGTGCCGCAGTAACAGTATGTAGACAGACGGGCATCGAACTGGTAGCGAGCCGAGAGCGACGGGCAAAGGCCGACTGAGTCGCGGGAGGGGATCAAGGATTGCGCTGTTGAATCACGCGCAGAAGGTCAACGCCAGCCTACCAGGTCCTGCCAGGTGCACTAACAGGGCCCTTGGGACGGAAGGATGGGATGGAGAGATGCAGAGACGGAGGGGAGGGGACGGAGACGGAGCGGCGCACCTTCCCTGCCCGTCTGTGCGACCGTAATTTACCACTGACCACTTTCACACTTCTCTCACACGCGCTGAGCGCACTGCAGCAAAAGTCGACCAGCCTCTGGTCCCACCTTCCCCTTCCTGCATGTTACTGTGCTGGGTAACTGCTGCACCTGGGCAATGCAGAAATACCAAGGACATGCGGACTTTACTGGGGCTGTACCTTGGCCAGGTCGCATTCCGTGCAGCGCACTTGGGCCAGAAGAGGCCGGCCATGTTACGCTCTTTTCCTTTCTGCTTGCTGCGTGCCTTCTGCAATGTCGTCGGTTTACTTTCGGCAACTGCAGCCATGCATGTCCGTCCTGGACCATATCAACAGCAAATATGGACTGGAACTGACAGGAGAAACAAGCAAGGGTAGGTGGGTTAGCTGCAGGTTGCATCTTTCTCTGCCGTTGCTTTCCTTTCCTTGCCCTTCTCTTGACATGACTGGATTTTACCCTACCCTCCTCGCCCGACTCTCTACTGATGAGCCAAACTTCCCTTCCTCTTGCTCATCCATCAGCTCCAACCTTCGACACCAAGCAGCGAAAAGTGGCTTTGGCATCTGGCATCTGGCGTCCAAGCCTCCTCCTCCTCCTCCTCCCTCTCCTCCCTCCCCCCTCCTCCTAACACGAGACGAGACGAGACTAGAGACGACTCGTCTCTCCGCCCTGTCTGTTTTGCCAATCGTCCGCCCTGCGCGCGTCGGGTCGGGATTCCTGGCCCTTCAAGCTATATTCCTCCGTATTCAAGATTCTGACTATTTTGTTCTTGTCCGAAAATGGCCAGGTCGTAATTTGCGCCCTCGATTATTCCCCGAGCTTTGCCACTTTTGTCGTCACACGTCGTCTCCTCTCCCTCACATCCCTCCTTTCCCTCGTGGGCTTAATTTAACACAACGCCGGCAGTGGATCTCCACCGCACGCTACCGCAGGGTTCTTGCTGTATGCACACTGTCCCAGCGCCGACATTGGGAATCTTCAAGGTTGGCCCGGCCGCCTCTCTCTCTCTCTCTCTCTGTGCCCTCTCAGCCTCTGTGCCCTCTGCCCCCTTTGCCCCTGCGCTACATAGTACATACACACAGCACGGTACGGTAGCCGGGCTCGCTTGAGGGATGAGGTGATTGTCGTCACCTCTCAGTCTCGACCAGTCTTCCGCCAGACCAAGCTCTGCTCAGCCCATACCACACGTTGGCTCTGGCTTTCTTTGGCTTCAGCACGACCCACGCGACCTGTCATACCCAAATCTTATGGGGGCCTTTCTTCCTCGCCTCGCCGCGTCCAGTGCTTGTGTCTGTCTTATCAGACTGATACCCCCCGTCGACTCATCTTGAAGTTCCACCCGGCAGGGTCAGGGAACATGTCGTCTGCGAGCAGATGAGCAAGCATTGCTTCTGCGCGACCTGACAACCAGAAACCCCTGCACCCGCTCCCTTCCCTACCAATACCAAGAACCAGCTCTCATTCATTATTTGGCAAGGAATCTTGCAATACCACTGCTACCTACCTACGCCTTTGGGGCCTATTGTTTCCTCTTCTCCGCGTCAGCTCTGCGCATGGCCCTGCCCTCGTCGCGTCCGCCATCACCATCGCCGTCGCCATCCGCCAATTTCCCATCCTGAGCTCCACGACTGTTCCTCGGTCAACTCTGCCCCCCTCCCCGGGCCGCCCGGGAATCAATCGACTCTCGCCGTCGCCGTTGCTGTCGGCGATCGCACCCCACGTGCCACTCGCCAGGCCAGGGCCAGGACCCACCTCCACGCATGCTTTAATGACAGCGGTATCCTCACCCTTAATATAGCTACCGATCGCTCCCCCAGCGTCTTCGCCCCTCCTGACCTGACCTGTCTCCTCCTGTCCTGCCCTTTCTTGGGACCCGTTTCTTTCTTCCTGGATTTGGGCAAGTCGTTGCTTGGGGTTTCAGTCCTCAGATGGATTCGGGGGAGCAACTCTGCTCTGTCCTGTCCAACCTCGCCGCCAACCGGCCACCACCCCTCAGGTGCGACAGCTGCAGGCGCATCAAGACTTACCGAGATACACGAGAGCACGCGCAAGGGACCATTGGGGGTTAGACCGGGTTGGGACTTGTGGCTTCGCGGCAGCCATCTTTACAATGGGCGGCACAACCAAGTTCAAGTTTCCTCTGCCGCACCGGCGGCAGAAGGAGAAACCGCACGAGGTGCAGAGCATCTCCGCGCCCATGACCAACAAGGCCAGCAAGCTCCTTGGAGCTGCCGAGATCAACATCGACTCGGCCTCGCCAATATCCAGTACCAGCGACCAGTCCAGACTCTGGGAAACACATTCCGCCGTCTCGGGCGTCAGCGCAATCAGCGTCACCATCTCGGAAACCACTGCGTCGGGCAGCATCTCCAGATCGCGTTCGCCATTGAGTACCGTTAAGGAGAGTCCAACTGTGGCTTCTGCCAGGGCCAATGGAAGGCCGGCGTGGGAGCAAGAGTCAGACATAATACCAAGAGGGCTTGGGGTCAGCGGCAGCAATGCTGGGCGCAGTCACAACCTGGACACCATCACGGATGCATCGAGTCTGAGGCGACGCAGGTCAAGCTCCACCATCGTTTCCTACTACGACAAGACGAAGCTACCGTTATCGATATCTCAGCAGACCGCCAATTCGGCCATAGCCAAGGGTCTGCCGGACAAGGCATGGGAGCTCTTGGACATGGACAACCCCAGGCCCGCGCCCGCGCCCCCAAAACCTGACCGAAAGAAGCCGACCAGATTAGACTTGACACACCTCCTGCCCACCGCAGGGGCATCATCCAGGAGGGCATTCACGAAACTAACCCAAAAGGGCAGCAGCATGGTATTGGGGCCCGACTTAATGACACGATCTCCGTCATTCATGTCCTCATCGTCACCGACCTCATCGCCGTCTGAGGTTGAACCGAAGCCTGAAAAAGGTCTGCGAAGAAAACTCACCAAAGAGAGCCTGCGGAGCCTGAGAGGGCCAAGACCGGATCGGACCAGTACATCGAGCTCCGACATCAAGAGCGTAAATCTGCGCAAGCGGGCCACGGACACTGGCACGTTGTATAATTTGTACCAACACTACGAAGACACTTCCTTCCGCGACACCATGAACGGCGATCCGTCCGGTCCCAGGCCGAACTCACGGCAGGGCGCTCGCGTCGCCGAGCAAGAGCCACCTGCTGCCTCGCGACCAGGTGTTCGGCAGAGTGTCTCGGCAGCATCACCGTCTCCAAATAAGCCTAGGCACCATGTTTCGCCATCTTTGTCTGCAGTCACCCGCCAGCCGTACACCGTCTTTCCTCAGGACCATTGCCATGGCTCAATGTCGGAATCAGCGCTTGCGATCACGAATTCGGGTTTGGCTTCGCCTCCAAATGACTATGCTGCTAGTGTGTCCAGCAGACACACCCGCACCTCCAAGGCTTCCAAGAGGACGGACCAAAGCTTTACAGATTTCGATCCAAACACGACTAGTCTTCTGTCGCTTTCGTCTGACTCTGAGGACGACGACGCAGAACCACCGAGGAAAGCTCTATCCATCCCCAGCGTGACCTCGCTTGATAGCGCCTCTATTCCCGGCGACAGTCGGAGGCCATCGAGTACTTCTCCTTCACAGGACCTAGCACGCAAGCAACCCAAGAGTAAATTTCGTTCTAGCATGAGTCCCCAAGCCCAATTTCTCGCTATTCCCGAGAATATGACGAGCACTAGCACGTCTCAGCCACCGATCAACCCACGCACCAGCTCACTTGCGAGCTCACTTGCTAGCGCAATGGCGTCCAGCAGTTCACGGCCGGGAGCTGCACCTTCGACTTCCACCACAGCGTCTTCCGTGCGGTCGCCATCTCGACTGTCCCAGGTGTCCACCTCGACATCTGAATCGATAGCCAGTCAGATCTCCCGTCCTCGTCCTTCTCCGGCGCACGGGGCTGGCTCAAGGCAAGCCTCAGAGGTACACCACATTGCCATGTTGCAGTCCCGCACTGTACAGCCAGTACATGGCCATAACGAAGCGGCTAGTGCCAGCGATAATCCGCACAACAGCCACCGAACCCGCCTGTCCCCGCGAAGGAGCCAGCCCACACCACCCATCAGCCCATCAAGTATGGAGTTCGTAATCCAGAGCCAACACGATCCCGCCTCCAAGCACGAGGGTCCGATCTTGACCCTCAGCGGCACCGGCACTTCTGAAGATGAGAGATTCATGGCTGTCACCCGACAGGAAGAGTTGCTCCTTGCCGCCATGAGAGCAAAGCGGGCACGCATGCGTGAGAGCCACCAGATCTGTGAAACAGTTGAGCCTGAGCTGGGTCACGGGCAGGATGACGACAGGAAGGCCTCGAAAAAGGAATCTCTATCGAGCATCAAGACGGTAAAGGCCAGCACACTCCACCCTCCGCCAGCTGGTCTTCGCGTCTCTGGCGCCGCCAGTGGTCGTAACAAGAAGGAGGCGACAACATTGCTCTTTCCAAAGCCACCTTCGACAACAGCCAATTCGGTACGTTCCAGCAACGGAGGCACGAGCCCTGAAAAGCATGAGCAGGTACTGCTATATCTTGGCGGCACCATCAGTGAGATGCACGATGTGGTGGAGCCTAGTTCCGGCCTGAGTGATTTCCTCGCAGATGCAGCCAAGCGGTTCCCTGCTCCTGCGAGCTCATCGACGGTCACTGCAAGCACCTCAAAGCCTTCACACGGCCGCGCATCATCGGCTGCGGCGGTAGCTAGTTATCGCGGGCAACCAAAGACCGGACGACAGCCGCGAATCGACTCCGAACCGATGAAACCCAAGAAGAGACCCTCCTCCGAGCACGCGTTTAACAGCCTAGATCGGGATCTGCCGAGTCCTCCTCACCACAATATCCCGCCCGTCATGGAGCGACCCGAGTCATCGTCGAGCTACTACGATGAGGACTCACAGACTGAGCAACAGCTCGAGGAGAAACCTCCTCAGACGAGAAAGAAAGCAGCTCGAATCAGTGCTGTAGGGATGCTCCCCGAGTGGGGCGACGATGGCTAAGTTTTTGACACTGGGACGGATGGGGCACATGAATTTCCGTGGTAAAAGCGCCACATTTCCTTTTAAATTTTTTCTTTCATTCTGTTAAACGTTGATTACATTCAGCATAGCGCACCATTGACTTTGGAAGACGAGTATGTGAGCGGAAATCACAGGAAGACATTATTCATGAGAACAGGCGTTTTATTGTACATGATGAGGACATCTGGGAATGCGTGTATCACTACTTGGACCAGGATATACCGGCAGAGGGGCCGAAAGGCAAACATAGCTCATGATCTATCTTTGTCAATGGGGCTTCGGGGTGGGCTTTCTATCAGCGGACACGCACGTTCATGTGATCATGAGCGGCAATGGGCGGCTGTACACGTGCGAGGTCATGTTTGCTATCATGCCGTGCCCCTGCTCAATACCCCGAGCGTGACGAAGACGAAACCAACAAATATTGATAAGATTTAATGCCACTACCCTTGATGAAGTCTGCGAGGCCTCACTGCCTGCCAGCCTTCCTTGGCTGCGTTATGACAGCGGAAGGACGGGAAATGGTGCTGCAGTCGAAAACGGCAAACTGCGAAGAAATGACAAGTCACAAAGTACGAAGGAAGATTGGGGGTGGGTCTCGAGTGGGCGGGTGACGTTGGAACATGTCATGCCGAGGTGTTTGCAGCTGGGAGCTCAGGATTTATTTACAAGCTGCTGCTTGCGTCTCTCGTCTCTGCATGGTCAAGTCCAGCCGTATTCGGGTAGGTATAGGACCTCTCAGCCTTGCGGTGGACCTTGACTCGGCCAAATCCTCGGATTAAGGATCATTCATAGTCGAGGAACCGGCCTTTGCACCATAATGTTCTACGATCAGGCCGACTGATAGCTCTTCTTCACGTTCAACTTACTTACCACTTACCGCAGTTACAATATCCCAACGACGAGCAGCTGACAGTTTTCCATCGGTATCCACAGGGTCTCGGTTCAACAGAGACGAGACTGGACGAGACGTCGACATGGACAAGCCGCCACATGTGCCAGCTTGAATCGAGCGAGGCATTTGAGACACCGGTCTAGGACCGATTGGTAATCCTCAAATTGACTAGTTACTAGGTAGGTATTTGACATTGAATCGTACAACACATACATGGTATATTATCCACCGCGACAAAGAGAAATTGGACGCCTGGTCCTGCCGGTACAACACGCGATCCTATTAACTCGACTCGACGGCCTCTCACCATCATTCTGACCATGGATCTCCTACCCCTCGCTTACTCATCTTCTGGCTCTCGTATCGTGTCCATTGATGTCCTGGACATTGACATTGTCTCTCCGTTCTCGCCCAATATCACGCCCCACGACAAAGACGAGAAAACGCTCAATCTGGCCAGACAAATCCGAGGTCAGCATGAGGATCCAGTTACAAGGCGACGCCAGATCGATTCGGTCGATGGTTCAGCAGGTCGTGGGCGGGAGAGAGAGGAAGTGAGGTCGGCCAGTGGTGATATGTGGGGAGGATGAAAAGACGTCGTACCCGTAGACTGAAAAGGGGTAGAAGGGAAGGGCTGGGATCTGGAGCCGACATACAATGACGTGACAACACCTACCGCCTTCCGCCGCCGTTGATGATAGTCACGGCCTCGTCCCAGCCATGACTCTGCACGATGTCCATCACCGTCCGCCCGTTCTCGTCCCGCTGCTCCAGGTCGATGCCGTTGCCCTTCTCCACCAGGATCTTCAGCACGTGCGCGTCGCCATTCTCAACAGCCTGCAGCACAGCGTTCCAGCCTCGGTACATCAGGTTGATGTCGGCGCCACGGGCCAGCAGCAGCTCCAACACCTCGGTGTCGTTGTTGCGCATGCGGCGGATGGACTTGATGATGGGCAGGTGCTCGCCCGGGGCGTTGACGTCCGCGCCGGCCTCGTCGATGAGGTAGTGCACGATTTGCTTGTGGCCCTCGCGGATGGCGCTGGTCAGGGGCGAGAAGACGCCGCCGTTCTTGGCCTCGACCGAGAAGCCGGCCGACAGCAGCAGCTTGATGCTCTCGAGCTGGTTGGCGCAGACGGCCATCTCCACCACGCCCTTGAACATCTTGGGGTTCGACACGGCGGGGAGCAGCTTCTTGAGGATGTTGGGCCGCTTCACGGCCATGCAGAGCGGCCAGTCCTGGCCTCGGATGCCGGGGTCGGCGCCTCGGGCCAGGAGGAGGTCCACCATGTCGGCACGGTCCTCGCGGATGGCGGTGGTGAGTGGTGTGTAGCCTTCGGGGGACTTTGTGTTGACGTTGACCCCGAAGTCGAGGAGGTAGACGAGCGCGTCCTTGTTGTTGTGCTGGACGGCCTTCTCGATGATGCCCTTGGGCTCGGTCGGGTCTCCGCCAGCCTCGATCACCTGGGGCAGGAATTGGCTGCGGTGGTGCGTGACACACTTGAAGCACGGATACTCGCTCGCAGGCAGGTTCGGGTCCGCACCGCTGGCAAGCAACAGGGTCACTATGTCGCCGCGGTTGTCGCGGATGGCAGAACACAGCGGGGTGTAGACGCCGTCCTTCTTGGCGTTGGGGTCGACGCCGGCGCTGAGGAGCGTCCGGACCGACTCGATGTTGTTGATGCTCGTCGCAAGCTCCATGATCCCGGGTGCCTTGCGGAAGTCGGCGCCGCGCGACAGCAGGAGCTTGAGGAACTGGGGCTGGTACGCGCTGGGCCACAGGAGGTGCTTGGGCCCGGGCAGGTCGGCGCTCGCGCCACGGTCCAGCAGCATGATGGCGAGGTCGAGCCGCTGGACGCTTATGCACTGGAACATGGGGCTGGTGCCCTCGCCGTTCTTGCCGTCCGGGTCGCTGCCGTAGTTGAGCATCAGCTCAATGACCCGCTTGGGCGTCTTGCGGTTGATGGCGCGGATCAGCACCGTGTTGCCGTTGGCCATGACGCGGTTGGGGTCGCCGCCGTACATCAGGAACAGCTGGACCATCTCGAGCTTGTTCTCCAGCACGGCCATGGCCAGCGGCGAGTCGGCCTCGGGGCCCGCGCTGAGGTTCGGGTCCGCGCCGTACTTGATGAGCATCTTGGCGCCGTCGGTGTAGCCCAGCTCGGTTGCGGTGAAGAGGGGGGAGAAGCCGTTCTTGTCGACGCTGTTGGGGTCCGAGCCAAACAGGAGCAGCAGCCGGACCGACTCGGGGTCCCGGTTCATGACGGCCTCGCGGAGGAGGTTGATTTCGGAGATGGTGTCGGGCGACACGCCGCGGTCGAGGAGCTGCTCGATGACGCCGTGGTTCTTCTTCTGCACCGCCTGTGCCAGCGCGGCCTTGTACTGTGGGACGTTGCTGCCCGTGCTGTACCTCGGCGTCCACCGGGGCACCGTCGCCGGGTCGGCCTTGATGCGCGTGACCTGCTGGGGGAGCTTGTGGTCGTTGAGGTCGGCCTCGGACAGGAGGTCCTCGAGCAGCGTCTCGGTCTCTGCCGTGTGGGTGGACGCGTTGTCTGTCTGAGTGGTGCTGTTACCACGGCTGCTGCTTCCTGTCGGGCTGGACAAGTCCGATGGCGGGAGTTCCCTTACCAAGCTCTGGGCTGGCCCCTTGGAGGACCTCAGGCTGCCATGGCCATCTCTTACCGACCTGGAGGGGGCGCGGTCCGGCATGCCGACGAGGTCCGGGAGGTCTGGCAGGTCCGGGAGGTCGTCGACGGCCGTCGTGCCGGTTATGCGGTTGCCCATGAAGTCGTGGCTCGTTGTTGACTGCCGGTCCATGATGTTCAGCGGTGGCAGCGCGGGAGGGAGATCGTGCCCCGAGTCGAATGTGTGAGGTCGGCTTACCTCTGTAGGGGCCGGCTGAGGCGTCTCGAGGCCTCGTTGCGAGGGTGTTGGGTTGGCGTGGACGGTATTTGTCGAATTGGTGCGTTTTGTGCCGTTGAGCCGGTCCAGGGCAGCCGCCAGGCCCGTGTACCCGATGCCTATCGTGGAGTCGACGTCGGCATCGCCAAGGGACCACCGGAAGACAAGGGCCGACATCCTCAGCGCCTCGCGCGTCTTCTCCAGGCTCGCGCGCATCTTGTGCACGTCCGAGTCGGCAAACATCATCTTGAAGCCCTTGGACAGCCGCGCGAAGCCGTGCTTCTTGTCGTTGTCGAGGAATCTGGTCACCAGTTGGTTCAGCACGATGAAGTCGTCGTTGGCCTGGCGGAAGCGCTTCTCGAGCTCCACTGTCATGTCGGCAGGGAGATTTGTGTGCTTGTTGGTGCTGAGCCCGGTCTCAATGGCCCACAGAATGCGACAAACCTCGAGGAACTCGTTGGCGAGTTCCCTGAAGCCCTGGACATGGTGTTTGACAGTGCTGAGGTACTCCAGCATCCGGATCGCGATGGTGTTGCCGAGGACTGTTGCCTTGTCGCACAGCTCAAGAGCCGTTTCCTTCTTCCGGGGGGCCATGGTTGGTTTCGAGGGCTGGGGCTGGGGAAGCTCCCACACAGCCGAGTTGCGACGACAGGCGGACCTGATGATATATGGACGACAAGAAACCGCGGCGCCTCTGTGGGGAGGGGCGGGATGGTGACAATGGCAAGTGGGCCACTGTCCGGCAGCAAGTTGATATAATTACAGTACCACACCCTTGTAACCAAAGAATGATGTGACGACAACGAAGAAATGGGGTATATTCGAGGAACAGAAAAAAAAGAAAAGGGGAGATCGGGCCAAGAAGAGAGGAGCTCGCGTGCTGGAAGGACGCCCCGGGGAGAGAAGCTCCTTCGTTATTTATCAAAGCTGCGTCTCTCGTCCCTCACTCCCAACGGCATGGGATCGCCTGCGCCAGCACACATTGTGTTCCTCTAGTTAGTCAATCCCTGTGCGTGCCCCTCTCCCAAGGCGACTGCAAGTGGAAATCCCTGGCAGTCAGCTCTGGCATCTCCCCTGCTGCGCACGAACAGTGGAGACGGGGTTTTCCTGATATCCCCCTTGACCAGTGGGCACCACCAGGAGGCTTCCGATGTTGATTTCTGCACCCCCCGGCCCGATTACCTCTTTGCTCTACGCGCGCCTAATACACAGTAGGCCCTTTCGAGGCGCTGCGCTGCGTACACTTGTTGCGCAAGTCAGTTCCTGTCCTGTCCCTTGGGCGTACGTGCTTCCGGAGGGAGGGCACGGCTCTGTGCATCCCGGGCCTACAAGATGCTGTCCAGCCGCGCCTCGGCTCTGGCCATATGAACGAACGTGTACATATGTACAGGTACAGGTACATGTGTGTGCTCTTGGACAAAAGATGCGGTCTGGCCGGGGACGATTGGGGGGGGAGGGGGGTGTTTGTGGAATAAAAGAAAAAGCGTAATCTTCGTCACCCTGGAGCTACTGGGTAGTAACAAACGTGCCGGGCCAAGGAGCCCCGCAAGTGTCAAGAAACACTAAGAATTTCAGCTGGGTCCGCGCTGTGGTGACAGCCAAATGAGAGATTTGCTCAGGCCCTCCGTGTCGCGATTGGTCTCGAGCGGAGGGTTGAACCCGACCTGTGGGTGCAGAGACCCGGAGACTCAAAGCTTCTAAACGCACGCAAGGCTCGTTGGGCGGGTCGGCCGACTTTGATTCCCCAGATGGGATAGACTACACTAGATATATCCAGCCTGCCAGGATCCTATACGCATATCCTCTCCAGAACGGGTCTGGCCAGCCGACGGCAGACCAAGAAGCCGTGCCCATCATCCCAAGGCTTGGTTGGTTTGTATTCTAAGTTTTACCTAGGTATTTGATCTTCTTTTTTCTTTCTTTCCCTTTCGGACAAGACCAGACCAGACAGAAACCATCAACCAGCAACCAGACGTCCGTCCAGGGGCACGGATGGCGACATTCACATGCAATGTCGGCTGGGACAAAGCCAGGATGCCGCCTGCACGAAGCAGGTCCAGGAGACCCAATGCAGCCACCCCCGCATCTTCCACCCCCCCTCCCCCCAGAGCTTCCCATGTGTGTGTGTGACACGCGAACAGACTCTTCTCAGGAGCACCCCTCGATTGAAGAGGCGAGGCGAGGCGATGGCAGCCTCTCTGGCCCGTGGATTGGATGCGGCATAGCGCTGACATGTTATCGAACTCTGGTCTGCTATTACGAGGCCGAATCTTGATGTTGTTATGCGACATGTCCACTGACCAAGGAAAACGTTGGAAGGCGTCCAGGGAGGCGCTGTCTCGAAGAGGACTGGCTTCCGCCGGGGGTGACATCGCCCGTAGTCCGTTCGAGCCTCCATCTCCTCTCGGGACCCGGCTGCTGGAGGGGAGGGGGAAAAAAGCAAGGTGGCCTGCATTGATCTCCATACTGACAGGTAAATATACAGACCATCGAAGTGTGTAGCACCGGCGATGGTTCATGGCCAATTCCGTCTAATATCCGGGGTCACAATATCAATCGTCACCAGGAGGCACGGTCGCCCTCGTTGCTCTCACCAGAGAGAATATGACTGACGCCCGGGAGGGAGGAGGCGGCCTGGGAAGGGCAGGGAGGAAAGCAGCCAACGCAGCCGACTGAACAACAAACAGTCTGGCCTGGGCCACGCGAGATGGAGTAGACTACGGAGTACTGTTCTGGTACAGCAAATTGCGGTACGATGGTGATGGCCGCTAGCATCTCCAGGTTTCAGGGACCCAGCCTGCCAGCCTGCTGGGCCGGATGTGAGCTGTCGAATCGGGTATCTTAACAATCCGATTCGAGTTGCAGCTGAACGAGATATGGATTTCTTCAAAACGAGGCATCCTTGCGGTGCCTGCCTGCACAGGAACCCTTGCCATGGCCATGGCCAGCCCCGGGCCATACAAAGCACGCGCATGCTACGAGGCCTTCCTTCAGCCTCCGAGTCCAACACAAACAAAACCACGAGTCGGATCATCAGCACTTGAGCAGCACACCCCGTTCTGGCCGCGTCCGTCCAACAAGAACAAGGGAGGGGCTTTCAGGGGCTGACATCTACACTAGAGCGAAGCCCAACAGACAATCGACAATCTCGATGGCACAGTGCGCCCCTGTGGACGGGGGCGTTGTTGTCTATTTTATCAGACCGAGGCAAGCGGGAAAAAACCCCAGCCGTGGGAGGGAGAATGAGAGAGAGAGAGTAGAAAAAAAAAGCCTTCCTTGGCCCTTTCTCATGTTGGGTCAAGTTGCCCGCCACGGCTAATTGCTTGTGGCTAGCCCGTCAGCCATCGACTGCCAGACTGACTGATCTTCTATCCATTGGGAGATTGGCGAGCTGGCGCCAAAATGAGGTTCGTGTGGTGTCTCCACATGGCGCTGTAGCTTTGACCCTCAGGGGCTCGGCAACGGGATCTGCGATGTAAAGATCAGTCAGTCAAGTCAGTCTGTCGGTCCAGTCAGTCAGTGACAGGCAGACTGCAGCAGTTATGGCCAGGCCGCGGTCCAAGTTCCCAACTCAGGATGCCATCATGCCTTGCCTTTGCACGGACAAAGCTCCATCCAGCTCTTTTTTTCTTCTTTTCCCCTTCCCAAACGCCATTCCCACTCTGGCACTCCCCTCAAACCAAACCTCGACGCCGTCGTCAATCAACTCAAGCCATGCCGTGCCGTTCCATGCCACAAGGCCACCCACACCTGGCTGGGCGAGCATAGTTTGTGGCCTGCCGTGACTACGCGCATCCCGGCATTGCATGCACGCACATATACACACACCTCTCTTCCGGGGAATTACTCATGGACCCGCGAACCTGTGGGCTTCTGCCGGCTCAGGGTAGAAGACTCCTGTCACGTCCGGGGGTCACGCCCGATGCAACCCTCATCTGTTCTTCCAGGTTGGCTACATCCAGGCCTGGTGTTTGCTTTGGAAAAGTGAGATCGCAGACGATGAACCTCTTCGTTACATGGCCATTCATGTATGAACGAACCATGAGCCAGCGCGTGTGCAAGCACAGCAGCTCCCTTCCCAAGGAGTCGCCGAACAGAGAGGTTGTCTTGTCTGTCTCTGGCTAGCCGCCGCTGCCACTTGGGATATCCTTTATCCTGTCTGCCAGCAGTTAAGGCTATCGGTTCTCACATTCCTCCCTTCCCTTCCCTTCCCTTCCCCCCCAGCTTATGACAGCCATGACTCGCATGAGTGTGGTGGGTACTTGCATGCTACTGTGGTACGCGGTACCACTGGCACGTAGTGCAGGCTAGTGCATGCATGCATCAGATGCACTACTGCTGGATGGCGGCCGACTACTGCACGGAAGCACAACCTGACTTGCCCCGGCCTCAGAGGGCGGGGGGTTACCACGTGCTGGAAACCTCATGCGTATGAGAACGCCACAATTACTGCCTACCACAGTACCCTGAGTACCCTTGGCTAAGTGGACTGATAATGATGATGATGGTGAGGACCCTGGCCCTGGCTCTGGCCCTGGCCCTGGCTCTGGCCCTGGCCCTAGCCCTGGCTGTGTTGGATTCATCCTCGTCTCTTCCCGTCGCCCACGCACTGATGTTTGCCAGTCCGTCTCATATTTGGGGGAGACACTCACTGCCAGCCAGCCAGCCTACGCAACCTTGCAACGGAACAAAGGGTATGGCTTGCGGCACAAGGTTGGCGCTATCTAGAGAAATCTGGTGATCATCTTACGACTTTTGCTGCTATTGGGGGAACGTCCCAAGATACTAGTATGTTTGCCTGGTAGCTATTTCTTCTCTCTCTTTTCCTCTCACTTTCTCACTCTCTCCGCCTCCACCACATGTGCTGTGCAGCGCAGCAGACTGCTACCCACGCAGTCCGGAAATTCCCACGTGTGTGGGCGGTTTTCGGATTGGAGGCTGATGAGTGGCTGGCTGATAAAAGGGGACCGGTGCGTGTAATTGTGCATTAATGCTTCCGAGGCACAATGTCGATGTTGCTGCAAGGCTTGATTGCTTTGCAGCAGGCTCGAGCTCACAAACAAGGGTCCTGTTCAACGTTGCGCGGCACCCCGGGACGTGTCACGTCTTGCGTGCTGGCCGGACTGAGGCGCACTGTTTCCCACTCGGGATTGGGTTCGTCAAGCTCCGTAGTTCAAGATCTGATGGTTTCGCTACCGGCGGGGTCTGAGCGGAAGCGATAACACTGGATACACAGACGATATGCCAACCTCAACGGGGCTCATCTCCTTGTCTCCGCCATGCCAAGAAGAGCAAGGCCGGCGCCTCTTGGGGGCGATGCCAGAGGGCTTTGATGGAGAAAGAAGAAAAGAAGAGAAAAAAATCAGCGCATAATGATGGCGTCGGGCAACCTTGACGGCCTCCGCACTAATCAAATGTCCTAACGGACGAGGACTACTTCTGGACAGACTCACAGTGGCTAGCACTCGGTTTCTCCGCCGGCCCGCATGTCGGTATTTGCATCTGCGCCGGTCCACGAGCAGCGGAACCTTGCGGGAGGGACAATGCCCACAGGCAACAAAGAAATCTTGATGGCGGGCGGCATTGCGGATGGAGTCGAACGGTCCCTTCATTCGCATTTGACCATTACATGGCACCTACTGCGGATCCGCGATCTGTCTGGCCCCTCAAGTGCCGTTCCACCGAGAGAGGAGTCCAGTTGGCTCCACCTGTCAGTACAGACCGAGGTAAACAGTACCAGACACTAGATACACTACACTGCACTACACTACACAGTACACTGCGCTGGGCTGGCTGGCTGGCATCAATAATCTTTCTCCACTCAATCTGTCACGTCAAAGAGTACTTACTAGTGTAAGAGGACTCAAAGTAGCAAGCGGCCAGAAAAGATCCAGCGGCAAGCACGTAGAGCTACACCTCTTTGACATTGGGGCATGGCCGATCCAGCCGTCTAGACTGCCGAGTGTCTGCCCGTTGCAGCCACCTTCATGCTGGCTAGAACCTGCCATGTACGGCATGACGTGGTGGGCAGTGTCTATCAGCTGTCTAGTGCTCACTTACTGTGTATGTAATGTAGTCAAGCAAGACCAGCCCGGAGCTCATCGCGGAACCCAACGCGGACCCAATATGAGGCAAGGAGCGAGAGCCCAAGGTCAGCAGTCTCATCCAGATTGAAATTGCTGCAGACCAAGCTGTTGCCTAAGTACGAACGCCTCTCTCCCCCTGACGAAACCTGTGTAATCATACCACCAGATGATTGTGGAACTCCGTACAGGGCCTGTGTATATAGGACCCGCGAGTATGCCATCACTCTGCAGTCGGCCGTTTGGGAAAACCTCGCCATCAATAGATGCAGAGTACCAGCTGTCCAGAGACTGTTTCATGGACCTTGGCGATGCTCCAATGCTTGCCGATTTTGTGCCACCGATTGGGCCTGACTTCTCTCGTCATTGTGAAGGATTTCAAGGCTGCTGGGTAGGCTGTCAGGCTGTATTACCAGTACACTTAAGTACATGGGCCTGCACAGCGGAACTGACTCGCCTGTAAGCGAGTCCGGCGATCTACACTCGCGAGAACTGGGAGGTCGGCGCCGGTGTCAGGCATCAGTGTGGCCGCGGACGGAGCGTGAATGACATCAAAAACTCCCGGGCGGTATGTCCAAGTATCGCCGTCCCTTATAATGTGCTTGACAGGTCGACTCTCCCCTCGGGCGGCCGTACGTGTGAAGATGTTGGCTAATAATGAGGACTGCTTGCCGTGGTTTTCTTCCTGAGGGCCAGGACATGGCGTGGCAACTAACCATCGAGGCTCTAGTCTATTAGCATCTTGTGAATTTAGTCCTTCGAGAGGGTACCCACAACGAAAGGTAGAATTTGTGATAGCTCAAGTGTTAGGCACCACGTTTGTCGGGTTTCGACAGGTCAGCCGGGAGGAAGGACAGTCCTGCCAGCGAGGCCAGATGGAGCTGTGGAGGCAGGCTCTTGTCTGTGATTAGCTCTGGTGGACTAGTCAGGGGCAAGTGGGAAATAGAGTTCATAATCAGCAGGGAAGGACCATCTGGCGGCTCGAAAACAGGCGGTCGGGGCCGGGGTAAGGCTCATGACGGCCGGCAGTCCCTCACCCACCACCACCTTGAGAACGATTACAGACGGACTTTCCCATCAATACACTGCTCCCAGCTCGCCGTGGTCGACTCCCACACACACCTTGGACATTCAGGCAGGCCGACCACGGCAACTAATCCGCCACTCGAGCTTCGCTGGTGCTCCAGCTACGGCGAAATTCCAATGGGCGGCAGCGGCCTCGCCACCACGCTGTTAGGCGCAATCTCCGTGGCCCTCTTCCTCTGCGTAAGCTTGCTCTGCCTCCAGATAGATATACATAGCCTCGTCCCACACGTTCAGCACTGGTCTGACGGGGGATTAGCTGTGGGTCCGCTCCAGGCATGACCCTATCTCAGGCATCCCGGGCACCTGGCTTTCAAGATGGACAAATATCGAGTTCCTGGTCCAATTTGTCATGGGAAAGCAACCTCGGTACATTCACAGTCTCTTCCAGAAATACGGTAGGCCTCAAGCACTTGCTTCCCCCCTTCCCTTCGACTGGCAATGGTTACAATTCCCGGATGCTCACGTTGTTGCAGGACCAGTTGTGAGAGTTGGCCCAAAGGAAGTGTGCTTCTGCGATGTGTCGGCTTTCAAACAGATCTACAACACAAAGGAGACATTTGTCAAGTCCCCGCTGTATGAGACCATCACCGACTCGCCAGCGCCCTCAGTTTTCAGCACTGCCGATGTTGAGTTGCACAGGCGACAGCGACGCCTCCTTGCCCCGGGCCTCTCCGAGACTTCTGTGTCCCAGATGTGCCCTTCAATCCACTCAAAAGTCGCGCTGACGATTCAGAGGATGAAGGAGGAAACGGAGGAGAAAGGAGCTGCAGATGTTTACAAGTGGTGGACTTTCATGACCTCGGAAATCACAGGGGAGTTGACTTTCGGCCAGTCCTTCAGGATTCTTGAGGAAGGAAAGGTAAGTGTACAAGACTTGCAGACACATTCTGGAAGTGCTGCTAACATATGAACTATAGAAAGATGAGTTCCACGATGATCTGGGCAACGGAGGCGCCATACTGGCTGCTCTACGGCTAACCCTGCCTTTCATCATCAAGATTGCTGAACACATACCGCTCGGAATCATTACTCAAGCCTGCGTGGCCAGGAAGAACACCTTCAGACGCGCAGATGAGATGCTCACAAAACACAGACAGGCTGTCATGGCAGACGCCGACAACCCACAGCAGTCCTTCTTTACGAGGTTCTTCCTGGCAGAGAGCGAAGAAAAGCTCACTTGGCAAGAAGTGAGAAGCAATGCTCTTACTTTCCTGGTGGCCGGCACCGATACTACCGCAAATACCCTTACCTACCTCGTCTGGGCTGTCTGTCAGCTGCCATCAGTAAAAACTACCCTCCTGGAAGAGTTGGACAGACTGCCAAAGAACTTCGACGATACGCATCTCAAGTCTTTGGGCTATCTAAATCAGGTTATTGAGGAGACACTACGGTTCTATCCTGCAGTAGCGACAGGTCTCCTGAGGATTGTGCCTCCTGGAGGAGCCAACATTGCTGGACATCAAATTCCTGGTGGATCAACCGTGAGCTGTCAAGCATACAGCCTACAGCGCGACCCGAAGATATTCTTCAGTCCAGACGAGTTTGACCCAGCCCGATGGGAAAATGCGACGCCCGAGATGAAAAATGTAATGATGGTCTGGGGTGGAGGAGCACGAGGTGAGTGACCAACGCGACTGACGGCAGCTTCATCATCTGCTATTTATCTCGTCATCTCCTTTCTCCTGTTGAGCTCTTCAACTATCTTGCTTCGCTCGTGATTCATTAGAGAAAGGCTGACCCTGTCTTCAGTATGCCTAGGTGTCCATCTAGCCCGGACCGAGTTGCGTCTGGCTACAGCCTGTTTCTTCCGTGCCTTTCCAGCAGCCCGAATGTCTACATTGGACGGGATGTCAGAGGAGGACATGGAGCCCGAAATGATTGCCTTTACAGAGCCCAAGGGGCATCGATGTCTGATGGAGTGCAGGCAGACTCATCCGGTCCTATCTGTCATCCGGAACACACAAGTCAATCACTGGCGCGTCTGGACGTGAGAGCGTCGCGAGGTCCGTCCCTCGCCTGCAAATAACAGAGACGCGTAAATGAACCAGACGCAGTTCTCCGGCCAGCACTTAGATTGACTCGTAAACTTTTCCCGCCCGGCACCCAAAACTTCTCACATCGAGAGTTGCTCTCTGTCACATCACTGCGGTGAGTACTCATTAGGCCTGTTTCGAATCTTATTTGCGGCGCTCTCTTTGGTTTAGGACTGTCGCATTGTACAATATATGCTCAAAAGGCGATCTGAAAGTAAGATTCATAGCTTCGCTATCTAAGAGGACTAAACAGTCACGCACAGTTTTTTAATCTATCATGGCCTCCCTGGTCATATGACGAAATTTGCATTATCCTGGCAATTCCTTGACATCAGTCGCATCTTATAGAGCAACTGGTATGAAAGCGGGTTACTATATCGAGGCAACCAGATCATTTCGACAAGTCAAGCCCTCCAGAGAGAATAAAGCCAGTGGATTTCGTCGTATGCATCGAATCAGGCAGTGTTTTGTTCATCGATAGTTAGGATTTTATAATAGCTCAGACTTTTATTGGGCGGCCAAGAGCTGTCCAGTCTTCAAATGTACTTGGTAGGGCCCTGGAGACCCATAGCCGTGATAATCATAGAATTGCTGTTCTCGTTGCAACCCATGAGACGGGAGCTCCACACAGAGCCCCTCACAGCCTCGACAGTGGGACAAAACAATATGGTGCAAGCCACTTAATACGTGAGATTTCTGCTTTGCCGGCTCGTCGATAAGTCAGAGTATTCTCAGATAGTAGTTGCCATGAGGCACTTGGGCAGTTCTTCCGGTGCCTTGTGAATAGCCCGGATGGACTTGCAACACATGAAGCTCTTTTTGTGATGCCATAGGAAATGTGAACTGGAAAGTGGTATGAAACATTCGGCTACAGGGGCAGAATAGATGCGTGAGTCGAAAGCTGGGCAGCTCCCGAGGTCGCCGTGTTCTCATCGTAACAACCACCCTCTTAGGCTGACATCTGGCTTGGTCTGTCATGCTTCACTTTCAACCCGGGCCCGCTTTGGAAAAGTAAGTTGGCAATCTGCTCAACTCATTCCACCATTTCATTTTCATAGACAGTTTGCTCGTTCTCAAATCCACCCAGATCCACCCTTGTATGACTTCTGCTCAGGTGGATAGTACATACTCTGCAATCCTTTGCAAAAGATCCTATCCAAATCGTTTCAAATGTTCTCAGCATTTGCGTGTTGCTCCCGGCTATTGGAGCTCTCATAAGATACACACAGGCTCGAATGTGCCACAGATGGTAACGCTTTTCTTTCTGCGTGGGCTTCTGCAGTCTCTTCGGCTAATGTGAGCAGTCTAGTACCATCTCCTCTCGCTTGCTGAGGAATATGACTTGGCTAGCACCCGCAGTGTGAGACACATATTATCTCTGAGAATGGGCCGATTTCAATACGTAGGTGCAGGCTCTGAGTGATAACACATGCACAATGGGGCTTTGCCATGTGCGAGTGACTAGTGTTGACTGATTTGAAAGCCCCAGATAAACAATAGAAAAGTCTGAAGAATGAATTTAGTGATATGCAACTTTAGGTACAGACAACATCAGATTACATCCACTGAAATACGCAGATAAATAAACTGCGCCTATGCAATTGTGTGCAGCCATCCCGCGACGAATTTCCCAGGGCCTTCTCGAAATACAATATTGCTTACAACGTCATCCCAGCCCAGAAGTCGGGCCAGAGCATTCATCACCCGGTACAAGGTTTCATGAACTTTGTTTCAATATCACAAGCGTCACCAAGCATTACTCCAGAGCATACTACGTAAGTATATCATGGCACTTACTCGCTGCTGCTAACAGAAGGGGCTGACGCCTGGCATATTTGTTTCCGGAACAACCCTTTGGATCATGATTTGCGATTTAAACAAAGTCATTTCAAATATAGATACATCACAGACGACGCTACAACTACAATATATCAAGCACAATAAGTCAAGTCTCGTGTAAGTCTGCTCACTTCGGTTTCATGTAATCAATACCCGTCTCCCTGACTCCCAAAGTCCAGTGATAACTGGGCGGAGCGCACCTCCAAATGGCACTACTTGCATGGTGTAGATTGACATTGTTTGTATATTTGTATGCCCTTGAATAAGGTGTTTATGGAAATTTTGCAAGTGGATTAAGAGGGCACTTCGTGGTTGTGAAAGTGCCCCATCTCTCTGTCTCTCTAGAAACCCTTTAGAGAAACTGCAAGTGCAAACTCCTCTCTCTCTCTTCCTGGAAGTCAAGCGGCTCCGGGGAGCTTATTCGACGTATGTCGTGTCGAAGATAAGAATCCCCTGGAATGACACTTAACTAGTGGGGCAGAATGACGGGATACAGCACACACGACGCCTTCACTTGCTATCGTTGGGCCAATTGTTACCGAGGCAGATGGATGTGGTATTTGACTTGTTCTAGAACGCCGCGCGCAATGCGAGCTTCCAACTTAAGAAGCACGTATGCAGGTAAAGTTTGAGGGGCTGCAAGTGGCTGTTGTCTCCGCAGTCCACTGCTGAGTTTCAGCTGACCCTGAAGGAATGCCGATCTCTACGAAGAACTTGCTAGGTGGGAAGAAGACTGGAGAACGACTACAGGCGAAAAGATTATGACCACAGTCACCTCGAACCGTGCTGATCAGCGCCCTTATCTACAGGTCCGAGCAAGCAAAGGTTTCACTTGTTCTTTGTTCCTTCCTTTTCGGGTATGGGGCCTCGGACCGAGATTGCATTTGACATTTGCTGGGAATAGCAGGTAGGCCGGATGTGGCTGGTGTCATTTCTCTTTCTCGCATGGCGTGGCTGGCGACTTACTCCATGTATAAATGCCACGCGTTCTCTGTTAGTAATCTCGTGATGAAGCTTGCTTCCTTCCTTCTCGAGAAGGGATTGCCCTCGTAGGTAAGGTCAGTCCAGTGGCCCATGAGATCCCGATGGCAATCAGAGCTCGAACATTGCGTGAGCGAACGTCCTATGGGCTTCAAATGTTGCCATCACCGGTCGTCGGAACTGATGTCACCACCAAAGCATCCTCTTACAGCAAGTGGGCTCCAAGTTGCTCACGCAACCCATGCTAGTTGTCCTTCGAGCATTGAGCTATTTGGAATCACCTCGCATCCAATCGACGACGTTCATGAAGAAGCATCGCGCCATGTGTCAGCAAGCTTGGCATGATATTTGTCAACGCCCAGGATGGGTGGGACTGCAGGCGGCTCACTTTTTGACGAGACACATGTCTCGGCCCCGCCACAATCTCACCTATCACGTGGCACCTCAGGTCTGAGTGATCCGAGGATATGCAATACGTGACGCCAGGAGGGATGGCTAAACAGAGAACGACGATTTTTCGAAATGCCTGTGCACACAAGCAGTGGAATTGTCTTCACGGGTGGCAGTGTAAGGATATAAGCAACGAATGATTCATTAATATTAGCCACTATTGAGACGCCAAACCCATGAACCCCATCCTAAACATGTTGAGATTTCTCGAACGCTTGACTGGTTCAGCAGCTCATCCCATTCCCTATGCCGGCCGTTGGAAAATTCCAAGGTATCCTCCGATTTTATACTCCCACATCACCACCACTTATAAACTGTTATGATAAAAATTTCTGAACGAGAGACAGGAAGATAGTAGTCTGTGCTTCATCATATTCGCTGAAAAATCACATCCACCTTTTTTTTTGGGCATGATCAGATACAACACAATCATTAGACAGCAACAGCTGCGCCAAGAGTGTAGGTCACCGGTGAGCCGGCCATGGTAGTCCAGTAGATAGCTGGCTCATTGCCGACCTTGTCAAGCGTGCCGCCTCCAGTTGCTGTGCCTGGAACGCTAACGGGCACCTTGACACCGCAGGTGTTGCCGGTGGTTGTGACGGTAACCGAGACAATGGACTTGCCGTCGGCAGAGTAGTTGTACTTGAGGTTTGGGTTGCACGCACTGAAAGAACAGAAAGTCAGCATCAATTGTCACGAGCCGAGATGGAAAGAAAGAAACTTACTCGAGAGTTGCCCTGTCCAGGAACATCTGACCGATATCATCATGCTTCAGAGAAGAGACGGGCCAGTTGGTCAGGCGCAAGAGCTCCTGCGTGATGGTCTCGACCCAGATCTGCATCAGGGAAAATTTGCCGGACTGGGTACCAACGGTGATCTGGTCGGTATCGCCCCAGCGCATGTTGGCCTGGTGGAACATGTACGGGTCGGGGTGCAGCCCGAGGAGGTAGCGAGTGTTGACAGTCCTCGCATCATTGAGCAGGTTGGTGAAGGTGCCGGAGCCACCAGACGTGGCAATCCACTCATTGGTGGTGCAAGCCTGGGTGTCGCAGTTGTAGTAGATAGTGGTTGCCCAGCGAGGGATGATGGTCAGACCAGCGTAGCCGTTGCCAGCCACAGTCGTGGTAAGAGCATAAAATGGGTTTGTGTTTCGTAGCACGGGCCGGGTGTTGTCGCCAACGACGAACCTGATGCCGTTATCCATCCATGCCTTGATAGCGTCACCGTTGTGCAGACCTGTGATGGCAGGAGGAATAAGGCCCTTGGCGGAGAACTTGTTGCCAGCGGAAATTCCGATCTGCGCCATCCATGCGATATTGAAGTAGATCTCGCGGTTGGCATCGTAGTAGGTGGCGTTGTTGAGCTCCTCGTGAGAGAAGGTGTGCGATACGGCGGCGAAGACATCCTTATTCTGGTTGAACCAGGTGGCGATAGGGTCCAGCTTAGCACAAGGCAGGCTCCAGGTGTAGTTCTTGAACTCTGCAGGCCACAGGTCGGCACCAGAGCCGATCGGCTTTTGGAACTCGAGCGCTGTGTCAGGGGGAGAGTCGTAGTCCACAGCGTACGCAGGTGTGCAAAGAGTCGCCCCACTGGTTTGAGAGGTGGCATTGTCGATATCACCGTTGCCGTTGTGGCCGATCTCCACAAAGTAGTTGGATCCAGGGGCCAGACGCGTGTTGATGTTTGTTTGCCACGTCTTGTGGGCGTCGAGATCCCGAGAGCGAATGCGGAAGTTGGTGTTGTTGGGGTAGTAGAGACCAGTCGCGAGGTGCATGTCGTCAACCTGGGTACTCAGGTAGACCTTGCGCTTCCCGGCAAAGAGACCACGGGTCATCCAGCTGATGTACGAGTGCTGAAGGTAGTTCGAGGTCAAAGACCAGTCAGTAGCCCAGCTGATGAAGAACACCATCTGCTGGCGACCGCCAATCTTGTTGATGACGGCGGCCGTTGTATCAGCACTGAAAGAGCCCGCGGGAGCAAACTTGGCAAACGCCGTGGCAATGCTGCTGTTGGTGATTTGTGCAGGGTAGTGCCAGAGACCTGCCGTGCTGGCGGTTGCGCCGGTCTTGATGTTGGCCGTGGCAAATGCAGAAGTATCATTGAAGCTGACGAGCTGTTCAACACCAGCATCACAGCACCCAGCACCAGCAATGTACGTGGTAACACCTATGTACCAGGTACCGTGTTAGAGTGAGTCCTGTTTTGGGGTTCGAGCATCAGGGGTTGGAGGAGGTGCGAACTTACCCATGTCAGGGGTAGGGTACACGTCCAGACGGACCATGCGGACACCAAAAGCAGTCTGGTAATCGTACATTGTCTGCCATTGCGAAGTGTTGAGGGCACTCAGGAAGCCAGTAGAGTACGAGTACGAGACCTCACTCAGCACGAGGATGCCACCATAGTTGCCCTGAGTAGCAGAGGAGTTGAGAGCGGGCAGGGCGACACCAGACTGGGGCACAATGACGGTCTGGTACGGGATGCCGTAGCCTTGCAGGCCTAGGGTGGCAACGTTTGCGGAGGCCGAGTCTCTGGCGAAGACCAGGATGGTATTAGAGACGGAGTTTGCGGCGGCGACCACACTTGCGTGTAGTGCCAGCAAGGCGGAAGCCTGCGAAAACAGCTTCATGTTGTGCTCTGTTCTAGCTCAAAATCTAGAGACAATAGGGGCGAGGTCAAGAGAGACACAATATTAATGTTGTAGTGGATTACAGTAACAACGATTGTCGACAACGAGTGAACCAACGAAGGTGGGTTGGGGTTGATAAAGAAAGTGTGCCCAAGACTGCGATGCAGTTGTCCCAAGAGACTGATGGGCGGTCAGGGAGATAGAGAGTGATGAGGATTATAGCAAAAATAAAAACAGGGTATCATCCGCGAGGCGGAGGGTATTATAAGTAACTTGATGGCATGGTCCCCTGGCCCCACACCCCTTTGGCCGCAGGTGAGGTGAGCGCAGCGCAGGCAAGGCCTCGTGGCAACGAGATTAGTAGGGACCTGAGGCTGCCTGACTGCAGAGAGTCAAAAGACGCACGCTTCTGCTGCTCTTGCACTCGCGCAGGATCCGTTCGCGGGCGTCGGGATGACCTAGCTGGGCGGCTGAGAGAGGGTCCGCCGCTTGTGATCCGATGATGGGGGGGGGGGCCCAAGAGCAAGCGCCTAGCATGTTCGTCCCAGCACCAAATACGAAACGATCGGATAGACAAAGAGAAATTGTGGCAGCAGGAGGATGTGGGGCGGAAAGGAGCCGACACTAGCTGGCGACAGGGAGAGGAGCATGAGAGTGGGAAGGCAAGGGGAAAGGAGTGACGAGCAAGTACGTACAGTACAGTACGTAAATGTTTAGGACAGGGCTGGGCTGGGCTGGGCTGGGCAAGGCAGGGTTGGAGGTGTGAGGACAGGACAGGTGAGGCAAGGCGGTGGTGACGAGGAGACGTCCCAAGAGTCCCAACAGCCGCTAGCCCCAGCCAGCTCTGCACAATTAGAGCAGGTACACCAGCATGGGAACCCGATGGGCAGGAATACTAGCAAGCATGGCAGCCGGGTGTGTGGCCGGGGGCGACGGGATGCCGTACGAGGACCGAGGGGTCATGAAGGTGGCACTACACCACTTGCAGTAGCTACCAAGACCTCCTGTACTTACACGGGAAGTGAGAGCCAGTGTGATTGTGAGAGAGAGCGACGGTCAGCAGAGAGAAAGAAAGTCTGAGGGCTGGACCCACGCGCAACGCGCATATGGCATGACTGAACAAAGCGGGTGGGCCGGCACGCATCCCAGTCGCTGGAGATGATCGGATACATGGTATGCTAGCGGGTGGTGATGATCTTGAGCTCGGCATGGGAAGGCAGCCATCACATCAGGCAGCCAGGGCGCCGGCGCGCCGGCGCGGCCTATACTGGATGCCCTATAGCAGATCTAGTCGTTGCTCGGATGCGCTGGCTGAGCTGAGCTGGTGATGGTGACGGCGACGGCGTGACGGCTGATGGAGACGGGCCCAGGGGCAAGCCGGGCTGTTTAATAACGCCTACTTTAGCACCGACCGTGCCCGCTCAGCCTCAAAGAACGAGGTAGAGAAAACAGATGAGCAAGGGCCGTGCCGGGTCCGAGGCCAAGGTCGTGGCCGTGGGGCTGGGAGTGAAGGGGGCAAAGAAAACAAAGGCACGAAGGGCATGCATGCTTCTGCTGCTTCTGCTTCTGCTTCTGCTTCTGCTGCTGATGCTAGGACAACTAGCATCAACGGGCTGGTGCATTTTCGTCTTTATTGCACAGCCCGACCACCGATCCGGCTTCGAAGCCACCCGGGGGTCTGGCTTCGGCTTCGACTTCGGCTTCCAGTTCCACTTCCAACCCCAGGTCCAATTCCCAGCAGCGCGGTGGTCCCTGGTGTGGTCTGGCGCGGTCTGGGTTGGTGTTTCGATAAGCGCTATCGATTGTCGGGCGCAGGATCTGGTTCTAGATCAACGACGAACGAGTTGACGACATTGTGTTTTTCCCGCCCTCATCACCAGCCTCAGACCGTCAGCTGCGTGGCTGCGTGGCTGCATGTCTGCAGTGTCCGCCTGTCCAATGCTGTTCTAGCGGGTGGTATTTTTGGAATGGCCCGGAGCGAATCATTTGGTCGCGAGATGCCTGCGATTTGGCACACTGACTGACTGGCGCCACTGGCAGATGGGATGGGATGGCATGTCTTGTCGTGTCACAAGCAAGGGTGTGAGGGTTAGAGGTGGTTGGCTGTCGAGGTGACGTGTCGGCATGGGAGCGTAGATTTGCTTGGCAATTGAATACGGGCGCCCAGAGTCCAGGCAGCAGGGGACGAGGGGAGGAGAGCAGTGCACACACAGGAGGAGGAGGAGGAGGAGGAGAAGAACCAGGACCGGGCCTACTGGCCTCACGAGAGCAGCAGCAGCAACAGGGACCAGAGACCAGAGACCAGAGACCAGAGACCAGAGACCAAGAGACGCATGGAGTAAGCGGGACCCTTGAAACGAATGTAGGCTAAAACGGGACTGCGTGCTTCTCAACTAAGAAAGAATAAGAAAAAATTAGAACAATAATCCGAGCTTTGGGGATGGGGCTGCCATGTCCACTGCCCGTGCCCGTGCCCATCAAGCTCGTGCCATGCCCAGGCGGGCGGGTAGAACAGCAGCCAACCAATCTGCGGGGCCAGAGGTACCTCGAGCTACATCATTGATGTCCACGACCCCAAGGTGGGGCGGGTCACCCTGCGCACCCCGGCGACCTGGATAGATGCATATCGCGAGTCGGGGGCACTATGCACTACGGAGTACACACATGCATCTGCTCCAGCGGTGGACCGTGGGCCCAATATTGTGATTATTGGGGTCCGATCCAGGCCCATAATATTGCCTACTCTGTGGTACCGCACTGACCTGACCCAGCCAGGCGGCCAGACCACCCAAGACCAGCCCCGGTGTGCTCCCCTTCTTTGTCATCTTTGTCATCCGCCGCCTTCCTTTCCCTTGCCCATCTGCCCATTCACGCGATTCCCTCCGAGAGCCCTTTCCCGTTCCGTACCCCCTGCAGGCCCGTCCCTTTCTTCCTTCCACACCTAATTTCGACCTCACCCCCCCTTTTTCTCCCTCTGACTGCCCTTTTCACCTTTGACTTTGCCCTCCTTTCCACATCCGGGGTCACTCGAGGTTGCTCCCGCTCTCTGACCACGCGCTAGCCTCCGGGGTACGTACCGAGTTTCCCCAGAGTCCTCCTCCTGTCAAGTTTGTCTCAGTCAGTTGAGTTCAGTCCAGTTCTTTCAGTCTGGCTGGCTGACTTGTCTCAGTGCACCTATCACCCGTACTATCTAGTCTACAATCTGCACTATGGCAAGGTCTGCTGCTCTGGCAAGCTCTGGTAGGTGCCCTGGGAAGTACTTACCCAGGGGGTCCATTACTTGCCGTTATAGTCTAGTGAGTGACAGTGGGTGATTGAGTGCTGATGAGCCGGGCTGGGCTTGAGCTGAGCTGAGCTGAGAGCTGAGCTGGGCCCAAACAATTGCGAGCCAGTGTTCCGGTTTCCCTCCCCGCCCTCTCAGCCACGGGCACGGGCAGTCCCAACCAATCTCCCTACCCAGCTAATCAGCTAAGCACGGCATCGCTGGATGTGCGTTTGGCGTCTGCATTTGCATTTGGCTCCTGCGTATGTAAATTTTCCCACGCCGGCCGTTTGTGGCTATGCTGCGCTCTGGACTTGTCACGATGCACCGTGTATGATGATACTAACTGCCCTGCCTCTTGTCGAGTTCCCCATCCTTTTTATGACTGGACCCCGTCCATAGTCCTCTTCTCCCCCGCACTCTTGCTGCTGTCTGCTCCAAGACCGTCAAGAGCTTCTTTGTTCCGCGTGTCGATCGCCGCCCCACGGCGTCTCTTCTTGGTGTTCCGCGCTGAATCAACACTCACTGCTGGTGCCCTGCCGCCTGCCACACCGCACTACTACGATCCGGTCCTCGACTGCCGCTTCCCACGCCTTCCACCCCTTGCATCCACCATTCTGTCCCTTGGCTGCTGCAGCCGTAGATACCTACGATGGGGGACTATCAACGAGCTGCCCAGTCCATCTCCGATGACAAGCCGCAGGTAGTCGATGGCCCCAAGGGCCATCGCCGGTTCGGCTGGAAGAAGTGGGCGCTTGGCGTCGCCGCCCTTGTCGTAATACTGGCACTGGCACTTGGGCTGGGGCTTGGGCTGGGGCTTCGTAACAAAGGTGGCGACGACGACGACAACGATAATGGTAATGGGAATGGCGGCGAGCCAACCGGGCCAGGAAACGGTACATTCGCCACCCCCTCGAGCAACATGACGCTGGGCTCCCAGTGGCAGATCGTGCTCAGCGAGACCCTTTCAGTAAACGACAACGGCGAGGTCTCCCCCACCAACACGAGCAGCCCGGGAGTGTCTGTCTACGACATCGACATGTTCCTCCACCAGAACCTGACCGTCGTCCGCGACCTGCAGCAGCTCAACATGACAGTCATCTGCTACTTCAGTGCCGGGTCCTTCGAGCCCGGCCGACCCGACTCGTGGAGGTTCCAGGACGGCGACAAGGGCAAGGAGCTGGACGGCTGGCCTGGCGAGTACTGGCTCAAGCTGGACAGCCAGAACGTCCGTGACATCATGACGGACCGCATCGCCATCGCTGCCGGCATGGGCTGCAACGCCATCGACCCGGACAACGTCGACGGGTACGATAATGACAACGGTCTCGACTTGACCGAGGAGGACTCGGTCGACTTTATGCGCTTCTTGGCCAAGGAGGCCGCGAACAAGGGCATGGTCACCGGCCTCAAGAATGCGGCCGCCATCATCGACAGCGTCATTGATGTCGTCCACTTCTCGGTGAACGAGCAATGCGTGCAGTACAACGAGTGTGCCGACTTTGCGGCCTTCCCCGACAACGACAAGCCGGTCTTCAATATCGAGTACCCAGCCGGCGACGGCGAGACGGACCTCAAGGCCTTCTCGACCAACACCGTGGGCAAGAGCTGTGACAAGGGCACGAGTAACAACGGCGAGGGCTTCAACACAGTCCTCAAGTACATGAACCTCAGCGGGTGGGTCCAGTACTGCAACGGAGACACTTACACAACCGACGGGCAGTAGGGCAGGAGATGCCTACTTGGATGTCTGTCCGAAGACAATGACCACCGTGTAAAACAGTGCTTTCAATTTATTGCATAATACGTCGTGGGCTCCCTCCCGCCACGGAATGGGTTTTCATAGCGCAGCAGTATGCGAGCTCAGGCTGACTTTAAAATTTTTGTAATGTGCGGTTGGGCGGGATTTCAGCATAGGCGGGTAGGCCAGTTGCATGCCAATCAATATAAATTAGATTAACATGGCATCGTGGCCCCAAATCTGCCGAGACTTGGTTGTATCGTGGCCCCAGCCGGGTGGCTAAAGAGAGAGCTGACGACGGCGAGTGATGGTTGCACACGATGCAGTTCTGGGCGGGGTCGACAGCCAGTGGCGCCGTGGGTGTTGTGCTTCAATTACGACTCAGCCGCTGCGTACTGCCTTGGAGCGTGGCGGCATCTAGACTACCTGCCCGGGTGGTTAGTCCAGCTCGAATCCTATTCGCAACATTGATAAGGCATCTATCTACCCATGCACCCCAGCTTTTGCCCCATGGCTTGGCGGGGTCAAGTTTGACGTGGTTTCCAGATCAGACAGGCGATGAATTGATTGACTGGTGGACTATTCGACCGGTTAATTACTTCCATGCATCGAGGCCCGCCTGTGGGCTGAAAGACAGGTGGTGAGAGGGGATGAGAGGAGAGCAGAGCAGAGCAGGGAGGAGTCGGTAGCCCACGCCCACTCCCGAGGTGGGCGGCCAGACTATCGGCATCGGCTTCAGGCGCCCTTTTTTCCTGCTCTGTGATAGACAAAGACACGAAGCCATTTCATGTTCGACCAAGACCTGTAGCAGCCGATTCGCTTGTTCACTGCACTATCTCCCTCGTCACCCTCAATCCCTTCCCTCACCACTCCACAAGGGATTCCAGGACAGCGGCAACCCCCCCCCCCCCTTCTCGGCGCCGCAGCATACCTGAGCAGTGATGGCCGCCTTGGCTCCAGGCTCCAAGCCCAAGCCCTCGCCCTCGCCTGTCACGAACAAGCCCTTCGTGCTCGTTCCGCTGTACATCTACCCGTTCCCGACGGCCTGGGACCCCCTCTACGTGGCCGTAGACGCCCACCCCGAGCTAGACTTTCTCGTGGTGGTCAACCCGGGTAGCGGGCCAGGTCCCGGCGTCCTTCCCGATGCCAACTACATCGAGGCCCTGGCCAGGCTGACCGCGGCCCCGAACGTCAAGGTCATTGGCTATGTCCACTGCAGCTACGGGAAGAGGCTGCTGGACGAGCTCGTGGCCGACGTGAGTGCATATCGCGGGTGGACACACGCCTCAGAGAGCAGAGACGATGGCAAGGTATGTGTTTGGCTTTCCATGGCACGGTGCCATTCCGCTGCAAGCGTTGGAGCTGTCCCTCCTCCCGCCGCCTGTCTCAGAACCGGGCAGAAGCCTCGGGTAAATCATTTCTACGTCGCAACTGACCTGGCTCTACAGACCATCGTTGTTGACGGCATCTTCTTCGACGAGGTTCCATCCAGTACTGAATTCGTCCAGTACATGACCTCGATATCGAATGCCACCAAGACCATCCTCAACCGGAATCCCGTTCCTGGGAATGCAGGGGGTGATGATGCGGACCACAGTGGTGACGCGAACGACGTCTCAGCTGAGGAGCTTGATCTCGCATCGCCAAGGTCGCCCACCAGCCCTGTCTCTCCCCGTGCGCCAGCTTCATCATCGCCATCAGCTTCACGGCCACCGGCGGGGCTGACAGCCCCATCGCCGCCCCCCAACTCGACCGCCGTCGTCATCTACAACCCGGGCGTCGTGGTCGACCCCATCTTCTACCTGGCGGCAGACTACATTGTCGCCTTTGAGAACACCACGCGGCAGTGGAACGCGCCGGTCGTGACGCAGGGCTTCTCGCGCCTGCCGCGCCCCCTGAGGAAGAAGTCGATCGCCGTGGCGCACAGCGCGGCAGGCGGGTTCGTGGAGATCGGGCAGCTCAGCAGGAAGTGCTATGAGCTGGGCTGCTCGGGCCAGTTCATCACTACTAGGCCCGGGTACGAGGAGTGGTGTCCCTCCTGGCCGGAATTTGTCCAGGAGATGGCGCGGAGGACAGCCATCTAGCTGTTGTACGTTGTGTACAGATGATTCCTCGCTCTCTCGCTCTCTCTCTCGCTTCTCTCTTCTGGGGTGGAGACGAGTTGTTCTCGCTGAGGGTCTTTCGGCGCGGATCCCGCCTGAGCCTTGGACAAGAGGGCCGCGGTAGCACCGAAAGGGCTGGTGGGTGGCCACAGATCTGCTTGGTCCTCGGGTGCGTACTACGCGGGAGTGTACATGTAGTAATCAAGGGGGGTTTGGATCGCGCTCGGGGTCACTTGCTCGAGCGAGCGAGAACCCAGCGCGCAGTGCCAGGAACCTAGGCAGGATGATGCGTCACTGGAGTGTTGTGTAGGGTCGGTCTATGTGGTTGAGCTGGCTTTCACAAGCTGTCGACGGGTCTCTTGTCTCAAAATTGCACGATATATTCACCCGACGGGAAGACGCCATGGTGTGATATGCAGTAGCACATGGACTGTCTGGCCGTAGTGCTGACGGGCACCCTCACGACAAGACGCCTGCAGTCATGCTGCGGCTTCCATGTTGGACTATGGCACGATCTCATGCTCACTGGCCAGAAGGAACACGATCACGAAAGCCTCAAAGCATGCTTGACTGGCCTGGAGGGCGTCAGAAGCCGCCAGGCTCAGCGGTCGCCGTGCTTGCCGGGGCCACCCACTGGGGGCCGAGGCCGGTCGTTGGTGGCCACGGCATGCACAAGGGCAATCTTTTACGTAAATCCAGCGCCGGTCGTGTCGGAATTACCGGGCTCGGGCGGCACAGCACGACGGTTCCGAACCAAGTGTGGCTCACGAGTGTGGTGAAGCCTGCCAGCTAGATCTAACTGCTCGACAGCGCCATCAGGCACCAGTCACCAAAAGGGACAACGCGTGGTTCCCTGCCAGCTTGCCTCGCAGGTGCAGGAGTAGGTGGCGTGATCCTTAGTCAGGCAGGGGGAGGAATAGGAGCAAAACGCTATGCAGACAGTTGATGAAGAATCCAAGGTGGCACGAGTGCTGCACGCACCGCGCTGCATGCAGTAAGGTAAGGGAATGAGCCAGTGGGTGACCGAGTGAGCGAGTGGGCTCGGTCGCCGCCCGGAGATGCAACACCTACACGTTGGTCCCCTTAGTGGATCAAGTACAGACAATACTCGGCAGTATATCCATGGCATGACAATACATCTGCCACACGGAGGTAGTGCATGTTGAGACCTCGATAGATACATAAGAAGGGACGAGAAAGAAGAAAAAAACACCTACTGTGCTGTGGTCCACTGTGGGCCAGAGCAGGGAAGTGAAAAACCAGAGCAATGGAACACTCGATCGAGGGATCAGATCCGAGCGGAGACCGGGGGGACAGTGGAGAATAACATGGGGTGAGAGAGAGAAAAAGACTGAATACGAGCATCCAGCAAGTAAGGTGCGGCCCGTGAGATTCTTGGCCAGGCCATGACTCCATTGTGAAACGAAAGCTGGGGGGTTCCTGGAGATCGATAAGTACCATGTATCTGATCGACAGCTAACCCGAACAAGCTTAATGGTCCTCCTTGGCAGTCAGACAAGGACAACCTCTGCCCCACAGACCGCATATATACTTACGATATATATATATGTATGTATGTATGTACCGTGCATATATGCGCTCGGCAAGTACGGCTGTGTAGCGCCCCGATTCATCTATAGATGCATCTGATTACATCGATCGACACTTACACATGCGAGCCATTTCATGTCAGCATGATGGTTCGTGCTGTGGCTCTAGCACACCAAGCGCTGCAAGTAATCACAGAGCTACTGACTGTGCCACGGCCGTCACAAGCACACTGTCAAGGCCCAAAGCAAGGTTCAGGTCAAGGTCAAGATGCCGCATCGTATGTACTCGACATGTATAAGGTTTGTCGCAGGTTGGACTTGTAGGACCCACTGCGAGCGATCCTTCGCCCAAACAAACATCATCATGATGCCGTCCGCACACACAAAAGGTCCACGAGAACACCACAGGTAGTGTCTGCGGCTGCAGTAGCAGCATGCGGCTCTTCAGCAGCTGGATACGAGGAAAGCCAACTCTATCCCAGAACCCCGACTCCTGGAGGGTTCCCAGCGCACATGTCCAATGTTTCGTCCGGACACAAACAGCATCCGTGCGTTCGGGTGGTCAGATTCTGTAGGGAAGATGCCCGCCTGGGCATGACCACGACCTCGGATTATTGCTCGGCAGCCCCACCGCGGGCGTGTCAATCCTTGGAACCTGGCCTGTTGAGGAAGACGTGCTGTACTTCGGACGATCGACCACACAGAGCCAGCATTTCAGAGCTGCTAGACCAAAACGACATCTCAGCTCTGGGTCGGTAGTTGTCGCCCTGTCTTTTGTGCGTGTCATATCATGTACGATCACGACCAGCTGACCGCTCTTCGACATCTGGGGCCATGCCTGGCAAAGCTGCTGCTGAGGTCAGACTCTCCAAGGTTGCCAGATTTGCCCATGACACTTGGCTGGGCTTGATGCTTGTTGAAAGATTGGTTCGGTTCGGGTCGGGTATGTTTAGGGCCAGGCAGGTATCCAGCATCCCGGGTCGAGCGGCCTGTCCACTTAACAAATGTGTATACTGTAGTCTACGTGCTATATCAACATTGAATCATCGGGGAGACGGACCACATGCATAGCTGGCCGTGGCTGGCTGGTTGCCACTCCCTTCTAGAACAGTGGAAAACCTGCTTGGCTTGCCTGCTAGACTTGGCAGACGAAGCGTCGGTAGTGCCAAGCAGTGCTTAAAGTTAAAACATAGCGCGCTCACTGATGCTTTTCCGTCCGTTGGGTTTGGGGGAAGGGGAGGGGGGTGGGGGAGTGTGCGTCTCGAGGGGTGCGTGTTGAGCCAGGACTGGCTACAGCTCCAAACAAAGAACGACTGGCTACTTAGTACCTAGGTGGCTTTCAGCCTCTGCAAGCTGGCTCTCGGCCGCTCCACCCTCGGCGTTCCATGACGGCGCGCCCACTGGCCCGATGGTCCAGCCCTACGCCGGTGCCTGGATACTCACATTGCCGGTGTTTTTTTTCCTTTGTCTGCGCCACTGACCACAAGCCCACAGTCCACAGCCACCAGACCAGACCAGACTAGAACCAGATCTGACCTGACCTGACCTGACCAGTGAGCCAGTTGCGCGTCTTCAGCTCGGGCTCGTATACCACGGGTTTCCGCATTGATGTTGCTAGCCCTCCGAAGAAGCACACTGGCTGTTGAGTTGCCCCTGGAATGGTGACACGGCCGGCTCCCTCGCCGGCTCTGGCGTAGAGCTGGCGTAGAGATCGGATTTGTGTACGCTATTCATGTTCTGGTGGTCCAGCCGCAGGCTCGAGCCCTCGATGGACGCACACAAAAAGGGACGCTTGCCTTCGGGTCCCTGAGGCTGCTTGACCTGGAAGTCTGGTCTTCAGCTTGTGAATAGTCGTCAATTCCAAGTCTACTTACTGTATAGTTTATTTGAACTCTTTGAGTCTCTCTCGCTCACTCTCTCTCTCACTCACTCACTCACTCACACGCTCACTACGTTGCACTGTCTGTGTCACCCCTTTGGAACTGAAACTGTGTTTGAGTTTGACATCAGACAATCGACAATATGCAATTCTCTCTTGCCGTCGTTGCTTGCCTCCAGGCCCTGGCACTCGCCCACCCCCATGTTGCACCCCCCGAGTACGACCTCATCCTGCCTAGGAAGAACGAGAATGGTACCAACGTCACGGACCACGCCGACCAGGACGTCCCCGTTTTCAAGAAGCCTTGTGTCTGCCCGGCAGTGATCTGCGATCCGCGGATGAACGCGAAGAGCGTTAGTATACACGCCACCAATTTCCTGATGGAACCGTGAATCTGATGTGTGATGTACAAAAAAACAGATCTGCCAGTGCCAGGCTCAAGCCGCACTGGCCTGCTCCATCAAATCCGAGGGAACCTGCCCACCGCCCAAGGATAATGTAAGTGCCACTGCTGCTGACGATGGTCTTTACCCTGTCCCCCCCCTCCCCTTCCCACCCCCATTTCCCCCACCGATGGCCCTCACCCACCGGATTTCTGACAAATGATGTCCTGCAGGCCTGCACATGAACCACGGCTGTGATCGACGCTCGCTACTGCGGAATTGGAAGTTAGTCGGTTTTTCCCCAGGATGCATGTGCAGGGTTTGGCGTTATATAACAAATGGCTACGGATTAATTAAATAGGGATCAGGGATTGAGATTTAGGCCAAGTTGAAATCCAAGATCTGGTTTTCTGGGGGCTATGTATGTAATGTGACGGTAGATGGAAAATCAAAAGAGCTTTATTGCAGACACACACACGTTCTTCCTCATCCTTCCTCATCAAGCCTTGCAGCAGCTAGACATGTCGGGCCGTATGCCGCTGCAAATGACACGAACGCGTCACCACAACTACACTTATAGTGCGGGCATGATGAACATGTGTGCACCCAGCAGCATCTACACCGTTTTTTCAGTCCAGGCCTGTGGTTGAACGTGGCTGGCCAGTTAGTTCTGACTTCCGCGTCAGCAAATGCAGTCGGTCGAGCCTCGGTCCCCGAATAGGAGGGTGATACAAGGCGGCATCGCAGCTCATGTGTCGATGAGATGAGCTCTGATGCGGTGACGCCATTGCCCGAGACTGGAAAGTGGTAGTGTAGAAGTTGTGAAGCTTGCGAGGCCGAGGGTTCAATAGTGGAGTGCGTTGCTGCAACCATATTATCTCAAAGTGCTACTTGTGTATCTACCACTTGCTTGCTCACTAAGCCCGGGGCAGTCGACGCGGGGCAGCCAATACTTGTAGACCGGCCTGCATGTTGTGGAATGGATCGTGTCCCAAAATCTATATTGTGCTGGACTTCTAGTTGATGGTGTGATTAATAGACATTATGAATTCGATACCTAAATGAGAACGCTGCATGAAGAAAAAGGAAAAGCACTTTCCCGATCCAAACTTTTGCTGTGCCTGTTTTGTCCTTTCCCATGCGCGCATGCAGTTTATCCAGCTCAAACAAGACCCAACTCCACATGCAGGTGGCGGCTTATGCAGAAGAAGCAAAATGCCGATACGTGTGACAAAAAGAATTTAGCAAAAGTCCAAAATGACAGACAGACACCGCCACACAAACTCGCATGCAAAGACGCCCCAAATTTTTGTGTGCTGACTGTGTCTCGGGAGAGATCCAGCCATGCCGTGCATTTTTCCCCCGTGTCATACCGCCCAGGCTTGGTCCATACTCGTCAGCTCCACCACAAAAAAAGTGTGAGAGCGAGAGACATTTTCTCGGGTCCGGGTTGGTGGATCGCAATGGATCGGCGCCCCGGACCAGCCACGGCCCACTGCTTGCTTCCCCGCGGAGCATAGATCGTCGCTGACAGATTCCTGTTCCTGTTAAGCGACTTCACACCGCGTCACGCACGTTGATCAACAATCAGGATTGCAGATCCCCCAGATCCAGATTATGCAGCCGGCTTGACGGTGACAACCCGGCTCACAAAGTTCCACAGGTCGACGGCACACTGCGTGATGCTCTCGCGCGGTGTCCACCCGAGCTCACGCGACGCGCGCTCGTTGCTGGCGACACAGCTGCCGACGTCGCCCGCCCTGCGGCCTTGCATGTTGACGGGGATTGGCTTCCCCGCGGCCTGCTCTAGTGACCGCACGGCCTCGATGACAGTTGTCCCATTGCCGCTGCCGAGGTTGTAGGCCCGGAATCCGGTGGCCAGCTTAGTGCCCGCCCCAGAACCTGTCTCAGCCCTCTTCATCCTTGGCGCGGGCCGCAGGGCTGCGATGTGCCCACGGGCGACGTCCAGCACGTGCACGAAGTCTCGGACGGCGCTGCCATCGCGGGTGTCCCAGTCAGACCCGAAGACGTCCAGTTTCTGCCGGTCTCCGGTGAGGACCTGCGTGATGACGGGGTACAGGTTTGTGGGGACGTTTCGGGGGTTCTCGCCCAGCAGACCCGACGGGTCGCAGCCGACGGGGTTGAAGTAGCGCAGCGCGATGATGCGCCATCGGTCGTCGGCCTCTGCAAGGTCGGCCAGGATGGCTTCGGCCATGTACTTTGTGCGTCCGTAGGGGCACGTCAAGCCGGCGACGGCGGGGGTGAGCTCCACCGTCTCATTGGTCTCCGGGTTGTGGGAGGTTTCTGGAAGGTGCACAAGGTCTTCCTCCCGCAGGCGGATGCCCGCATTAGCCTTGGAGCCATAGACGGTGGCCGAGCTGCTGAAGATGAAGTTCCGGATGGCGAACTTGTCGAGCAGTTCGAGGAGGGAGACGAGCCCGCACACATTGTTGTTGTAATATTGGAGCGGCTTGTCAATCGACTCTGATACCGACTTGAAGGCGGCGAAGTGGATCACGCCCGTGATGCGCGACTGGTAGGTCATGCGTTGCCTGTCAGAATCATCCGAGTCTGACGGCGATGACTCCTGCACAGGGACGAGGTCTGTGTAGCTCTCAAGGAGGAAGCGCATGGAGCGGCTCCTGTAGTCGACGCGGTGGAAGTGGACGAGGGGCATCTGTGCGTTCCTCTGCTTGTACTCTTTGCCAGCAATGGTCTTGATGTTGTGCAGCACGCTCTCATAGCTGTTGCTCAGGTTGTCCACCACGATCACTGTGTTCTCCCGTGTCAGCTATGGGAAGCCCCAAGACATGCTGGTGTGGCTATGAGGTTGTACATACCATTGAAGCCCGCCCGGAGAAGCTCGAGGACGGTGTGTGATCCGATGAAGCCAAGACCACCGATGACAAGAACGAATGTCGGGTCAGATGTGCCAGAGTGGAGTCCAAGCCCCAGCCCATGGTTGTCTGCAACATTCAGAGGGGGCGCGTCCTCGAGGTCGGTTGTGTCTGGAGTGCTGAGGGGGGAGTTTGTGAGAGGGGAGCCAGCGGACGAGCAGTCCGTGGAGATCTGTGATGATGTGTAGTTGTCCATGTTTGAGGCAAGTCGCAGGGAGACCTGGGATCGGTGTGCTTCCATTTGGTGAACGAGAGTGTGTGTGTGAGGTACAGTGAGTGGAACGAGTGGAACGAGTGGTGGAGATGATGTTTATGATGAAGGTGATGAGGGTGATGGATGATGAGCCTGGATGGAGAGGGGCGGGAAGACTGGGGATTATTTCTAGAAACGAAGGGCTTCTTTTGTAACGAACGAGGGGGGTTCTAGACTCTAGATCACGTCGTAGCCATGCAAGATGATGAGCAGGTAAGCGGAAGGAAAGACGATAGTCTCGGTAGGGGAGGGCCGGGTGATGCGGCACTAGGAACGCATCGTCTCTGGGAGGACGGTAAGGTGGGCGACGATATACAGGCTAAGGTAGGACAGGGAGGAAGTAGAGATCAATTTCAGCCTGAGCACAGAATTCAATATTGAGTGCTGATGCTCCGCGATAGGTCGGCCAGCTCGTCGTGGATCCGAGGCCAGACGCCCGGCGGAATGAAGCGAGCTACGGCCCACGGGCCAGGAGGCTACAGCTTGCAGCAGGTGGTGGTAGGCAGCCGGAAATAGCAGCAAGGGCGGAAAGAGAAAAAACGGGTGTTGGTGAAACAGAGCAATGACAGGACGTGCACGAGCAAGACCAACACAAACAGGAAAAGGTTGGCGGCCCCCTTCCCTAGCCCGCACCGCACAGTCGGGTGGACCGATCGATACTCAGAACTGCTCCCGGACCAGAGAAGCGTGGACGACAATGACCTTGTCACCTCGCTATACACGTACTATGGCCGTCCCATACCACATACTAAAAATGTGGTTCCACCCGAAGGAAGGTGTTTGAGTGCCTCATCAAAAACTGGACACACCCCCTCCCCCCTCCTCCTCCAACAGAGCAGATCTGTGCTTGCTGCTCCGGATAACTTTCCGGTGAAGAGTTTTGTTGGTGCTGGCCAGAGTAGGCCGGACGGCGGTATTGCTAATATCAGGCTGGACGATGTTGCTGCAACGCCAAGAGGCTAAGGACATGGCACAGGCACCAGGGGTTTAGTTGCAAGCGCTTGTCTCCTTCCAAACCTCGTAATGACGGCGGCCGTGTGGGCGGGCGACCAGGTCCAGGGGCAGGGTTAGCGAGTAGAGGATGTTTCGACGCTAGGGGATCCCATCCCACAACGGGGCCGCAAACCATTGAGGAAACCACCGACGCCACCCGGGGCCACCTCGACACTGCAGCTGATGGGAATGGTCAGGTTTGGGTTTTTGGGACGAGCAGCGCAAAAGCCACTCGGCCACGAGCCCGGCTTGCTGGATCGAAGCAGCCACGGGGCGTGGCGTACGAAAAGGGCAGGAAGAAGCAGAGAGCAAGAGCTGCTGCATGTTGCAAGATGCAACGCTAGAGGAGTGATGGCGAGAGCCGCATGGGGTAACAGCCAGTCATGGGCAGGGGGTGCAAGTGCAGGGCGTGAGAGGAGGAAAATGCAGCCAGGGCAGCCCAGGCTCAGGGCCAGCTGAGCAGCCGATAGTCGAGCGCACAGGCTGGAGATTGGAGGGATAATGCGTGATCTGGATACGACGCTGAAGCTATGCTGGTGCTGCTGGTGCTGCTCCTTGCGTACCATTTCAGCATGTGTGTATAGACACTGCACCGCATCGCGCCTAGGACCGTGCTGCAGCAGGCAGAGTTGTAGTGTAGGAGTGGCCCCCGATACAGTCAGGCGGGCATCGGAGGTGTTGCTGTAGCAGTGCATGCGCTGTAGAACCCAAATCGAGGCGGGCACTAGAAGGAAGAAGCGTCGGGCCTCGCCATGATGGCCATGCATGCGCTGCGAGTTCAGCTGGGAGGGGCCTCCGCCTGCCGTCGGGATCGAGTGCCGGGAGCGAGCGAGAGAGAGAGAGAGAGAGAGAGAGAAAGATGGCGCGGCGCGCTATGAAGTCGCCCTAGCTGAGCAGCTCTGACGGGCCAAGCATGCTCGAGGCACCCGAGGTGGGATGACGACGGATGGAAACTTGGATGTTGTTGTTGTGCCTGTTGTCCGTCACACGAAAAATCAAGCCTCAGCGCTGTTAGCCAGGGGAATCTTGGCGCCACTCACAAGGTTAGGGCAGGAATAGTTGCGGGAGAGGCTGAAGTGAAGTGAAGCCAGCCGGCCGGCCAGCGCCAGCCCTCAGACGTGACGACCCCAACCCCAGGCACCTGGCACGCCAGGCACATCAATAGTAGACACTAATAAACGAGACTAAGCACCCGCGACGCAGCGATGCTGTTATGGGCTTGGCGTCAGGGGCATATGAGCATATTGGGCTGATGGGCATGCTGCATAGAACAACAGAAGAACACATTAGCCTACTATATGCAGTAAGAGCATCGCCCCGGTGGATGTTAGACAACATTGAAAGGGCAGGGGTCAGGCCAGCTCCACACCCCCCACAAGGCCCTGCCGAATCGGAGTCTAAAATGTACCGCAGGTACCCCGTGGAGCAAGCAGATGATCTACTCTACTCTACTGTAATACCGTACTTTGTCATCCGAGGGCAGCTCGGCGTTTCGGGTCCGTCGACAGTCGCACGGAGCAAGGTCCACCGCGGTAACATGGTGGGTAGGAAGGGCCCTTGGGATGGCCCCTCCTCCCCAATTGGATTTTTGTGAAATTGTGAGGTCTGGTTGGAGTTTCTCCGGTCACCGGTCACCGGTCCAGGTGCATGTGGGCATGTGGGCATGCAAGCAGAATGGGGCCTCTCTGGTCTGGTCTGGGTCAGGCAATAAATGTTTATCCCTTCTCATCCCATCGCGTCCAGTCCAGTCCGATCCAGTCCAATCCAGTCCAATCCAGTCCACTCTTGCATGTCGGCACGGGAATGCCAAACAGGAAGGTCTATCTATCCCAACCGCAGAGGCAGTCAAGATGTTTTGGGTGCACGTGCACGTGGAGTTGGACTGGAGTGCGTGTGGGTGGGTGGCCTGCCCGTTTCTCATGGCGGCCACGCAGTTCTGAAAAAGGAAAGCATGTCGTTTGCTGTCGCCGCCGCCGCCGCCGCCGCCACTTAGAACCACCACGTGGATGAGGGCAAGCGCAAAAAACAAGTGAAATTGTGAGGGGGAGAACCCATCTCCGTGCGGGCGCGTAGCGTGGCGTGGCGTGCTGTGCTGTGATGTGGTGGCTGTGGCTCCAATCTGCCCCCCCCCCCCATCAAAGTAAGTTACCGGCGGACAACAAACAGTTCAGCCAGTCAGTCAGTCAGTCAGTCAGTCAGTCAGTCAGTCAGTCAGTCAGTCAGTCAGTCAGTCAGTCAGTCAGTCAGTCAGTCAGTGCACGCCGACGCAGTGAGGTGAGTCAGGCAATGTGGCCGAACGAGTACGAAGGAAAGGGGATCTGGTTGGTCGGCATGAGCAGAAACCTTGATCGGTGTTGGCCTTGGTGGCTGTGCAGCACAAGTGTCGTGCATCTTCTAGATCATGTCGATGAGCTGGCGCTCGTTGAACGTTCTGACTACAGCAGCGTGATGGGCTGGATGGCCGGCGGCTGATAGCTAAAAAAGGGCTGACGGGTCGTCCGGCCCTGTTGTGAGGGCTGCTGGCTGGCTTAGGTGCTTACGGCCTGGGGCTCCGTCACCAACTCAGCAGCCAGTCGACGCGCCATGCCAGCCTGCCAGCCTGCCCTGTTGGCCTGTCTAGCCTGTCTGCAGCCTGTCCTGTTAGCCAGCACGCCAGCAAGGTAAGGCAAGTAGATAGGTACTAACTAGTGCTGTGAAGTCAAGTGGGTAAGAGAAAATAGAAAATTAAAACACGAGCTATGCCAAGAGCACCAGGCGCATGCCTAGGGGACCAGGTGTGGCTGTTCCCACAAATCCGTCGGTGCCGTGCCCTTTCTCTTGCACTGTCTGTCTGCCAGTCAAGCAGCATCGTGTCGAGGTGTGGCGACAAGACCCTGCAAACACAGACACCCACTACTGCATGGGCTGCGACCACGACCCATTGGCATGGGCATTTCCCCGAGAGGAGATGGCCCACCGTAACCATCATGCCGGTCAGGTGAGGCTCAATTCGAGTGGAGCGGGTATCACGCGGGTGGGGACAGGTGGATAGGGTTCTGTGCGATACTATGGTGTGTACACTACGCTACGTCTTGTACATGCCATGCCTGTAAGCTGGGATGGCAGGAGCTGGTATGGCATACATGCATAGTGCTCATGTATCTATTCATTCATAATCATGGGGTCGGGCATTTGCATATATACTCGCGGACATCCACGATAGCGTGTCGGACATGACACAAAACGATGTGACTCCCCAGTACAAGCATAACGGCACACACACTAAAATAAGCTTAAAAATCTCCTCGTCTCACCCAAGAAGGATGCGGATGTACCGGCCTTGTAAATGCCCGGCGACAGTCTGCTAGGGTAGTACTCGCCGCTCCTCTGCCGTAACCAAGCCAGCCAACCAGGCCCCCGGGGGCTCTCCTTTTTTATTTGGGGGGGGGGGGGGGGCCTCCCCCAAACGATGGCAGCACACGCCCCTTTTTCTGCAGCGACTCTCATTTTACATGTCCCGTATTTACATCAACACTCGTACAATATCCACGCGCTGTGCTGATGCAGTATACATGTTCATGCGATGGGCCCGGCCTCGAAGCTCCATCCAGCCCGTCGCACGTTGACAAGAACGTGGAACACCAGGTAGCCTACGATATGTGCATGTCAATATGGTTTGTTGGCATGTAGTCTACGAATATCTTTGCAAGCGAGTTCCGTGCCCCCTGTTCCCTCGTAGTCGCAATCGTCACGATGTAATCCAGATGTAGGTAGCAGTGATCGGATCAGGATGATCGATCTGCAGCCACTTTTTCTCGCCTGGCCTCACCCCGAAGGCCCTGACTGACACTCGCACTCGCACTTCCGACCTGGAGTGCCGTGTTGTGTTACCCAGTAATTTCCAGCCAAAATCCGAGGTTGCACCAGCACCACCAAGCCCATCAAGCCCACCAAAGTCCGGCGCCCAAAAATGGCCCACGGGCTTCACTGCGCCCGACATCGTCAGCATCAGCATCAGCATCAGCGCACGGCACGGCACAGCGCGGCACGGCGGCATGGTTGGTGCCTTCTCGGACCCCGCGGTCAGGATCGACTTTCTCTAGATTTTTTCGTGTATTGTATTGTATTGTATTGTATTGTTTTGTTTTGTTTTATTTTCGTCTCCCCTCTGTTGATGATGCTGATCTGCCCGCGTGGCGCCGAACCTTGCACGCACGCGCCCAACATTGACGTTGCCGTGTCACCCCGTGATGGCGAGCGAGCATCCCATGCTCGGGCCCCCTCGGCCAGTTCAGTTCTGCATTGTCGTCCACCGGCCTCGAGTCAAAGGTCGACTCGCACACACTGTGGGCTGGAATTCCCGGTACTACTGAACACGTCTGTTTCATCCAGACGCCGCCTGATGCCAATCACTTACGGCAGCGGCCCGCTCGGTCCAGATGTATGTATTCTAGCTGGGCAATATTCCAATATTCGGAAGCACAGCGGCACAGCTGCATGCCGGCCATCCCATCCCACACCGCATCCTTCGTCCTCCTCCCACCCGCGCGCAATGCTGAGCATCGGCCTGTACTTGGAAACAGTGGCCATGTGTAGTAGCTGTTCTGTTTTCGTCCCTCGGCGGATCACTGATATCAAGTGTACTTTGTGTTCATCAGCGATCCGGGTAATCTCCAGGACTGCCTGCCCATTTGATGCTATTCCGGTATTGACCTCCATGTGGGGCTAAATTAAAAAAGGGGCGCCGCGGGGATTCAAAAGAGCGGGGGGGTGGTTATGAGCAGCATTAGCGGGGGTATCGTTTTACCGGGGCGAACTTCAACAAGCCTGGATGCGGCCAAGCGCAAAGCCCTCAAAGTTTTTTTGTCTCAGTGGCCAGGTGGAATCTGCATCTACAATCCAGCTCTCACTTCCGGACGTCACTCGTCCCGCAGGAGCGGTGAGTGAGTGAAGCCTGCTTGGTTTGTTTGCAGCTCAACCTTCCGAGCTACATCAATTGCATGCTCGCACACGGCTCAGCCGACCTCAGGTCGTCTTGGCTCAGCTGCAAGCCAACAGGTCTGCTCTGCTCTGCTCTGCTCTGCTGTGGTCTGGTCTGGCGCACTGCTGCACCTCCACGGATGGAGGGGACGGCTCAGGCTTAGATTCAGCCCCAGTCAACCAAATTCCTGTGGCGGGCGAGCCGTGCCCGTCAAGCGTGCCGTTCCTCATGGTCTATCCCGCCCGTAAAAGCGGCCCACCCACGGTTTCTCTTGAGGGATCATCGTGATGCCTACACTTTAATTATACCAGCACATGGGCCGGCGGCGCCCTAGCGGCGTTACACAGACGGCACCGCTCAAGTACTATGTTGGTACGAACGAGCACCTACCGTGCTCCGTGCTGGAGGCTGTTTTTTGGGGGGGGGGGAGGGTGCATGTGGCTGGCCTGCATCAAATCGCACCGGGCTAGACTACTTTCATACGTGCATACTCACACAGTCGTCGGTCGACTGCTGTAACGTGCGTAGAGCAGGTAGCGTATTCGCCCGTACCCTCGTGTGGATCATATGCTAGCAACGAATCGCAACCCCCTATACCAAAACATCAGGATCCCTGGCGTGACCAGGTAGGTGTTGGCTCATCGGACCCTTGCCATGCCATCACGGACCCTGGTCGGCCCAGCCGGCGTCAAGGCGAGCACGCACGGCACCTGAGCAAGCAGCTTGGTACTGTAGTCTACTGATCGTCCTTGGGCCTCCCGCTGCTTCGCTGCTAGGGCACCAAGAACCGGGGCCCACCCGCACGCAGAACATGTCCGACCGTTCAGCCCAGCCTGGCATGGCAGTGCAGCAGTGCCAGGGCCTGGCTCTATTTCGGATGATTGACGATTTCGCTCGTGTTTTGGGATGGGCTAGCATTGCTTTGTTGGCCCCGGTCCATCTGTGTTGTGTTGCCTGTTGCGTTTCCCTATCCCAGCCAGGTGTGTACCGTACCGTGACGCTTTCTCTCTCTTTGGCTTTGTCCTCCCACCGTCTTCCCATCTCGTTCCCGAAGCTGGCGACTTGACTGCACTAGACTGACTGACTGACTTGACTGCCACTTCCGAACTATGGCATTTTTCGACATGCGCGCATAGCAAAGGTCTCACTATTCCTTCTCCCATATTCTTCCATCCTCATTTTTGCACTTACTTCTTTCTGTCTCCCGGTCCCTCTCAAGGACTTTGGATATCTCACCTGTCGGTCGCTTCACCCATATCAACCTTCCCAACCGAGCCGAGACGAGACGAGACGAGCTTCATCAACCCATAGTCGTCCCCTTCTCGCCGACTATTTCTGTATTGATTCTGTCCAAGCCATGTTTTGATACCCCCCCAATAAGTCCTTGTGCTGCCTCCATTAATCGTTAATGTCACCCTCGCTTGCCTTGTCGTCGCCTCCCCTTGGACGCTCTTGGCCGTCGGGTGTTCGCACCGCTGTGCTGCACTGCCGCCTCTGAATTACCAAGTAGCCAGGCTGCCGTCCCTACTACTCGTTCAGCATCATGGCGTCCTTCTTTCAGCCTCCTCTGAACGGAGACCCGGCAATCGAGAATTGCAACAACAACACTCCCTGGGAGATCTACTGCAACTCCATCCTGCCAGGCTCAGACCGCCTCGTCAACCCAGTGCAGTGGTTCACATTCATACTAGCCGTTGTCTGCCTCGGCGTCCCCACACTACTGTATCTGGGGGATCGGTCAATAAAGACCCTGAGGTCATGGAACAGATCGAGGAAAAGGTGCGTGCAGGTCTACGCACATGTGCTGCACCGCGGCCTCAAGACTGACCATATAGCAGTGCAAATAAGGCCAAGACGCTGGAACGGGCCAGGGCGCTGGAGCCATCGCCATGCCTGGATCTGTCCACAGTGCAGTCCTTCTGTGTCTTCGGAAAGGACAGCCCCGTCCCGAACCTGGGCAAGACGAGTGCTGACCATGATCTCCTCGTCGTTTCCCTGCCGTTCCTCGCGGCCGCTGCCGCCCTTGATGACACTGACCAGGGCTCATTTTCCGAGACGTCGAGCACCATCGCCGGCGTGCCGGCCTCGACGCCTGTCCTCGGGCTGGTCGACGGCCAAGACTTGGGCCCCGAGAGCATATCAGGATCCGCAGTCTCCAGCACGGTCGACTACCTTTTCAACATATACAGCGACAACGCCGTGGTGGGTCTTGTCGTCGACGTCGGCCTGCTCAGGGACAATGGCCTGGTTCTCATCCCCGACATTCTCGTCCGCCTGTGCGAGCTTCAGGTGCCAGTGGTGCTCAAGTGCCACCATGACAGCCAGCTCCTCAAGGCCATAAACCTGAAGTTCCTTGCTGGCATCATCATTGAGAATGCCTGTATACTCGAGGATGGGAAGAGGAGGGACTACTTCCGCTCCATGGCGCTGCGCGATGTCATGGCCAAGTGCGCAGACCAGCGGATAGAGCGGCCGAGCTTCTTCGTGGGCTTCTTTGATCGCTGGAACGCCCGCCCCACGGCTGCTGTGGTGCGTAGGTCTGCGAAGCTGGCCGACCACTTTGCCGCGGTGCTCGAGCATGGGCCGGTGACGTCGCCGACGAGCTCACCAGGTGCTCCCACCAAGATGCCGGCGAGCTTGAGTGCTTTCGAGTACCTGCGGCGGCCAGAGACGTCTGAGTTGCAGAGCTCGTGGATGCTACGGAAGCGCATCACACATGTCGGGAACGGGCGTCGAGACTCGATCGAGAAGGTCGCCAGTCTCCCGTTTGGCGGATTACAACAGATCATCCCAAACATCGACGAGCTTCTCAGGCCACTCCCTCTGCCTGAGGACCTGCAGGCCTTGAGGGTGGAGCGACCCATCAAGGTGTCGCCCCCGGACTACGTCCCGGATGGGCCGTTCCGAGAGGACTTTTGGGAGCGCACATCTCAGGGAGAGCAGATATCGCTCTACGGCTGTGTCCCGCTCCTCAGTGAGCCCACGACTGCTCAGCACGAGGCCATACTGGACACACAGATCCATCTTCGGAACCTGAAGATGCTGCAGCGCGTCACGGACGCCGAGTTGACCAAGCTCATCCAGGGGCTGGAGCGATTCTCAGCGACGTCCAAGTACGCCGACCTCGTCGGAACCCTCGTTGGTGGCCTCAAGCAGCGAAGGATCTTCGTCTACAAGGGCCTTGGCAGCGGGTTCACGATGCCCGACAATACTGCCGAGTTTTGGGGCGTGTCCGCCGCCCACAAGGTGGGCAAGGCGCATTCTCACAGGGACTCGACCCTGGGCGAGATAGATTTGTTCATCTCGCGGCGCTGCCCGAGCGACATCGCCACGATCGTACACACGTGGCTAGCACACCACGATGTCCCTCGTATTGAGCGCTATGAGGAAGAGCTGCAGTTTGAGCGCTCCCTCAACCCCGAGCTCGACAACGTTGCTTTGCCCCTCAGCATCAGGCATCAGATTGAGAACGCCACCCCGGCCGAGACACTGTTCTTGCTTGAGCAGATCAAGGTCTCGGACATGACGCACCATTTCAAGTACGGCATCGAGGAGCACTGCCGCTCAGTGCTCCTGGACCAGGCCGCGACGGAATCATGGAACCATGCGGCCTCTCAGGGGGTCCTGAGCGGGTCGTCAGATATGGAGACGCTGTTCCGCCGTCGATCTCAGGACTTTGTGCGACTTGGAGCAAACAGGCTTCCCTCCATTTCTAACCTGCTGCTTCTTTCCCGCTATGTTGACAGGGTGGTGGTCGACGCCCTCTTTGCCGGAGACCGTGAAAAGCTCAACACGCTGTGTGATGCGCTGCTGCACGCCTACGATCCTTGGGGCTCATGGACGTCGGACTGCGAGTATGTCGACGTGAATGCGGATCTCTTCGCACTCATATTCTTCTCCGCCCTGCGCAAGGGAGCCTTCGAAGACGTCTACATAGAAACCACGGACCGCTGTCCCTTCTTCCTCTCCCAACCTGACCAGGCCGCTGTCTTCTCGGAACTCTGGGCCCTCGGCTCCCAGTGCGAGTCTTACTTCGGCATGCTTCCACGAGACCTGGGCGAAATCATCTACGACCGCTATCGCAAGTTTCTCGCCGAGTATCCTCCTCCAGAGGGGTTCAAGGACAAGAAGATCATGACAGCCTTCGCCAAGCCAGATGCTGGTTCTGGGGGAAGCGACGAGATGGATCCGGATGGTCCGTCACGGAGGGGCTTCGTCAAGACGGTCACCCAGCTGCGCAAGAAGTTTGCAGAATTCGGCGCGCTGTCCATCTTCTGCCTGCCTGCCATCATCGACATCCTGCTGCTGACCTTCCTCGGCCGCGGCCTCTTCATGACGGCTTGGCTTGGCAATGAGCACCTCACCGCCGCATGCTATGCCCTGCTGATGTCGCTACTGATCTCTGCTGGTGTCACTGGCTGGGTTGGAAGCATCGGGAACTACTATATTTGCAACGTAAGTTGGCCACCTGCGCGCTGTGGGCCAGAACCAAGGGCGACTAACAAAGAACCAGTATGCGTATGACAACATGATCTACTTCCATGTGCAGCGACTTTCAGGCGGTTTCGTCCTCACCGTGCTTGTTGGGATTGTGGGCTTTATCATCTTCACTGTCAAGGTCAACGTCGGCACTGGCATTGTGTTCATTCTGTACCTCATTGCCATCGCAATGTATCTCAATGTTCTGGGTATGCCTCCCTCACTTTCTTATACTTGGTCTCCGGAGACCGCATCTGCTAACAAGTAATACTTTAGGCGTCATGGCCACGATGCATCAACACGGCAGCCCCCTCACCTCGGGCCGCACAGTCCTGTGGCGTACTATTCCGATGTTTTTCCTCTCGCCACTCATTTCAACATTTGTTCCCGGCCACGACGTGGAAATATACCTACCCGTGATATATGGCTTCCTCGTCCTTATTCTCTTCCAATACCGACAGCTCTGCCACGAGTGGTCAACTTGGATGACCAAGATCCCTCGCATCACAGAGAAAGATATCATCAGCTGGTACACCGCCAAGATGGAGGCCAAGGCAGAAGAGGAGTCAGTCGAGATGGCCTCAGAGACCGGCAAGTGCCTCGCCAGGACGAAGACAGAGGAAAATCTGTCCCCGGAGGCCAAAAAGAAGCTGGCGCTGCTGGCTTTCCGCCAGAAAGTCGAAGCATACAGTGACGGTATACTTGGCTTCGGCCGAACCAAGCACGCTGACCCTGTGGTCACGCGCGTTGCCCAGGGCATGCCGTATCTGGACTGGCTTCTGAAAAAGGACGATCCTGCGAGGCCGAGGGCAGAGACCCTCACTACTGGCTGGTTCGGCCAGGTCAACCAGGCCTTGAAAACCCAGGAGCAGCTGGCCCAGGGCCTGAAAGAACACAACATCTTCATCCTGTTCCGATACGCCCGCTTTGACATCGGCTCCAGCGTCGGCCTCTTCTTGGTTGCGCTGATGGACAGATGGGTCAGCATTGTCATGAGCGCCCGCAACGATCCCATCATCATTTTCGTCGATGACACAGCCCGCTACGCCATCTGCTTTGCTATTTTGTACTTTTGCTCGTCCGTCATGACGCTTGATGGGACGCTGCAGAACTACTGGTCAGGCAACTATACGCTGTCCGAGGAGAAACTGACCGACTTCGACCACGCCAAGCGTGTCCAGGAGAACTGGGAGACGAACCGGCGGATGAAGTATCTGGGCGCCCTGTTCGAGCTCTCCCAGCGACTGGTCTTCTGGCTCGGCTTTTCTTCCATCTTTGTCTGGCTTTTTGTCAAGAATGAAAGACTCATCATCCTGTACTACGCGTACGTCATTGCTTACACCGCGGTCATGATATTCCAGTTCAACCGATGCTTCACGACGGATGTCAAATACCACGTCGGCTCTATCCTCTCCGGCGGGGTGGTGGGCTTCATCGTCGGCTGCACCCTCCATGGCATCTATGGCAAAAACCAGCCGTTCTTCACGGACGTGATCGCCTTGAACTCGGCCGCAGTCATGGCGGCTGTCCTGACGACCTTCTTCGTCTGGAAGGATCTCCACATCCAGAAGCCACCACGCAAAGGTCAGACACCTAACGGAGGCTCGACCGGATGGACGCAACCTCGTCTATCCAACCCGAGCATGGCGGTCTCGGAGACCTCGGAGGTTGCCACCTGGAAAGACCTGCCCGGGAACAAGGTCACGGTCAACACCTCGAACCTCATCTGTGACAGGATCCCAGAACTGTTGCGCCTGGGCATTGGCCAGCCTAATGTGCATGCCCAGAACGCAGCATGGTCAGAGGATGTCTTGAAGGTGGCCCTGGAGATGTGGAAGGCGGGCAGGATTGAGCTGAACCTCAGCACCCGTACCTCCTTCATCGAAATGGGCTTCGGTAGCTCCATGTCCTTCAGTCGGTATGACGGGAACATGCTGGAGATCTCGACGGGCTATCTCCTGGAGGACGAGATCAACGTCCCGACATGGCAGCCCCTCCTTGCTTATTTCGCCACTGAGGCCATCCTGTTCCATACCGCTCGCGCTATATTCCATATGGACCGTCAGCGCGCCATCCAGGCTGAGCACTTCCTCCATGAGACTGAGCAGCTGTCTCGGCGCATCGACTTTGAGCTGTCCACATCCGACCTGCCCACCCTTCTTGAGATTCAGCGCAAGACCAATCTCAAGATCATGAAGCACCTCTGCCTCGGCATTCATGTCGACAGCAAGTGGCGTGACCTGCCGCCGTACGTCCGCGAGGTCATCTTTTGTCGCATCCTCGGCGACCCTGTGTCCGTGTCCAGGGATCTGCATCAATTCATGGCCAACCAGTCCATCGATCTGCAGACTTCAGACTTCCATCTGGAGATTGCCCTGACCATCTACCAAAAGACACTGGAGCGCGAGCACATCAACGCCGACTACTCGCTTGAGACTGGCACAGCACCGCTGTCCAAGTCAGAGCTCCACTGTGCGCCGGTGCACATGGGACCTCGCCAGCAGACCTTCTTTTTGGGCCTGGTCGAGACTATCTCGTCCATTCCGAACACATTTACCAAGTGGGTTGGCATTATCACTGGTGCTGGTTCAGATGTGGAGAGGGAGCTGTGGTACAATTTCCGGTACTCGTACGCTCGCGGCCCAATCCTGTGGATGATCCTCACATTCTGGCGTTTCTGCTGGTTCTTCAAGAACATTTGGGTCTATGTCCTTCTCATCTACCACCGCAAGAACTTGGTGCGCATTTCCCGCCTGGCGAAGAAGGGAGCATCCAGGACTCTGGTCAAGGACAGAGTCGTCATTGAGCAGCTGAGGAAGGTCATCACTGGCTTTGCAGTGCGCAATGATCAGAACTCCATCACCCTGGAGATCTTCGACAAGCAGCTCTCGACCCGACCCACGGAGGTAGAGCCATGCTCCACCGCTGTATATGACAATGTCTTCAGACTCTCCAAACGTCAGGACAAGTCGACGGGCAAGAACAAGAAGGCACATCCCTGGATATTTTCCACGTACAACTATGCCGAGGATTCTCGCACAAAGTGGCCAGCCTTCAAGGAGGTTGTGGACGGCCAGAACTACAAGCGATGCTACTATGACAAATACGGGCGTGTCACGCACGGTGAACTGATCTTTGGCGACAAGGAATACGAGTACACCTATTCCTACAAGTCCAGTCCCAAGAGCAGCCACGAGATTCTCCGTGCCGAGTTCAAGCTTCCAAAGACTTTCAACAGCGACAGCTTGGTAGTATACTGGGGCGTGCCTCTCCGCGCTGACGTCGGTACGAAGCTCGACTGGGTTCCTTCGGACCGCGTCTGTCGGATTGTGCGCAAGATCGGCGCCAAGACGTACACGACAACCAGCAACTATGCCCACCGGCGTGACCCTACCATGGTCACTGTCATGGAGGAGGGCGGCAGTCGCTGCCTGATCGGACAGCCTCCGCAGGTTTTCCCAGAGGATCAGATCATGCAGACTCGACCAACAGACGTCTCATTCGAAAACGATGACTTGTTCATCCGACACCGCAGGGCTGATGTGCGCCGCATCTGCAAGTACATTGGTAGCAACCGTGCCGTAAAATCCCTGAGGACGATGGTCAATCCAGGCGCGTGGAACTACTGGCACAAGAAGAAAGTCTACTCACGCGTACCCACCTGGTGGCTTCGCACAGAGCTTTGGAACAACTGGCTCAAGTCCAACTCGCTCGACGGCATCACTGCATGCTGGATGGATGAGCTGATTCTGCGCGAGGAGCCCGCACTGCTAAAGTACTGGTCGTACCGCTCGTCTGGGCAGCTGACCGCCGCCAAGAGGGAGCTCGATGAGAACATCGAGCGGATCGTCGCCGCTATCGAGCTTGAGAAGGATGTCTCGGAAGTCTGCATGTTGCCCATCAAGGCTTCCGATCTGTATGCCATGGGCCTGGGCAAAGACGCAAACCAGATGACTACTCGCCCAGAGGACTGCTTCAAGGACACGCAAGAGCGCATTTCGGTCATCTTCAACGACGTCGGCTGCTGGCCCGAATCGCCTGGTGGTGTCTCCAACTGCCGTCGTGATCTCGTCAATGGCCACAGCACGATCCGGAATCACGTCCTTGCCGAGTCGGCGAATGAGTATGGTATTCCTCGCTTCCAGATCGAGAAGAACGTCCAGTCTTTGAAGATTCTGCCCCTCTGGGGCCTGGACGGCAAGACGCCCAATCACGGTGTCATCGACAACCTTCTTCAATCTGAAGTGGACCGCAAGATCGGCAACACTGAGATCAAGCGGGACATCATCAACACCTTCGTGCCACTCCTCAAGCAATTCGTCAAGGGGGCAAGGTCGCGCCACATAGACCGGCCTGGACTTCTACATTACAGCAACGTCATGCTCACCATGTTCAAGTTCTTTGAGCACAAGGACTACAACGAGGCGTACAACAGCAAGGAGGTCGCCGCTGCATGGGCTGAGGCTTGGCTCGAGAGCTACGACGACGCCGACATCACAGACCCGTCCGACTGGTTCGAGCTGTCCCGCCCGAGCATGACGGACTTCAGGGATGCGCTGGCCATCTACAAGTCGTACTTCTTCATCTTCAGCGTTCAGTCTCCCGAGAACTGCCCCCAGGTATTCCAGAGCACCCACCACGGCATTAGCAGTCTCTTTGGCATGCTACTGAAGTACAAGCGAGGCACCACCTTCGGCATCTGGGACCACGCCATCCTCTGGCGGGAGTGCTGCCTCAACATCTCGCCTGCGCAGTGCGAGCTCTCCATCCCGGTTCAGTCCATGCTTCTCGCCGGAATCGGCCTGGCAACGAAGCTGGCCTACTTCCACGCCGATGTCATCTTGCCCTGCACTTCCTTCTTCAACCCCATCTGGGAGGCTGATCTGGGCACTGACATGGGCAAGGTGAGCCACAGAAACCAGTTCCGCCGCAAGATTGACCCCATTGTGAACGGTGTCGGCAACATGGACGCATTTGAGCCAGTGGATCACGTCCGCACCGAGGTGCCCACCGTCATCATGCTGTCCAATGTACAATTCATCAAGGACGTGCGAACGGCCATCTTGGCCGCGGACGTCATCATCAACAAATTCGGCTTCAAGGACTACAAGCTTGTCGTTTATGGCGCCCAAGACCGCGAGCCCAGCTATACGATTGATATGGTGAAGCTCATACAACAGTGCAAGATGTCCGACAAGGTCATCCTGGGCGGGTTCGGCCGGCCACAAGAGGTCCTCAAGGACGCCTGGCTGTTCATGAACTCGTCGCTTTCCGAGGGTCTGCCTCTTGCCATCGCCGAGGCCGCACTGGCAGGAGTGCCCATTGTTGCAACTTCTGTCGGCGCCACTGCGCTGGTTCTGACAGACCCCGACGATCAGGACCGCAAGTACGGCGAGGTCGTCCCACCCAACGACCCCGTGGCGCTTGCTCGCGCTCAAATCTCCATGCTGTCCATGGTGGGGCCGTGGTCCAAGTTCACAGGCGAGGTTGGCGATAAAGAAGCCGTGCCCTCGACTCTCACCTTACCGGACGTCATCAGGGACTCTGACGTGGAATGGCTCACCCGTCGCATGTACGAGAAGGCCGAGTTCCGCCGCGAGCTCGGCATGCTCTCGCGTGGTGTTGTCCTCAAGGGCTTCCATGGCGAGCGATACTTGCGCGAGCACGAGCAGATGTACTGGATTCAGTGGCACATGGCTCGCATGCGAGCCGACGAGGCGCTCATGGCGCCCGCCAACCGAAGCTTCAGGTTTGGCGCCACCGTCCCACTACGGTATAGTGATGTCTCGGAGGAGGAGATGTGGGCCGAGACAGAAGATTGGGGTGTGCTTGATGTCAGTGAGAGGCCTGGCCAGAACGGTAGCCGCGCTGTAGACGATTCCAGAGCGGGCCGCAACACTGGAGGTCTTCTGAGTCGAGCGAATGGCGCAGCTATGGCGCTGAGTAGGAAGAGATCGGTTCGTTGGCAGGAGTTCCCTCCGAGCAACATGAGCAGAACCTCGTTGTTCTCGAATTATGAGGGCAGGAGGTTGAGTAAACAGCCGAGGAGACCATGGGTTGAGTCGCGAGCGGGTTCCTATATTTCGTCTAGGGAGGTATAAGATAAGCGCGATCTTGTTGAATATAATATGTTACAATCATCATGATGTCGTCCTGTGGTGCGACTTTTCCGTCCTGTGTATGTGAGACGTTCTTCATTTCAGAGGCACGCGATCTTTGTCATGCTCGGCCACAGTCAATCTTCTCACAAATATGATCGATCTCACATTCGCGGTGCCTAAATATGCACACCATTGGCTTCCGTCAGTCCGCTTAGGGTAGTCATCCTTTTGGGCAGAGTACTTGCACGAACATCTCAACGTGCTCATGGCAGGATACAAAGGTAGAGCGGGCCGGCCAATTCCTTGTGCTCTACCCATCCCCCCCCCCCCTTTGGCAGCTTCGCAGGCATGCAGGGACGCCATTGCTATCTTTGCCGAGCTGGGTCACAAATTCACTTCCAGGTACTAGGTCCGCAAGACAGACCTTGGAACAATGACGTTAGGTACAGTCCTCGTCTATCAATTCAAACTGAACAGAAGTATTGCTGATGGAGAAGAGATGAGAACAGAGCCAAGTCCCGAGCACTTCCCCAAAATATTGGTAGTAGGTTTATTGCCCTAAGTACCACCATTTTCAAACTGCAGACGATTAACCATTGAACGGCCGAGACACCATGCGACCCCAAGGCCTAATAGAGCTAGCCGAAGAAGTTAGGATCGCCGAGGACCTCCGTCCCTTGCCCCTTGCCTCTTCCCGCAGACGGCCTTGCTCTATCGGCCCACTGCATCTGGGACAAAGGCTGGACGGGACACTTGACAGGTCTCACCATCCTGATGCTCGAGATTCTCTTGTTTATCATCGGCCACGACTGGTCGTCGTCAGACGCAGCCGTGGGCTGAGAAGGTGAGGGTCCTGGACTACTTTGAGGTAGCGTCTCCAGGATTCGCTCAAGGGGCTGTGAGCTACTTGCAGAGCAATCAAGGGCGCTTAACGGTTGGCTGAACGCGTACGAGGAACACAAGCAGTGGACGAGACCGGCATACTGGCGATTCCAGGGTTCTTTCCGTGGCAGGGCTGTGACGAAGCTTCGGAACAGGTAGCTCAAAACACCTCAGTTACTACTTGATCTGACTCTGCGAAGCACTAGATTGCTTGGTTTGCTGAGGTCAAGCCGAAGCAGACACAATAGGAGAAAAATGGATGCCGCGGGGCCAGTTCCCAGATCTAGACAACATTTGAAGCACCAAGTGTCCATTGTTTTGCAGTCGGGGCGAAGGCCGCCAGCCATAATTGTTGCGCTGTCGCCCGAACTTCATCCCGTCAAATGCAATGCGTAACCCATTGCGGGACAGCAACCGGCTCTCACTAAGTGCGTCCAGGGGCGATGAGACCTGTCTGCAGTCGGTGATGAGGATGAGGATGAGGATGTATCTCTCGGTCTTCTTTCAAAAAGTACTCCTATGTGTCGCAGGGCACACAAGAAATCACTCGCCGTCTTTCTCCAATGCGATGGACGTCATCCGTCAGGGTCTTGCTTAATCGGCACCAAGTCCGGGACGGGGTCGACGTTGGTGAGACTCAAAGCCGTATCAGCCTGCGGCGGCCCGAACGAAGTCTCCCATAGAAATGGTCGATCCAGTACTGTGCAGATCTTGAACCTAATCTCATGCTGCGTGTATTTTCTCGATGCCAAGGCCCACTACCAAGCTAGTGTCCGTGCTTGGTGTTGTTCGCACCAGTTGCCAACGATGGTGGTGTGACACGTTCGGTCTGATCATCCGACCAGGGGCACCCGCACCATCTCGTCCCAAGTGAGCCTCCCCCCAGGTCTTCTCATTTATCCCATCTAGCATACCCCGTAGGTTCTGAAAAAATCAGGCCACTTTCTTCTCCCAAGTCTTTCCTATTCCACTTTTTGTTTTCTATACGTGCGAATTATACCTTCTTAGTGCCTGGTGCATCACGACTATCGTACGACAAGTCGTTTTTGGTCTGCTAGGTTTTCGTTGGCGACGGACGAACCACGTTCTTTCGACTAGGTGCACAGGTGGCACCACTACACTCTCTTTAAACCCACACCGACAACACCAACCAGCCTTGTCGACCGTCGACCTTCAGCCATGGATGCCGTACTCATCGCACGCCAGGCGGCTCCAACCGCGACCACGTTCCCGTTTCCGTTCCAACACACGAAGATGGATTTGGACTGGGCCATTTGGATGTACATCTTCGTATTTTGCGTCTTCGTCGGGACAATACTACTTGGTCGAATCATCAGCTGCTGTACGGAACGAAGCAACAAGGATGCATTTGTCGTGTAAGATGTGGCAGTAATACCCTGAAGAGGTGAGTGAAATCAAGTATCCTGTCGACTTGACATTATATTGATTCTTTCGTTGTAACTGTTTCAAGGCTGACAGTCGAGTTAGGAGCACCCACCATTTTTTTCGCGGGGCTCAGCAGGTCACGCTCCAGCAAGAAGTAGAACTCGAAATGAAACTGGCGGATATATTATCTGTGTACCAAGTCAGACACATCTTCGCCGGCGATAATAGGGGTGTCGAAATCAGCGTTGTCAGTGACATTGCTTCATCTGATGCGTCCTTCATCTGCCCATTGTCCCATTTTGTGGGGGTGGATGCCAAGCCCCAAATTGGGACGAAGTCTCTTTCAAGAGGGAAAAGAACATCATGTATGCTATGATTTAATACAGGATTATATCTCTTCGTCCATATCGCAACATCAGCCCTTCTAACTGTTCTCGTACACATACATCAAGTGATGACACACAGCAACCGGATCCGGTCCACTTAACGAAGTTGGTGGCTTGACTAGACTCAAGAAGAGCCCGACACCGTCCACGCAGACTGCCAGTGTGGGCAAGCTTTCTCCATTTAGGTGTTCCAGGGACAGACGGGTACTTTTCCCGGGGAGGGGGGACATAGTTTGCCCATCAGTACGGCCTCGTAGACGATATAGTTCGGTTAGCACAAGTCGCCAATTACACATGGCATGCTTCAACCAGCAAGTACTTGAGCAAATGTGCACTTACAATCTGGCAGAAACGTGCAACAATCCATGTATTGTCATTCCTAGGCTGGGCTTCGGCTTAATCGCTTCTCTGCGAAATACGTAATTAAGGAAGTCTTTCCTTGCTACCTCTTATGTCCGACAGACCAATGAAATACTCCCTACTGATAACCTAAACCGATGTACACCGTACTTCGTTCAATGCTGCTTTTCCCACGATTTCCTGGTCAAGGGCGATTTTCTGCCTCAACCCCATGCCGTCTTGAAAAGTGTAACCGTTACCACCAGTTCACAGCCCCCAGAGGTGGGCGATGGCGGCGGCGAATCCAGCCTACCGCTGCTGGAGATCACTCAAGATATGAAGATACATCATTTCATCTCCGGTCAGGAAGATCCGGGCTGCTACGTGCTTCGTGAAAGTGGTCAATAATTTGCTTTCTCTCAGCGAAACTGCACTACGGGCTTATTCCCCCCCCCCCCAAAAACCCAGATGGCTTCACCAAGGAGCAGCCCCTTATTAGGACCACCTTCGTTCAGTTCCCTGCCCTTTGCGTACCCGAAAATACTCCAGAGAACCCTCAAAAAGGATCTCAGAGTGATTTCTTGACCTTTTTTCAGCACTTCATGCATAATTTGGCGAGCGTTTGGAGTAATCGATTTGTTAATAACCCTGCTAAAGACCTAGCAAAGGGATATGTGCAATCCTCCCGCAAGCTCAGGATCGTCGTCTTTCCTTGCCAGGCCCGCCTGCGTTTGTCAGGTTGATCACTACTCCAATAAGATCAAGGGATATTCATCACTCTAGTCTGGCCAGTTCCCACTGTTAAGACCCCAAGTCGCGTTCACTCCATTCTCTTGGTCTTCTTACCACCCTGAATATCTGAGTAATCCCTTTCAAATCCTAGCAGCAGTCTCGAAAGCCTGTGGGCCCCAAGCAATGGTGCTTGGCAGTGGGAGGACCACTCCATGTTTGATGTAGTCGACATGCTCTCAATGAAGCAAGTCCTGAAGATATTCCATAATAGTAAAGTCGACTTAAGTTTATCGTTGTATCAAACATAGGTGCTTGTGTGTCTGAACCTTCTCATGACAGAACCGTAACTCAAAATTTGGGTGAGTAGATTGTAGAGGATCCTCGTCGAGCATGTGACGGTGCTGAGGGCGAATTTCGGCCATTCGACCAGACGGGGAAATTATTTGTTGAAAGATTCGGCGCCGGACATATTGCTTCTATTTCCCTCAGAGCCTGCGTCTTTCGAACAAACCTTGCGCTACTGGGGTAATATGCAGTCATGTGCTGTATTGCCACCCTAGCTGATGACATATTACCTAGGTATCAAGGATGAAACTGAGCCAGACCTATGAAATCGTAGCAGTAATATCTGCACAGTCAAGGTTGATTTTGAAAGTTGTTAGATGTAGCTTTACGAGCTAAATCATAACATGATTCTGAGACCTTAAGTTCTCCAGCTTACTAAAAAGATGTAGATTATTGTCTTGGCTGCTCTGCCCAAGTGTAGAGCAAGGTTTCACGCATTGCACAATACTTTCCCGGCTCGTTCGTAGTCCTTTCTTCTAGTCTGTAAATATGAGGCGGTCATGACTAAGCGGTATTTCCACATTATAAAATACCTGGTGTTCGATACTGTTCACAAGTGTAAATTTTGGCTAGGGGCAACCGAGTTAGCACGCTTAGCTGACACGTGGTAACCACCATTGTTCTCGCTCATCGAATTCAGTTTGATACTAGAGCTAGAGCCCCAGAGGACGTTCTCGCTCTGGCATGAGAAGTCAGTATAAAGTCGTGGAAAATGTGATCATCACATGTCAGGTGAATCCTAGCCCAGGCTCATTGATTTGGGCCTTTAAGACAGGAAATTGAGGGGAGTTCAAGAGGGGAAATCTTTTTTTACTGATATCTCCCTTATTAGTTGCCATCGTGTGGAGAGCCGTGGTAGAATCTGAACAGCTTGCATAGAGGTGGAAGCGAACATCCAATTATACCGAGACCACACTTAATGTTCGAGGTGATGTCGATGACTCCAAGGTAATCTGGTTTGTGAGGTCTGGGTCAGCCACGGAAAGCGAACTGGTTTCGAACTGGACTGTGTTTGTCACACTCACATGCTATCTGAGTTGGATACTTCGCAGTGTCGTAATACTTCAGATGCTGCATGCGAACGCACGTTGCGATGCTTGCGGAAATTCCAAGGCCTATGATACAAATGACGGAAACTTTTTTGCGACGCGACATCTGTAATCCCGCTACTATAACGAAAGGAATGGTAGTGCACACCCAGTCGGTTGCCATTTGAATTGCCTAGACGACGTAGCTGACCGTCGACATCGTGTGAACCGACACCGTAACGAGCTGCGAATACAGCCAAGACTGGTAGAAACGGAAGCTACTATACACGCATTGTCAGTGTCCGCCGCTACCTCAGCAGCAAGATTCACCGATGTCGCCAGTCCATATCAAAAGGCAACGGCATTGCCAATTGTCGCGGGGAAACTTACGATTCCAACCACAGCCAGGAAGTCTTCAACACCCCATGTTCTCGTCGATGCTCCTGACAAGCCAGCTCGAACATAGACCCGAAGAGACGCGACGAGGGCACAAAGAATACCCAGGAGAATGGCAATGACCTCCACGGCACGACCAAGGCCGGTAGCGCTGACGGTTCAAGCTCGTAGACTAGAGCCTGGATCTGCTCACCAGACATGGAAGCTGCCATTCTGGCGTTGTATCTGCTGGAGGCTGACACATGAGATGTCTACCTCTGGCGTAGCCAAGAGACAGCTCCGAGGATACCAATATTGATTGACGTTCGGGTCGGGTGCTAATATGCCGATGTCGTCAGGCAGAATGGAGGGACATGCCGAACCTCGAAGACGAGACTCAGGTTGTTGTAATTACCTACTTGTATTAACCCGCGAGTGTGGCTTTCAATCCCACAGCCGCTTAGACCTGATTTCCCCCAAATCACTTGGTCCACGAATGCTGCCCCATGTCCCAGCAGGCTTGTGGCAAGCTCACGAGGGTTTTATGGAGAACCTCCCACTCACCAAGACTCGTACATGATATGAATGGTACTTCAAGGGAGATCCTTCGAGTTCGAGTTCAAGCCGCTCTACCGATGTCACCCCTCACTCACATCGAGTGGTCTGGATTGATAAGACAGTATCGCAAGGATCTGGTTTCGACCCCATGGAGGCCACCCTGTCTTGGTCAGTCTGACAGTCCCACAACAAGGCGCCGTTAGGTCATTATGGGGTAGCAAGGACCTCGGGAATGCCCTAGTGGGGTCAGAGTGTTCCTACAATCATTTTTTTTTTTTTACTACCACGTAGCAGTCCGGCTGGAAAGCTTCTCTGCACTCCACATTTCTAACTACCTACTTAGGTAGTCTACGCGTGCCCGTTGCTCCCTCACCCCATTTCCAACACGGCACTACCCACGTTTCTGTAATGTAGGGCAGTTAGTTGCCTGTAACGATTGACTCACCAAACGACCAGTAAGGGGTCGGTAATTTTCATCCTTTTTCCATGCACATCGCCAACCATATCTTCTGATCGCACACTCAAGCACGCGCTTTACTTTGTTCAAGTGGGCGACTCCGCATCTCTTCTTGGGACACACCTCATCGTCTCGACTGTATTGTCGCTTGTGCAGTGCCCTGACAACATGTTAACCCTTGTCCTTGTCGTGATTGGCTTGCTGGGCGCCTATCTTGCCAGTGCCATCTATTCCATCGCATTCCACCCATTGGCCGACGTGCCCGGTCCAAAGATCTGTGCCATCACTCGCATACCATACTGGCTCGTAGCACTCTCGGGCGACGACGTTCAATGGATGAAAAAGCTTCACGATCAATATGGACCGGTGCTTCGCTTTGGGCCCACTGATCTTAGCTTCGCGACCGGGCAAGCCTGGCAGGATATCCATGGACCGAAGGTGACAGAGAAGGCGCAAGAATTCTCGGTTCAGCCTGTCAATGGTGAGCCCGTGGGATCTCGAATAGCCTCAATGTACCTCACACTAACTCTGCGACGTAGGCGTCCCTAGCATGCTCACCGCGACTACCGAGAACCATGCGCGAGTGCGCCGCCTGTTCTCGCCGGCCTTCTCCGAACGTGCATTGAAGCAGCAAGAACCTCTTTTCCGGAAATACGTGGATCTCTTGATGTACAAGATATCGGAAGTTGGCGAAGATGGTGTGGATATGACCCAATTGCTTAACTTCGCAACATTTGATATCATGGCAGAGCTCTGTTTCGGCCAGCCCCTTGGCCTGCTGGCTAAAAACGAGTACAGTCCATGGGTCAAATCAATCTTCGAGTCCCTCAAGATGCTTCCTATTGCTTCTATGATCAGCTACTACCCCATTCTGAACGCCATCTTCACCCGATTCGAGCCGAAGTCCATCACCGAGCAGCGGGTGACACATTGTAGGCATTCGGAGGAGCGTGTCAACCGACGTCTACAAGATGGTTCCAATCAGCCCGATGTCTGGAACCTCGTATTGTCAGCCAAGGAGGGAGAGGAATTGACTCTTGAAGAGAGTAAGCATATTCTGGAGACAATTTTAACCTTTCTGGGACCAGCCATCTGCCATATTCGTGGCCTGTCTCAGCAGCCTACCTCGAAGTCCGTTTTTAGGCTTTAGGTCTTGAGACAAGCCATGGGCACACATTGTTCTGGTCCCTTCCATTTTCTTTCAAAACTTATTCCTCAGTACTTTGATAGCTGACTCCAAATGCTGCAGTGCACTCCAATTCCGAGCTGTTCATGCTCGCTGGCTCAGAGACGACAGGTGAGTGGATAGATAGATCTGGAATCGCCGAGTCAAGAGCATTGAAATTTCTAATCCAACTTATCTTCTACAGCTACCCTCTTAAGTGGCTGTATCTACAATCTCCTTACGTACCCCGAGAAAATGAAGGCTCTAGTCGATGAGATCCGAGGAGGCTTCAGCAAACTCGACGACCTAACCTTTGAGAATCTTGCGGAAATGAAATATATGAACGCTTGTAAGTGCAGTCCAAGGCTTGGGTATACCATATCACAGCATTCCAAATACTCTACTAATCGTAGGCCACAGGCCTCAAGGAAGCACTTCGCATCTACCCTCCTGTCCCAATTGGTAGTCCACGAGTAGTGCTGGAGGGCGGACAGGTCATTCTCGGCAAGTGGGTTCCACCAGAGACACGCGTATCAGTTCACCACTGGTCAACCTATCAATCCGAGGCCAATTTCAAAAACGCCACTACATATGCACCTGAACGTTGGCTCAAGTCCGATCCCTTGTACGCAGGGGATGCACTGGACGCTCATCAACCCTTTGGGTTTGGACACCGTAATTGCCTCGGGCAGAACATGGCCATGCATGAGATGAGACTCGTCTTGGCCACACTCATCTTCAAGTTTGATTTTGAACCCTGCGATGAGAGCCAGGATTGGGCAACCCAGAAGTCGTTCGCATTGTGGATCAAAAATTCACTCAGGGTCCGGGTAAAGCCAGTGCAGGTTGAATATTCGACGAGAAAGAAGAAAAGCCCGCTGTCAGAGGGCGCGTATAGAGCTTCCGCTTTCCAACTAGTTCATGAGTCTGGCCGCTCCTAGGCCTGGGCTTCTTGGAATGACTGCACATGTGCTTCTATTTTTGGGTCCTGAGTCACACGTCCTTCAGCTCGAAAACACCAGAGTTAAATAATTGTCATTAAAGACCAAATGGTATAATGGCATAGTTTAGGTCGGTACTCCTCACAATTAATTTCTTTAACCTTAATAGAACCACTTAAATAAGAGGTTAAGGGGGGGGGGGCTAAGGCACTTAACTACTACTAGAAAAGTAAGCTTAACAGCTATAAAAAACCTGTACTAATTAAAGGTACCTTTAATTACTTCTAGTAATATATATAAACTAAGTTAAGTAACCTTTATTTAACTTACCTAAGTATTTAACTTATTATTTACTATTAAAACTATTATTTTTAAAATATATTTATCTTTATTACTTTATATAATAAAAAATTATATAAAATATATTAAAATACTTTATTTTATACTTTATATAAAAAGAAATTTATCTTTATTTCTTTTTACTTTTAATATTTTTAAAAAATATTATTAAATATATTTTTAAACTTTATTAATAAATTTACTTAAATATATAAAATATTTCTATAAAAAAAATCCTTTTTTACTTTTATAATTAAAACATTTATATAGTAAGGTTTAAATTAAATATAAAGTATATAATTATTAATAACGTAGTTCACCAGTCAGCCGTCATTATCACCTCACTATCACTTTTTACTAAATACACCAACTTTAGCCAACCCCAGCACCCCTATAGTGCAGAAAGGTTAATTATATTTGGTACTAATTAGTACCAAATAGTCTCAATTACTTATTTTCAATTGATTCAGTTAATTTAGAGTTATAGTGGTACTGCAGTACTAGTCTGAAAAATTAAGGTTTTAGTGGGTAGGTTTGTTTTTGGTGCAAATTGCGTCCCCATTTTTCGTGTTAATCTCATATTACTCTACCTACTTAAATATTTAATATACTAAAAATTAACATCTATAATACCAATTTACTTTAAAGAAGACAAAATCCAACTAATAATTCGGGTAATTAAAAATTTTAAAAAAAAACTAAAAAAAAACCCTTAAATATAGCTTAGGTTACTTAAATTTTTAGTATCCTTAAAACTACCTTATTTAACAGAATGAATAACCGACCATATTGTAAAAAATCACGTATTACACAGTATAAACTTAATCTAGTTAAAAAGTATACACTTATCTAATACGTACTTAAATAAGATACACGAGGATTTTCAATACAACTTTCTGGTATAGAAAATATAGCCAACCTCCTACTGGTATTACAAGACAGTAAACCTATTAGTAAAAACTAGGTACAACGCTTTATAGATACATAACCAAGCTTAAAAACCAGGTTTAATCGGCCTTATAACTACCAAAGGGCCCTCTACAAAAATCCAGAGGTTATTAGGAACTAATTCCACCTACTTCGCAATATAATGGCTAAGTATAGTATTACAAACAACAACCTATACAACTTCGATAAAACTGGCTTTATAATAGGTGTAATAACCACATCAATAGTTATTATACGTTTTAATTAATATAAAAAGGCCAAATCTATACAGCCTAAAAACCGGGAATGGGTAATAGCTATTAAATACATTAATGTAAAGAGCTAGTATATCCCACCATTCATAATTATCCAAGGTACTTACCACCTTACTAACTGGATAATAAAGTCAGGCTTCCCACCAAACTAGGTAATTAAGCCTACTCCAAATAAGTGGACGGATAATAAAACTAGTTTTAAATAGGTTTAACACTTTAACAAGTATATAAAGCAATAAATAAAGGGTGTATACCGGATGCTTATTCTTAATAACCATAAAAGCTATATGTTAGTAGAGTTTGAGTAATATTACAAAAAGTACAGTATTATCCCTATTAGTATATTACCGCATTCATCTCATTTACTCCAACTATTAGATATTGCATTATTTACGCTATTAAAGCGTGCATATAGCGATAAGATCAACCTTTTCGTCCAGGCCTCTGTTAACCACATCACTAAGGCTAAGTTCTTTCTTGTATTTAAGACAACCTACAACAAGGTCTTTACAGAAGAAAATATAAAATCTAGGTTTAGAGAAACTAGGATTTCTCTATAGGACTCAGACTCTGTCATTTCCAAGCTGGATATCCACCTATAAACTTCGGTACAATCCCTCCTTATGTCACTATTAAAATAGGAATTATAAACACCCTCTAATACCCACCAGACTATCCAGTAATTAAGTTTTATTAAGGGTAGGATCTCTAACCATCAGGGTAACTCCCTTATACCAATTATCCAGGCAGTTAAAAAGTTTACAAAGGGCATACAAATAATAATATATCAGATTACTTTTTTGAATAATCGGGTCTATACTCTTAAAAAGGCTAATATCAGCCTTACTAAACACCAAAGAGCTAAAAAAAGCCGAGTATAGCTTAGAGAAGCACTTACTATTAAGGAATCCTAAGTGATAATTAAAGAAAAAGAGAAGGGGAAGCGGCCAGCGGGTAAAATAGCTGGTAGTGCTAAGGAGGCGGTCCGCGGCAAACCGAGCAAACAATAATGTGGCAACTGCGGCAAGACTAGGCATAATACAAAAACCTATAAGAAAGATGCAAAAGAGTCTAGTCATTTAGATCCTGAGTAAATAATAGCACATTTTGCAGCGGTCCGTAGCGGACCGCCAAAATAGTTGGTCTAAATGGTATAAAATAAGGTTGATTTTCTATAGCTGAAATGCTCCATTTTAGTAAGGAAGCCGATTTTCCTACCAAAAGTTATCCACTTTGGACTAGCACTGCAACACCACCAACAACTCCAAATTGACCGAATCAATTAAAAATAAGCAATTGAGACTATTTAGCACCAATTGGTGCCAAATATAATTAACCTTTCTGCACTATAGGGGTGTTGGGGTTGGCTAAAGTTGGTGTATTTAGTAAAAAGTGACGGTAAGGTGATAATGACGGCTGACTGGTGAACCACGTTATATATTATTTAAAAATATATTATTATTTTAATTAAATATTAAATATAAAAAATGTTTTATTTTAATTATTAATAATAAAGAATGTATGTAATGTAATATAATATAAATATAATCTTTACTAAGTTAAGTAACTATAAATGTAAATTACTTAAATTAAACAAACTGTAACTACTTAACTAAAAGCAAAACCTCACCAGGATTGGAGATCTTCAGTGCTCGCTCAAAGATACGTACAAGTTCGGTCTTCAGATATGCCTTTGCTATTCTACTCTATTGCTTACGGTGGCCTCTGATCGGAATGTCGCACTTGCCGGCCTCGTCCATGCCGTCCGAACAGCAACGAAGGACTCAACTTCTGCGGGCGTCTGGAGTGGAGGTTTCGCACGAATCATTTGGGTTGGAAAACCACGCTCCAATCCTGGAGCTTCAAGACTGGGCTGTGCACTGCCAACGTGGTCATCGATGTCCATGGTTTTGTATAACGGTAGTTCTGACTGCTATTTTCCTACTGTTGGCGACGTTCCCATCAAGAACCAAGGACGTCATTACATGCAGAATGTGATTGTCTTACCCCAGTCAACAATGACAGGCGAGTGATTATATTCGAAGGCCCCATAACAATAGCAACATTTCGAGAAGAGCAGCAATACGACCACCGCGAGTATTACATAGTGCCTCTGTCATCTTCCAACTCGTCAGTGGGCTTGACACGGATCTCCTTGGTTACAGACTACCCTGTGTCATCAGATGACACTTTACAATAAGGGATGGTGTAGAATGTTTGCTTTGGGGAACGAACACGGTCGGCGACCCGTTCATTCTTGTAGCTCGAAAGTGCGAGGGGCTGGATGAAGACACCTACCGGCGTATTGGTATTGCATGTTATAAAATCTCCCCAGCATGGGGTCTATTCAGAAATGCGACTGTAAAGCGAATAAAACTAGTATGAACTGTAAATAGAGGATCAGAAGGTGAGAATACGTGCAAAGGCGTACCACCTCGCGGCCACGGTCGATCATTTAGGAAGGGAAGACAATGTCAAATGTCTCATCTACAGTATTGACCTCAGGAATCCATAATACCAGTTTGTCACAAGAGGAGATTCAGAGAGAAGGCAAATCTTCAGGTTTCTGAGCCGACATGCCGCACACCTATAACTTACCTCGGTTGTTCAGCATGTTTACCGACTTCCAACATCCCTCTTTCGGCACCCGCACACACTACAGAAAATGTCGATTATCTACACAGTGATTGGCGTGGCTTTTCATCCCGAACTTGCGCCACTGGATGAAAGAATATCCACCCTGGCTCCTCGAAGTAGTATCACTGTCACAGCCCATTCGATTACTTCTGCACTTTTCACAGAAGGATGATTGTTTTGCCCGTCCACCTTCCCAATTGGTCTTTCTCCCGCCAACATGATTACGCGTATTGTTGAAGTCCATTTCCTCAGGTTTCATTGAAAATGCCCTACCGATCGTCATGCTCTATTTGGACTACTAATTTTGGTGTCACATGTACATATCAAAACGCCCATATAAATCCAGATATGTTGCGTTATCCACGGTTATTGAAGTGGGAAACCAGTATCTCTTTCTTTGACAGTCAATGTTCAGTGCAAGATGGTTCCCTTCTCAATGTCCAGAGTCTCCTCGGGGCTCTGCTTGTTAGCGAGTGTCCAAGGAGCTCTTGTCCAGGTCACCAGCTTCGGCAGCAACCCAGCCGCACTGGAAATGTACATTGATCTGCCCGAGAATGTCATCTCAGACGCTCCCGTCATTCTTGCAGTGAGCTCTATTCTAGCTTGATACTTCAGAGACTTTCTTCTAACCATGTTAACCTTCTCAGCTTCATGGATGTGGGGGTTCGGCCCAGAGATACTATGGGCAGAACAACCTTGCAGCCGTGGGCAAGTCCAGAGGTGCCATCATGATCTACCCATCCGCCACAGACAGCACGCACTGTTGGGACGCCGGCACACCCAAGAGCTTGACCCGTGACGGTGGGGGTGACACTCAGAGTCTCGTGCAGATGGTACGCCTCGCGCAAGCCCCGGCTCCAGCCTAAACTTTCATCTTACTCACATGTATCTCTCCACAGGTTCAGCACACCCTGGACGAATACCATGCCGACCCAGCCAGGGTCTTTGCCGTGGGGAGGTCATCAGGAGCCATGATGAGCAACGCCCTCGCCGCTGTCTACCCCGACGTCTTTGCCGCAACATCAGTCTATTCGGGCGTCGCCGCTGGCTGCACGGCAGTGCCAGAGGGCGTTCCTGCCAACCCAATGGAGACATGTGCCAAAGGAAACATTACCAAGACTGCTCAGCAGTGGGGCGAGATTGCCCGCTCGTACAATCCCGGCTATGAGGGGCCTTACCCGCGCATGCAGATCTGGCACGGTACATCCGATGTTGTGGTTGTGTATCACAACTTTGCTGAGGAGCTCAAGGAGTGGTCTGCCGTCCTCGGTGTGCCATTCACTCGAAATACCACCAGCACTCCCGAGGCCAACTACACGCAGATGATCTATGGCGATGGGTCGCGATTGGTCGGATACAGCGCACTGGGTGTTGGTCATGTTGTCCCAGAGCACGAGAATGATACCATGGCATGGTTTGGTATTTGAATGCATTTCCTGGGTATGATAGCGCCTCAGGGGGATGCATCTTTAGGTCTTTTCGTTCTCTTACCTAACATAATTTGCTCAAGTTGTGATATACATTAGGAAAGTGTTAAAAATTAATTAAATTAATATATTTATTATAAATAATTATAATTTAAAACTTAAAAATATAATTAATAATAATAAAATAAAATAAAGTTTATATTTAATTAAATAATAATTAAATAATAAATATAATTAAAGTTTATTATTATATATTTAAAATATATTAATAATACTTTTTAAAAAATATTATAATATTTAAAGATTTTTTTTATTTTAAATTTATTTATTTAATATAAATATTATTTTTTAAAAACTTTATAGATTAAAATTAATACTTATAATTATAATTATAAATATATATTTTTAAATATTCTATAAAATAAATATATAAATTAAAATAATAATAAGTATTATAAAATAATTAATAATAATTTATATAAAAATATAATTATTTTATTATATAAAGTTTTAAGTAATAATTATTTTAATTTATTTTTATAAAATAATTTATATTAAAAATAAATTATTTTATATTAAAAACTTTATTAAATATAATATTAAATTAATATTATTTAATTGTTATTAAAATTAAAGTAATTTTTAATTTTTAATAATTTTTAATTTAAATTAATATTATTAAATATTTAATTATATTTACTTTATTATATAACTTATAAAATTAAAATTATTTAAAATAAAGTATATAAAAGTAAATATATATATATATATATAAATAATTTAACTTTATAAAATTATAATTTATTATAAATATATTTTTATAATTAATTTAATATAATTATTTAAAATTATAAATAAAAATATTTTAAAAAAATATTTTAATTTAAAATAATTTAATTTTATTATTTAATTATTTAAAATTAAAAATTATATATAATTAATTTATTAAATATTTTATAATTAAACTTTATATAAATTAATAAAAAATTATTATATTTTTTTTTAATAATATAAAATATTTTAATTAATAAAGTTATAATTATAATTATAAATTTTAATAATTAAATTTATTTTAAAATAATAATAATAATAATTTAATTTTTTTTAAAAGTATTTAAAAAATTTAATTATTTTTTAAAATAAAATATTTATATATTTAAATTAATTTTTTAAAATATTAAATAAGATTTTAATAAAATAATTTATTTTATATAAAGTTAATTAATATAATAATAATAATTTAAAAAATTAAATTAAAATTAATAATAATATATTTTTAATAACTTTTATATTTAAAAACAATATAAACTTTTTTTAAAATATATAATTTAAAAATAATAAATAATAAAATTAAATTTATTTTAAAAATAAATTTATTTTAAAAATAAATTTATTAATAATATTATATAATTTAATTAATAATACTTTATTAAATTTACAAATTTAAAAAATATATTTATAATAAATATTAAATTATAAATTTATAAAATAAATTAAAATTAATTATATATAAGTTATTTTAAATAAATATTAAATTAATAATATTTATTATAATATTAAAGTATAATATAATTTATAACTTTATTAATCAAGTTATTAATTAATTATTAATTATAACTTTATAAACCTCTTTATAATTTATAAACCTTTTATAATCATTACTCTTTTAGTAATTTTTTTTAATTAATTATTAAATTTACTATTAAATTTTATTATGAATATATATAAAATTAAGTTAATTAATAATAAATATATATAATATTTATTATATTAATTTATTTATTTTAAATTAAATTATTTTTATAATTTAATATTTAATTTTAATTTATTAATTATATTAATTATAAAAATAATTAAAAAAATATAAATTTTATATTAAATTTAATAAAAATTAAATATTATAATATAAAGTAATTATTTTTAATATAATATTAATTTATAAAAATAAATTAAAATAATTATAATTTAAAACTTTATATAATAAAGAATTTTAAATTTTATTTAAATTATTATTTATCATTTTAATTTAATAAAAATATATATAAAATTTAAAATATTTATAATTATTTTAATAATAATTAATTAATATTAAAATATAATTAATTATATATTTAATAATTAATTTATTTTATAAATAAAATAATATAAATTTAAATTTTATTACTATTATAACTTATTTTTTATTTTTATTAATAAATATATTTTAATAAAGATATTTCTAATAAAAATTTATATTAAATTAAAATTTAAACTAAATTATTTAATATTATGATAAATATAATTTAATAATATTTTTTAAATTTAATTAATTAATACTTTTAATAAATAAAAATATTATTAAAATTAAATATTTAATTTAATATTTAATTAAAAATAAAGTATTTTTATTTTTTAAATAATATTACTATAATAATAATAAATTTTTAAATAAATTTATATATAATTTATTTAAAAAGAATAAAAATAAAAAATAAAAATAAAAATAATATAAATAATAATAATAATTATTTTAATTTTATTTTTAAATATTTTAATAATAATAATATTATTATTATTAATTAAAATTTTATTTATATTATTATTTTAATTTTAAAAAAATAAATAAATAATAAATCTTTTAATATAAAATATTATTTTTAAATATATTTTATAATTATAATAATTATATTTTTTAATTTTATAAATATATTTATTTTTAAAATTAAATATAAAATTAACATTTTTATTTAAAAATTATTTTAATTTATTTAATATATAAAGATATTTAATAAAATTATTTATAAATAAATAAAAAATAATAATTTAATTTTAAATATTTATAATTTTAATATTTTAATTTTTAAAAACATAATTTAAATTAATAAAATAAAAATTACTTTTTTAAGTTTTACTATATATAAAAAAATAAAAAATATTTTTAATATATAATATTTATTTTTATTTTTATTATATATTTTTTTAATTTTATTTATAATGTAAATATTAATGAATATTTAAATATTTTTAATTAAAATAAAAAGTAAAAAAATATAATTAATATAATTATTAGAAATATAATTAAAAATATAATTATAATAATAATAAAATAAATTAAAATTATAATTAATATATTTATTTAATTAGATTAATAAATAATATTAATAATAAATATTTTAAATTTAATATTTTTTAAATAATAATAAAAATATTTTTAATATTTATATAATGTATTTTAATTTTATATTAATTTTTAATATAAAATTAATATATATATTAATAAAGTAATATAATTTATTAATAATTAATAATTAATATTATTTTAATAAATATATAAATTTTAATATTAATATAAATTATTATTTAATTATTTATTATATTTTATATAATTTAAATTATAATATTAAAAATATTAATATCTGTAAATTATTTTTAAAAAATTACTTAATTAAAGTTTTATTTATTTAATTAATATATAAATAATATTTTATATTTAATAATTTAAATTATTATTAAAAATAAAATAATTCTTTATAAAACCTTTTTAATTTAATATAATAATTATAAAAATAAATTTAATTTTATTAATTTTATTATTAATTAAATTTATAATTTAAAATTAAAATTTAAAATTTATATATATATTATATTTATAATAATAAATATATCTTAAAAAATAAAATAAAATTTATAAATTAATAAAAACTTTACTATTAATTTAAAAAATAAATATATAATTTTTTTTTAAAATAATTAATAAATATTTAAAATAAATATTTAATAATATTTTATATTTAAAAATAATTATTTTATTTTATTAATTTTTATAATATATTATATTATTTAAAATTAAAAATAAATTAAATACATATTTATTTATATATTTATAATTATTAAATAAATAAATTATATTTAATAAATATTTTTAATTTTATTTTATAAATATTATTAAACTTATTTTATATTTATTATATATTTAAGTTTTAAATAATATAATATAAAATTTATAATTTATTTATATATAAAAAATAATTATAAATTTATATAAAGTATATTATAAAATATTTATTAATAATAATATTATTATTTTAAATATTTTAAAAAAATAATATTTATATTATTTATATAAAAGAAACTTTATTATTATTATAAATTCTTTTTTAAAAATATTTAATATTTAAATATTTAAATATTTAAATATTTAAATTATTTTAAATTTTAAAAAATTATATTATTAAATAAAAATTAATATTTTTTAAAATATTATTAAATAATGTTATTTTTAATTTATATATGTATTTTTATTATTAAATTATATTTGTATTTTTAATTAATTATAAATATTTTATAATTTAATATTTAATATATATATAATATTAATTATAATATATTATCACGGCCCTGGGCGGACTGACCCCCAGGGGCCCCCAACCCAGAGGGTTGGGGTCTGATCACGTGAGCTGCTAGCTCTGACAAAACTCTGTAACCTTTCCTGAATCCTGTTTCGTAGCTCTTCGAGCTACGTCTTGTCAACAGAGCCTGTGCCTACTGAGGATAGAGCCTGTACGTAGTAAATAAAAGACCTATCTGATTACCCCACCGCTCGACGTCCACCTGCCTGGGATCACCTGCCTGCTACCGTGACACTATGTAGCTCCTCCCTTGGATGTTAACACTATGTCGAACTGTCTGTAGCCGCCCCTGAGTACCAACTCCCCGGAGGAGCTGGCCCACTATGTTGCCGAATACCCCTCCGACTGGATAATATACTTGTGTAACCTTAACCAGTATACGTTTACCCTTAAGGAAGATGTCTTTTCCTCCTAAGTCGAAACCCTGAGTTGTAATACTATAATTGCTACCCTGTGCTCCGACCTGTTTAAGCGAGATAGGGTGATCAGCTACTAGAAGGACCTGTACGATACCGCCCAGAAGGAGGTCATCCGCCTTAAAATGGAAAAACTATAGCTTCTGAACACCACTGTACCCGCTATACAGACTTTTACTACTAAACCTATCCCTATTAAACCCTATATTAACTAAACTATAGATATTATATTAAAAATAACTTTACCTACTTTTATTATAAATACTAACTTTATTATCTTTAATAAAAAACTACCTAACTTAAAGGAATTTAATAAATTTTACTATAACCTTTACTACTTTATATAATAAATTTATATTAAAATAACTATTAATATTAACTATTTTTTTATAGTTATTACTTACCTAACCTATATTACTAAATACTTTACAAAAAAGGTATATAAACTAATTCTACCTAAAACCCTATATAGTATCCCTTAGTTTATAAACTACCTAAACCTACTAAAATACCTAAAAAAAGCCTTTAGGAACCTAAACTATATCTAAAACTCTTAAAATAAGCTATATTAATTAAGGTAATATAACTAGAACTTTAGTACCTACTTTACTAAGTTCTAGTACCTCGCCCTAAAGGGGGAAATGCTGGATACTGCCCTCTCTCCTCTACTATTTCAGGGGATCTCCTATAAGTTTTAGGATATACTCTTATATAACCCTACTAACTCCAATAAGTTTTAACCCTATTCCCAACACCTTTAATCTTTAAATAACCGTTACTACTAATATTAATAATAAGTTTCCCGCTATAAGCCTATCTTTATACCTATTTAAACTACCCTAAAGATATATATTACTATAACTAAACCTGCTACTACCTTTACCTAAAAGCTACCTATACTACCTTTCCCTACTAGTAACCTAATAGACTTAAGCTTTTAATACCGGACTAATAGCTGTAAGGAACGCTATAAATATTACTATTGTGGTTTATTGGATTACTTTATCGTTTAATATTACCTGCCGGATAACCGCCCGCTCTGTGTATAAAGTTTCCGCCCCTCTCCTCCCACCCCTTAGTCACCTTCCCGCTCGCCAGTTTGTTCTGTACACTACTCGCCCGCTCACGGATGTAGCAATTCCCCCACCCAGAGTTTGATAAACGGAGTAAGCCTAGGGTAAATCGCCCTCAGGCTCCTTATAAGCATACCCTATATATCTCTGCCACTACTATTACTGGACTAACTATTAAGGAAGAGCAAAACTAGTACTTTAATATACTTATACTACCTATATACCTGACTATAAAAGGGAAGGAATTACCTACCTACACCCTGATCGATACTAGAGCTGAGGGAAAAGCTTTTATAGATAAGGAGTGGGCTAAGGCTTATAAGATTTCCTTATTACCCCTGAAAAGACTGTTTAACCTGGAAGTGATTAACAGAAGGTCCTTTAAGGATACTATTATCTATTATACTCTAATCTCCTACTATATTAATAACTATTTTTAAGTTACTATAATAATATTTATTACTTAATTAGCCTATTATCCTATTATTTTAGGGATACCCTAACTAAAATAATATAACTTAACTATCTGTTTTACCTTTTATATAATTATATTTAATAGTAAATACTACTGTTATTATTATAATATCCTTAAAAAACCTACTAAATTAAAAGTACTATAAGATATACTAAAAACTGCCTAAACCTACTACCCCCTGTTTTGCTTTGATATCCTAAGGAAGTATAAACTATACCAGGTTACTCTGAGAACTGCTACCGCTTACGCCCGTAAGGAAGGTTACCGCCTGTTTACCGTATTCCTGGAATAGATTGATGTTATGAACCAACAGGTTGGCACCAAGGGGACCCGTTCGGGCAACCCCGGCAGCCCAGAACAGATGCCACGACGCAGGACAACAGACACTAGAGTGCGGAATCACGGGACACGCTAAGACTCAGGGTTAGGGTCAGGCTCGCCCAGCTCGCAAGCGAGCCCCGCGAGCCGACTCGACAAGTGAATCGTCGAGCCTCACACAATGGATCGCCAGCTCGCCTTGCGAGCCAGCGAGCTACTGAAGAGTCGGAACATATAAGGACAAGGTCATCACCACAGTAGATAGCTTTCATAGAACAGACTCTTCAGTTGTCAATCTAAGTATTCAGCCCAACAACCTAAATAGCCTCACAGCTAGTAATCATACTCTTAAACACGGAACAGGATAGTGTCTTCGTATTACAGACAGTCAAGTATCACCTTTACGCTGAACTGCTAACATAAACCCTATAAACCACCTACTAGATCTTACAAAGGTTTAGTGTGATTATTACATTTTAACGACTCTTGTTCAGAACGGCTACGTGACCAACCGACTGAACAATACAAAGATACGATGGCATCTCAAACTCTAACCTCCTCCAATGTTGGCAACAATAATGACGCCCAGAGTATGGCGGCTTAGATCGCAGCCCTCCAATAGGAGATTAACCTCCTCTACTCGGTTCAACAGGCTAAGGCCTACAAGATGGACAAGCCCAGCCCGTACAAGGGAGACAAAGGAACCCTCTAGGGATTCATCACCCAGAGCCGTACCTACTTTAAATACTATAGTTACCAGTTTAATACTCATTACGACAAAATTATCTTTACTGGCACTCGACTCGAAGGTAATGTGCTTATATAGTTTAAACTAACCCTTAGGGATTATCTGGAGAACGATAACAGCAACTAGGACAACAACACTAAGAAAATCTTCCGAAGCTTTAACTATTTCGAGTAAGCTCTTAAGGATACTTTTGGAGACCCAGATGAGGAGAGATCCGTAGAACGCAAACTTATAAAACTTAAGTAAGGAGGATCAACCTCCGAATATATAGCGTACTTTAAATAGCTTACCACCTATATCAGTTGGGGAGAAGATACGCTTATAAGCTAGTTCTACGAAGGACTTAAGGAGGATGTTAAGGACAAGATTTCTAAAGCAAACTAACCTAACGACTTTGTGAAGTATGTTGCTATGGCGGTACGCATCGATAATCGACTGTTTAAACGACGATAAGAACGTAACCGCAAGAACACCGGAAGTTATTAGAAAACTTGGAACCCGCCAAATACAGGAAAGAAATACTAGCACGGTGGTAACTTCTATAACAGCAACCAACCTCGACATTTACAAGGATATAGTAGTACTGCGACAGGAACCTACACAAAACCTATAAAACTTGATGTAGCCTAGAGAAAACCTTACAATAAGGAATGTTACAACTGTGGTTAAAAAGGACACTTTACTAGGGAATATTGCCAACCTAAGAAACAATGGAAACCCGTCCCAGAAGGATAACGACAGGTCAATATGACCTCCAGATAGGAGCTACCCAAGCAGTATAGCTGCTTACTCAACAAGCAATACCCGGTACACCCGAAAGGTAGGACCAACTGCATCTGTTAACCCAACCTCTATATGGAATATCTAATCTACCCTGACAACCATAAAGAACCAGAAGACCTACTACCTATTCCTAAGTAAGCAGCGGACGCTGACGAAGGATACGGAGCCCTTAATTGGACCTCCTGTTACCACGATTAGTACGTACTGCACCTTTTAGATAAAAAAGCCTTTAGTTGGTTCCTAAAGGAACCCTGTCAGGAAAGACAGTTAGTAATGGGAAGACGAGGACCACTGTACGACACAGTAATAAGGGATAGCAACTCGGACTACTTAAGTACTAAATACGCTAAAATAACTGATAACAAAAACGAAGACCCTACGGAAAACCCTAACAAAAATCCCAAACAGTACCTAGGATGTAACATTCTAATTGCCCTAGATACCAATATAGTGTGTATCGTAGTAGTAAGAGTACCTATTGAGAAGGCCCTCTCTGAATTTCACTATCCCCTAGAACCCAGGCAAGCAGGGGATAAGGTACGCCTCTGGCCTACACATCCAGCACATCGCGAAATCTCCTGGATCTCATGTGTACAGCATACGTACAAAATTCACTTCAGGACCAAGGCAGCGCACGCCTTCTTTCCCAGATACTTCAGAACAGGACCTATCACTAGGCTACACGAACGAGACGACCTCACCCACTGGGCGATCCACGAAGTCAATTACAGCAAGGCGTATACTACCTTTAAATTGAACTAGCACTTACTACTGGAATGTCTACATGGACGACGATAAGCACAAAACTGTAGGTCACCTCTCTACCCTATCTATAGCGAAAAAAAGTTAGTAAAATAGTATTAACAGTAGGAAAAAGATAGTAATCACCTATAAAGGGATAATAGTTGATTATAAACCATAGGTCCCTGTGTGCTACTTAAGGAAGCTATATACACATCCTACTTAAGGTAAAAATTAATAGAAAAACATATAGTATACTATTGGATAATAGTACCTAAGGTAACTTTATATTACCCCGAATTATTAATAAAGACTAGATACTATAGCACCAGAAGGAAGACCCCTATAGGCTCAGTACCGTGGAAGGTACAGAAGTAGGATACAGAAACGGAGTAATCGATATAGAGACTGATTATCTACCTGTTTTAATCCAAGGACATACAACTTTTATAACTCTGGATATTACGGATACAGCACATTACGAACTGATCTTAGGACTTCCGTGGCTACGAGCCACGAACCCCCGAATCGATTAAACTACTGGCCAGATCTATTGGGACAATGCTGTTCCCCAGGAGAAGGTTGCAATCAATAACACGAAACGAAGTTCAGTTACTAAGGACAGTAAAAAAACGCGCTCAAACAAACTTATAGATACCTCTGGAAGCAAGCATTAGGAGGCTCCGCTTTAGGAAAACAGGGAAGGATCAGGCTACTCGAAGACCAATAGGAAAGGCTGAAGCTGATCAATATACAGCACAATACACGAACAAGAAACAAGGAGATACCTTCTCTACCTCCACTAGCGCAGAGAACAAAGCGCCCCGGCAAGACTAGAAAGAATACCCAGAGAATACCACGAATTTAGGAAGGTGTTCCAGGAGGAACTCGACACAGGAATCCCCGAACACAGCCTTTACAACTACGAAATACCCCTACAGGAAGGGAAGAACCCTAGGTTTTCTAAAATCTACGGACTCAATGAAGAAAAACTCAAGGCACTTAGAGAATACCTTGATGAAAACCTTAAAAAGGGTTACATCTAACCATCCAGGTTACTAGCAGGATACCCGATCCTATTTATACCAAAGAAAAATGGTAAGCTATAACTTTATATGGACTATTAATAGCTTAATAATATTACTATTAAAAACCGATATCCACTCCCTTTTATTAAAGAGTTACGAGACCAACTTAAAGAAGCAAAATAGTTTACAGCCCTAGACCTGAAAGGAGCCTATAACCTTATCTAAATGAAGGAAGGAGAAGAATGGAAAACAGTATTTTGAACCCGCTATGGACACTATAAATATATAGTTATGCCCTTTGGACTGACCAACGTACCAGTATTATTCCAAGAAATAATTAATTAAGTCCTATATAAATACTTAGATATCTTTATTATTACCTACTTTAACAATATTCTTATCTTCTCAGAAATATTAAAAAAGTATTAGAAGTATATTAAATAAGTACTTTAAAAGTTTTAAAATATAAACCTTTTAGTGAAATTAGAAAAAAGCTTCTTTTATATTTAGAAAGTTGACTATCTTAGATACACTATTAAACTAGGATATATTAGGATGTAAAAAAATAAAGTTTAGGTAATTAAAGAATAGCTAGTACCCACAAACGTTAAGGATGTTAGGTTATTCCTTAGCTATACTAATTTTTATAGACAGTTTATAGGAAACTATAGTAATATCTGTAAACCCTTAACAGATCTTATACGTAAAGAATAAACCTTTTAGTGGATAACGGAAACATAATAGGCTTTTGAGGAAATTAAGGACCTTGTTACTAAGGATCCAGTACTCAAAAAAGCGAACCTAGAAAAAGAATTTGAGATACATATAGACGCCTTTGACGATATAGCGGGCGGAGAACTTACCCAGCGAGACGAACAGGGATGAGTTCGCATTATCGCAAACTTCAGCAAAAAGTTCAACGGACCAGAAACTTATTACACCACCCCAGATAAAGAATTTATGGCGATTGTATATACATTTCAAGAATGGTAATAATACCTTATCGGCGTAAAAAAACAGATAAAGCTTTACACGGATCACAAAAACCTAACTACCTTTATAATAACAAAGGAACTTAACAAGTAACAGGTTAGATATATAGAATTCCTATTATAATTTAACATTAAGGTTATATATGTGGACAGAATTAAGAATACAAAAGCAGATGCGTTTAGCAGACAACTAGACTACCAGGATAAGAAATCACCTACAAAATGGATAATCTTTAGAACACAAGAAGACGGGAGCCTTACACTTAACTGAGAATTTAACGCTACAATTAGGATTAACAACACTTTAACAGAGACACCTATAAACCCCGAGGAATAAGATAAGTTAATTAAGGGAATCTATAAAGCCCCAGTATACGGACACTAAGGTATTACGGCGATAGTTAAGAGAATTTAACGCTACCATAACATCCTAAACCTTAGGCAAAGAATAAAGGAAATTATTAAGCAATACAACTTATATAATAAAAACAAAGCTTCTAGGTACAAACTATATAAACTTTTAAAGCCCCTACTAGTACCTATAACTATATAGTTATCCATCAGCCTAAATTTTATTGTTAAGCTACCTTTCTCATAAAAACCTTTAACCAAAGTGCTTTACGATAGTATTTTAATAGTAGTTTATAAATTAAGTAAGTACACATACTTTATACTATATAAGGAAGTTAGTATAGTAAAAGAACTCGTATATATATTCCTACGAATTATTATGAGCAATCACGGAATGCTATATGAAATTATCTTAGATAGAGATAAGCTGTTTACGTTAAACTTCTGGAAGTTACTGATAAAACAACTCAGAGTAAAATATAAGCTATTAATAATAGTATATCTATAGACGGATGGATAGATAGAACAAATTAACTAGATTGTTGAACAATACCTTTAACACTATATTAACCAGTTGTAGGATAACTAGGATGAATTGCTACTATTGGTACAGTTTACCTACAATAGCGTAATAACTAGTACAACTAGATAGTTACCTTTTTTTATAGTTTATAGATATAAACCTTAGGCTTATTACGAAGTACTACCAGATAACACAGTTATAAAATCGGTAGAATAAAAAGTAACCTAAATTAGATAAATTTAAAAGGATATTTAAGATAAACTTTTATTTGTATAGGAATAAATAACTAAATACGTAAACTAAAAAAGAATTAAGGGACCAATTCTTAAGGAGGGAGATAAAGTTTACCTTTTTTAACGAAACATTAAAACTAAATAACCTAACAATAAACTTAACTATAAGAAAATTGGACTATTTAAAATTTTGCGGAAACTTTTAAACATTAACTATAAACTATTACTATTATAAGGAATAAGATAATATAATAACTTCTATATTTTATTTTTAGAATTAGCACTACAGAATATAAGACTTGAGACATAGATTGAGATAATCAACGAATACAATAAAGAGTATAAAGTAGAGAACATTGTTAACGTACGACAACATCAGGGAATAATAGAATACCTTGTCAAGTGGAAAGGTTACAACACTAGCGAAAACATATGGGAACCAGTCAAGAACTTGACCGGTTGCGAACAAATCCTTAAACAGTACCAGGCCCGGAACGCGGCCCCAGGTAAAACAAGGACGAACCAAGCCACCCCAGCAACCAGCCAACCCAGAAGGTCTCCCAGAACCAACAGACCCAGAAACTAGACCAGTCGAGACCTAGACCAGTCAGGCCTCCAGCCAACTACCAGCACGAAGACCTCGACCAGTCAGAACAAACCTTACCAGTCAACACGACTTTACCAGTCAACACAACTCTACCAGTCAACACAACTCTACCAGTCAACACAACTCTACCAGTCAACACAACCTTACCAATCAATCCATCTCTACCAGTCTAGACACACAGGACCAGTCAAAGGAAGACCTGCCGAACCAACAGGACTTACTAGTCAAAAGGACCTTACCAGTCCACGGAAACCACCAAATCAGAAACAAATTAACAGATTCTATTTTCTTTCTACCAGTCAGAAATACTATAAACCAGACGGCCCACCAACAGACAAATTTTTATTACCAGTTACAACACCCCCACTTAAATCAGGTACACCCAGAGCAGACCAGTTAACACCCTCATTTACCATGGAACTCTAATTAAAAACACCAACATCTCCACTAGCACGGAGCCACGACTCCTGTACCTCTATTCCACCAGAACCAGGCGAGCCACCACAAACAACTTTAGCGGATTGCTCGGCAATACGCTTGCGCTCAGCCTCGGCCTCCTCATCTTCCACACGATCCAGATCATCCAGATTTCGCAGACCTCGACGGATGGCCCGCGACATCTGATTACGCCACATGCGCTTCTGCTTCCGCAACCGAATGAGCTTTTCCTCCAGCTCCTCAATCTCATCCTCCAGCTTCTGGTATTGAGACAAAATGTGTAAAAGGTCCTTTGAGTTGTTAAAATCCAGGATATTGCACTTAGAGCGTTATTGGCGTACACACTTAGTATACCAACTTAAGTCCTGGGGAAAGACCTCATAAGTCTCCAAACCACAACCCTTGCAGTAGGAACAACAAGGTATGACGATGGCGTTACGAAGGATGGAAGTAAGAAGGGAATTTCGCTGAGCGACCTTCTCAGAGCGATAGGACGACTTTGACACCCGAGAGCGAATGACCTTGCTGGACATAACGGGTTAGGAAGGCGTGAACAAATATACGGACGATGTAAGAAGAACTTACGAATAAACCTTTGAGGACAAAGGAAGTAAGAGGGGAGATAGTGTTATAAACCAACAGGTTGGCACCAAGGGGACCTGTTCGGGCAACCCCGGCAGCCCAGAACAGATGCCACGACGCAGGACAATAGACACTAGAGTGCGGAATCACAGGACACGCTAAGACTTAGGGTTAGGGTTAGGCTTGCCCAGCTCGCAAGCAAGCCCCGCGAGCCGACTCGACAAGTAAATCGTCGAGCCTTACACAATGGATCGCTAGCTCGCCTTGCGAGCCAGCGAGCCACTGAAGAGTCGGAACATATAAGGACAAGGTTATCACCACAGTAGATAGCTTTTATAGAATAGACTCTTCAGTCGTCAATCTAAGTATTCAGCCCAACAACCTGAATAGCCTTACAGCTAGTGATTATACTCTCGAACACGGAACAGGACAGTGTCTTCGTATTGCAGACAGTCAAGTATCACCTCTACGCCGAACTGCTAACATAAACCCTACAGACCACCTACTAGATCTTACAAAGGTTTAGTGTGATCATTACAATTGATAACATTCTAAAAGCCTAATAGTTAGGCCCCGCCTGTGAGGAACTTAAACCTATGAAAACCCTACCTGAGGAACTGGAAAAGTTTGCTAATATTTTCTCACCTAAGGAGGCTAAAAGACTACTACCCCACCGTCCATATAACCACCATATTTAGCTGATTAAAGGGAAAATACTACCCTTTAGCCTGTTATACTTTATATTTTAAGATAAACTAACTATTTTAAGAGAATAGTTAGATAAAAACCTATAAAGGGGATTTATTTGGTTAAGTACCTCCTATATTACCTTACTAGTTCTATTTATATTTAAACCTAGGGGAGGACTACAATTTTATATAAACTATTAAGCCTTTAATAATGTTACTATTAAAGACTATTACTTACTACCCCTAATAAAGGAGATTTTAAATAACTTAAAGGGAATAAAGTATTTCTTAAAAATTAATATAATTGCTGCCTTTAATAACCTCCGTATATGTAAAGGGGAGGAATATCTGACCACCTTCTGTACCCGTTTTGGCCTATTTAAAATATTAATAATACTATTTGGGCTAACCAGGGCCCCCTTAACCTTCCAAAGGTTTATTAATAATACCTTAAGGCTGTACCTGGATATATTCTATATAGTATATTTAGATAATATCTTAATTTATAGCCGTACCCAGTCTAAGTACGAAGAACACCTGTAGTTAGTTTTAACCGCCTTACAGAAAGCCGGCTTGTATGTTAAAATAGAAAAGTATAAGTTTTTTGTTAAAAAGACAACCTTCCTAGGCCTAATTATAGGTGTATACAGTATTTGGATAAACCTAAAGAAAGTTAAGACTATTATCTTATAGAAGACCCTAACCTGCCTAATAAATATATAAGCCTTTATTAGATTTAGTAACTTTTACTATTATTTTATTTAAAACTTTTTTAAGATAATTTTATTACTAGTCCGCCTAATAAAAAAGGGAGTATAGTTTAATTTTAACTCCTCTTATAAGAAAGCCTTTAATGACCTAAAAACTGTATTTACATAAGTACCTGTACTGGCCTGTTTTGACTGGGAAAAGGACATTATACTGGAAACTAATATGTCTAACTTCATTTTTACCGGAATAATATCCTAATACAGGGATAACAAAATCCTACAACCTATTGTGTTTTTTTTAAAAAAGTATTTTTTAATAAAATACAACTATAAAATATATAATAAGGAACTGCTTACTATTATCTGCTACTTTAAGGAATAGCGTTTAAAGTTAGAAAGGGCCCTATCCTTAATTAAGGTTATTATAGATTATAAGAACCTGGAGTATTTTATAACAATAAAATTGCTTAATTGCTGTTAGGCCTGTTAGGTAGAATTCCTATCCTATTTTAATTTTTAGATTATATTCCACCTAGGAAAATAAGGTATTAAGCTGGACACACTAACCAGAAGGTTAAAAGATATACCTTAAAAAGGGGATAAGAAATTACTATATTAAAACTAGGTTATCCTAAAAAAGGAAAACTTAGATTCTACACTGCTACTAAGAAAGACTGTATGTTTTTTAACTATAGTACGTTATTAAATAGAATTAGCCTATTAACCCTGGGGAGAGGAGATATCCGCTCTATTTGAGAAAGGATATTTAGAAGACCCGATCCCCCGCTCTGCCCTAAAAGCCCTAGAAGAGGACTCCCCTTGATATCTGCTGCTAACCCTGGCCGAGTATAAGAACCGCCACAGATACCTGTACTATAGAAACCGCCTATACGTCCCGGATCTGCCCGAGTTAAAAGCTAAGCTCCTAAACTTCTACTATAAATTACTAATTGCCGGCCACCCTAAGTTTATAAAGACTTATAAGATTTTAAACCGTAAGTACTATTAGCCCCAGATACTATATTTTGTGTAATAATAGGTTGTAAACTATTACTAGTATTGCCGGGTTAAACCAAACTGAGAGGGCTACTAAGGTTTACTGAAGCCCCTCCCTATCCCTAAGTATGCCTAGAGGGATATCTTAGTAGATTTTATTACACACCTACCTACTAACTAAGGGTATAACGCTATTATAGTTATAGTTAATTACCTTATTAAAATAAAGTATTTTATTACCTATAAGGGAATATATGACTTTAAAAAAGTGGTTTACTTATTTATTAAGTATATCTGGAAATTATATAGCTTATCGGAGACAATTATCTCCGACCAGGGCCCTTAGTTTATCTTTAAATTCTGGAATTACCTTACCCACCGCCTAAAAATCTCTACTATACTCTCTACTATATACTACCCGGAAACTAATAAATAGATAAAATATATAAACACTATCCTAAAATAATACTTACGCCTGTATATAGTATATCTGTAAAACAATTAGTCAGACTGGCTCCTACTGGCCGAGTTTGCCTTGAATAACACCGTCTCCGAAACTACCTCTGTTACACCGTTCTTTAGGAACTATAGATTCCACCCATAACTGGGCTTTAAGCCCTCCCTGCCCCCTAAGAAGCCCGCTATACGTAACACTGAGAAGTTTGCTTCCTAAATGTAAATAATTACTGAATATATAAAAAGTAAGATGTTTATTGCCCAGGCTTGTCACAGGAAATAAGCAAACTGTAAACGCCACCCGGCCCGCCGGTTTTGAGTTAACTAAGAGGTTTGGCTTAACACCTATAATATTAAGACTTTGTGTTTTATGAAGAAATTAAATTAGAAGAATTATGGCCTGTTCTAGATTAAAAAGGTTGTTAGCCTATAAGCCTATCGCCTGGTTCTGCCTGAGTTTATAAAGATTTACCCTATCTTTTACGTTAATTTGTTACAACCTACTACTAATAATCCGTTGCTTACTTAGAGGAATAAGCCTCTACCGCCTATTAAAGTGGATAGACTATAAGAGTGGGAAGTCAAGGAGGTTCTAGATTCCCGTTGGGATTGCTACGGCCGAGGCTGCCCCCGCCTGAAGTATACAGTTAAGTGGACTGGATACGACAACCCTGAAGAGGTGCCCGCATTACACCTGGAGAATACTTAGGAAGTTGTGCGTAACTTTTATAGGAGATACCCGTATAAGCCTGGCCTATAAATCGACCTCTTGGGAGTTTAGTCCTAGAGGAGGGGGTACTGTTACGGCCCTGGGCAGACTGACCCCCAGGGGCCCCTAACCTAGAGGGTTGGGGTCTGATTACGTAAGCTGCTAGCTCTGACAAAACTCTGTAACCTTTCCTGAATCCTGTTTCGTAGCTCTTCGAGCTACGTCTTGTCAACAGAGCCTGTGCCTACTGAGGATAGAGCCTGTACGTAGTAAATAGAAGACCTGTCTGATTACCCTACCGCTCGACGTCCACCTGCCTGGGATTACCTGCCTGCTACCGTGACATATATTTAAAATATAATTAAAATATTTATTTTATATTTATATTTATATATATATATATATATATTCTTTTTAAATATTCTTTAAAAACATTATAAAATTATAAAACTATATATATTTTTAAAAGTATTTTTTATTAAATAAATTTATAAATATTATAATTATTATTTAAATATATAATTAATTTTAAAAAGTAATTTAAAATAAAAATAAAAAATAAAAATTAATAAATTTATTAATTTAATAATAATATATATATATATATAAAGTAAGGTTTATAATTATAGTTTTAATTAATTAGTATATTAAGTATAATTATATAATTGAATATATTTATATATAAGTAACTTAAATAAAGTTTTATTAATTAAATAATTATAATTATAATATAATTAAATTATTATTATTATTATATTAAAAACTTTTTTTTTATAATTATAATTAAATTTAAATTTAAAGTTTTATTAATTAAAGTAATATAATATATTACTTTATTATTTTATTATAAAATTAAATTTAATACTTTTTAAAATTAATAATAAAGTTTAAAGTTAATTATTATTATTATTTATAATTTAAATAATAAATAATAAAATTATTATATAATTAATTTTATTTAAATAATATTCCTTTATTTTTATTATATAAATAAATATTTTCTATTAAAATTTATAAGTATATAATTTGATTATTTATAAAAGTAAATAATTTAAAATTAAATTAAATTAAATTAGTATTAATTAATTTAAATAAGTTTATTAATATAATAATTTAATTAAATTAAATTTTTATTTAATACAATAAAATAAAAATATTTTAAATGATATTTTTATATTATAACTTTTATTAATTATTATTAAAATTAAAAATAAATAAATAATAAAAAAAAGTTTTATTAAAATATTAATAATTAATTATTAAATTTAATTAAATTTAATTAAAAATATTTATTATATATAATTAATAATTTAAATATTTATATAATAATAAATAATATATATTAACTTACCTTTTAATATATAAATATTATTATAAATATTTTAATTATAATATTTATTATTAAAAAATTAAATTTTTAATAAAAATTAATAATATTAATTATTAATTAATATAAATTTAAATTAAATATAATTTAATAAAATTAAATTTATATTATTTTAATATATTATATATTATAATTATTATTAATATAATTATTTTTTTAATTAAAATTAATTAAAATTAATATAACTTTTTATATAAATAATTAATTTATTATTAATTATTATTATTTTAATTATTAATTTAATAAACTTTATAAAAAAAACTTATTTATATAATTAATATAATATTATTATACTTATTATTAATTTCTTTTTTTCATAATTTTTAATTTAATAAAGTATTTATAAAATAAATAAAAATTTATATAAATATTAAATAATATAATTAATATTTAAAATTAATTTATAATTTATTATATTATAAAACTTAAAAATAAATATAATATAAATAATTTGTTTATATTTTATAAATAATTAAAATTTTAATTTTTAAATTAATTTTATAATTATTTTTATTAATAAATAATAAAATATAAATATAAAATTAATTTAAAAATTAAAATTGTAATTATTTATAAATAAATTATTAATAAATATTATTAATTTAATTATATAAAATTTAATAAATATATATTAAAAAATTTAATTAAAATAATTTTATTTTTATTATAATTAATTTTTTTATAATTTTTATTTATAAGTTTTATAATTTAAATAAATATAAAACAATTAAAAATTAGTTTTTAATTAATATATATAAATAAAGTATAGTTATTTTATAAATTTATTATTTTATATATTTTTATATTTTATTTAATACTTTAATATTTATAATATTAATTTTTATTTTTCAATATTTTTATTTTAAATAAATAAATGTATTATTTATTATAATATAAGTTTTATTAAAGTTAAATAAATTATTAATATTAAGTATTATTTTTAATTTATATTAAATACTTTTTGTTTAAATTTTAAATTCTTTATATTTTAAAACTTCTTAAATAATTATAAATAATATATTATTAATTTATATAATAATAATTTTAAAATTTTTCTTTTTATATTTTAAAATGAAAATAAATAAATATAAATTATAAATGAATATTTTTATTTTTAATTTATTATAATACTATTTATAATATATATTTTATTAATATATTTTAATTTTAATAATATTATATAATAATTTAATTATTTTTATAATTATTTTTAAAAAGTATTTATATTAAATTTATAATAAAAATTTAATAAATAATATATATTTTAATATAATTTTTAATTATAAGTATATTTAAATAATATTATATAATTTTATAATTATATTATAAAATTAAAAAGTAAATATAAAAATTATATAAAGATTTTTTTATTATTATTATTATTATATTTTTAAATAATAAAATATAGTTTTTTATATAGTTTTTTATTTTACTGTTTAACTTTTTAAATAATTAAAAAATTAAAAAATTAAAATATATTATATTTTTTTAAAGTATATTATTTAAATTTAAAAAATTTTATTTTAATTAATTTAAAACAAAATTTAATATTAAATTTTTTAAATAAATTTTTAAATATATTAATTATTTTATTATATTTAAGCTTTATAGTTAATTTATATATATTCTTTTTTTTATATAATAAAAATTTATTTAAAATTTATTTTTTAATTTTTTAAATTAAAAAAGTAACTTTTTTATTTTTTTAAATTATTTTAATATTTAAATTAAATTAAATTTAAATTTAATAATTCATAAATTTTTAAAATAATAATATAATTTTTAAAATTTAATTTTTATAAAAAACAAATTTATTTTTTATTTTTATAAATTTAAAAAATTATAAATATTTTTATTTTTATATAATAAAAAAAGTTTTTTTTTATTATATTATTATATAATTTTATAAATAATATTTTAAAAATAAATAAATAATTTTATTATATTTTAAATATAAAATAAAAATAATATAAATATATTAATTATATAAAATATAATATTATTAATAAATATAAAAATTATTAATATTTTTTAAAATATTATTTATAAAATTTATTTAAATTTTATATATATATTTTTTATTTATAAAAGTTTTATTATTATTAAAAAGTTTTTATAATTAAAAATATTATAATTTTAATATTTAATATAATATTTTAAATTATTTTTAAAAATTTAAAAAATAAAATAAATAAATATTTAATATATTAAATAATTTTTTTTATTATTATTATAATTATTTTTATTATTAAAATGTTTAATTTTTAATTTTTTATATTTAATTAAAAATATTATAAAATTAATATTTATACTTTTTTAATTATTATAAGTAATAAAATATATAAATTATATTTAGTATTATTTATTATAAAGGTATGATATAAATAATTATTTTTTTATATAAAATAATTTTTTAGTTTTTAATTTTTTATTTAAAAACTATTTTAATATAAAATATTTTTATTTTAATTATTATTTTTATATTTATTTTTATATTTATTTTAATAATTATTTTTAAAATTATTATTTTTAATAATTTTTTTATTAAATATTATTATATTATTAATTAAAATAAAATAAGTTTTTTTATTATATTTATTTTTATTAATAATAAATATTTAAATATTTTCTTATATTTTATTTATTTAAAATAATACTTTTAAATTAAAATAAAAAATTTAAATATTAATTAATATAATATAAAAAGTTAATATAAATTTTAAAACTTTTTTAATTATTTAAAATATATTATTTTATAAAAATTAATTACTTTTTTATAATATTTAAAAGTTTAATAATAAAATATTACTTTATTAATAAATAATTAAAAATAATTTAATTAAACTTTTTTTTATATATTTTTATTATAAAAATATTATTATTATTATTAAATAAATTAAATAAATTATTTAAAAAATTACTATTATTAATAAAAAGATTATTATTTTTAAAAATAAAAGTATTTTTTTATTTTAAAATTTTATTATTATTATTTTAAAATTTTATTAAATAATTTATTTTATTTATTTTTTTAAAAAGATTTTATTTTTAATTTGTTTATTAATTTATTAATTGTTTTTTTTAATCTTTTATTTATTTATAAATTTTATAATATTTTATTTTTAAATTAAAATTATTTAAAAAGTTATTAATAATTATAAGTTTTTTTTATAATTGTTTTTTTATAAATTATAATAATATAAAACTTTATTTAAATTATACTTTTTTAATTTATATTATTAAAAAAAAAATTTAAAAAATTAAATTTAATTATAAATTTAAATATTATAAAGTTTTTATAAGTTTTTAAGTTAATATATATACTTTTAATATAAAAAGGTTTTTTTTAATTTTGAAATAAAGTTTTTATTAATTATTTTAGATTTTTTTTTTTTAAATTTTAGAAAATTTTAATATAATTTTTTAATTAATTTATATTAATATAAATTTTAATATTTTTTATAATTAATAAATTAATTATTTATATATAATTTAATTTAAAATATATTTTATTTTTATTATTTTAATAAATAAATTATATAATAATAATAATATTATTAATATTATAAATATAATTATAAATTAATTATTTTTAAAATATATATTTATTTATTTTTATAAAAATAAAAAATAAATTTTCAATTTTTAAAAAGAATTCTTTTTTAAAATATAATAAATATTATAATAAATTAATTTAAAATATTAAATTATATATTTATTAAAAAACTATTAATAAAAATAATATTTAATATATAATTTTATAATATTTTTTAATTTTAATATAATTATTTTAAAAAAGTTAAATAAAATTTTAAAATAATACTTAATTTTTTTAAATTTTACTAATTAATAATTATTATTATAATTATTAATTATTATTAATCTAATAATAATATATATATATATATAAAGTAAAGTTTATAATAATAATTTAAATTACTTATTATATTAAATATATTTATATATAAATAAATAAAGTTTAATTAATTAAATAATTATAATTATAATATAATTAAATTATTATTTTTATTATAAAATTTTTAATATTTTAAAAGTAAATTAATAACTTATTTAAGAATAATAAAAATAAAATTTAATAAAAATTAAATAATAATAATATTGTAATGATCACACTAAACCTTTGTAAGATCTAGTAGGTGGTCTATAGGGTTTATGTTAACAGTTCGGCGTAGAGGTGATACTTGACTGTTTGCAATACAAAGACACTGTTTAGTTCCGATATTCGAGAGTATAATCATTAGCTATAAGGCTATTTAGGTTGTTAAACTAAATACTTAGATTAACAACTGAAGAGTCTGTTTTATAAAAACTATCTACTGCGGTGATAACCATGTCCTTATATATTCCAACTCTTTATCCGTCTCTTGTGTTGGACCGTAGGGACCGTTGGTGATGTATGCGGTCCAGCCTTTTGTCGCTGGGACCACTAACGGTCCTGTCGGTCCATCCTAGTCTGGTAGGTCCCTAACCCTAACCCTAATATCTGCAGTATCCCGTAACTCTACTGTCTAGTGTCAAATGTTCTACAGTGGGGTATCCTTTCCAAGCTCCCTGGGTACCTAGGACGGGTCCCCTGAGCGTTACTGTGTTAGTTCATAACACTATCTCCCTTCTTACTTCCTTTGTCCTTAAAGGTGTTTCTGTAAGCTTTTTGTGTTATCCGTGCTTTTGTTTGCGCTTTCCTAATTCGTTATGTCTCACAGAGTTGAAGGTTCTTATGTATCGAAGCCTTTTTGTTGTTCTTAAAAAACTGAACAGAGTGAGTTCCTCTCTATTGCGGTCTTCTCCGTGGTTCCGTTATACCGACTTATTCTTCCTGCAAGGCCAGTAAAAGTTCTTGTGTGGCCTCCGAAGAGGATTCTTTATGTTGTTCCGAGTGTGTTTATCGGAAGTGTGGGAATTGCGATATACAGGGTCTCACTCCTGTTCAAATGCAGAAGATCGCCCGCCTGCATTCTCAGTTTGAAAACGAGCTGGACATGGCGGAGGAAGAGGCCATGTTGGTAAACGCCAAAGTCAGTCGCCTGCGTAAGCAGCGGCGATTATAGGCTGAGAAGATGTTTTGTGCTGTACGTCGGGGTATTAAGACTATTGATGAGTTGGATCGGGTGGAACGTGAGGAGGCCGAGGCTGAGCGTAAGCGTATTGCCGAGCAATCCGCTGAAGTTGTTCGTGGTGGCTCGCCTGGTTCGGGTGGAATGGAGTTGCAGGAGTCCTGGCTCCGTGCTGGTGGGGATGTTGGTGTCTTTGATTGGAGTTCCATGGTGAATGAGGGTGTCGATTGGTCTGCTCTTGGTATGCCTGACTTGTGTGGTGAAGGAAATGTGCCTGTGGGTGGTTCGTCTGGTTCCTGAACATAAGTGGCGGTCTGCGGCTATTCCGTCAGGGAGGAGCGAAGCTTGCCAAGATCTCTGAGATCCGGGGTGCCATAGTTCAATGGTTAGAACGTTAACCATCGACGGTTAGAGGCTTGGGTTCGATTCCCGGTGGTACCCTGGTTGTTGGTGATTTGAAAGTTTCCGCGAGATTTTGAATGGTCTAATTTTCTTGTGGTCGAGTTTGTTGCTGGGTCGCTTGGTTTTGATGTTTCGTCGAAGAAGGTAGACTTTATCTCCCTCTTTGAGAATTGGTCCCTTAATTCTTTTCTGGTTTGCGTATTTAGTTATTTGTTCCTGTACAAATGAAAGTTTATTTTAAATATCCTTTTAGATTTGTTTAATTTGGGTTACTTTTTATTCTGTTAATTCCGTAACTGTGTTATTTAGTAGTGCTTTGTAATAAGCCTAAGGTTTGTATCTGTAGACTATAAAGAAAGGTAACTGTTTAGTTGTACTAGTTGTTACGCTATTGTAGGCAAACTGTGCTAATAGTAGCAATTTAACCCAGTTATTCTGCAACTAGTTAATATAGTATTAAAGGTATTATTTAATAATCTGGTTGATTTGTTCTATCTGTCCATCCGTCTATGGATATGCTGCTATTAATAGCTTGTGTTTTACTCTAAGTTATTTTATTAGTAACTTCTAGAAGTTTAATGTAAACAGCTTATCTCTATCTAAAATGATTTCATATAACATTCTGTGATTGCTCATAATGATTCGTAGGAATGTGTATACGAGTTCTTCTGCTATACTAGCTTCCTTATATAGTATAAAGTATATGTACTTGCTTAGTTTATAAACCACTACTAAAATGCTGTTATAAAGCACTTTAGTTAAGGGTTCTTGTAAGAGAAATAGCTTAATAATGAAGTTTAGGTTAATGGATAACTATACAGTTGTAGGTATTAGTAGAGGTTTTAAAAGTTTATATAGTTTATACCTGGAAGCTTTGTTTTTATTGTATAAGTTGTATTATTTAATGATTTCCTCTATTTTTCACCTAAGGTTTAGGATATTATAGTAGCGTTAAATTCTTTTAATTATCGCTATAACACCTTGGTATCTGTATATTAGGGCTTTATAAATTCCTTTAATTAACTTATCTTATTCCTTAAGGTCTGTAAGGGTTTCTGTTAAAGTGTTATTAATCCTAATTGTAGTATTAAGTTTTTAGTTAAGTATAAGGCTCCTATCTTCTTATATTTTAAAGATTATCTATTTTGTAGGTAATTCCTTATCCTAATAGTCTAGTTATCTGCTAAGTGTGTCTACTCTTATATTTTTAACTCCGTCTACATATATAACCTTAATATTAAATTATAATAGGAATTTTATATATTTAACCTATCACTTGTTAAGTTCCTTTGTTGTTGTAAAGGTAGTTAAGTTTTTGTGATCTATATAGAGCTTTATCTATTTTCTTATACCGATGAGGTATTGTTGCTATTCTTAAAATATATATATAATTGTTATAAATTTTTTGTCTGGGGTAGTGTAACGAGTTTCTAGTTTGTTAAACTTCTTACTGAAGTTTGCAATAATACAAACTTATCCCTGTTTATCTTACTAGGTTAGTTCTCCGCCTACTGTATTATTAAAGGCGTTTGTATATATCTTAAATTCTTTTTTTAGGTCCGCTTCTTTAAATACTAGATCTTTGGTGATAAGGTCCTTAATTTCCTTAAAAGCCTGTTGTATTTTTATTGTCCACTGGAAGGTTTATTCTTTATGTGTAAGATCTGTTAAAGGTTTATAAATATCGTTGTAGTTTCCTATAAACTGTTTATAGAAATTGGTGTAGTTAAGGAATAACCTAATGTCCTTAATATTTGTGGGTATTAGCCATTCCTTAATTGCCTAAACTTTATCTTTTTGTATCCTGATATATCCTAGTTTGATGGTGTATCTAAGATAGTTAACTTTTTAAATATAGAAAAAGCTTTTTTTTAATTCCATTAGGAGGTTTACATCCTAAAGCTTTTAGAGTATTTGTTTAATATACTCCTGGTGCTTTTCCAATATTTCTAAAAAGATAAGAATATTGTTAAGGTAGGTAATAATAAAGATGTTTAAATATTTATATAGGACTTAATTAATTATTTTTTAAAATAATGCTAGTATGTTAGTTAGTTTAAAGGGTATAACTATATATTTATAGTATTTATAATAGGTTTAAAATACTATTTTCTATTCTTCTCCTTCCTTTATTTAGATAAGGTTATAAGCTCCTTTTAGGTCTAGGGCTATAAACTATTTTACTCCTTTAAGTTAGTCTTGTAACTTTTTAATAAGAGAAAGTAGATATTAGTTTTTAATAGTAATATTATTAAACTATCGGTAGTCTATATAAAGTTATAGTTTACTATTTTTCTTTAATATAAATAGGATTAGGTATCCTACTAGTAACCTTAATAGTTGGATATAACCCTTTTTAAGGTTCTTATCAAGGTATTCTCTAAGTACCTTAAGTTTTTCTTTATTAAGTTTGTAGATTTTAAAAAACCTAGGGTTTTTCCCTTCCTATAGGGGTATCTTGTAGTTATAAAGGCTGTATTTAGGGATTCCTATATTAAATTCCTTCTAAAACACTTTCCTGAATTTGTAGTATTCTTTAGGTATTCTTTCTAATTTTACCGGGGTACTTTATTCTTTGTGCTGGTAGAGGTAAAAAAGGTATTTCCTTATTTCTTATTTGTGTGTTATATTATATATTAATTAACTTTGGCCTTTCCTATTAGTTTTTAAGTGGCCTAATCCTTCCCTGTTTTCTTAAAGCGGAGCCTCTTAATGCTTACTTTTAGAGGTATCTGTAAGTTCGTTTAAGCGTGTTTTTTTACTATCCTCAGTAATTAAACTTTGTTCCGTATTATTAATTACAACCTTTTCCTGGGGAATAGTATTGTCTTAATAAATCTGGCCAATAGTCTAATTAATTTGGGGGTTTATAGCTTGTAGCTATAGAAGTCCTAAGATTAGTTTGTAATGTGCTGTATCTGTAATATCCAAAGTTATAGAAGTTGTATATCCTTAGATTGAGATAGGTAAATAATTAGTCTCCATATTAATTACTCCATTTCCGTATCCTACTTCTATACCTTCTACAGTACTAAGCCTATAGGGGTCTTTCTTTTAGTACTATAGTATCTGGTCTTTGTTGATAATTCGGGGTAATATAAAGTTACTCTGGGTACCATTGTCCAATAGTGCGCTGTATATTTTTCCGTTGATTTCTACCTTAAGTAGGATGTGTGTATAGTTTCCTTAAGTAGCACATAGGGACCTATAGTCTATAATCAACTGTTGTCCCTTTACAGGTGATTGTTATCTTTTCCCTACTGTTAATACTATTTTGTTAGCTTTTCTTTGCTATAGATGGGGTAGAGAGGTGACCTGCAGTTTTGTGCTTGTTGTTGTCCGTATAGACATTTTAGTAGTAAGTGCTGGTTTAATCTGAAGGTAGTATACGCCTTACTGTGATTGACTTTGTGGATCGCCTAGTGGGTGAGGTCATCTCGTTTGTATAGCCTAGTGATAGGTTCTGTTCCAAAGTGTTTAGGAAAAAAGGTGTGTGCTACTTTGGTCCTAAAGTGAATTTTGCATGTATGCTGTACATATGAGATCCAGGAGATTTCGCGATGTGCTGGATGTATAGGCTAGAGGTGTGCCTTGTCCCCTGCTTACCTGGGTTCTGGGGGATGGTGAAATTCAGAGAGGGCCTTCTTAATAGGTACTCCTACTACTACAATACACACTATGCTGGTGTTTAGGGCGATTGGAATGTTATATTTTAGGTACTGTTTAGGATTTTTGTTGGGGTTTTCTATAGGGTTTTTGTTTTTGTTATCAGTAGTTTTAGTGTATTTGGTGCTTAAATAGTTTAAGTTGCTGTCCCTTATTACTATATTGTATAGTGGTCCTTATCTTCCTATTGCTAACTATCTTTTTTAACGGGGTTCCTTTGGGAACTAACCAGAGGTTTTTTTTTCTGAAAGGTGTAGTACACACTGATTGTTAAAGCAGGAGGTCCAGTTAAGGGTTCCGTGTTTTTCGTCAGTGTCCGCTGCTTGCTTAGAAATAGGTGGTAGGTTTTTTGGTTCTTTATAATTGTCAGGGTGGATTGGACATTCCATATAGAGGTTGGGTTGATAGATACAAGGTGTCTTGCCTTCCGGGTGTACCGGGTATTGCTTGTTGAGTGAGCAGCTATACTACCTGGGTAGCTTCTGTCTGGAGGTTATATTGACCTGTTGTTGTCCTTCTAGGATGGGTTTTCATTATTTCTTGGGCTGGTGATATTCCCTAGTAAAGTGTCCCTTTTGACCACAGTTGTAATATTCCTTATTGTAAGGTTTTCTCTGGGCTGTGTTAAGTTTTATAGGTTCTGTGTGGGTTCCTGTTGCAGTACTGCTGTATCCTTGTGAGTATTAAGGTTAGTTACTATTATAGAAGTTTCCACTGTACTGGTACTTCTTTCCTATGTTTAGCGGGTTTTAAGTTTTTTAATAACTTCCGGTGTTTTTACGGTTACGTTCTTATTGTTATTTAAATAGTTAATTATCAATATATACCACTATAACGATATACTTTACAAAGTTATCGGGTTGGTTTACCTTAAAAATCTCGTCCTTAACATCCTCCTTAAGTCCTTTATAGAACTAGCTTATAAGTATATTTTTTCCCTAACTAATATAGGTAATGAGTTATTTAAAGTATACTATGTATTTAGAGGTTAATCCTCCTTACTTAAGTTTTATAAGTTTGTATTCTGTAGATCTCTCCTTATTTAGGTCTCCAAAAGCATCCTTAAGAGCTTACTCGAAATGGTTAAAGCTTTAAAAGATTTTCTTAGTATTATCGTCCTAGTCGCTATTATTGTTCTCCAGATAGTCCCTAAAGGTTAGTTTAAACTATACAAGTGTATTACCTTTAAGTTGAGTGCCAGTAAAGATAATTTTGTTATGATAAGTGTTAAACTAGTAACCGTAGTGTTTAAAGTAGGTACGGTTTTGGGTGATGAACCCTTGGAGGGTTCCTTTGTCTCCTTTGTACGGGCTGGGCTTGTCTATCTTGTAGGCTTTAGCCTATTGAATTGAGTGGAGGAGGTTAATCTCCTGCTGGAGGGCTGTGATCTGAGCCGCTATGCTCTGGGCGTCATTGTTGTTACTAATATTGGAGGAGGTTGGAGTTTGAGATGCCATTGTGTCTTTGTATTGTTTAGTCGGTTAGTCACGTAGCCGTTCTGAACAAGAGTCGTCAAAATATAATGATCATACTAAACCTTTGTAAGATCTAGTAGGTGGTCTGTAGGGTTTATATTAACAGTTCGGTGTAGAGGTGATACTTGACTGTTTGTAATACGAAGACACTGTTTAGTTCCAATATTTGAGAGTATGATTACTAGCTGTAAGGCTATTTAGGTTGTTAGACTGAATACTTAAATTGACGACTAAAGAGTCTGTTCTATGAAAACTATCTACTGCGGTGATAACCATGTCTTTATATGTTCCGACTCTTTATTTGTCTCTTATGTTGGACCGTAGGGACCGTTGGCGATATGTGCGGTCCAGCCTCTTGTTGCTGGGACCGCTGACGGTCCTGTCGGTCCATCCTGGTCTGGTAGGTCTCTAACCCTAACCCTGATATCTGTAGTGTCCCGTGACTCTACTGTTTAGTGTCAAATGTCCTGCGGCGGGGTGTCCTTTTTGAGCTCCCTGGGTACCCAGGACGGGTCCCCTGAGCGTTACTGTGTTGGTTTATAACAAATATATTAAAATAAAAAATAAAAAACTTTTATATTTATATTATAATATATTAAATATATTATTTTATTATTAATAATCTTTTTTTAATAAATTAAAATAATATTAAAAAAAAATATAAATAAAATCAAAAATATTATTATTATAAATATTAAAATATAAAAGAATATAATAAAGTAATTATTTTATTATAAAAAAATAATAATTAATTATTAAATAAATTATAAAGTATTATAATAAATAAAATTAATTATAAAAATAAATAACCTTTATTAATAAAAGCTTTATTAATAAAAGTTTATTAACTATAAAGTAATTATATTTTTTTTATATTATTATAATTATTAATAATAATAAAAAATAACTTTATTATTATAAGGTTTAAAATTTAATTTATTTTATTATTTAATTTTATTTTTAATTTTATTTTAATTAATTATTTATATATAAATAAACTTAAATTTAATTAAAATTTTATTTTAATTAAAATATTAATAATAATTAATAATTTAATTAATAATTTAATTAATTAAATTTATTATTATTATTATTTTAATTATTTTTATTTTAATTATTATAATTACTTTTATTTTTACTATTATTTTATTTATTATAATTATTATTATAATTATAATTATTTTTATTATTTTTATTTTAATTATTATAAGTATTATAATTATTTCTTAAATATTTCTTTTTATTTAAATACATAAATATTATATTATAAAAAGTATTTATAAAGTTATATAACTTATATAATTATTAATTTATAAATATAAAGTTTTTTATAAGTTAATAACTTTTTATAATTAAAGAACTTTTTATAATTAAAGGTATAAATAAAAGTATTTAATTAAGAAAATTTAAAAAGTTTAATATAATATTATTAAGTTTATATAAATAAAAAAATATTTTTATTATTAAAAATAATTTAAGTATAAAGGAACTTTTTTAATAAATATTTAAAAGTAAAGTCTTTTAATAATAATTATTAATATTAATATATATATATAGTAATAAAGTTAATTATAATAAAAAAGTCTTAATATATTTATAATAAATTTAAAAGGGTATTTAAAGGTTTTAAAAGTATTAAAGTATTTTAAAGTTAAAAATAATATAAAAAGTAGTTTTTATTATAATATATTTATTAATTTAAAATTAAAATCTTTAAATTTAATAATATAATTACTTAATTTTTACTTTAAAGGTATTATTATAATAGTATAATTATTTACTTTTGATTTTAAAATAGTTATTTTTAATTTTGAAGGTATTTTTTTAATAATAAAAGTATTATTTTTAACTTTAGAAATATTATTTTTAACCTTTAAAGTAAATTTTTAAAAAGATTATATTTTAAAAAGAGTAAAAAGGGTTTATAATTAAAATTAAATTAATTAAGGTATTTTTTTAATTTAATAAAATACTAATTAAAGTAATTATTTAATTATTAAGTTATATTATTAATAATTTAAGTAATTATATAATCTAATAATTTATATAATTATTAAATAAGTTTTTTATATAAAGTAACTTATTTAAATTATTATATTAATTTAGTAATTTAATTAATAAAATTAAATAAATATTAATTAAATTTAAATAAATATAATTAAAAAGTTTTAATTAAAAGTATTTTAATTAATATATTTTTAACTTTATAATTATTATTTATAAATATTAAAATAAGGAAAAAATATAATCATATAATTACTTTATTATAAAAAAATAATACTTAATTATTAGGTAAATTATAAAGTATTATAATAAATGAAATTAATTATAAAAGTAAATAACTTTTATTAATAGAAATTTTATTAATAAAGTTTTTATTAATTATAAAATAATTATACCTTTTTTATATTATTATAATTATAATAAAATTATAAAAAAAGAATAATTAAATAAATAATAAAAAAATAGAATAATAATTAAAAAAATATATAATATAATTAAAATTAATATTATTAATTAAATATATAATAAATAATTAATTTATATTTAATAAATTTAATTTAAATTAATATAAATTAAATTAAATATTTTTATAAATATTTTTATTTTTATTATTTAAAATATAATTTTAAAAAAATTAAAAAAATTATTTAAATTTAAATTTAATATTAAAATATATTATATTAATAATAAATATTATTTAATATTTAATATAATAATTTATTAAAAATAAAAATAATTTACTTTATATAAATAAATAAAAAATTATATATATTTTAATATATTATATATTATTAATTATATAAAATATAATATTATTAATAAAATTATAAAATATATTTATATTTATAAATATTTATTTATATTTATAATTTATAAAATTATAACTTAATAATTAATAAAAATATACCTTTATAATTAATTTAATATAATTAATTAATTTATGTAAAACTATAAATAAAATTATTTTTAAATATTTTTAATTTAAAATAATTTAACTTTATTATTTAACTACTTAAGTACTTTATAATTAAATTTTAAATGAATAATTTAATAAAGGGAATACTATATATACTTTTTTTATATAATAATTAAAATAATAAATTTGTTTAAATAAATTTAAATTATAATTATAAATGTTAATTTATAAGTGTTTAAAAAAGTAAAATTAATTTTAAATAAAAGGAATAAAATTAAATATTTATTAATATATAATATAATTAATATTTTTTAAAAAGTTTTCAAAAATTATAAAGTTTATTTAAAATAGTTTAAATATTTTAAAGAATTTTTAAAAAAGGTTTTAAAATTAAATTTAAAAATAATTTAATTATTTAAATAACCTTTAAAAAAAATTATGAAAAAGTAATTAAATTAATAAAATAATTTATTTTATATAAATTTAATTAATAAAATTATAATAATTTAAAAAGTTTAATTAAAGTTAATAATAATAAGTTTTTGATAACTTTTATACTTAGAAAATATTACTTATTTATAATATAAAAAACTTTATTTTATATTAAAAAGTTTTAATTTTTTTTTTTTCATTTTTTTTTAATTATTATATTTTATTATATTTAATAGAATATTATTATAATTAATTTAATAAAAAGTAATAATAAAGATTTATTAATATATAAATATATTAAAAGATTATATATTTAATAAAAGATTTTAAAATAAATATAAAATAAAATTAATATAAATAAATAAAATTAATATTTAAATTTTTAAATTAATAAAAATATTTTAAAAAACTTTAAAAATAAATTTAAATAATATATTTAAAATATATTTAATTATATAAATAATATTTAAAATAAAAGATTAAAAAGGTTTTTTTATATAAATAATATTTTTATAAATTAATTTAATAATTTTATTAATAAATAATTTTAATATATTATTATATTTAAAAAACATTTTTAAAAAAAATGAAAACAAATTATTTCTTAAAAAATATATTTATAAATATAATTTTATTATTTATATAAAATTTTAAAAAAATATGTAATACTTTAATATAATTAATATAATTAAAAGAATTATTATTATTAACATAACTTTATTTATAAAGTAAATTATTATTATAATAATAAAAAATAAAAAATATAAGAGGTTTAATAATAAAAATAAAAATATTAATATTAATATTATATAAAAATTAATTATTATTATTATTAAATTAAAGTTTTTAAATATAATTAAAATATACTTTTAATTTTAATTTAATAATATTATTAATAAAATATTTAATTTATTTATTAATTTATTTATTTTTTAATTTAATTATAACTTTATAAGTTTTTATATATAAATAATTAAATTAATTATTATATTAATAATTATATATTAAATTAAATAATTATTAAAATATTAAAATATTATTATAATATTTAAACTTTATATAACGTTATATAATATAATTCTTTATTAAAATATATAATTTATATATTATATTATTATTAAATAAATAATTAAATAAAAAAGTTAATTTTAATTAAATTATTAATTTTAAAAAAATTAAAATATAAATAATAAATAAATTAATAAACTTTATAATATATTAAATAATAAATTTAAAATATTTTTTAATATTTATTATTATATTAGTATTAATATTAATTAATTTTATATTATATTAAGTTATATATTATTTTTATTATAATATATATATTATTAAGAAATTATTATAAAATAAAAATTAATTCTTAATAATATTTTTATAATTAAATAAATATATTATTTATTACTTTTTATATTAAATATTTCATAACTTTTTTTTTAAAGTTTTACTTTTTGTAAAAAAATATTAAAATTATAATATAAAAAGGAATATTAAAAAAATTTATTATAAACTTATAAAAATATATTTAAATTTAAATATATATTATTTATATTTATAATAATATATGAAACATTATTTTAAAATTTATAGTTATTATTTAATTTTATAATAAATTTAATAAAAAAGGTTTTTAAAATAATTTATTTAAATTATTATTATAATAATAATAAATAATAAAAATAAAAACTTTTTAAATTTCTTTTTAAAAAAATACAAAAATTAAATTTTAAATAACTTTTAATTTTATTATAATTATAAAACTAATTATTAAAATAATAATTAATAAAAATAAAAAAAAAGTTTTATATATAATAAAAAAAAATCTTAATTAATAAATTATATATTTAATTTAATTAAACTATAATATAAAGTTTTTTTAATATAAATTATATAATTTTTATAATTAATTATAAAACTTTTAATATTAATAAGTTAATAATAATAAAATAAATTTATATAATATTAAAAATTAAAATAATATATATAAATATATGAAAGTTTAATAAATTATATATTATTATTTAATAAATATAAATTTTAATTATATTATTGTAAATAATAAAAATAAAAATAATAAAATAAAGAATTTAATTTTTATAAGTTAATCTTTTTTATAAAAAAAAAGTTTTAAAATAAATTTTAAAATATTATTTTTAATATTGAAAGTATTAATTCTTTTATAAAATAATATCATTAATATTTTATATTATAATAAAAAATTAAATTAATATAATTAAATATATTAAAATTAAAAAAAATAGAAAAAGATATTAATTAAAAAAACTTTTTAATATTAATTAAAATTATTATAATATAAATTATTATTAATTTTATTATTTTTTATATAATTAATATTTTTATTTTATTTTTATTATATATATATAATATAAATAAATTCAATATTTATTTTTAAAATATTATTAATAAATTTATATTTATTAATATTAATAATAAAATTATAATTTTTATTATATATTAATAAAGATATTTATAATTCTTTATTAAAAAAAAGTTATAATTATATTTTTTATAAAAATAAAAATATAATATTTATATTAATAATTTAATTATTTAATTATTAATTATTTTTTAATATTATTTTAAAATATTAAATATATTAATATTAATATATTAATTTTCAAAATTATTATTTAATTATATTATTATTATTAAATAAATAATTTAATTTTAAAATATTTTAAATTTATTTTATAAAATAATTATAATTTTAATTATAAAGTTATTATTAATATAATATATATAAATAATAAATTAATATGTTATTTAATTAATATTATTATAATATTTTAAATAATTAAGTTTTTTTATTAATATTTATAAAAAATATATAAAATATTTTATAATTAATATAAATTAATATATATTTAAAATTATTAAATTATATTATTTATAATATTAAAATAAATTTTATTTTTATAAATTTTTTATATAAAATAAAAATTATAAATATTATATATAAATAAATTAAAATTAAAATTTAATAATTTATTAATAAAATTAAATAATATTATATATTTCTTTATTATATATTTAATATTTTTAAAATAAAATTATTAAAAATTTATAATAATTTAATTATATTATAAATAATTATAAAAGTTATAAATAACATTATAAAATTTAATAAATAATGTTATTTTTATTTTTATCTTATTTATTTTTAATATATATTTTTAAATTAATATTAAGTTATTTTTTATATTATTAATATTTAAAAAAGTAATCATAATTATTAAAGTTATAAATAATATATAAAAATTATTTATATAATAATAAATTAATAATATTTTTAATATTTATAATAATTTTAATATAAATAAAACTTTTTTATTATTATTATAAATAATATTTAAATATAATATAAAAAAAATATTATTTAAATTAATAATAATAAATAAATATAATATAATATTAAACTTATTTAATAAATTAATTAAATTTTATTTTAGTTTAGTTTAATTATATTATTAAAAAAATAAGTTTATATTAATTAAATTTATTTAAAATAAAAGTATTATATTATTAAATATAATTTTATTTCTTAAATTATGAATTATATATTAATAAAGTAAACTTTATAATTTTAAAAAAAAATTAAAAAAAAAAATTAAAAAATATATATTATTTTAAAAAAAGAATTAATTTTAATTTATTTATTAAATTATATTATAATAAAATTATAATAATTTTAAAAAGGTTATTTAAAAAATTAAATAATAAAAACATTTAATTTTAAAAAATATAATAAATTTTATATTTTTAAGAAATAAATAATTTAAAATATTAAACATAAAATTCAAAAATTATATAAAAAGTTTTAATTAATAATTTAAAAATATAATAATAAAAATAATAAAAATATTTTAATATAATTATTAATTATTTTAAAAATAAATTTAAAATTAATACTTATATTAATATTATTTTTAATAATAATAAAAATAATTTTTAAATTGTAAAATATTATTTAAATTGTAAAATATTATTTAAATTTATTTCTAATTAAAATTAAAATTATTTTAAATATTTTTTATTAAATTATTACTTAATATCAAAACAAATTACCTTTTAAATATCATAATAAAAGTTATATAATTACTTTATAATATTATTAAAATAAAAATTAATTAATAAATTATATATTATAAATATTATTAAAAATAATTAAATATAAAAATATTAATATTTTTTAATTTCAAATATTAATAATTCTTTTTTTAATATTATTAATATATAAATTAATAATATATTTATATTTTATATATTTAAATTTTTTATTTATAAAAAAAAATATTTAAAAAATATAATTTTAATACAAATTTAAAATAATATTTTTAAATTGATATTTTTTAAATTTTAATAATATAAAAATTACTTTAAATAATAATAATTTATTATTACAATAAAAAAATTAAAAAATTAATTAAATTAATAAATTTAAAAATAAATAATAAAATTTAAAAGTATTTTAAATAATATATTTAAAATATATAATATTAAATACTAATAAATTAACTACCCTAGTAAGTTAGCTACTTTTAAATATTAATAGTATACTAACCTATATTATAATACTATAATAATAATAATAAAAATTTAATTAAAATTAAAATTTATAAATAATTTTACCTTTTTCTTATATATTTATATGGTATACCTAGTTTTATTATAGTTACTATATTATCTTTTTAATAATCTATTATAAACTACCTTATTAGTATTACTATTTATTTTATTAAATAATTATTTCCTTTTTTCTTTTTTATTAATTAATTCCTTAATATCTTTTATATAAAATACTCCTTTATTTTTTATATAATTTTTTTTACCTCTTTAATACTTAAAAAGTATTATATTTACTTTTTAAAAAGTATTAATTTTTTAAATTAATAAAGTAATTATATAAGTTAATAATTATATACTTTTTATTAATTAGTTAATAATAATTAAAATTAATATTAAAAAACTTTTTTAATAATAAAAAATATAATTTTTAATTAAAATTAATTAAAAAACAATTTATATTAAATTATATAATATTTAAAAAACTTCAAATAGAAATAATATTAAAAAATTTAATATTATTATTAATATTTAAATTGTAATATTTAATTTAAAAAATATAGCTTTTTAATTAAATAAAATTAAATTTATACTTTTAGAAACTCCTTTAATAGTTTTTAGTTTAAAAACCTTATTATATATAGTATAAAAAATAAAAAATACTTTATTTTATTTATATAAATAATTTAAATATTATTAAATTAATTAATTTTTATATTATATACCTTCTTTAATAAATTAAAATATTTAATATTTAATAGTTAAAGTAAATAAAATAAATAAAAAGGTATATAAAGGGTAATAATATTTTTTACCTTATAATATTATTTAAAATTTATTAAATAGTAACTTTTATACCTATTAAGGAATAATAACTAATAAATACTTTTTTTTTATAATATAGTATATTTTTTAAAATATTAAATCTATTTTATAATAATATTATTAATTATTTATTTATTTAAACTTATTTTAATAACTTAACTATTAAATAAACTACCTTTAATATATTAATTTATAAAGTAAACCTTTATTTTAATAATTAAAAATAATAATTTAATTTACCTATCCTTATTAATTAATTTAATATCTATTACTTATTAATAATTTTTAAATTATATTTAGTTTACTTTCCCTTATTAATTTAAATATATAATTATAATTTTAAGTAAATTAATACTTATTATAAAACCTAATTTATTAAAATTATAGGTATTATAATTAAAATTCCTATATTTATTATACTAAAAGTTTTATATAAAACCTTCCTATAATTATATATATAATTAATATATATTTTAAAATATAATTTTAATAAAATAAGTTTTTTTACCTAATTAATCCTAGTATTATTATTATAGTTATAGAATAAAGAATTTACTATATTTTTAATATCTTTAAAAATAAGTAAATATTTTTATAAATTCTAATTAAATATATATTAAATAAATACCTTTTTTTTTAATCTTTTATTATTAAAGTAAATATTTTATTATAGAGTTTAGTTAGCTATTTTCTTTTAAATAGTAAAGTAAAAAACTTAGTATTTTTTTATTATATATTAAATATTTAATTTTAAGTCAGATTTAATAGTTTAAATAATAAACTAAATATTACTTTATTTTATTTTATTTATTATAAAATATCATATAATAAAACATATAAAAAAGATAAATAGGAGTAATTAATAAAAAAATAACCGGTTTATTAAAGTAGTTAACTTATTAGTATTTAATATTATATTATTTTAGTTTATTAACTAAAAATTATATTTAATTTATTTATTATTATATAAATATATAATTTAAAAAATAAAAATATTTTAATTTTTAATAAATAATTTAATTAATAAATTAATAATATATAATATATAATAAAGTTTATAATAATATAGTTAAACAATCAGCTAATTAAAATATATACTTAACTAGTTTTACTAACTTAACTAACTTTTATTAACTCTAATACCTACTAAGTATAAAAATATTAATTAAAATTAAAATTAATTAACATTAACCAGTTTTAATTACTTATTTTTAATTTATTTAATTAATTTAAAATAGTTAGTATAACTATAGTACTAACCTAAAGTAACTAACTTTTAATAAAAAAATTAATTTTTTTATTAAAATAAAGTATTTTAGCTATATAAAATTAACTTTAATTTATATTAATTAAATAATTTATTTTCATAGTTTATTATAAACTAATTAAAAATAACCTATTATTTATTTAAAATTTAAATAATTAAACTTTTTTATATCTTTTTTATAAGTTTTTATATTATACTTAATTTTACTATAGTTATTATATTATTATTTATTTAATTTATTATAAACTATTTCCTTACTATTACCTACTATTTTACTAATTAATTACTTTTCCTTTTATTTTATTTTAATTATTACCTAAAATTCTTTAATATTAAATCCTCCTTTAAATTATATTTAACTTTATTTAACCCTTTAATATTTAGTAAGTATTATATTAGCCTTTTTAAGTATATAAACCTAATTATTTAAAATTATTATTAAATATACTATTATTTATATACTTTTTATTAATTTTTTAATAGTTTTAAAAGTTAATATAAAAAAACTATTTTAATAATTTAAAATTCTATTTTTAATAAAACCTAATTATTAAATAGTTTAATAGGTATTTAAAGGTATTTATAATTTTTATTTTAATAGTAATATAAAAAGTAATTATATTAAAGTTTATAAATAAATATTTAATTTAAAAATAATAAAATTTAAATCTTATAAAAAAAAATTAATTCTTTTAAATCTGAATTTTATATTTATTTTTATAAAAACCTTATTATATATTACCTTAAATATAGAAAAAAACTTAAATTTAATAATATATTTAATAAAAGTTTAAATAAAAAGGTTAATTTTATTGCTATATATATACTTTAATAATATAAATAATATTATATTTAATAATTAAAATAATTAAAATAAATATAATAATATACTAATAAAAATAATATTATACTTTTTATAATACTATTTAAACTTTATTAATATATAATTTTTATAATTATTAAAAATAAATATTTAATATTTACCTTTAATTTATTTAATTATATATTTATTAAAATATTAAATTTATTTTAAACTAATTATATTATTTATTCATTTATTTTAAATAAAATACTTTTTTTAATTTAGTAAAAGATTTAACTTTATAGTTTAATTAGTAAAATAGTAAATACCTTAAATAATTATAAATAATAAAATATATTAGCCCTTTATATTAATCTATTTAATAAATATTATTTATTTTTAATTATTAGGTTATATAAATTTAACCTTTTTATATTAATTAAAATATATAATAATTAATAATAAGGTTATTATACTTATTATAAAGTTAATTTTATTAAAATTAAAAAAGTTATTATTTATAATTCTATATTTAGTTATTATATTATAAAATAACTAGAATTAGTTTCTAATAACCTTTAAATTTTTATAAAGGGCCCTTTAATAGTTATAAAGTTAATTAAACTTAATCTTTAAAACTAGTTATATATTTATAAAGCGTTATACCTATTTAATACTAATAGGTTTATTATTATATAATATTAATAAAAGGTTAACTATATCTTTTATATTAAAAAATTATATTAAAAATCTTTATATATTTTATTTAATAATATATTAAATAAATATTTATTTTTTAATTAGGTTAAGTTTATACTTTTTAATATATAATTTTTTATGATATAATTAGTTATTTATTTTATTATATAAGGTTATATAAGGGATATTAAAAATTTAAGTAGTTTAATATATATTTAAAGATTTTTTTAATTGTTTTTAATTTTTTTTAATTATTTAAAGTATTATAATAACTTTGTTTTTTAAATAAATTACTATAATAATTATTAATTTTTAATATATTAAGTATTTAAATAGGTAAAGTAATATAAGACTAATATAAAAAATAAAAATATAATTTATATTAAAAATAAACCTACCTATTAAAACTTTAAATTTTTAAATTAGTATTATAACTTTACTACTACTTTAAATTAATTATAGTAATTAAATATAAGTAATTAGGATTAGTTAGTATCAATTAGTGCTAATTTTAATTAATATTTTTATACCTAGTTAATATTAAGGTTAATAAAAGTTAATTAAGTTAATAAAACTAATTGGGTATATATCCTAATTAGTTAACTATTTAACTACGTTATATATTAATAAATATAATTATAATTAAGTTAATTATTTTTATAAATATTCTTTTTATTAAAAATTAAAATTTTAATTTATAAATTAAACTTATAATTATTTTAATTAATAAAAAAAATTATAATTTTAAAGTATATTATAAAAAGTAATATTATATATTTATATTTCAAATTTATAAAATAATTAATAATTTTAATGTAAAAGTTTTTTCTTTTATTATTTTAAATAAAATTATTAATTATTTCAAATTATTTAAATTATTATTAATTATTTATATAAATTTATATTTTTTATATAAATATTTTATTAAGTTAAATATAATAAAAAAAAGTATTTTATAATAAATATTATAACTTTTTATTAAATTTATAAATAATATACAATTAATAAAATTTAATAATTTTATAATTATAATAATTTAATTAATATTTTTATAAAAATTATTTTAAATAAAATATTAAAATAATTATTTAATATAAATAAATTAATAATTAAAATTAAAAACTTTTTAAAATATAATTAATTAATTAAAGTTTAATAATAATATTTATATTAAAAAATAAAAGAATATTAAAAATATAATTATTAATAAAATAAAAAATATATAAAATATAATATAGTATAAAAATAAAAATTTATTAATTTTTTTAAATATAAAAATGAATAAATTATATTATATTTAATAATATATTATTTTATTAAATAATGTTTTAAAAATAAATTTTATATTAAAACTTTTTAATATAATTTAATAAATAATAAATATTTAATAATAAATATTATTATTATTATTTATATAGTAATTTATAAGTTTATATTTTAAATCTTTTTTTATTAATAAAATTATATTATAATTATTTATAAATTAATAAAAAAAATTATATTTATATAATTAAAAAAAGAATATTATAATTTATTATAAGTTAATTATAAATAAAAGTTAATTATTAATTATATTAAAGTTATATTATTTTAATTTAATTTAAAATTTAAAATTTTAATTAAAATTATTATTTATTTATTATAATTATAATATAAAATAATAAATAATTTTAAAAATAAATTATTTATGTAATAAAAATTAATTATTATTAATAAAAGTAATATATTTAAAAATATATAATAATTAATAATAAGTTAAATAAATAAATATTTAGTATATAAATTATTAATTTAATTAAATAACATTTTAAGATTTTTAATTATATTATTAAATAAAATAATATATTTAAATTGATATTAAAAAAAAATTTAAAAATAAAACAAATTTAATAATTAATTTTTAAAAACTTATTAATATAATTATTATATATAAATATAATAAATATAAAGTTATTATAATAAATATCATTTATTAATTAAATAAAAAGTATTATAAATAATTATTATACTTTAAATTATAATTTATAATAAACTTTTTAATATAATTAATTTAATATATTATAATTAAAATTATTTATATATGTAAAGTAAATTTTATAAATTATTAAAATAATTAATTATTATTTTATTTTTTAAAACTATATTTAATTATTAATATATTTTTATAAAATTATATATTTTATTAATTAAATATAAAAATACAAATTTAAATATTTATACTTAATAAAAATAATATAAAATATTTAATAAAAATAAATTAATTTTAATATTTGAAATATTTATTTATTTTTTAATAAATAATTAAAATTAAAATTTTATTTTTTTAAAATATAAAATATTTTATTTATTATGTATTAATTAATATAAATAATAAAATATATTTAAATATTAATACTTTCTAATAAAATAATATATTTTATTAATAATAAATAATTATATTATTTTAATAATTTAACTTTTATTAAATTATAAATAATAAATTATATTTAAATATTATAAAAATATTTTATATAATTAATATTAATTTATTATATAAATTATATTTATATAATAATTATTATTTTATTTAATTAATTATAAGTTTTTTATAAATATTTATATTTTTTTATTAAAAAATATTATTAAATTTTTCTATTAAATCTTTAAATTTTTTATTATATTTAATATTAAAATATATTATAGTATTTACTTATAAAATAAAAATTATTTAAAATAAAGTATATAAAATTAAATACTTATATATATATATTTATAATTAAATTTTATAACATTATAATTTAATAATAAAAATATTTATTTTATAATTAACTTAATATAATTAATTAAGTTATATAAAATTATAAATAAACTTATTTTTAAAAACTTTTCAAATTTAAATAAAATTAAATTTTAATTATTTAAATAACTTTTTAAAAAAGTGAATTAAAAAGTAATTAAATTAATAAAATAATTTATTTTAAATTAACTTAATTAATAAAATAATAATAATTAAAAATATTTAATTAAATTAAATAATTACAAATCTTTTTAATAACCTTTATATTTAAAAAAAATATATATTATAAATATTATTTTATTTTAAAATATTTTTTAATATTATAATTATTTTATTATTATTAATATTTATTATTATATTTATTTTTATATTAATAATTATTTTTTATTTTATATTATAAAATTATTATTAATTTTTAAAATAAATTTAAAATTAAATATTATTTTAAATATTTATAAAGTTTAAATTTTTATTAATTATAATAAGTTTAATATTATTTTATTTATTATATTAAAAATAAAAAATATTAATTTTTTTTTAAAAAGATTTATAATTATTATTAATTATAAAGTTAATAATTTAATTTATAATAACTTTATTTTAAATATAACTTTATTAAATATATTATTATTTTAATTTATATATTAATATTTTTAAAATTATTTAAATTATTTAAAAAGTTATAAATATTTTATAAATAAAATTTACTTTTTACTTTTTTATAAATATTATAATTAAAAAAAAAGGAATTTAGTTTTATAAAATAAAAATATTTTATTAATTTTTATTATAACTTTATATAATAATTAATATATTTAATATAATATTAAATATTTATAATTATTATTTATAATAATAAAATTATATTAGTTTATTAATAAACTTTATTAATAAGTATAAAATTATAAATATATTTATATTTTTATAATATTATTATAAACTTTAAAATTAATTAAATTAATAAAAAGATTAAATATATAAATTATATTATTTTTAATATATATTTAATTTTATAATTTTAATAATATTTATAAAAAAAAAGGGTAAACTTTAAATCTTAAGTTATTTAATTTAAATTAATTATTATATTTAAAAATTAATATAACGTGGTTTACCATCCAGCTGTGTTTATCACCTACCCGTATTTTTTTACTATTTCCACTAACTTTTACCAACCCTAATACCCACCAGGTACAAAAGGGTCAATTATATTTGGCACTAATTAGTACTAATTAGTCCTAATTACCTATTTTTAATTAATTTAGTTAATTTAAAGTAGTTAGTAGTACTATAATATTAGTCTAAAGTAGATAACTTTTAATAGAAAAATTAGCTTCCCTACTAAAATGGAGTATTTTAGCTATATAAGATTAACCTTAATTTATACTAATTAAACTAACTATTTAGGTAGTCCACCGCGGACTACTTAAAAATATGTTATTATCACTCGGGATCTGAATGATTAGACTTTTTTATATCTTTCTTACAAGTTCTTGTATTATGCCTAGTTTCGCCGTAGTTGCTATATTGTCATTTGGACGGTCCGCTACGGACTGCCTCCTTACTATTACCAGCCATTTCACTAGCTAGCTGTTTCCTTTTTTCTTTTTTTTAATTATTGCCTAAGATTTTTTAATAGTAAATACTCTTTTAAGCTGTATTCGGCTTTATTTAACCCTTTAGTGTTTAGTAAGGCTAATATTAGCCTTTTTAAAAATATAAACCTAATTATTTAAAAAAGTAATTTAATATATTATTATTTATATACTCTTTATAAACTTTTTTATTATTTAAATAATTAATATAAAGAAATTACCCTAATAGGTAAATATTTTATTTTTAATAAAACTTAATTATTAAATAGTTTAGTTAATATTAAATAATTTTTATAATTTTTATTTAATTAATAATATAAAAAGGGATTATATTAAAGTTTATAAGTAAATATTTAATTTAAAAATTATAAAATTTAAGTTTTATAAAGAAATATTAACCCCTTTAAACCTAAATTTTATATTTTTTTTAATAAAAACCTTATTATAGGTTACCTTAAATATAATAAAGAATTTAAATTTAATAATATAGTTAATAAAGGTTTAAATAAATAAATTAATTTTATTATTATATATATATTTTAATAATAAAAATAATATAATATTTAATAATTAAAGTAAATAAGATAAATATAATAGTATATTAATAAAAATATTTTTTTTTTATAATATTATTTAAACTTTATTAATATATAACTTTTATATTTATTTAAAATAAATATTTAGTATTTACCTTTAATTTATTTAATTATATATTTATTAAAGTATTAAATTTATTTTAAATTAATTATATTATTTATTTATTTATTTTAAATAAAATAAATTTTTTAATTTAATAAAAAACTTAACTTTATAATTTAGTTAATAAAATAATAAATACTTTAAATAATTATAAATAATAAAATATACTAACCCTTTATATTAATATACTTAATAATTATTATTTATTTTTAGTTTTTAAATTAAATAGATTTAACTTTTTTTTATTTATTAATATATATAATAACTTTTACTATAATTATTATACTTATTATAAAGCTTATTTTATTAAAGTTATATAGGTTATTATTTATAATCCTATATTTAGTTATTATATTATAAAGTAGTTAAAATTAGTTCCTAATAACCTTTAGATTTTTGTAAAGGGCCCTTTAGTAGTTATAAGGCTAAAAAAGTTTTATCTTTAAGTTTAATTATACAGTTATAAAACGTTATATCTAATTTTTACTAATAGGTTTACTATCTTATAATATTAATAAAAGGTTAACTATATTTTTTATACTAAAAAGTTATATTAAAAATCCTTATATATTTTATTTAATAATATATTAAATAAGTATTTATTTTTTAATTAAGTTACATTTATAGTTGTTAATATATAATTCTTTATAATATAGTTAGTTATTTATCCTATTATATAAAGTAAAGTAAAGGATATTAAAGATTTATATAGCTTAAACTGTATTTAAGGGTTTTATTTTAATTTTTTTTTTAATTTTTTAATTACTTAAAGTGTTAGTTGGATTTTATCTTTTTTTAAGTATATTGGTATTGTGGATATTGATTTTTAGTGTATTAAATATTTAAGTAGGTAGAGTGATGTAAGACTGACGCAAAAAATGGGGACGCGATCTATACCAAAAATAAACCCGCCCACTAAAACCTTAAACTTTCAGACTAGTACTGCAACACCACCACACCTTTAAATTAACCAAATTAAATGAAAATAAGGAATTTAGAGTAGTTAGCACCAATTGGTACCAGTTTTAATTAACCCTTTTGCACCTGGTGGGTGCTAGGGTTGGTAAAAGTTGGTTGAAGTAGCAAAAAAACACGGGTAGGTGATAAACACGGCTGGGTGGTGGACCACGTTATATATATTTATAAAAAACTTTTTTTAAAATATTTATTTTTTAAAAATTAAATTAAATTAAATTTATTTTATTATTATTATTAAATTAAATTTTATAAATATCTTTTTTTTTATAATAAAAATAAATATTTAAATAATTATAAATTATTAAAATTATAAGGTTAAATATATATTAAAATTAATATAACTTATATATAAAACTTATTTTATTAACTTAATTAATTTAAATTATAAATTAATAAAACTTTATAATTAATTTATATTTAATTATTTTTTAATATAAAGTCTATTTTAATTTATATATTTTTTTATAATTAGAAAATATTATAAAAATATTATTTTATTATTTAATAAAAATAAATTATTTTATACTTATTTTTATTAATTTGTATTTAATATATAAAAAATATTTTTTATTTTTATAATATAAATTACTTTATATAGTTTAAAAAATAAAAATAATAAAAATAAAATTAATAATATTATCAATAATATAATAAATTATATTATTATTTATTATATTAAATTTTTAATAATTTTATAATATCTTATTTATTATTAAATTAATATAAAGTTTTTAAATAAAAATTTAAATAATAAATTTAAATATTTTAATAAATTAACTTTAATATTTTTTTTCAAACTTTATTAATAAAAAAGAGTAAAACGAAATTTAAAGTTAATAGTTTAATTATTTTTAAAAAATTTAAAAAGTATTATAAAGTTAATATTAAAATAATATAAAAAAAGGTTTAAATTATAAAATTTAATAATATAACTTTTTACTTTATATTATTAAAATTTATTAATATTTTAAAATATATTAATATTAATATTATTAAAATAAAAGAATAAGTAAATATTTTTATTTAAATAAAATTAAATTTTTAAAAAGTATTATTTAATAAGTAATTAAATTTAAAAATAAATATTTATTTTTAATAATAATTTAATAATATTTATGGTAAATATAATAATATATATATTTAATTTTATAATAAAACTTAAAAATATAATATTATTATTTAATATTTAATAATTATAATAATTTAAAATTATATATATTAAATTATTATTAATACTTTTTAAACTAAAGTTATTTTATACTTTTAAGTTTATAATAAATTAAATAATATTAATACTTTGTATTAAAAAAATTAAAACTTTTTAAACTTTTATTATTATTTTATAAATTAAACCTTTTTAAATTTATATTTATTATTAAATTATTAATAATAATAATAATATTTTTATTTAAATTAAATATAATATTTAATTTAAATAAAAATATTTTTAACTTAATATAAAAAAATAGTTTTTTTTTAAAATATAATTTTAAAATTTATAAAATAAATTAAAAGTAAGTTTTAATTATTAATTAAAAACATATAATAAAATTATAATTTTTAAAAGTTTTCTTAAAAATTAAATTATTAATATTATTAATATAGTTTTTAAAATTAATTATTTAAATTATATTAAAAAGTTTAATAAATTTATTAAATAGCTTTATAATAAATATAATAATTTAAATAAAAAATAAAAAGTAAAAATTAACTTTATTAAATTAATAATTAAAAAAGAAATATTTTATTTAAATATAAATTTACTTATAAGGTTAATATTTATCAATTATTATAAAATAAATAAAAAGATTATATATAATAAATTAACTTTTATTATTTATTTATATAATAATTATTTTAAATAAATATAAAATATTATTATTATTTTTAATAATTAAATTTTAATTATTAATACATTAAATAATTTTATAAATAATATAAAAATTTTATTAATATTAATTTTCATATTAAAAAAAAAGTTTTTAATTATAATAATATAAATAAATAAAAAACAATTTATTAATATTAATTTTAATATTTAAAAAAAAAATTTATATATAATAATATTAATAAAAAACCTTTTTTAAAAAATAAATTAAATATAATTATTAATCATAATAATAATAATTATATTAATAATAATTTTAAAAATATTATTTATAATTTAAAAAAGTATTTAATTATATATAATAAAACAATTTAAATAAAAATAAAGTTTTAAAGTTTTTTTATAAAAGTATTTATTATATAAATTATAAGTATTTAAATAATTTTAATTATTTTAATTATTAAACTTAATTTATTATTTTAAATTATAATATCTAAAAACATATTAATATTATTTATATTAAAAATATTTATAATAATAATAATAATTTATTTAAATTTAATATTAAAAAATTAAATATAAAATTTAAAAATTTAGAAAATATATAATTTTAAAATAAATACTTTTTTATAAATAAAGTTTATATTAATTAAAAAAACAATTTATAAATAAATACTTTTTTTAAAAAATGTTATTTAATTAATAAATAGTTATAAATAATACTTTATATAATAATATATAATAAAAATAATATAAATATAAAAAAATTTATAAATATAAAAGTAAATAATATAATTTTTATTAATATAAACTTTATAATAAAAATAATTTTAATTTTTAATTTCTAATATATTTTAAAGTTTTAACTTTATTTAATTAATATAATTTACTAGTTAACTATTATTATTACCTTACTATTACTTTTTACTAAATATACTAACTTTAGTTAACTTTAATACCCCTATAATATAAAAGGGTTAATTATATTTAGTATTAATTAATACTAAATAGTTTTAATTACTTATTTTTAATTAATTTAATTAATTTAAAGTTATTAATAATATTATAATACTAATTTAAAATAAATAACTTTTAATAAAAAAATTAATTTGTTTACTAAAATACTAAATTTTAAATATATAAAATTAACCTTATTTTATATTATTTAAATTAATTATTTAAATAATTTATTATAAATTACTTAAAAATATAGTATTATTTACTTAAAATTTTAATAACTAAACTTTTTTATATTTTTTTTATAAGTTTTTATACTATACCTAATTTTACTCTAATTATTATATTATTATTTATTTAATTTACTTTAAACTAAATCCTTAATACTATTAACAATTTTACTAACTAACTACTTCCCCTTTTCTTTTTCCTTAATAATAACCTAAAATTCCTTAATAATAAGTACTTTTTTAAACTATACTTAGCTTTTTTTAACCTTTTAATATTTAATAAGTATTAAATTTATATTTTAAAGTATATAAATTTACTAACTTATTATTATAAGTAAATATACTATTACTTATATACCTTTTATTAATTAATTAACTATCTTTATAATTAATATAAAAAAGCTATTTTAATATACTAAAATTTTATTTTTAATAAAACTTAATTATTAAATAATTTATTAAATATTAAATAATATTTATAATTTTTATTTAAATAGTAATATAAAGAAGGATTATATTAAAGTTTATAAGTAGATATCTAATTTAAAAATAACTAAATTTAGGTTTTATAAAAAAATCCTAACTCCTTTAAACCTAAATTATATATAGGTTTTTATAAAAACCTTATTATAAGCTACCTTAAATACAATAAAAAACTTAAACTTAATAATATAGTTAATTAAAACCTAAATAAAAAGATTAATTTTAATACTATATATATACTTTAATAGTAAATATAATATAATATTTAATAACTGAAAAAAATAAAAAAAATATAATAATATACTAATAAGGATAATATTATATTTTTTATAATATTATTTAAACTTTATTAATATATAGTTTTTATAATTATTAAAAATAAATATTTAGTATATACCCTTTATTTATTACTTTATATATTTATTAAAATATTAAATTTATTTAAAACTAATTTTATTATTTATTTACTTATTTAAAATAAGTTTAATAATTTAATTTAATAAAAAACTTAACTTTATTATTTAATTAGTAAAATAGTAAATACTTTAAATAATAATAAATAGTAAAATATACTAGCCCTTTATATTAATATATTTAATAACTATTACCTATTTTTAGTTTTTAAACTATATAAATTTAACCTTTTTTATATTTATTAATATATATAATAACTATTAATATAGTAATTATATTTATTATAAAGTTAGTTTTATTAAAGTTATATAAGTTGTTATTTATAATACTATATTTAATTATTATATTATAAAGTAAGTAAAATTAGTTCCTAATAACCTTTAAATCTTTATAAAAAGCCCTTTAGTAGTTATAAGGCTAATTAAACCTAATTTTTAAACTTAATTATATATCTATAAAATATTATACTTAGTTTTTATTAATAAGTTTACTATCTTATAATACTAATAAAAGGTTAATTATATTTTCTATATTAAAAAGTTATATTAAAAATCCTTATATATCTTATTTAAGTATATATCAAATAAATACATACTTTTTAATTAAATTAAGTTTATACTATATAATATATAATTCTTTATAATATAGTTAATTATTTATCCTATTAAATAAAGTAGTTTTAAGGATATTAAAGATTTAAATAGTTTAAACTATATTTAAAGGTTTTTTTTAGTTTTTTTTAAAATTTTTAATTACTTAAATTATTAATTAGATTTTATTTTTTTAAAAATAAATTAATATTATAAATATTAATTTTTAATATATTAAATATTTAAATAGGTAAAGTAATATAAAACTAATATAAAAAATAGAAATACAATTTATATTAAAAATAAACTTACCTATTAAAACTTTAATTGTTAAACTAGTATTGTAATACTACTATAACTTTAAATTAACTAAATTAATTAAAAATAAATAATTAAACCTATTTAATACTAATTAGTACTAAATATAATTAACCTTTTTGCACTATAGGGGTATTGGAGTTAATTAAAATTAGTATATTTAGTAAAAAATAACAGTAAGGTAATAATAACAGTTAATTAATAAATTATATTAATACTTTTTTAAAATAATATATTTTAAATAATTAATATTAATTTAATAATTAACTTTATTAATTAAAATTATTATTATTTATAATTATTTATAATAATAATAAATATATAATATAATATAATTATAAATAAAAAATAAATATATAATTTTAATATATATTTAAATATATAATAATAATAATTATATATTAAAGAAATTAAAAATGAAATATTATTATTTTAATTTATTAAATGTAATTAAAGTATATGTATTTAATAAGTTAAAATAATAATATTTAATAAATAATAATTTATAAAAATAAAAAAAACTTTATATACTTTCTTTTTTTAATACTTATTATTATTAATATTTAAATAAATAAAAATAATATATATAAAATAAAAAAAATAAAAAAATAAATATTAATTAAACTTATTATTATAAAATAAATATTAATAAAATATATATAAAAACTTTATTAATTTTAATTAAATAAAAAGATTTATTATTTTTTATTATTTTATTATATAAAATTAATTATTTTATTTATAATAAATAAATTAAAAATTAAAATAATACTTTATAATAATAAAAAACTTTATTAATAAATTTTAATTAAAGTTTTATAATGATATTATTATTTATTATTAATTTTTAATAAAATTAAATTTAATTATTTTATATTATATTATAATATTAATTTTAAAAATAAAATAAAATTTAATATATATTTTAATATATATATTAAATATAAATGTTTTTAAAAAATAATATTATAAAAAACTTATAAAATAAATTTATAAGATTAATAATTATATTTTAAATATTTTTAATTTTTATAATAAATAAATTAAATAAAAATATAAAACTTTATATTAATTATAAATAATTAAATAAAATAATAATAAAATATTATAATTTTTTATTATTAATTAAAAAAAATTAATTAATTAAAATTAATTAATCTCTTTATTAAAATTAATATATAATAAATATTTTATTATATATAAATTATTATTAATAATAATTATAAAATTATTTTTTAATTATAATAAAATTGATTTAAATATAAAGTTATATTATTTAATTTATTAAATAATTTATTTAATCGTTAATAATATATTAATAATATTTTAATAAATTATTTTAATAATTTTTATTATATATATATTAATAATATTATTATTTATTTTAATATTAAAATAAAGATTTTATATTATATTATTATTATTTTAAAAATTAAAAAATAATTAACTTATAAATTATTTTAAAAAAAATATAAATATTATATAATAAAAATTTAATTTTTAAAATATATCATTAATATTAATATAAATAAAATAATAATTAATTTTAAAAAAATTAAAATAATATATTAATAAATAATATTAATAATTATTAAAAATAAATATTCTTTTTAAAAAAAAATTTAATTTAATTAAAATATATTTTTAAATATATTTATATTATAAAACTATTAATTTATTTAATATATAAAAAGAAAATTAATAAAACTTTAAATATTAATTAATATTTTAATATTAATATATTTTAAATTAAATTTACTTATTTTATTAAAAATAAATACTTTTAATTATATAATAATTGATATTTTATTATAAAACTAATAAAATAATAAATAATAATTTATAAATTATTATTTTAAATTAATAAATAATACTTAAATAAATTATTTAATTTATAATAAAAAACTTTTAATTATAATTTATTTATTAAAATTTTAAAAAATTATATAAATACTTATTATATTATATATTTATTTTAAAAGCAATTTAAAGATATTTAAATAATTTTTTTTGAATATATTTAATTTATAAATTAATAATATATTTAATTTTAATTTATTAAATAAATAAAATATATAATTATTATTAAAGTTACTATTTATTAATATTAAAAACTTTAAAAATATTATAAATAAATAAAAATATTAAACTAAACTTTTTTATAATATTTCTTTTTAAATAAATTAATAAAAAAGATTATAATAAAAGATTATTATAATTTAATTTATTAAAATAATATTAATTAAAAGTTTAAAAGTAATTAATATATTATATATTAAAAATAATTTGTAATATTTAATTATAATGATTTATATATAAAAATAATTAACAATATTTATTTTTATTTAATAATTATATATTTAAAGTAAAATAAAATAATTAAATTTATTTAACATTAATATTAATATTAATAATTAAAATTATATAACTTTTTTTTTAAATATTAATAAATATTTATTTAAAAGTTTTATATTAAAATTATTATAATCATTTAAATAAATTTAATTATTTAAACTTATAATTATAATTATTTATAATTTAAATAATATTTTATTTATTAATAATTTAAAAAAATTAAATAAGAAAATTAAATTATTTTAAATAAAATAAATTTAAAAAATAAATTTATATATAATTTTATAAAGTTATATTTATTTTATTTATATATATATATTTAATTTTATATTATTTTATTTTTATAAATTTAAATTTTATAATAAAAAATAATTATATATTAAAAATAATTAAATACATTTTTAATAATATTAATTTAAATTAAATAAATTTAAATTTTAAAATTTATTTTAATTTTAATAATAATTAAAAATATAAATTTAATATTAAATTTAATAATATAATTAAAATTAAGGTTTTATTATATTTAAAAACTAAAATTTAAAATAAAAATAAATTATTTATTTACATAATATTAATTTTTAAAAAATTAAATAATTATTATTTAAAATTTTATTTAATAAAAAAAGAATTTTTATTAATATTAATTATTTTATAATAATAATAATTATTTTAATTTAATAAAGAATTTTAAAAAATTAAAAATTAATTTATTTTTTAATATTACTTTAATAATACATTATAATAATTTTAATTATATTTAATATAATAATAATTTAATAATAAATTAATTAAAAAAAGGTTTTTTTATTAAATTATAAATAAAAAAATACTTATAATTATATATATTATTATTTATAAAATAAATAAAAATATTATTAAATAAAGTTATTTTTAATATTTATATTATAAATTAATATTGTTTTAATATATAATAATTTATAATATTAATTAAAATTTATTATTTATTAATAAATTAAATAATATATTATTTATATAATTAAATTATATTAAAATATATATAAAATAAATAATTTATATATATTTTAATAAAGATATATTATATTAATTTATTTTATATTTAATATATTAAATATTTTTAAAATAATTTATTTATAATTTAAATATTTATTTCTTATAATAATTTAAATATTAAAAAGAATATTTTTTAAAATATTAAAAAATTATTTATATTATATATTAAATATTTATATTAAATTAAAAATATAATTAATTTAATTTAATTTTATTATTAAAAAAACTTTATATAAAAAAAGTTAAATTTTTTATTTTATTTTAATAAATTATACAATTAATTATAAAAATATTTAAAAAAAAATAAAGTTAATATTAAAAAATTTTTTTTAAAAAACTTTTATAAAAACTTTATAGCTATTATAATATAATTATATAAACTATTTATATTTTTTAAATTTCTTTATTAAATTAAAATAGTAATAATTATTATAAAATAATAAATAATAATTTATATAAAGGTATAAGTTTTTTATTATATAAAGTTTTAAATAATAATTATTTTAATTTACTTTTATAAATTAGTATTATATTAAAAAGTAATTATTTTATATTAAACGTTTTAACTTTTAAATATAATTAAACCTTAATTAATTATATTATTAAATTTAATATTAAATTAATATTATTTGTTAAAATTAAAATAATTTTTAATTTTTAATACTTTTTAATTTAAATTCATCTTATTAAATACTTAATTAAATTAGTTTTATTACATAATTTACTTATAAAATTAAAATTATTTAAAATAAGTTATATAAGAATAAGTATTTATATATATATATAAATAATTTAACTTTACTTTATAAAATTATAACTTATTATAAATATACCTTTTAAAACTATATAATTAATTTAATATAATTAATTAACCTATATAAAATTATAAATAAGATTATTTTTAAAAACTATTTAAGTTAAGATAATTTAACTTTATTATTTAACCTTTTTAATAAAAGGAATACTATATTTATTATAAAGTAGTTTAGTTAATAAAGTTATAGTTATAATTATAAATTTTAATAATTAAGTTTACTTTAAAATAGTAATAATTTTAATTTAAAAAGATTTAAATAAATATATTTTAATATTTAAAAGTATTTTAGTATTTTAAAAAGGTTTTTAAAATTATAAAGTTTATTTTAAAAAAATTAAAAAAATTAAAAAAAATTTAAAAAAAACTTAAAAAATTTAAAATCTTTTTAAAATAAAATATTTATATATTTAAATTAATTTTTTTAAAACTTAATTTTTTACATAAATTTGATTAATAAAATAATAATAATTTAAAAGAATTAATTAAAGTTAATAATAATAAATGTTAATAACTTTTATATTTAAAAGGAAATAATATAATTACATATATATTTAATTATTTTATTATAATTTTATATAAAACTTTATAAAAAATATAAAGTTAAATTTTATTAATATTAAATTATTTAATTATTATTTAATATAAAATATTAATTTATAAATTTATATATTAAAAATTATTTTATTATTATATTATTAAATATATTATTTTTATTTTTATTTAATTTAAAGAAATATATAAAATAAAGTTTATATTAATATATATTTATATATAATTTATAAATAAATAATTTAATTAATATAATAATAATAATTTAAAATTAATATAAAATAAAATATAATTATAATATATATCTTAATATATAATAATAAAAATTAAATTTCAAAATAAAAAAGAAATTTATAAAAATAAAATTAATAATTTAAAAAATATAAAAAATATTTATTTTAATTATATTATTAAATAAAATAAAAGTTATATAATACTAATTTTCTTATATATAAATTATTTATATTTTTTAAGTTTTTTTATTAAATTAAAATAGTAATAATTATTATAAAATAAGAAATAATAATTTATATAAAGGTATAAATTTTTTACTATATAAAGCTTTAAATAATAACTATTTTAATCTTTTATAAATTAGTATTATATTAAGAAGTAATTATTTTATATTAAAGGTTTTAATTTTTAAATATAGTTAAATTTTAATTAATTATATTATTAAATTTAATATTAAATTAATACTATTTAATTATTATTAAAATTAAAATAATTTTTAATTTTTAATATAATTTAAGTTAATATTATTAAATACTTAATTAAATTAACTTTATTATATAAGTTATAAAATTAAAATTATTTAAAATAAGTTATATAAAAGTAAATATTTATATATATATATAAATAATTTAACTTTACTTTATATTATAAAACTATAACTTATTATAAATATACCCTTATAACTAATTTAATATAGCTAATTAGTTAAAACTATAAATAAGATTATTTTTAAAAACAATTTAATTTAAAATAATTTAATTTTATTATTTAACCTTTAATTAACCTATTAAGTATTTTATAATTAAACTTTAAATAAACTATAACCTAATAAGAGAAATACTATATATATTATAAAGTAATTTAATTAATATAGTTATTATAAGTAACTATAATTATAAACTTTAATAATTAAGTTTACTTTAAAGTAGTAATAATTTTAATTTAAATAAATTTAAATAAATTTTTTTTAATATTTAAATTTTTTTTAATATTTTAAAATTTATTTTAAAATTTATTTAAAAAAAACTTAAAAAATTTAAAAAACTTTTAAAATAAAATATTTATATACTTAAATTAATTTTTTTAAAAGTTAAATAAAAACTTTAATAAAATAACTTATTTTATATAAACTTAATTAATAAAATAATAATTATTTAAAAAGTTTAATTATAGTTAATAATAATAAATCTTTAATAACCCTTATACTTAAAAAGGGGAATTTTATTATATATAAATATAGTAAAAATAAATTTATTATACTATTATTTAATTTATTAATAAAATAAAATATATTATAAATAATTTATAATAAATTTATTATATAATATTTTTACATATTTTAATATAGATTATTTATATATATAAAATAAATATCCCCTTTTAAGTATAAAAGTTATTAAAAACTTATTATTATTATTAACTTTAATTAAACTTTTTAAGTTATTATTATTTTATTAATTAAATTTATATAAAATAAATTATTTTATTAATATTAAAACCTTTATTTAATTTTTGAAAAAGTTAATTTATATATATAAATATTTTATTTTAAAATTTTTAATTTTTTTTTAAAATAAACTTTATAACTTTAAAAAACCTTTTAAAATATTAAAAATATTTTAAATATTAAAAAGTACTTATTTTAGTTTTTTTAAGTTAAAATTATTATTATTTTAAAGTAAATTTAATTATTAAAATTTATAATTATAATTATTTATAATAACTTTATTAATTAAATTACTTTATATTATTAAAAAAAGTATATATAATATTCCTTTTACTAATTTATTTAAAATTTAATTATAAAGTATTTAAAAAATTAAATAATAAAATTAAATTATTTTAAATTAAATAATCTTTATAATCTTATTTATAATTTTATATAAATTAATTAACTATATTAAATTAGTTATATAATTTTAAAAAGCATATTTATAATAATTACTAAATTACAATTTTATAAAGTTAAATTATTTATATATATATATAAATATTTATTCTTATATAACCTATTTTAAGTAATTTTAATTTTATAGTAATAAATAAATTATATAATAAAGTTAATTTAATTAAATTTAATAATATTAACTTAAATTATATTAAAAATTAAAAATTAGTTACTTTAATTTTAATAAATAATATTAATTTAATATTAAATTTAATAAAAAATTAAAGTTTAATTATACTTAAAAAGTACTTATTTTATATTAAAGGTTTTAATTTTTAACATAATATTAATTTATAAAAATAAATTAAAATAGTTATTATTTAAAACTTTATATAATAAAAAAATTATACTTTTATATAAATTATTATTTATTATTTTATAATAATTATTATTATTTTAATTTAATAAAGAAATTTAAAAAATATAAATAGTTTATATAAAATAAATATTTTTAATTATAAATAAAATTTATTATATATATATATATATAAATAGATAAAATATTTAATAATTAATTTATTAATATTATAATTAAAATAAAATAAAAGTATTTTTAATTTTTTTTAATTAAAATAAAAATATTTTTTATAAAAATAATAAAATTATTAATATTAAACACTAATAAGTTAGCTACCCTAATAAATTAGCTACTTTTCTATTAACTACTCCTATTTATCTTTTTTATATATTTTTTTATATTATATTTTATAATAAGTAAAATAAAAAAAAGTAATATTTAGTTTATTATTTAATTTATTAAATTTAACTTAAAATTAAGTATTTAATATATAGTAAAACAATATTAAATTCTTTACTTTATTATTTAAAATTAAATAACTAAACTATATAATAAAAACCCCACTTTAATAATAAAAAAAATAAATAAAAAAAAAAGGTACTTATTTAATATATATTTAACTAAAATTTATAAAGATATTTATTTATTTTTAAGGATATTAAAAATATAGTAAATTCCCTACTTTATAACTATAGTAATAGTATTATTAGGATTAACTAAGTAAAAGAATTTATCCTATTAAAACTACATCTTAAAATATATATTAATTATATATATAATTATAAAAGGGCCCTATATAAAGATTCTAATATAATAAATATATAATTTAACCTTATATTTAATATATATAAACAATTAGGCTTTATAATAGGTATTAATTTACTTAAAATTATAATTATATATTTAAATTAATAAAAAAAAATATATCTATATAACTTAAAAATTATTAATAAGTAATAAGTATTAAATTAATGAATAAAAATAAATAAATTAAATTATTATTTTTAATTATTAAAATAAAGGTTTACTTTATAAACTAATATATTAAAGGTAATTTATTTAATAATTAAATTATTAAAATAAGTTTAAATAAATAAATAATTAATAATATTATTATAAAATAAATTTAATACTTTAAAAAATATATTATATTATAAAAAAAGGGTATTTATTAATTATTACTTTTTAATAAATATAAAAGTTACTATTTAATAAATTTTAAATAATATTATAAAATAAAGAACATTATTACCTTTTATATACCTTTTTATTTATTTTATTTACTTTAATTATTAAATATTAAAAAAGGTATATAATATAAAAATTAACTAATTTAATAAAATTTAAATTATTTATATTAATAAAATAAGGTTTTTTTTTACCTTTTATATTATATATAATAAAGTTTTTAAATTAAAAATTATTAAAAAAGCTTTTAAAGGTATAAGTTTAATTTTATTTAATTAAAAAACTATACTTTTTAAACTAAATATTAAGATTTAAATACTAATAATAATACTAAACTCCTTAATACTATTTATACCTTAAATTTTTTAAATACTATATAACTTAATATAAATAGTTTTTTAATTAATTTTAATTAAAATTTATATTTTTTATTATTAAAAAAACTTTTTAATATTAATTTTAATTATTATTAACTAATGAGTAAAAGGTATATAATTATTAACTTATATAATTACCTTATTAACTTAAAAAATTAATACTTTTTAAAATGTAAATATAATATTTTTTAAATATTAAAAAGTTAAAAAAACTTATATAAAAAATAAAGGGGTACTTTATATAAAAAATACTAAGGAATTAATTAATAAAACAAAAGGGAAAATAATTAACTAATAAAATAAATAGTAATACTAATAAGGTAGTTTATAATAAATTATTAAAAAAATAATATAGTAATTATAATAAAACTAAGTATAATATATAAATATATAAGAAAAAAGTAGAATTATTTATAAATTTTAATTTTAATTAAATTTAATTAATTTTTATTATTATAATACTATAATTTAAGTTAATATACTATTAGTACTTAAAAGTAGTTAATTTATTAGGGTAACTAACTTATTAATACTTAATATTATATAATTAAAATATATATTTTATAAAATAAAAATTAATTAAATTTAATATTATAATATTGAAATTTAAATTTGTTTTATATTGTTATTATTTTAATAAAATTTTAATAAAATTTTAAATTTTATTTAATTTAAATATATAAATATTTTATTTTAAATATATTTATTAAAATTATTTAAAATTGTAATAATAAAAATTTATAATTTATATATATAAATAATTTTTATTATTAAATTATATATAATATCTTTAAATAATTTTTAATATTTTATAATTTAATATTTAAAATATATATAATCTTAATAACAATATATTTAAAATATAATTAAAATTATTTAATTATATTATTTAATTATTTTAAATTAAAAATGATATATAATTAATTTATTAAATATTTTATGATTAAAATTTAAATAAATAATTTAAAAAGAATATTATATAAATTATAAAGTAAATTAATTAATAAAATTATAATTATAATTATTAATTTTAATAATTAAATTTATTTAAAAATAATAATAATTTAAATTTAAATCTTTTTAAATAAATATTATTTAATATTTGAAAAATATATAATAATGTTAAAAAAAATTAAAATATTAAAAAATATTAAAAACAAACTTAAAAAGTTTTTAAAAAAGTTAAAATAAAATATTTATATATTTAAATTAATTTTTTTTAAAATTAAATAAAAATTTGAATAAAATAATTTATTTTATATAAATTTTATTAATGAAATAATAATCATTTAAAAAATTTAATTTAAATTAATAATAATATAATTATAATAATATTTATATTTTTAAAAATATATATTAATATATATTAAATAAAATAAATTAATATTAATAAATATTTATTAATTAAGAAATTATATTAAAAAAATTAAAAGTTTTTAAAAAACTAATTATTATTTTATATTAATTAATAAAAACTTTATTTTAAAATTAAAAACAATTTATATTAAAAGTCTTTATATTAATTTAAAAATGTATAAAGATTTATAATTTTAAAATTAAAAATTAAATTTAAATAACTTTTTAAATAATTGTATAATATAAAATAAAAAAAATAAAATTTAAATAAAACTTTATATTATTTTAATTTATAATTATTGATTATTTTTTAAAGAATTTTAATTTAAAATTAAAATATTATAAAGTTTGTAAATAAATAAATTTTAAAAAAATAAAAAAGAAGTTATTTAAATAATTAAATAATAATAATAATAAAATTAAAAAAAATTAATTTTAAAAATAATAATTCTTTTATTAATAATAATAACTTTTTTAATAATTTATTTAATTTATTTAATTTATTTAATTTATTTAATTTATTTAATTTATTTAATTTATTTAATTTATTTAATTTATTTAATTTATTTAATTTATTTAATTTATTTAATTTATTTAATTTATTTAATTTATTTAATTTATTTAATTTATTTAATTTATTTAATTTATTTAATTTATTTAATTTATTTAATTTATTTAATTTATTTAATTTATTTAATTTATTTAATTTATTTAATTTAATTAATTTATTTAATTTATTTAATTTATTTAATTTATTTAATTTATTTAATTTATTTAATTTATTTAATTTATTTAATTTATTTAATTTATTTAATTTATTTAATTTATTTAATTTATTTAATAATAAATTTATCTTATAATAATAATAATTAATTTAATAAATTATTATATTTAATAAATATTATTATAATAATAAAATATATATTAATACTTTATAAATTATTTATATTTTTTAATTTTCTTTATTAAATTAAAATAATAATAATTATTATAAAATAATAAATAAAAATATATATAAAAATATATATAAAAATATAATTTTTTTATTATATAAAACTTTAAATAATAATTAATTTACTTTATTTTTATAAATTAATATTAAATTAATACTATTTAATTATTATTAAAATTAAAATAATTTTAATTTAAATTAATATTATTAAATATTTAATTAAATTAGTTTTATTATATAATTTATTTATAAAATTAAAATTACTTAAAATAAATTATATAAAAATAAGTATTTATATATATATATAAATATACCTTTATAACTAATATAATATAACTAATTAGTTTTATAAAACTATAAGTAAAATTATTTTTAAAAAATTATTTAATTTAAAATAATTTAATTTTATTATTTAACCTTTTAAGTACTTTGTAATTAAATTTTAAATAAATTAATAAAAAATATATTATATATATTATAAAATAATTTAACTAATAAAGTTATTATAAATAATTATAATTATAAACTTTAATAATTAATTTTTTTTAAAAATAAAAATAGTTTTAATTTAAAAAAAAATTAAATAAACATTTCTTAATATTTAAATTTTATTTAATATTTTGAAAAGTTTTTTAAAATTATAATTTTTTATTTTAAAAAACAAGCTTAAAAAACTTTTAAAATAAAATATTTAAATATTAACATTATTATTTTTAAAAATTAAACAAAATTTTAATAAGATAATTTATTTTATGAAAACTTAATTAATAAAATAATTATAATTTAAAAAGTTTAATTAAAATTAATAATAATAAACTTTTAATAATTTTTATTTTTAATAATAAAATTATAATTATTTCTAATATTTTTAATATTAAATTTTAATAATTTAAAATTATATTTTTATATATATTTAAAAAAATATTTAAAAACTTTTATTTATATAATAATAATAATATTAATAATTTATTATTTAAATTATTATATTAATTAAAATATTATAATATTTGTAAATTTAAAATAAAATTATATATAAAAAGATATTAATTATTTATTAATATATTAATATTATATTATTAAACATTTAAATATTATAAATAAAATAATTAACTTTTATAATATAATATATTTTAAATACTTAAATAAATTTTAAAATTTATATTAATTTTTTATATTATATTAATTAATATTTAAATTATTTTAATTTAATTTTAAAATATTATTTAAAATAAATACAATATAATAAAATATTTAAATATTTTTTATTAATAAAATAAATATAAAATAAATTATTTTATTTAAATTAATAATATAATAATATTTAATAAAAAATATAAAAACATTATTAATTATAAAAATAATAATTAAAATAAAAATATTAAAACTAAATTAAATATTAATTTTAAATATATTTTAAAAATAAATAATATAAAAATTAAATTATTAAAATTAATTATATTATTTATAACTTTAAATAATATTTAAAAAAATATTTTTTATATAAATATATTTAATAATTTAAAATAAAATATTTTATATATTTATTAATTAATTAATAAATATTTATAAATATTTATTTATAAATTATTTTTATAGTTTTAATAATATTTTTAAATTTAATAAATATAAATTTTATTTTAATATTATACATATTTTAATTTGATAATTTTAAATATATATTAATTTATATTATTTATAATATTCTTTATATATTGTTTATTAAAAAATAATTATTTTAAAAAATAATATTAAATTAATAGTATATAAAATAAATATATTAATAAAATATATAATATTAATAATTAATTTATAATTAAAATTATAATTATTTTTAAAATTAAATTAAATTCTTTTTAAAATAATATTATATAATTAATAATAATAATAAAATATAAAATTAAGTTTTGAAATAAAAAGTTTAATAATATATTTTATATTAATAAAGAAATATTATAAATATTTAATTAATAAATATTTAAAATAATAATATAATTTTTAAAATTTAATTATTATAAAAAAAAAATTATTTTCTATTTTTTTAAATTTAAAAAATTATAAACATTTTTATTTTTATATAGTAAAAAAAGTTTTATTTTTTAATTATATTATTATATAATTTTATAAATAATATTTTGAAAATAAATAAATAATTTTATTATATTTTAAATATAAAATTAAAATAATATAAATATATTAATTATATAAAATATAATATTATTAATAAATATAAAAATTATTAATATTTTTTAAAAATTATTTATAAAATTCATTTAAATTTTATATATATTCTTTATTTATAAAAGTTTTATTATTATTAAAAAGTTTTTATAATTGAAAATAAAATATTATTTATATTTAATAATTAAAAATATTATAATTTTAATATTTAATATAATATTTTAAACATATTTTTATAAATATTATTTTTTATATTTTAAATTATTTTTTAAAAATTAAAAAAATAAAATAAATAAATATTTAATTCATTAAATAAAAATATTTAAATATTTTATTATATTTTTAAATTAAATTAAAAAATTTAAATATAAATTAATATAATATAAAAAATTAATATAAATTTTAATGTTAATTTAATTATTTAAAATATATTATTTTATAGAATTTAATTATTTTTTTTATAATATTTAAAAATTTAATAATAAAATATCAATTTATTACTAAATAATTTAAAAAACATTAATTAATTTTTTTTATATTTTTATTATAAATATATAAATATTATAATATTTTAATTAATATAATAATTTTAATAATTAATATTAATATTAAATTGTATTTTAATTTTAAAATATATTTTTATAAAGTTATTAATTTTATTAATATTATATAAATAAAATATTTTAATTTTTTTTTAAAATATATATAAAAATATTATTTTAAATTATTAAAATTTAATATTAAAGTTTTTATAAATATTAAAAAAAATTAAAATTTTATTATTAAAAATATTATATAAAATATTAATATATATTTTATTATTATAATAATATTTATTAATATTAATAATTAATTTTAATAAAAATATAAAATAAACATTAATTTAATAAAATTAAATTTTAATAATATTTTAATAATTTATTAAATTTATTATTATTATTATTAAATAAATTAAATAAATTAAATAAATTATTTAAAAAATTATTATTATTAAAAAAAATTATTATTCTTAAATATAAAAATATTTTTTTATTTTTTTATTTTATTATTATTATTTTTTATTTTATTATATAATCCTTTTTATTTATTTTTTAAAAAAAGAAAAACTTTTATTTTTTTTATTAATTTATTTATTATTTTTCTTTTATTTTTTTATTTTTTTATAAATTTTATAATATTTTATTTTTAAATTAAAAAATTATTAATAATTATAAGATTTTCTTTTTAAAAAAGGTTTTTTTATAAATTATAATAATATAAAATCTTATTTAAATTATTATTTTTTTTATTTTATATTATTAAATTATATTTTTAAAGAATTAAATTTAATTATAAATTTTAAAATTTTAAAATTTTAAAATTCTTATAAATTTTTAAAATAAAATATTTATTAATTATTTGAAAGAAAAAAAATTTAAAAAATTTAATATAATTCTTTAATTAATAAATATTTATAAATATTAATTTATATTAAGATAAATTCTAATATTTTTTATAATTAATAAATTAATTATTTATATATAATTTAATTTAAAATATATTTTATTTTTATTATTTTAATAAATAAATTATATAATAATAATAATATTATTAATATTATAAATATAATTATAAATTAATTATTTTTAAAATATATATTTATTTATTTTTATAAAAAAATAAAAAAAAATTTAAAACATTTTTTTTTTAAAATATAATAAATATGATAATAAATTAATTTAAAATATTAAGTTATATATTTGTTAAAAAAATATTAATAAAAATAATATTTATTATATAATTTATAATACTTTTTAATTTTAATATAATTATTTTAAAAGATTTAAATAAAGTTTTAAAACAATAATTTATTTTTCTAAACTTTATTAATTTATAATTATTATTATAATTATTAATTAAAATTAATTTAATAATAATATATATATATATATAGTAAAATTTATAATAATAATTTTAATTAATTATTATATTAAATATAATTATATAATTAAATATATTTATATATAAATAAATAAAGTTTAATTGAATAAATAATTATAATTATAATATAATATAATTATTATTATTATTATAAAAATAATATATAAATATAAAACAAATTAAAAATATAAATAAATTTATATAAATTATTAATAATTAAAATTTAATTTTTAATTTATTTAAAATTTATAATATTTTTATTAATTTTTGTTTAATTACATTATTATAATTTTAAAAAAAACATTATATACTTTTAATAATATATTAACTATTAAATTTAAATTTAATTTAATTTAAATATTAAAATAATAAAATATAAATAAAAAATTATTTTTTTAATTTAAAAAACAATTAAATAAAGTTTTATTATATATATAAAAAGTATTTAAATTAATTTTAAAGTTTAAATATAATAAAATAATTAATATATTTAAAAAATTATTTAAAAATTTAATATTAATTTTCTTTTTAAATTAATTAAAAAAAATATTTTTAAATTTAAATAATATATTTTAAAAAATATATAATAATTATAAATATTTTAATTTTTATATTATTTAAAAAGTTAAAAATTAAAATCAAAAATTATATAAAAAATTATATTTTATCATTTAAAAATATAATATTAATAATAATAAAAAAATTAATTTAAAATTAAATATAATTTTTATATTTATTTTTTAATTCTAAAATATAATTATAAAATTATATAATTATTTTAATTAAAAATCTTATTATATATTTATTAATAATTTATTTATATATAATTAAAAATTTAATTTTTAAATCAAAATTAAAATTATATTTATTAATAAATAATAAAATAAAAATAAAAATAAATAAAATATTTATACAAATATTTTTTATGATTTATATATTTTTGTATTCTTTTTTATAAATAACTTATTAAATTATAAATTATTAAAATAAAATATTAATAATTTATATAATAATATTATATTAGTTATATAAATTAAAATTATTTATAATATTTATTAAATTAATAATTAAAATAATTTAGTTAATATTTTAATAAAAGTAAATTTAAATAAATTATTTAAAATAATAATAATTAAAAATAAATTAACTATTTATATAAAAAATTATATTAATTATAATTGAATTTAATTTAAAAGAAATTATATAAAAGTTATAATAATAATAATTATAATATATAATATATTAAAATAATAAAAATTAATTTTATTAAATTTAATTTAATTTAAATATATATAAATAAAGAATTTATATTATTAAGTTTTATCAAAATTTTAATTTTTTAATAATAAATATATAAATAATATTTTTTATAATGTTTATATATTAAAAATTAATTAATATATATTTAAATTATTAATTATATATAATAAATAATTTTAACTATTTTTTATTAAATTTAATAATTAATTATTAATATTTTAATAAAATATTTTATTATTATTTATTTATTTTTAATTTTAGTAATAATTAATAAAAATTATAATATAAAAATATTATTTAAAGTATTTTATTATATTTTATTAAATAAAAATTTAATTTATTTAAATTAATTAATATAAATTTAATTTTATTTTATTTTAAATAATTTATTTTTTTAAATAATAAAATTATATATTTATAAATTTTAATAAAAAATATTTATTTACATAAAAAAATAAAAAAATATTATTTAAATAAAATTAATTATAAAATAATTTTATTAATTATTATTTAAATTATAAATAATAATAATAATTAATTTTAAATTTTATCATTATTTTAAATAAAATTAAATTAAAATTTATAATAAAATAATAAAATAATAAATTATATTATTTAAATTAATAATAATATAAATTTAATTTTAATTATAATTTAATTATATTATAATTAATATAAAATACTATTAAGTAATATACCCTATTAAGTAGTATACTTTTTAAACTATAATTATAATAACTTAAATTATAGTACTATATTAAATAAAATTAATTAAAATTAATTAAAATTAATTAAAATTAATTAAAACTAAATATATTAAATAATTTTTTATTTTTTTTATATATTTATATATTATACTTAGGTTTTCTATAATTATTATATTATTAAATAATTAATTTATAATAAATTAACTTACTTATATTACTACTTATTTTATTAATTAATTATTTCCCCTTTTTTTTTAAATTAATTATATTTATAACTTTTCAAATATTAAATAACCCTTTTAATTATAAATATATTTTTTTAGTTAAATAATATTTAAAAAGTATTATATTTACTTTTTATAAAGTTTTATTTTTTTAGATTAATAAAAATATTATATAAGTTAATAATTAAATACTTTTTATTAATTAATTAATAGTAATTAAAATTAGTATTAAAAGGCTTTTTTAATAATAAAAAATTTAATTTTTAATTAAAATTAATTAAAAAATTATTTATATTAAATTATATAATATTTAAAAAATTTAAGGTATAAAAAGTATTAAAAAGCTTAGTTATAATAATAATATTTATAATTTAATATTTAATTTAAAAAGTATTACTTTTTAATTAAATAAAATAAATTTTATTTTTTTAAACCCTTTTTTAATAATTTTAAATTTAAAAACCTTATTATATATACTATAAAAGGTAAAAAAAATATTTATTTTATTAATGTATATAATTTAAACCTTATTATATTAATTAATTTTTTTATTATATACCTTTTTTAATAAATTAAAATATTTAATATTAAATAATTAAAATAAATAAAATAAATAAAAAGGTATAATATAGTTTATTAGTTAACTATTATTATTACCTTATTATTACTTTTTATTAAATATACTAACTTTAATTAACCTTAATACCCTTATAATATAAAAAGGTTAATTATATTTAATATTAATTAATATTAAATAGTTTTAATTACTTATTTTTAATTAATTCAGTTAATTTAAAGTTATTAATAATATTATAATATTAATTTAAAATAAATAACTTTTAATAAGAAAATTAATTTTTTTATTAAAATAAAATTTTTTAACTATATAAAATTAACCTTATTTTATATTATTCAAATTAACTATTTTAGTAGTTTACTATAAATTACTATAAAATATACTATTATTTATTTAGGATTTAAATAATTAAACTTTTTTGTATCTTTCTTACAGGTTTCTATATTATACTTAGTCTTACCGCAGTTACTATATTATCGTTTACTTAATTTACCGTAAACCACCTCCTTAGTACTACCAGTTATTTTACCTGCTAGCTGCTTCCCTTTTTCTTTTTTTTCAATTATTACTTAGGATTCCTTAATAGTAAGTACTCCTTTAAGTTATATTTAACTTTTTTTAACCCTTTAGTATTTAATAAAGCTAATATTAACTTTTTTAAAAATATAAACTTAATTATTTTAAAAAATAATTTAATATATTATTACTTATATATTCTTTATAAACTTTTTAATTATTTAAATAATTAATATAAAAAAGTTACCTTCATAATTAAAAATTTATTTTTAATAAAATTTAATTATTAAATAATTTAATAGGTATTAAAAAATATTTATAATTCCTATTTTAATAATAATATAAAAAGGGATTATATTAAAGTTTATAAATAAATATTTAATTTAAAAATAATAAAATTTAAATTTTATAAAAAAAAAATAATTTTTTTAAACTTAAATTTTATATTTTTTTTTATAAAAATTTTATTATAAATTATTTTAAATATAAAAAAAATTTAATTTTAATAATATAATTAATAAAAGTTTAAATAAAAAGGTTAATTTTATTACTATATATATACTTTAATAATATAAATAATATAATATTTAATAATTAAAATAAATAAAATAAATATAATAATATATTAATAAGAATAATATTATATTTTTTATAATATTATTTAAATTTTATTAATATATAATTTTTATAGTTATTAAAAATAAATATTTAATATATACTTTTTATTTATTACTTTATATATTTATTAAAATATTAAATTTATTTAAAACTTATTTTATTATTTATTTATTTATTTAAAATAAATTTAATTATTTAATTTAATAAAAAAATTAAGTTTATTATTTAATTAATAAAATAGTAAATACTTTAAATAATTATAAATAATAAAATATATTAACCCTTTATATTAATATATTTAATAATTATTATTTATTTTTAATTTTTAAATTATATAAATTTAACTTTTTTATATTAATTAAAATATATAATAATTATTAATATAGTTATTATATTTATTATAAAATTAATTTTATTAAACTTATATAAGTTATTATCTATAATACTATATTTAACTATTATATTATAAAGTAAATAAAATCAATTTTTAATAACTTTTAAATTTTTATAAAAAGTTTTTTAATAATTATAAAGTTAATTAAATTTAATTTTTAAATTTTATTATATATTTATAAAATATTATACTTAATTTTTATTAATAGGTTTACTATTTTATAATACTAATAAAAGGTTAGCTATATTTTTTATATTAAAAAGTTATATTAAAAATCCTTATATATTTTATTTAAGTATATATTAAATAAATATATATTTTTTAACTAAATTAAGTTTATATTATATAATATATAATTTTTTATAATATATTTAGTTATTTATTTTATTAAGTAGGGTAGTTTTAGGGATATTAAAGATTTAAATAGCTTAAGTTATATTTAAGGTTTTTTTTAGTTTTTTTTAAAAATTTTAATTACCTAAATTATTAGTTAAATTTTATTTTTTTTAAAATAAATTAATATTATAAATATTAATTTTTAGTATATTAAATATTTAAGTAGCTAAAGTAATATAAAATTAATATAAAAAATAGGGATATAATTTATATTAAAAATAAACCTATTTACTAAAACCTTAATTTTTTAAACTAGTATTATAATATTACTATAACTTTAAATTAATTAAATTAATTAAAAGTAAGTAATTAAAACTATTTAATACTAATTAGTATTAAATATAATTAACCTTTTTATACTATAGGGGTATTAGAATTAATTAAAGTTAGTATATTTAGTAAAAAGTAATAGTAAGGTGATAATAACGGTTAACTAATAAACTATATTATAAAAAATAAAATAAAATTTATAAAAATTTTTAAAATTTATAAAATAATAATTTGTATAATTATTAAAAATTAATAACTAAGAAATACCCTTTATATATAATATAGTATATTTATTAAAATATTTAATTTATTTTAAAGTAATTTTATTAATTATTTATTTATTTAAGTTTATTTTAATAATTTAATTATTAAAAATATTACCTTTAATATATTAACTTATAAAATATACTTTAATATTAATAATTAATATTAAACATTTAATTTATTTATTTTTATTAATTAATTTAATAGTTATTATTTATTATTAATTATTAAATTATATTAATTTTATTTATTTTTATTAATTTATATTAATAATTATTATTTTAAGTATATTAATACTTATTATAAAACTTATTTTATTAAAGTTATAAATATTATTATTTAAAATTTTATATTTTATATATATATTTAAAATAAAGTTAAATTATTTATTTATTATATTAGGATTTTTATATAAGACCTTTTAATAATTATATATATAGTTAATATATATTTTAAAATATAATCTTAATATAATAAATTTCTATATCTAATTTTTTCAAATAATACTACTATTATAATTATAAAGTAATATATTAGTTATATTTTTTATATTAATAAAAATAAATAAATCTTTTTAATTTTTTTAATTAAATATATATTAAATAATAACTTTTTATTTTTATTTTTATTAACCTTTTATAATTAAAGTAAGTATTTTATTATAAAGTTTAACTAGTTATTTTATAATAAAAGGTAAATTTAAATATATTATATAATTAGAGTATATATTATTTATTTAATTTTAAGTTATTTTAAATAATTTAGATAGTAAGTTAAATAGTATATTTTTTTATTTTATTTATTTTTAGATATAGTGTAAGAAAATATAGTTAAAAAGTAAACTATAACATCAAGCACTAATAAGTAAGCTACCCCAGCAAATAAGCTACTTTTCTACTAACTACTCCTATTTATCTTTCTTATATATTTTTTTACATTATATCTTATAATAAGTAAAATAAAATAAAAAAATATTTAATTTATTATTTAAATTATTAAATCCAACTTAAAACTAAGTATTTAATATATATTTAAAAAATACTATATCCTTTATTTTATCCTTACTTATAAAATAACTAATTAAACTATATAATATAATATCCACCTTAATAATAAAAACTTAATAAAAATAAAAAAAAAGGTACTTATTTAATATATATTTAACTAAAATTTATAAAGATATTTACTTATTTTTAAAAATATTAAAAATATAGTAAATTCCCTACTTTATAATTATAATAATAGTATTATTAAAAGGTAAAAAAACTTATTTTATTAAAATTATATTTTAAAATATATATTAATTATATATATAACTATAAAAGGGCTTTATATAAAAATCCTAATATAATAAATATATAGTTTAACTTTATATTTAATATATATAAAAAATATAGGATTTTTAATTATAATACTTATAACTTTAATAAATTAGGTTTTATAATAAATATTAACTTATTTAAAATTATAATTATATATTTAAATTAATAATAAAAAATAAAATAAATATAATTTAAAAATTATTAATAGGTAATAAATATTAAATTAATTAATAAAAGTAAATAAGTTAAATTATTATTTTTAATTATTAAAGTAAAAGTTTATTTTATAAGTTAATATATTAAAAGTAACTTTTTAAATAATGAAGTTATTAAAATAAATTTAAATAAATAAATAACTAATACTATTATTATAATATAAATTAAATGTTTTAAAAAATATATTATATTATAAAAAAAGGGTATTTATTAGTTATTAATTTTTAATAAATATAAAAATTATTATTTAATAAGTTTTAAATAATATTATAAAGTAAAAAATATTATTACCTTTTATATACCTTTTTATTTATTTTATTTACTTTAATTATTAAATATTAAATATTTTAATTTACTTAAAAAAGTATATAATAAAAAACTTAACTAATATAGTAAGATTTAAATTATATATATTAATAAAATAAAATTCTTTTTTACCTTTTATATTATATATAGTAAGGTTTTTAAATTAAAAATTATTAAAAAAACATTTAAAAGTATAGGTTTAATTCTGTTTAATTAAAAAACTATTTTTTTAAAATTAAATATTAAAATTTAAATATTAATAGTAATACTAAACTTTTTAATATTATTCATATTTTAGGTTTTTTAAATACTATATAATTTAATATAAATAATTTTTTAATTAATTTTTTATTAAAAAAGTTTTTTAATATTAATTTTAGTTATTATTAACTAATTAATAAAAAGTATAACGTGGTTCACCAGTCAGCCGTCATTATCACATGCCCGATCAAAAATTTTACATACAAAAAACGTCCGTGCCAGCCCTGCCTACTCCTTCAAACTAGGCCCAATTTGGATGAAAACTTCAGTATAGATAGTAATATATAAAAGAAAGCTACTTTTAAAGTATAAGATTTAAATCTTTTATATTGAATTAGTTATATCGGAAAAATAAAAAAAGACCCCTGTATTTTTATTTTTCCGATATAACTAATTCAATAAAATTTCAAAAATTCTAAGACTTGAGAATAAGCTTCTTCATATATATTACTATCTATGTTGAGAGTTGCATCCAAATTGGGCCTAGTTTGAAGGAGTAGGCAGGGTTGGCACGGACGTTTTTTGTATGTAGAATTTTTGATCGGGCATGTGATAATGACGGCTGACTGGTGAACCACGTTATAGTTATTAGTTTATATAGTTACTTTATTAACTTAAAAAATTAATATTTTTTAAAAGGTAAATATAATACTTTTTAAATATTAAAAGGTTAAAAAACCTTATATATAGTATAAAAGGGTACTTTATATAAAAAATACTAAAAAATTAATTAATAAAAAGGAAAAAAAAAATAGTTAATTAATAAAATAAATAATAATACTAATAAAGTAATTTATAATAAATTATTAAAAAAATAATATAATAATTATAGTAAAATTAAATATAATATATAAATATATAAAAAAAAGGTAAAATTATTTATAAATTTTAATTTTAATTAAATTTAATTAATTTTTTTTATTATAGTACTATAATTTAAATTATTATACTAATAGTATAAAAAAGTGGTTTATTTACTGGGGTAACTTGCTTATTAATACTTAATGTTAATAGTTTTAAGAAAAGTATGTTATTTAATAGGGTATATTATTTAATAGTATTTTATATTATAATTATTTAATTAATTAAATTATATTTATTTATATATAATTACTTTTAATTATATAATTATATTTAATATAATAATTAATTAAATTTATTATTATTATATACTTTATTATATATATATATATATTATTATTATTAAATTAATATATAAAATATTATTATTATAATTACATATTTAATTTAATTTAATATTAATAAATTATAATAAAAAGTTATAACGTGGTTCACCAGTCAGCTGTTATTATCACCTTACCGTCACTTTTTACTAAATATACTAACTTTAGTTAACGTAGTTCACCAGTCAGCCGTCATTATCACCTCACCGTCACTTTTTACTAAATACACCAACTTTAGCCAACCCCAGCACCCCCATAGTGTAGAAAGGTCAATTATATTTGGCACCAATTAGTGCCAAATGGTCTTAATTACTTATTTTCAATTAATTCAGTTAATTTGGAGTTGTTGGTAGTGTTACAGTGCCAGTCCGAAGTAGATAACTTTTGGTGGGAAAATCAGCTTCCCTACCAAAATAGAGCATTTCAGCTATAAAAAATCAACCTCATTCTACACTATCCAGACTAACTATTTCGGCGGTCCGCCGCGGACCGCTGTAAAATGTGCTATTATTTACTCGGGATCTGAATAACTAAACTCTTCTGCATCTTTCTCACAGGTTCTTGTATTATGCCCAGTCTCACCGCAGTTGCCACATCGTCGTTTGCTCGGTCCGCCACGGACCACCTCCTCAGCACTACCAGCTATTTCACCTGCTGGCTGCTTCCCCTTTTTTTCTTCTTTAATTATCGCTTAGGATTCCTTAATAGTAAATGCTCCTCCGAACTATACTCGGCTTTTTTTAGCCCTTCGGTGTTTAGTAAGGCTAATATTAGCCTTCTTAAGAGTACAGACCCAATTATTCAAAAGAGTAATCTGATATGCCATTGCTTGTGCGCCCTTTGTGAACTTCTTAACTGCCTGGATAATTGGTATAGGGGAGCTACCCTGATGGTTAGAGATCCTGCCCTTAATAAAACTTAATTACTGGATAGTCTGGTAGGTATTAAAGGGTATCTGTAATTCCTATTTCGATGGTAACACAGGGAGGGATTACACCGGAGTTTATAGGTGGATATCTAGCTTGGAAATAACAGAGTCTAGGTCCTATAAAGAAATCCCAGCTCCTCTAAACCCAGATTTCATATTTTCTTCCGTAAAGACCTTATTATGGGCTATCTTAAACGTAAGAAAAAACTTAGCCTTAGTAATATAGTTAACAAAGGCCTAAACAAAAAGGTTAATCTTATCGCCATATACACACTTTAATGGCGTAAATAATGCAACGTTTAATAGCTAGAGCAAATAAGATAAATATGGCGGTATACTAATAGGGATAATACTATACTCTTTATAATACTGCTTAAACTCTACTAACATATAGCTCTTATAGCTATAAAGAATAAGCATCCGGTACACACCCTTTATCTATTGCTTTGTATACTTGTTGAAGTGCCAAACCTATTCAAGACCAGTCTTATTATCCATCTACCTATTTGGAGTAGGCTTAATTACCCAGCTTGGTGGGAAGCCTGACTCTGTTGTCCAGTTGGTAAGGTAGTAAGCGCTTTGGACAATCACGAACGGCGGGATACACCAGCCCTTCGCATTAATGTATTTAATAGCTATTACCCATTCCCGGTTTCCAGGCTGTACAAATTTAGCCTTTCTATATCGATCAGAACGTATAACAACTATTGATATGGTTATTACGCCTATTATAAAGCCAATCTTATTGAAGTTGTACAGGTTGTTATCTATAATACCATACTTGGCCATTATATTGTGAAGTAGGCGGAACCAGTTCCCAATAACCTTTGGATCTTTACAAAGGGCCCTCTGGTAGTTATAAGGCCAATTAAACCTGGTTTTTAAGTTTGGTTGTGTATCTATAAAGTGTTGTGCCCAGTTTTTGCTAACAGGTTTACCATCTCGTAATACCAGCAAAAGGTTAGCCATATCTTCCATACCAGAAAGTCGTATTAGAAATCCTCGTACATCTTACTCAAGTACATATCGGACAAACGTATACTCTTCAACTGGATCAAGTTTATGCTATACAACGCGTAATTCTTCACAACGTAGTTAGTTATTCATCCTGTCAAGTAGGGTAGTTCTAGGGATACTAAAGATCCAAGCAGCCTAAGCTGTATTTAAAGGTTTTTTTTAGTTTTTTTTAGAATTCTCAATTACCCGTTACTAGTTGGATTTTATCTTTTTTAGAGTAGATTGGTATTATGGATATTAATTTCTAGCGTGTTAAATATTTAAGTAGGTAGAGTAATACAAGACTAACGCGAAAAATAGGGACGCAATTTATACCAAAAACAAACCTACCCACCAAAACCTTAATTCTTCAGACTAGCACTACAACACCACTATAACTCTAAATTAACTAAATCAATTAAAAATAAGCAATTAAGACCATTTAACACTAATTGATGCCAAATATAATTGACCTTTCTGCACTATAGGGGTGTTGGGGTTGGCTAAAGTTGGTGTATTTAGTAAAAAGTGATGGTGAGGTGATAATGACGGCTGACTGGTGAACCACGTTATGCCTATTTTAATAATACAAATAATACAATATCTAATAGCTAAAATAGATAAAATAAATATAGTGGTATACTAATAAAGATAATATTATACTCCTTATAGTATTGTTTAAATTTTGTTAATATATAGCTTTTATGGCTATTAAGGATAAGTATCCGGTATTTACCCTTAGTCTGTTTAATTGTATACTTGTTAAAGTGCTAAATCTATTCTAGACTAGTTGTATTATCTGTCCATCCATTTCGAGTAGGACAGATCCTCCAGCTTAGTGGGAAACCTGACTTTGTGGTCCAGTTGGTGAGATAGTAAGCGCCCTGGACGATCACAAACGGCAGGATACACCAGCCCTTCGCATTAATACATTCAATAGCTGTTACCTATTCCTGGTTACCAGGTTGTACAGATTTAGCCTTTTCACATCAATCAGAGCACGTAACAACCAGTAATAAGGTTATCACACCTATTATAAAGCTAGTTTTGTCAAAGTTGAAGAGGTTATTGTCTGTGATCCTATATTTAGCTATTATATTGCGGAGCAGCCGGAACTAGTTCCTAATAACCTTTGGATCTTCGCAGAGGGCCCTCTGGTAGTCATAAGGCCGATTAAACCTGGTCTTTAAGGCTGGTTGTGCGTCCACAAAACGTTGTACCCATTTAGTACCAACAGGCTTACCATCACACAATACTAGTAGGAGGTTGGCCATATCTTCCACACCAAAAAGCCGTATTGGAAATCCTCGTGCATCTTGCTTAATGATGTATAGAATAAGCGTTTGCTTTTTAATTAGGTCAAGTTTATACTTTTCGATACGTGATTCTTCGCGATGTGGTTGGTTGTTCATTCTGTCGTGTAGGGTTATATAGGGGACGTTAAAGATCCAAGCAGCCTAACGTATACTTAAGGGTTTCCTTTAATTTTTTTTAAAGTTTTTAATTGCTTAAAGTGCTATAATAATTTTTTATTTTTTTAAGTAGATTACTATAATGGTTGTTAATTTTTAGTATGTTGAATATTTAAGTAGGTAGAGTGATACGAGACTGACGTGAAAAATGGGGACACGATTTGCACTAAAAACAAACCCGCCTACCAAAACTTTAAATTTTCAAACCAGCACTACAACCTTACCACCACTCCAAATTGACCATAGTAATTGAATATAAGCAATTGGGACCAGTTGGCACCAATTGGTGCCAATTTCAATTGACATTCTCGCACCTAGTGGGTACTGGAGTTGACGAAAGTTGGCTGAGTTAGCAAAACTGATCGGGCATGTGTCCTGATCGGCTGACTGTCTAACCACGTTATATATATATATTTATATATAACGTAGTTTACTACCTAGCTATATATATTACTTAGCTGTATACTTTTAATAACTTTACTAATTTTAATTAACCTTAATACCTATTTAAAATAAAAAAATTAATTAAAATTAGTATTAATTAGTATTAATTATTCTTTATTATTTATTTTTAATTTATTTAATTAATTTAAAGTTATAATATAATTATAATATTTATTTAAAAGTTTAAAGTTTTAATAAGCTAATTTATTTTTAATATAAATTATATTTATATTTTTTATATTAGTTTTATATTATTTTATTTATTTAAATTTTTAATATATTAAAAATTAAAATATATATTATACTAATTTATATAAAAAAGGCTTAAATTAAATTAGTAATTTAAATAATTAAAAAGTTTAAAAAAGAATTTAAAAAAACCTTTAAATATATATTAAATTTTATAAATTTTTAATATCTTTAAATTTACTTTATATAATAGGATAAATAACTAACCTTTTTATAAAAAATTATATATTAATAATTATAAACTTAATTTAATTAAAACATAAATATTTATTTAATATATTATTAAATAAAATATATAAAAATTTTTAATATAACTTTTTAATATAAAAAATATAACTAACCTTTTATCAGTATTATAAAATAATAAACTTATTAGTAAAAATTAAATTTAATACTTTATAAATATATAATTAACTTTAAAAATTAAATTTAATTACCCTTATAACTATTAAAGGGCCCTTTATAAAGATTTAAAGATTATTAAAAACTAGTTTTAACTATTTTATAATATAATAACTAAATATAGAATTACTAATAATAACTTATATAATTTTAATAAAACTAACTTTATAATAAATATAATTACTATATTAATAGTTATTATATATATTAATAAATATAAAAAAGTTAAATTAGTATAATTTAATAATTAAAAATAAGTAATAACTATTAAATATATTAATATAAAAAACTAATATGTTTTATTATTTATAATTATTTAAAGTATTTATTACTTTATTAATTAAATAATAAAGTTAAACTTTTTATTAAATTAAATTAATAAAATTACTTTAAATAAATAAATACATAATAAAATTAGTTTTAAATAAATTTAATATTTTAATAAATATATAAAATAATAAATAAAAGGTATATATTAGATATTTATCTTAAATAAATATAAAAGCTATATATTAATTAAATTTAATATATATTATATATAAAAAAAATATTTTTATTTATATACTACTATATTTTTCTTATTTATTTTAACTATTAAATATTATATTATATTTATTATTAAAGTATATATATAATAATAAAATTAATCTTTTTATTTAAATTTTTATTAACTATATTACTAAGTTTAAGTTTTTTATTATATTTAAAATAACCTATAATAAGGTTTTTATTAAAAAAATATAAAATTTAAGTTTAAAAAAATAATTTTTTTTTTATAAAATTTAAATTTTATTATTTTTAAGTTAAATATGTACTTATAAACTTTACTATAATCCTTTTTTATATCCCCTTTTAAATAAAAATTATAAATATTATTTAATATTTAATAAACTATATAATAATTTAATTTTATTAAAGGTAAAATATTTATATATTAAGGTAGTTTTTTTATACTAATTTTTAAAGTTATTAAAAAATTTATAAAAGGTATATAAATAATAATATATTTAATAATAATTTTAAATAATTAGATTTATATATTTAAAAACGCTAATATAATATTTACTAAATACTAAAGAGTTAAATAAAATTAAATATAATTTAAAGGAGTATTTAATATTAAAAGAATTTAAATAATAAGTAAAAAAAAAAAAAAAGGAAATAATTAATTAATAAAATTAATAATAATATTAAGGATTTAATTTAAAGTAAATTAAATAAATAATAATATAGTAATTATAATAAAACTAGGTATAATATAAAAATTTATAAAAAATATATAAAAAAGTTTACTTAGTTAAATTTTAAGTAAATAATAGTATATATTTATTAATTTATAATAAATTAATTAAATAATAATATTTAATTAGTATAAATTAAAATTAATCTTATAAATTTAAAATACTTTATTTTAGTAAAAAAGCTAATTTCTTTATTAAAAGTTATTAACTTTAAATTAATACTATAATATTATTAACCTTTTTAAATTAATTAAATAAATTAAAAATAAATAATAAATAATAATTAGTATTAATTAGTATTAATTTTAATTAATTTTCTTATTTTAAGTAGGTATTAGGGTTAGTTAAAATTAGTAAAGTTATTAAAAGTATATAGTTAAGTAGTATATATAGTTAAATAGTAAATTATATTAATTTTAATATAAATAAAAATATTATAAAAATTTAATACTTTATATAAAAAAATTAAAAAATATAATAATTATTTATAAAAGTTAAAATATAAAATTTATAATTATATAAAAAAAGAAATAATTATTTTTAATTAAGGTAAGATTTAAAGTAAAGTTATTTTATATTTTAAATTAAATTTATTAATATAATTTATATTACATTATATTATAATTAATAATTTTTAAATTAATTAAAAATTTAAAGATTTTTATTTTTTATAAGTATAAATTAATAATTTAATTTAAAATTTTAATTTAAAAGTATTTTTATAATTTACTTATTTATATAATATATTATTAAATAATTTAACTTTTAATATTATAATATATTAGTAGCATATACTTAAATTATTTAATTAAATATAAATAAAAGATTAAAAATAAAAAAAAGGTAATAAAAAAAACTTATATATAAAATTATATAAATAAAGGTAAATATTATTAATATATAAATTTAAATTTTAATAAAAAATAAATATAATAAAATATTAGTTTCTTTTATTTAAATTAAATGAAGAATAAAGGTAATAAAAGCTTAATTCTTTTTATTTAAAATATAAATAGTAAAAAATTTTAATTTTAAAATAAAAAAAGTTAAAATTTTAATTTTAAAAGTAGTTAAAGATTATTTACTTTTAATATTATTATAACAAATTTAAAATTTTAAAATTTATTATAAAGTAAAAGTTATAATATTATTTATAATTTACTTTATAATTAATAAGTTAATTATTTAAATAAAAAAGTAAATATTAAAAACTTTTTTATTATTAATTTTAATTTAAATTAATAATTTTAAGTAAATATATTAATAATATTATAATAATTTTATATTCTTAGTTACTTGAAAAAACTATTTTCTTTTATAAGGAATTTCATTAAAAATATTTAAATATAATATTTAAATAATTTTTTAAATTTATAAAATTATTAAATTTTTATTATATATATTATACTTTATTTTATAAAATTATATTATTATAATTTTATTTAGTATATAAATTTATTTTTAAAGTTTAAATTTTTAAATATTTTAAATATATACTTAATTAAGTATTATTATTTAAGTGTATTAATTATTATACTTTATTAATAAATTAAAATTTATATTTATAAAACCTTTTTTATTTTATTTATTTTTAAAAAAATTATTATTTTATTTACTTATAAAATAATATTTTAAAATAATATATTAATAAATATATTTTTATTATATATATATATAATTTTATTATATATTTTAATTTAATATTATAAAGAAGATACATATATATAAATATATATATTTTAATTATTATTATAATTTTTAATATTTTTAATATTTTTAAAGGTTTTATAAAAGTTTAAAAGGTATATATTATTACTTTAAATATATTAATATTTAAATTTCATTAATTACTATATTAGTTTTATTTTTTTATTAATAATATTTTAATTATAATTTATTTTTTAATAAGGATTTTTATAATAAAATAGTTTTATATAAAATTTATTATATTAAATAAAAGTTTAATTTTTATAATTTTATTAATAATTTATTTAAGTAAAAAAAAAATTAAATTTATAAATGTTTAATTTTTAAAGTTAAAACTTAATATTTAATTAATAATTATAATATAAATTAATAATAATTTATTATAATTATTATTTAATTTTAAGTTTATAATACTTTTAGTTATATTTTTAAAAAAAATTATAATATATATAAAAAGGTTTTATATATATTAAGTTTATTAATATTATTTTATAATTATATTAATATTTTAGTTTATAATAATATAATTTTTAGGTATATTAATTATATTTAAGAGGGGGTTATTTATATTTATATAAAGGGTAATTAAAATATTATTAAAATATAAGTTATTAATTAATATAAAAAATACTTTTCTTATAAAATTTTATTAATAAAAAACTTATAATAATTAAGTTTTAAAAGGGGGTATAATTATAGGTAATAAAAGTTAAAATATTAATTAGTTTAAAATAGTTAAATTTTTATATTTTTAAATGATTTTTTTTTTACTTTAAATTTTTATATTAAATTAAAATAGGAGAATATATAATACTTTAAATAAAGTATTATTTTTTAGTAAATTTAATAATATTTAAATTTAAGGAAGTTAATTTAGTTTAAAGGTAATATTTAAACTTAAAAAGGTTAAGTTTAATATTTAAACTTAAAAAGGTTAATTTAATTTAAGGAAAATATTTTAAATTAAAAAATTAAACTTTATTAGTTAAAGTTTTTTTTTTTAGATTAATTAATAATATTTATATTAATAAAGAATTTACCTTTTATATTATATTAAAAGAGGAGATTTTTATAATTAATTAAAAGGAGTTTTTATTTTTTAGTATTAAGTATTTATTTTTAGAATAATTTATTTTAGAAGAATAGTATATAATTAAAGTTATTAATAATATTATAGTTTTCTAAAAAGATTACTAGGAGGGATGTTTTTAGAGTTATTTATAACCTGTGTATACACCCTTAGTGTAATATGGTGATGCGGGGCTAAAGGGCGCGCCATGTTGTGCTTACTTTGTCAACTGGTAGCTTTAAACATCGCAATCAGGCTCCTGGGTGTTAACCAACACACCATCATCTAGCTCTCGTCTCGACACAGGCTTCGCAGGAGGCATCACCCAGGCTACAATATGTCGTCTAAACCATCTTTAGCGGATCCTATCATCGATTCGCGCGATATTTATACCTTGCACAACCAACCTTTCTCACTATTTTCAATCATGGTCAGGTTCACGTATGCCCTTGGCCGTAGCTCAGCCGACCCTACCACAAACGAAGTCCACCTAGAAAACAAACTAGTGGATCATCACCGGGACGAGAACCTTGCAGAAGACTATCTTTTGCATATCAACCCCAAGGGTCAGGTACGGTGGAACAAAAAACGACATATCCGGGGATACCAGACTCACATACTGTTAGGTTCCGGCATTGACAAGTCCAAAGCTCTCAGCCCCCCTGACCGACAGCGTTGAAATTTCACACTGGTTGTGCGGCCACTATCCCAAACTTCTTCCTCTTGAACACGAATCCACCATTAGGGACATGTTCACCAAACTGCATGACATCCCAATCTTTGCTCTCTCTGCGCGACGTGATTCCGTGCCGCCAGAATGGCAAGCAGACGGAATTCCTCCAACAGCTGTTGATGCTCTGCTCGCCAGACCGGAACCGGAAATCTCGTCTGGATATCGACGGGCACTGGAGAACAAACGAGAATTGTATGCCTGCTACCAAGTCTTACTCCATGATGTGAAAGCAGCTGATGTCAGGTTGCAGCCACAATAGGACAAAGGCGGATGCTCTGAGGCCGGCCCAAGTCCAGCTGGCCGAAAGAAAGGCTCTAGACTACTTTGCCGAACTACTTCCCATATACAGGGCCAATGGAGGTAATTCTACGTGGCTGTTTGGTTCAGAGACTGGCCCAACGCTGCTCGATGCTCACACCGTGCCGTTCATCGCACGATTGATGGACGAGCGAGTGAAGAGACACGACCTAGTCCCGGCGGAGATCCAGCAATATGCGGCCGGTGTCATGAAACTCCCCGAGTGGGTTTCGGTCATGCATGGGAGGCCGACAGTCTGGAATGCTTCTCTGGGGCCTGTTCGCGAGATGGACCCGCTCTGGTAGCCTCAGCCGTTTGCCCAGCTCGTTCAGCAGTTAGTATATTTTTCCAGTGACAGAGTCCACGTCTTCTAGCAATATTGTGTCCACCTGCTCAAGTCAACAAATGCATCAAATACCTTGCATCATGTTGGCCTTATAGTAGCATTTATCTAGCCTCCTTTACGACAATGACCTTGACATTTGCACCACCTATTATTAAGTGTATGTATAGAAAATAATCATACTTGCGAGCCTTCTGGCCGATCAGGATCCCTCAACCCTTTTATTTTCAAGCTACTTGAGCTCACGCCACAGTCAATGGGCGATGGCCGAGAGAGCTACGGCAAATTTAAAATGCAAGTTGATCCCCATGCTCCATTTCCCCAGCAAATCCACCCGGACACTCTTAAGCCTCCTTCCTCCAATGATGGGGTTCGCATGTCTGCCGGGTTGGATTTGTCGGAATGTCTTGCCTCCTTTGCGGGATCTCTTTCCATTCTGCGGAACTTCTGCCCTTCTTTGAAGTTCCCTTTCTCTCCCGTACGGGGGCGTCTGAAGAAGTATCCAAAACATGAAGAAATTGTTGTTGATGGGCGGTCTCATGACTGCTTTGCGAGGCAAGGCAAATTCACACGATATATCCGAGGCAGCTGGTATGAAACGGAAACCAGAATAGGTCCAGTGTCGTCCGTGAACGGTCGGCGACATGGCTATATCAAGCGACCGCGGTCTCGTGGAGAAACAACCGAAAGCCTCAGACGCAGCATCTAGCCCTCCGACTATAGCAAGCAAGAAGCGAGAAAGGGGACGGAAGGCACCAGCAAAAATGGAACATCTTCGAATGGCCATGGCAGGCATAGGTCGCATGGTCAGTACTCGCCACGACAATGCGTAATTACACATGCATTTGAAGAAGTGAAACTGACACCGGGCAGGGCCGCGCCTGGCTCTTTGACCCTGCATGCCCGCGGAAGGTTCACCCTTCACTTGCTGAACACTGGCGAAGCGCTCCATTTCGTGTGGGCGAACAAAACATTGCGTCCTTTCCCGATTCATTGATGCAGGACCTTGGGATCGGTCAGGTTGTCCTGCCCGACGATGGCGACAACGACAGCATCAAGCGATGGAGTGCGAGCTGTATTGAGCCAGCTATACGTGATCACTCTTGTGATCAAAGTCGGCCCGCCTTGCCACAGCTGTTTGATTTCTATTATCATGTTGAATACATCTATTTGTTGTAAAGCTTGGTATTGTCAGTATAAAAGTGTACTATCTTATATTTATCGATTTCTTTTTATTCTTTTCCAACCCTTTATCTTTCGGGTAACCAAGCTCACCGGCCTTGATTGCCCGACCACGAGAGCCTGCCACCTGGAGTTCCCTTGGGAATAGCTTCGCATAGGGCGGTGTAATGGGTCACCAATTGAACTTCCACCGCCCTAGGTGCCCTGGATTCTGACCGTCTGCACCTGATCACTTTACCACTGCTCCCACACAACGGCTGGCAGCACAATTCGCATGACCTCCCAGTGTCCCAGAGCACTCTTCTCGTGCCACTTGGCTAACGCTGCAGTATCGTTCTTCCTGAGAACGCTGGCTTCCTCGACCGCCATGAAGTCCTTGTCGGAAACCTCATGTTTGGGCACAAGGAAGTGTTCCCGAGTGCGGCTCTGAAGCAGGTCCGCCGCGGTAGCTTTGCGGAACGTGACGGGGCGGTCGGTCTTGACGCAGAAGATGACCATATTTGTGAAGTCACGTTTCTCCTTTTCAATAGCGTCCTCGTCACGAGGATTCTCCCGAAAAATACGACATGAAGGGAAGACCTGTTTGATGGTGTGAACGATGATCTTGGGCGGTGGAAGGGTGAAATCGCCGGCGTAGTTCTGAGATGTGGTCAACACACGCAATGAGGAGAGGCACTATGCAAATGCAACATACAATAGCGACCACGCCGTTCGGCTTCAGAAGGCCGTAGAGATTCTGTAGGAACTCCAGCGTAAACAGAGCTATGGGCTCGGCCCCGCCAGTAAATACGTCGTGGACTATGTAGTCAAACTGGTCAGTCGTCTGACTGACCAGGTTTTCTGTGTAAGTTACTGCATCCGCGATGACTGGTGTGTGATTAGACGGGAGCTGGAAGTATTTCGAGGCAAACTCGTGCACGACAGGGTCGATCTCCACTACTGTCGTGTCGACCCCGTGGGCCACTAGGGCTGCCGGTGTGGTACCGATGCCGAGCCCGCTGATTTGTACCTGTCAACTACAGATTCGCAAGAGCCAGCGCAAGGCTGGGGGAGGCGGGATTTGCTCACATCACAAGGGCTTTGGCTTCACTGTCAGGGACTGGGTCTAGAACCTCAACGAGTCGCACCCCTTCGAGCATGGTGAAGACACCATAGATGGGCTCCGCGACTCTGGGGCCTTTGTATTTGATCCACTCTCCACCGAGGAGGCTGTGGTCGCATCTCATGACCCGGTATCCCGTTTCCAGATTATCGGCCACCGATATGTAGCCAGTCAGAGACTCCTTGCGGTCGTGCAGTATCCAGTGATGTGCCTGCAAGGTACTATTCAGGGACCTGGTCGCCATTGGCGTCATAACATGGGTGTTGAAGAAGGCGGTATGTAGCAATGCGGGTAGAGTCAGGATCAAGAACTTGGACGGGGCAAAGAGGGCGTACGATGCGCCAAGGACAGTCTGCAAGACCACGCGCGTCTGGAACACGGCCTTGCCGATGTACTGTGCCAAGAGCCCGGCAGACAAGTTCTCGACAAGCCTGTAGTAGAAGTAGGAGGCAATTCCCGGTGAAGCGTCGCGTATGAACCCGGGCAAGACGGACAGGTCTGCCCCGTCGAGATAAGTCGCAGTGGAGGCCACGGACAGGACCATGAGCGGAGTCAGGGTAAGCGCCTCTGTGATCAGGGGACCGTGGTAGGCGGTAAGCGTGCCGCTGAGCTTGAAAAGGAAGAACTGGGCGACGGGGATGTACAAGGCGACGATGGGAAGCAGATAGGCCATCCTGATGGGGAGAATGCGGCCAAGATGCAGGTTGCAAGCCCAACCAACGAAACAGGCGGCCATGACAAGCCTGTCGTGCCATATCGACACGGGGATGGAGCCATAGACGGGCGAGAGGGCCAGCTCGGAGACATTGGCGTAGACGGCCATCAGGCCAAGGAGGAGGGAGGACCTCAGGTAGACGGAGGCTTGCTCGAGGAGCCACCTGGCCCATGTCTCGTCCTGGGCCTTTGCAGCCAGGTTCTTCAGCTCCTTCTCGAAGGCCTCGGGCGTGAAGGACGAGTCTGGGTCTATCTTGGGCGTCTGTTTTGACTTCCCGGATGTCTTTTTGGGAGGCATGGCGGCGGCGGCGAGAGTGATGCAACGCAGCGACGCAGCGACGCAGCGGTGCAGTGGTGAGAGGGTGAGAAAGTGAGATGATGGTGAGGCTATAAAAATGGTACAGATATGGCTGGGCCGTGGTAGAGACCAGGTGTTGTTCTGTGTGTGTCTCTTACTGGGTGTCGTGTCCCTCTCCCGTTATGTTGGCAGGGGCCTCAGAGTGCAATGAAATACCTACTTTTATGGAAGGGGAAAAAAAAACGGGCTGTGATATGGTATGTGCCCTGGTGTCTGAAACGTTTTACAGCAACGAGGGCTGCGATGTCAAACGAACCACATGTACACTACAGTACAGGCCCGTGGAGCTATGACCACCCTGCCGGGCCCCTTGCCCCTGCAATCTGTCGATGTGCAGCCAGGTAGTAGCTAGGTAGCTACACTGCGTACCCAGGTACCCCGGGCACGTACCTGGGTGCCGCCTGCAGCACATGTTAAGCAGCGCACATGTGCATTCCCCAATGACGTAGAAGCCCAGCAAACCTTATGAGGGCGGCTAGAACCGGGGGCGGACGCCCAAGGAGGGGGCGCATGCGGGCAGGAAGGGTTCGCAGAAGAACCTCGGAAGCTACCAAAAAGCCACAGAGCTCACAGATACCTCTCGCCTCTCCATCGAGCTTCCTCACCAGTGAAAATACGCCCCCTCCCTCCCCGACCTGTCACCCTCTTACGTCGTGACTCAAGATGGCCCCAATTGTCCAACAACACCAGCTGGTTGATCTCGGCCAGAAGAGCTTGTTCGGTTGGTGATGCCCTGGTCCCCCCTCCCCCTTGACGACAACTCGCCCCTTGCCACGAGTACCAGACACCAGTCTTTTCTGACGACTCAAGCTCAACCATCTAGTCTCTGCCGCGGCCATTGCATTTAATCCCACCTTCTGGAAGTGAGTTTATGCCTGTTGTGAAAGTGACCTAGCGGTGTCTGTGTCTGTGTCTGTGTCTGTGTCTGCGTCTGCGTGTGTGTTTTTGTGTCTGGCTAACTGGTCAACCCCCCTCTCCCCTACAGCATCGTTGCCCGACGGGAATATCGCACCCGGTTCATGACCAAGGCATTCGGCGGCAACGCTCAAACAGCATGCTACGCCCTCGCTGCCACCATCTTCGGGCTCGGCCTCTGCCGGGACTTCCTCTACGAGCGTGCCCTCCGTCACCAGCCCCCGCATCCCCTGCTCGAGAACGACGCCGCCAAGTATGTGGGCTACGCGCTCATCGCCTCTGGGAACATCCTGGTCATTACCTCGACGTACGCCCTGGGCATCACCGGCACCTTCCTGGGTGATTACTTCGGCATCCTGATGGACGACATGGTCACCGGCTTCCCCTTCAGCGTTTGCGACGCGCCCATGTATTACGGCTCTACGATGAGCTTCCTCGGGACCGCCTTGTTGTATGGGCGGCCGGCAGGAATTCTCTTGACTGCCTGGGTCCTCACCGTCTACCTCGTTGCTCTGCAGTATGAGAACCCTTTCACGGCGGGCATCTATGCCAAGAGAGAACAAGAGAGGGCATCCAAGAACAAGGGCGAAAGCAAGAAGCTGAAGTAGGGGCAGACACTACTCAGTGATAACCCTAGAGTTGTGGCAATGGTGGTGACAGCATAGGAAAGAGGGTAGATGAGACTCGGCTGCTGTGCATGAGTGACGAAGAGCATGAGGACTGGCAAGTTGATCCGGTCCGTTGGGCGGAGGCGTGCCGGCGCAGCACAGCGAGGAGAGAAGAGTGGGCCGGTCGTATTCAACACACGACTGCGCATGGGAATAATGACACGAAAGGCTTGAACAGAAGGCTCGTTATTCTGGGCGGGCTCTCGGAACACCTTGGACAAAGACTTGGCGAGGTTGTAGATAGCAGACTTGTGGTCGAGCCAAGCCGGTCACCGCCATACAAAACGGCACGGCAACGGGACCCAACCCGGTTTTTAAGCGCAACCTTATACTAGCCTGTTGTACGGCGGTAGTCCGTATGCAATGTTATGTACTGCGTGCACAAAGAAACAAAGAGCGGGTTGCGGATTGACGGCTCGATATCGGCTTGTGATTTCTTGGGCTGCCTTTTGAGTGGCTGGACTGGCCCCGTACCCGTACCCTCGGCACAGTAGCACGACGGATTACACCAGAAGTGGTGACGAAGTCCATTAAACCTCTGCAGGACAGGGCCCGACACAGCCCAGTCCGTGCTGTGGGTCGGGAGAAACCGTTACGTGATTTTGGAATCCACTAACGAACGGCTGGGCCAAGCTCGACGACAGCCGTCGTTCCCTTCGCTTCGCATCCCGCCCACATTGCGAGGTATTCACGGACGCTTCCGTAAATAAATTGCACCCCGCGATGTCAACACTCTCTGCCTGGAGGAGGAGAAGCAGCAGCAGCAGCAGCGTCGTCAGCGTCAGCATCAGCATCAGCACCAACCATTGCCCTCTCATTTGAGATTTGCCCCATTTGAGACTTGCAGAGAACCTTCTTTGGGCTGTCGTCTACTACCTCGACACCAAGTATACTTATTCTCGCTCGCCCCAAGACGCCCAGGTTCGCTTCAACCTGCTGCGGGGCTGCTTCCTGGTCGCACTCGGTACGCATTTTTTGGCAGCACGCACGAGGTCGCTTCATGGGCATAATTATTGCTTGCGATTTTACCTTTACTGGCGTTGTGGAACTCGGCTCCGGCGTCGTATCAGGACCGCCAGCACCATCACGGCGGGACAATCTCAAAGGCCATGGCCGTGGACAATGCCTCACCTTCATCAGCGGCCCTGGGCGGCCTGAGCGGCTCAGACGGCGGGACTTTACGTAGAGGGGGAGCCAAGGCCTCAGGGACTGACGCTGGTGGTCCCTCATCGACGCGCGCAGTCCACCCGGCCTCGGCGACGACAACAGCTGTCGTAGGAGTTGAGCAGCAGCCGGCTCAGACGCCTGCTCCGGGCAGCGATCGGGGGCCGCGCTCCATCCGCTCCATCCCTTCCCTCGTTCGGCATTCCGTCCTGACTTTTGGCAAATTCGTCGGTCCGGGCTTCATGATCGCGGTGGCATACATTGATCCCGGAAACTACGCCACGGGCATCGCCGCCGGCGCCTCGTACCGTTTCCGCCTCCTGTTCATAGTGCTCCTCAGCAACATCTTTGCCATCTTCCTGCAGGGCCTCTGTGTCAAGCTCGGCACAGTCACCGGGCTCAACCTTGCCGAGGCCTGTCGCGCGTTCCTCCCACGCTGGCTGAACTATGCTCTGTACGCCATGGCCGAGATAGCCATCATCGCCACAGACCTGGCAGAAGTGAGTCTACACCACACGGTCGTACACCTGCTTTTCCTCCGATCTTTTGTTCGCTAATAAAGGCTCTCTCTCTCTCTCTGGCAGGTCATTGGAACGGCGATAGCCATCAACCTGCTCATCCCGCAAATACCCCTTGTGGCGGGCTGCGCCATCTCCATCCTGGATGTCATGATCATCCTCCTCTTCTACAACCCAAACGGCTCCATGCGTGGGCTTCGCGCGTTCGAGTCCTTTGTGGTTCTTCTGGTGCTTGCGGTCGTCGTTTGTTTCTGCATCCAGATGTCGCTCATACGCGACACACCGGTCGCTCAGGTTTTCCAGGGCTACCTGCCTTCTAAAGCGGTCGTTGAGCAGCGGGGCTTGTACCAGGCTTGCGGCATCCTGGGAGCCACAGTCATGCCCCACAGCCTGTACCTGGGCTCCGGTATAGTCCAGGCCCGGCTGAGAGAGTACGACGTCAACAAAGGACTGATGCCCATCGACAACCCGAACTCGTCGTCTATCAACGAGGGCTCGGAGAAGAACATCTATATCCCTTCCCTGCGAGCAATACGCCACTGCATGAAATATTCGATTGTCGAGCTGTCCACGTCCCTGTTCACCTTTGCCCTCTTCATCAATTCGGCCATTCTGATCATTGCGGGTGCATCCTTGTACGGCTCCGCCGAGGCACAGGGCGACGACATCTTCGCCATTCATGACCTGCTTTCGCGGAGCCTGGGCAAGGGTGCCGGCGTACTCTTCGCATTAGCGCTATTGCTATCAGGTGTCTCGGCGGGCATCGTGTGTACCATCGCGGGGCAGATGGTGAGCGAAGGCGCGCTGTCTTGGAACATACGACCATGGCTCCGGCGGCTTATAACGCGTTCCATGAGCATCACTCCCAGCATCATAATTGCCGGCGCTGTTGGGAGGGAAGGCCTAGACACGGCCTTGAACGCGTCACAGGTCGCGCTGAGCGTCGTGCTACCGTTCGTGTCGGCGCCGCTTATTTATTTCACCTGCATGAACAAGTACATGAAGGTCCTGCCGGGGCGGGCGCGTTATTCCGTGCCCGAGGACGAGGACAACGATGCTCACGATGACCGTAACCCGTCTGATGGCCTGGGGACACAGTTGGAAAATGTGAAGATGGCCAATTCGATGCCGGTGGTCATCATCGCGGCGGTGATCTGGCTGATCATCGCCGCGATGAATGTCGCCAACCTCGTGCTTTTGGGCCTAGGCAAGGAATGAAGGGCGGCTTTTTGAATGTAATTACAGGATGGCCCAATCTGCCTCGACTCGGCCAGCCACAAACAGACGGACGCATGTAAATATGAAAGGCGCTTCCGCAGTTGTTGCTTGGGCCAATTGGGTAACCAGTGGAAAGCAGCTCAAGCTCGGAGATCTCTGATTGCCGAGTCCGGGCCGTCGGCTTTGCCGATTGAGAATGGCCTGGCTTGATCCGACAATCTATCCGTCTTCCCTGTCGATGCCCCTAGCAACACATTTGCGAGCCCTTGTACCTGGCATGACGACAAAGACTCTGGGGACAAGCTTTATTGGCACCCGTGTCACTAACGTCCTCAGATCACAGACAGAGTCTTGGGCGTGGGAGGGTCGGTGCTCGGGACAATGCTGGCGCCGCCTAGAATGAGGGACCAAGGACATGTCTCAACCACTAATATATGAGCGTGCCGTGTCACAATGAGAAGAAGAAGGAGAAAAATAAAAGGTGACATATAGAATGCAAGTACGTTGCTTTATTATACACGCGTGCGCCCTTGCCCGCCAGCCCCAGGAGCACAGCGACGGACTAGCCTGGCTGACGCTATATTAATTGTGCTAAGTCTTCCGCCCCTTCGAGCGACATGCAAAGAGTGCTGCAACGCACCGTCTCGCAGTGATGGACTCGCAAGAAAAGCCCCCCAGCACGCAGTTGAAAGACCAGGACAAGACACACATCGCCGCGGGCCACCTGTCCACCCCTTCTTCGACGGACAATGTCGAGGCTGGACCACAACAAGAACAACATGGCACAGAAATTGTCTACCCCAAGCGCACGACCCAGACCCTCATCCTTGCCTCGCTGTGCCTGTCTGTCTGTAAGCAGCTACCTTGAGTCCCTCACGACTCTCCTACAGCTCACGCTACCGTACCTGTGCCAGCCCCAGGCGGATAGCTCGTGTGTGTCGCGTTCCACCACTCTCCCACACACGAAGCTCGTATTGCTCCCCATGATGGCTAATTTAGCATGCTGCAGTCCTCGTGGCCCTCGACCAGACCATCATAGCACCTGCTCTGGGCGCTATCACGGCCGAGTTCAAATCGGTCAAGGACATAGGCTGGTATGGCAGCTCCTACCTCCTCACAACCACGGCCTTGCAGCCCTTGTACGGCAAGCTGTACAACAGTTTCAGCGTCAAGCCCGTCTACCTCCTGGCCGTGTTTGTTTTCGAGGTGGGTAGCCTCGTGTGTGCCGTGGCGCCCAGCTCGACAGCCTTCATCGTCGGCCGAGCGGTTGCCGGCATGGGAACGGCCGGTTTGTTCTCGGGCTCCATCGTCATCTTGGCATACACCCTCCCGCTTCGGCAGCGGCCTCTGGCCTTTGGCCTGATCGGGGGCATGTGGGGGATTGCCTCTGTCGCGGGCCCATTGCTAGGGGGCGCTTTCACGGATCACGTATCATGGAGGTGGTGTTTCTATGTCAATCTCCCAATTGGCGGTGCAGCCATGGTGGCAATCTTCTTTCTCCTGCACATCAAGGGCCAGAAGAAGCGGGACCTCGGGTTCTTGGCCAAGATGAAGCAGCTGGATCTCCTCGGGACGGCCATCCTCATCCCGGCAGTAATCTGCCTGCTGCTCGCCCTGCAATGGGGCGGCACCGAGTACCCATGGAGTAACTCACGCATCATTGGCCTCTTTGTGGGCTTCGGGGTCATGATTGTCATCTTCATCGGCGTCCAGATCTGGAAGGGCGACGAAGGCACTCTTCCACCACGCCTCTTCAAGAACCGCGACGTACTTTGCGCCATGATGTTCTCGGCCTTCTTCGGCTCGGCCTTCTTCCCTCTCATCTACTACCTGTCACTGTACTTCCAGGCAATACAGGGCGATGATGCTGTCGAAGCAGGCATCAAGATTCTGCCGCTTCTTATTTCCACAGTGCTGACAAGCGTGCTGACCGGAGGATTCATCAGCGCGGTGGGCAGATACAACCCCTTTGCCCTACCAAGTATGCTGTTATTCACGGTGGGCGCAGGGTACGGATCTCTTTCATTTCATACCCACCCTGTTCCACAGACGCGACCTCCCCTAGACATACTATAGGAGTGGGTTGACTTTGGGTCGCCCGGCGCTCCCAACACCCTTTTCCATTCTGTCTTCTCCTGCTGATCACCCATCACTTCGCATCAACGATACTGACGCTGCAAACATACAGGATGATCACTACCTTCTCGCTGGACTCTCCTCTAAGGGTGTGGTTTGGCTACCAGGTGCTGACTGGACTAGGTATCGGCGTGGGATTCCAGCTCGGGATCCTGGTCGTACAGGCCGTCCTGCCTCAGGAGGACATCGCGGTAGCGACCGCATGCGTGCAGTTCTTCCAGTCCTTCGGCGGGGCCATCTTTATAGCAGTGGCACAGACGGTGTTCCAGAATGGGTTGATCAATGGTATAAGACGCGATGTTCCCGGATTGGATCCCCAGGTATTCATAAACTCGGGCGCATCGCAGGTCAGGCAGATCCTCGCATCCATGCACATGGAGCAGTACACCAAGGCTGTCCTGACTGCGTATCTGACTGGCCTGAGGCATTCATACTATATCACTGTCGCATGTGCCGCCGGTGCATTCTGTGCGGTTTCGGGGCTGAGCTGGATCAACATCAAGAAGCTGGAGCCCAAGAAAGCAGCGCCCGCGAATGAGACAGGCCTTGTCGACACGACCGAGAAAGGGGCACAGGAGTAGTCAATGGAGTGGAATAGAGGGCCATTCGGTGCGGGTGGGATCTTGCGTCTGATCCACTACGTCCCCTTGAAGTTTTCTGCCCCAACAACATAGTCTCCACCTGTGTATACAATCCTCCGGGGGGGGGGGGCATATCATCATTAGGAGCATTGTAATAGATATGTATAAATATAGAAGAGGCTGCAAGAAGGCTGGAAGATTTGAACGAGATAGATAGCATGGTATCCGGATAAAGCTCCGCCCGATGATGCCCAAGCAAGTGCGTTCCGCCGCGGCATTCGGATCAAATGCTCCTTGTCTACCAATAGTATCGTACTGTCCGAATGAAGTAGTGACACATCTTGGAGGACAGTGTTGGCGTAGTGCTGATGCTGATGCTGAAGATGAATCTCGATTTAAGGACGGGACTCGGCCATTTGATGGAACTCTTGGTAAGCTCTACGAGGCCATGGTAGAAATGGCTGGTATGACATGTCACAACAGAGTTACAGGGAGCTAGATTCCATGTGCTTTCATCTCGTGGCCAGAAGACCTGTGTGTGTTCGAGAGCGGCCTTCAAGCCAAGGTAGCACACCATCACCTGTGTCTCACCTGTCTCCTTGAGCGTACGAGATCCATCTCTGGGAACAATGACTGTGGAGTAGTTTTGCTGCTGGTATATTTCCAAACAGTGAACAGGTCATGGTCGGATTCCTGCTGGCCTCTGGAAGCATCTTGTCTGGAGCTCCGAGTCCCAGTAAGAGACGGTGCCCACAGGACATGGAGGGACTATTACAGTAGCGAGATCCCCGGCGGGCCGCGTGCAAGTGCAGGCCCACTCCTACAATGCCACATCGTGGGGGCTCCTGAAGGTCGACGCCGTGGTGGGACCCATTCCAGGGCAAGGTTTATCGTGATTCATGAACTTGTCGCGCGGAGCAAATGCTCCGGCACTCCAGCACTCCACCGGCCCGAAGCAACCACGGTGACATGCAACAGGCGCAAGTTCTGGACAGACGCTCTCAGAGTTGTCGATTGTCTCAACCTTCTCGATCAAGGTGTCCTTGTCCTGCTGCTGCCAGCTCTGTAATCGTACCACTGCGATGTCATCGGACACGAGGCTGCGTGCTGCCAATGCTTCATCCGGATGGGCGTGGAAGGCTGGATACCTTCCCATGACCGGCTTATAATACAGCACCTCCTCCCGTAGAAACATGTTGGTATTTGCAGCCTGTCGATATGTCCGTTGTGCATAGGGGGGAGAAAACAGTGCCACTATTCCTGCTCCACGCCCGCCTGAATACCCCGGGACAAACTTACTCACTCCTCTTCTTTCCCATCCGATCTCGTCCATCGTGAGCAGACGCTCTACAACGGAGCACCACTGTCTGGGTGCCGCCCACATCGTTTGATATGTTCGGAAGAGGCCCAATGATGTAAGTAAGCTCTGCCCGATGGTCAATACCAAAGCCAACCTTCTGCTGACCGGCATGGCGAGTTTTAGCGAGTCCATGCAGTGATTGGCCGATCCTCTAAGCCGACGGTATATACGTCCGTCGCTAGGGTTTCGAGGTGCCTATTCGACCGAACCACTGGGACTTGTCCGAGCTGCAAAGGCCATAAAACCAGCTCGCGAGCCGCAGAGTCCCCCCAGTCCCCTCCCTCCAGGCCTGGTCGCCTCCCTCGGCATCCATGGCCCCCTATCACAAGCCAACCGTGGAAGAAGAAAAGGATGAGCACGAGGACAGGCCCATAACCCAAGGCCATTCAGATCAAGTAGCGTTGTACAGCCATCTTGTATCAACACCATCGACAGAAGTAAAGCGGCTGAGGAAGAGAAAGAGCTTATGGGACGGCTTGCAGCCGCCGGGCAAAAGAACTTGTATTCCTACCGCTTGTAGCTGAGAGCCGAGCAAGACTATCGAACCTCACGTGCGGACCATCCTCTTGGAGTCTGTCGACAAGTGCGATGCTGTCCGACACTGCTCGTGACAAGGTGAATAATAGCGGTTACTAGCTCTATGTGCCCTGCGCAGGCGCTTCTCTCTCTCTCTCTCTCTGTGTGTGTGTGTGTGTCTCCCCCTCTCTGATGGAGCCATCTCCTCGCCTTGAAGCCCCAGGGGGCGCGTGTCATGCACGATCCGGGGACGGAGGCCGTGGCAGTCGTGGTCGGGCCTGGGCCGGGGGCGTAAGGACAGCGTTGTCACGCCGCCAGCCTCTGCTCTCTCTCGCATTTCACCAGCTCATCAAGCCCTTGGACCGGTCGAAGCCACCCCTCAGCTGTGACTCGGGTTTGACGAGCTTACCCTGGAGAATTGTGTACTTGACAATGCCCTCGCAGTCCTCCGGCTTGACCCTCGCCAGCCATATGCACTGCCCGGCGCCCGCGTCCCCTTCTTGTCCTTTCGTCGGGTCTTTTTTCGTAGGGGTCATCCGGCTCTCGCCGTCTTTGACGCTCGACCTGTCCAGCCCATCCAGCCCAAAGGCATCTGGGCGTCGGTAGATCATCACGTTTGCACTATACTTGTGCCCTCCGACGTGCGAGATGAAGTAGATACCCACACCACCAGGTCTCTCGTCGTCTAGGTCCCGGTACAGACCTAGCGGCCGCAGATGCTTGCCCCACTGTGTCAGTATACGCGAGCGCCGGGAGAGAAAAACCTGGAGAAGAAAGGGGACGAGGGTGGTGGCCAGGTTGGGCTTTTTCTTACCCGCTCCATCTCTTTTCTGATAAGCGGCGCCGACTGGCCGCAACGTACGTCACGGGTTCTTTGCGAGCAGAGCAACACCAGGACGGAATGAGGACTCGGCCGGCTTCTCAGTCCTTCGAGTTTGGCCGCTGGCTCAGGGAGGTCTGGCGGCGGGAGAGACTCGGGTATGGTAGCGGAAACTGGCTGGAGCGAGGAGGTATTAATGGGCGACTGGTTGATGTACTCGGAGACCAGCGCGGGGACCGAGACGGGCGTGACGTTCTCTATCACGACGAAGGCGGGCAGTAGCACAATCGTCGTCGGCTCGGAGTAGTCGCTGCTGTGGTTGGGGGTTGGGATGTTGGAGGCCGAGAGCATGAGCCGCTGTTGATGCAATCCGTCATGTCAGTCTCGTCTTGTCTCGTCTGGTGGAGCCGGCGCATGGCTTGTGTTCGTCTTGTTGTTTCTTTCTTACTCCATTGCTTGGCTTGTCTGCCTTGTCGAGGGCCTGCATCACGCTCCCCTTCTCGTCGGCCACATTATGCGTCCAGTCCGCCTTTCCCGTGGCCACCAAGACGTGGGTGCTCCATCCCTTGATGCCCCCGTACAAGTCGTCGCCCTCTTCTATCTTGAAGCCTCGGGGATAGTGCGTGGTGCACGTCTCGCATTCCCTCAGGCAATCCTCGCCGTCGACCTTGGGGTCGACCTTGGGGAAGAGCTGGCTGATTGGCGCACCGCCGGTTTCGCCGATGGCAAGCCTCTTGGCGCCACTAACGAGCGACTTGAACATCCCTCCGACTGAGCTACAGTGCGCTGTTGCCTCGTCTTCTGGCTGTCGAGGTTCTCGGTTGATGTTACCGCGCGCACAGGACAGGGTCTTTCTTTTTGTGGCTTCTCAACGGCCGCGACCGGTCGGCTCGGGCGTGTGGGCAGCCAAGAAGCAGCGGTAGGGAAGGGAAGAGGACCTGGGGTGGGCCCGAACAGGGGGGGAGGGGCCGAGAAGGAGAAAGAAGGAGGAAGGACCGAGACTTTTATGTGAGGGCGGACAAGGCACTCAGAGATAGAGCATCGCCGGCTAATAATCTACGCAGCACGGAGTACTGTGCCTTCTCCCAGCTCCGCGCTTTGCTTGCTTACACCGAGCCCACCAGCCTTGTCGGGTCGGGCCCGATCGCATTCACCGAACTCTTCGGCCGGGGGTGCTTGTGTAATCAGAGTCATCACTACTTATCTAGGGCTGTCATGACACGCCGCGGCCCGGTGCGGCCATGCCGCTCCTCGTAAGTCCGACCGAACTCCGGGCGGAAGCCACACCAAGCCCAGTTCCGTGCCCGGAGATACGACGCGCTTGAAGGGACCATACATGGGCTTATCGACGGAAGAGAATGCCAACAGACAGACAGACAGACAGGCAGATCAGTGTGTGTGTGTGTGTGTGTGTCTATGTGTGAGCTAGGGCATATTTTGCCGTATGATAATAGGACAACCGGCCGTCACCCACTTGTCCCGTCGTGGACGGACAGATGCAAGATGAGCCAATAAAACCAAAGCAGAAGAGAAATGCATCGATATACTATAGTCCAATTATCTACCAAGTAACCTGGCTTTCGCTGTGTCTTTACACGCTTACTGCTTGTTGTCCGTTTCATCCTCATCGTCGCTTTCACCATCGTTGCTCTGCAACTCGAATGCTTTCTTGCCCGCACTCTTCCGTCTCCTCAACTCGCCCCGCTCCTTCATCTCCTGCCGGATCTTCCTGCTGACCTCGTCCAGGCCCTCTTTAGAGTCCAGCGTGGTGAAGGCACTGACGGGGAACCCCGCCGAGCCGAACGCGCCACCCGAGCTGCTGCTCCTGCTCCTTGACCGGGACGGCGGCCGCGTGGAGAAGATGCCCACCTTGCCGATGTTGCTGTAAGACTCGTTCTTGGGGAGCCCCCGGCTGGACGACGTCGTGTCACGCCTCGTGAGCGGCTGCGTCGGGCTCTCCGCCTCGAGCCCTGTGCTCGACATGTCACTGTCGCGCCTCTTGGTCGGCGGCTTGCCCGGTGTCCTCGGCCGGCCGCCGTCCTTGGATGGATCGGCCACGATCCGCGTCTTGTCAAAGTCGGGGAACATTTCAGGCCCAAGCTCGTTGATGACCTCGGTCACCCGGTCACTCAGTTCGGCCCGCCGCTCCCTCAGCTGGTAGATGTTGTAGCTGGAAGCAGGGTTGAGGCACATGACAAGCGGGCGCAGCGACTTGAAAATGTCCATCCCCACCTCTCCCAGCCGCAGGGCCGCAAAAGTGATCAAGGGAAATACCACCCAGCCGATCGGAAAGGCCGTCCACAGGGGAATCCACCTGGGGACGTAGTCCCAGTAGCCCCAGAGGCGATCCGCGTAGACTCTCCAGACGAAGATGCAGATGTACGTGTTGTACAGGATCGGCGCAAACAGTAGGGCCGTCATTATCTTCCATGTTGCCATCACGTCGCGGCCTTGAATCTTGACCGTAGAACCCGCCAATGCCTCTTTGGCTTTCCGTATGCTGATAAACTTTGTCAACACAAAGACGGGCGTGAAGAGGAGGAGGCCAGGCAGAGTGCCGACCAGGAGCACCAGAAGCTTGAGCACTCTGTATAATGTTGTCAGCAGGACAGTGTGTATGGGCATCCTGGCGTATTGAACTTGATGGTCGCGCATATTTAGGTACCGGAGCTGCTTGTTGTAGTCCTTGACCGCTGCCGACAGCTGAACGATGCGCTCGTCGTCCTTGTATTTCTCGTAGCCCATCGCCAGCCTCCGGTTCAGCTCAACGACATAAGGGAGCGGCAGCTTCTTTCCGGTGGGCTTGTAAAGACGCCGGGCCGCCTGGATGAGCATCAGGGTGTCGTAGTTGGGCGTCTGCACAGTGACGGCAGCCAGACCCTGGTAGACCGTGTCCAAGAGCTGGCCGATGGCATCTCGCCTCTGCCCGTTCTTGTACATCTCAACGAGCTCCGTGGGGACTTCTACCGGCTGGCCGAACTCGACCACCGCCCTCGACCTGAACTTGTGGGCGTGGAAGTAGTTCATGCCGACGGGTACAATCTTCAGGTCGACCTCGGGAGAATCCGCAAGCGCCCCAAGTGCCATGATAGCAACACCAGCCTTCAAAGGAAGCAGCCCGGTGCGGTCATGACTACCACCCTCGGGAAAGATACCCACGCAGCCCCCGGATCGCAGCCGGTCAAATACTGCTTCGTACACCTTGGTCTGGTCGATATGGGGGGCCAGCTTGTAGGGGGTGCCGTCGTAGCCATCCTTGATTCCCTTGAGCTCCCTGTTGGTAAAATTACCAGAGTCGTCGATGTCGTCGCGAGCTGTCAGCTGATACACGGCCAGCTTTGTCTTAAACGGCCTCTTGACGCGTATCTCCTCGGGCCCGTGGATCTCTGCTATATCGACGCTCGTGCTTGCCTGACCCTTGCCGGCGGGCAGAAAGATCATGCCTCCTATCTCCGCATCCCTGTCAAAGTGTGTACCAATGCCCCGGATCAGGGTCGGGTCGCCTATGGGGTCGGGGAGGTAGACGGTGCCGTCCTTGGGTTTAGCAGCATCCTGTGCGCGGCCAACCGGGACAGCGCCGGTCTGGCGAGAGGCCCAGCCGATGAAGCCATGGACGGACTTCTGTGCCACAAGGAGAGAGACACGACGCTTGGCTTCCTTCTTCAGGGTTCGCTGGAGGATCAGGGCATCGACAAACTAGGCATGGAGTCAGTTAGTCAGGGCAGGCCAGTCAAGCGATCAGAAGCCTGATGGGAGCCATCAGCGGGGGGCGCCGGCTGCTCACCTGGTTGGCGTGGGGCGCAGCAACGAACAAGACAGGTCCATGCCTTGGGACCTTCCAGGAGCCCCTGGGGTGGACCTCGCGGAAAAAGAGATCGACGAAAATGGACATGAACCAGAGGAAAGTGTCATATTTCCTGTTGCTCATGGGGTAGAGCTCTTTGGCAGGCTTTGGAGAGTCTGCGCTCTGGGGCGATGCTGACGGGCCCGAGCCTGAGGCTGGGGCGGGGGCGTCTTCGGAAGGCATGCCGTCGGCGGCTCTGGCGTGCACACGAGGTGGCGGTGCTGGTTGTCCGGGAGAAGAGACGAAGGAGATATGGCCTGGACGCCAGACGCCAGACTGGTTTGTGATGTAGTCTAGTGGCGTGTTGGGCCGATCCGGCAGTGGACTGATTGAAGCCGACAATGTTGTGGACGTGGACGCTGGCAGCCGGCAGAGCATGCAAAGGATACAAGGTGGCAATTGTGTTCAGGCGGACTTGACGGCCATGGTCCAAAGCCAGCAGTCCGGAGCTCACTTGCGGTTGGAATTCGAACGGGATGCGACCAGGGACGCGGATATGGGCTGAGCCTCGAGAGAGGGCAGAAACCGGCAGGCCCGTCGGATCTTGGGTGTTGGATGTTGGGCGTTCGGAGGGCTCGTACAGTCTATCCAGCCTGCTGTACAGTATCGGCGATATACACTACTGTACATATGCATATGTCCAAAGCACCATGGTGTGAGGACAGGCTCGCCGTCGTGCTTTCTCGTGCTGGTGGGTCCGGCGAGATCTTTTGGAAGGGCGAAGGTCTGACCAGCAAGTGACGTGACAGGCTTGAATCCTTCCACCCAGGTGGGGTCTCTCCATCCCCCATTCCCCAGGACTCACTCTGCCGCCTCTTTCCACTCAAGCTCAATCCTGGCACACAGCTGCCATGCCGTGCCGATCCCCCAACAAAGCTCAAGGACTAGGCTACCTGGCAACCAGGATAAGCTACGATCACGTAGACCGGTAGATAAACCGCACAATTAGCACGCTTCGATTCGATTCGAGGATGCGATGCGTTGAGATCCTGCACCCCAGCGTCCTTCTTGTCACTGTGTGCATCCCATGCTATGTACCAGACTACGCAGCCTCCGATGTCTTTGCCACATACCGCACACACCGTCAGACAACCTTGTCGCCGCAGGCTCAATACTCACTCGACTTGAGGGCTGTGATACTTCCTTTCCTCCGGGGCGTGCTTTCCGACAGCAGGCCCAGATATATCACCTACCTGCTTCGGTCTGCTTCGGAGAAGTCTGCCTGCACCGGGTCATTAGGAGCCGAGAAACACCTCTGCCGACGTTCGCATGCTTGAAAGGTGCAATCGGCTGTCTCTAGAGCGGCGTCTTCGCTGCGCTGGGTTGTAAACCCACGCATTGGGACTGCCTGCTTATGCATTGTCTGAAGATGCGGAAGCGTATTATCACCAAGACGCCCAAGTCTTCGCTTCTTCAGAAGACCACCAGGCCTCATTGCTTTCCCTTTCCCTTGCCCCTCCCCTTGGCCCTCCCCTTCTTCTCAGGCACACTCGCCTCGCCCTCCTCGAGCTCCTCTTGCGTCACCTTGCCCTCCTGCTCCATCTCCCTGAGCTTCTCCTGCCCGGAGATGAACAGGGTCAAGTCGTGGTTCATGTCTTTCTGCTCTGCGACTTCTCTCCTCAGCTCTTCAGTCTGCGCCCTGTATGTCTCCACCTCCCTGTTCACGTGCTGGACTTTCTCAAGCAGGCCCTCGTTGATCTTCTTCTCCTCCTGGAGCGACTGTCCTAGCTTCCTGGCAACCTCGGTCGACCTGTCCCCCCGCTTGCGCTCACGCTCCAGATCCCGATCCAGTTGCGGGACGACCTCGTTCTTCAGCGCATTGTGCTCCTCCTCCAGGAGGTGGAGCCTACTCATAGCCTCTGCAGCCTGAGAGGAAGCCGCCTCCGCCGCAGCCGATGCTTTGGCCGCCTTGTCGGCCGCCTTGCTGATGATTTCCTCAAAGTAAAGGCGCTGACTCTCCAGCTGGCTCGAAAGGAGATTTGTGTACTCCATGCCGATGTTATCTAGTTTTTCGCGCGGCACTACGTCCATGTTCGGACCAACCTGCCCGTCCCCGTCGCGCGCCATCATGTCGGTGCTGGGGAACTCGACCACTTTGCCCTCGCCCTTCTCGCGGATCAAACGGTGAACCCACATGTCGCCCGCGTAGTCCCAGACGTGCTGTGTCTCCAGCTCAAGGCTGAAGCAGTGCGCTGTTTCCTTCCAGTGTTCCTTAGCATGTCCTCCCTTGTATCGACCGCAGCCGACGTTGGCGCAGATCAGGCATATCCACAGGTCGTCGGTCGTATCGCAGGTCACGCAGATGTGGGATATGCCGTGGCCGAAGGGATGCGAGTATGGATCACTGGGATCAACCGACTGCGGAGATGGGTTCGTGGCCCTGCAGACGGGGCAGCCAGACCCCGTCCATGACTGGAGGCAGGTACAGTGGAAGACGTGCTGGCATGGGATGGTGATGAGCCCCGAGGTGTCGTCCATCCGTTCGAGGCATACTGTACACGTAGGGAGCTCGACAAGGTCGGGGGTCGGGGGCGGGAATGGCTTGAGTGAGCTGAGGTGGCCGACGGCGGAGCCCTTGGAGGAGCCCGCTTTGGGCTGGGACGGCGTCTCGATCGTGATAGACTTGATAGAAGTGACATGACAGATGCCCTCCTCCTAATTCGGCGTCAGCAAGCGTGCACAGAGTGAGGTCTGGTCCTAGAAGGCCAACATACCCGCATGGGACCGAATGCCTTGCCATCAAGTTCCCTCCTCCAAGCTTCGGCGGACTCGCGGTCTCGGCACTTGATCAAGACCATATAAGTGCCTAGAACACTGGTCATGAGCATCCGATAATGTGCAACCTGCGCCATCCACTTCCGCCCCACGAAGTTCAGGAACCCAACCGGCGAGAGATACCCCGGGACAGCAGGGATGCAGAGAATCGTGCCATCACCGCCGCTAAGGCTTTCGGCTGATGTGCTCGCGACCCCGGGCTCGTGAGGTTCACGGTAGAGGTGCACTATCCCCCATCCAGCCTCTGTTTTTTTGCCAGCCAGGGGCACAAACTCGCCCTTTGTATCCGTTCCTGGCCCCCCAAGATTTGGCCCTAGCGAGGCAGCTGGGGAGGGATGGGCACTGCTTGCCATAGCGGGAGACGACGGCTCGGAGTCGTCGCTGTGGAAGCCGTCGGGCACGTCGAAGCTTTCTATTCGAATAGATCCGAATCGCCAGTCTCTTGCAGCTGCCCGAGGTCCGATTCCAGCAAGATGACCTGGAGGCGGAAAGCTTCTTGACCTTTCTCGCCGCTTGGTCGTATTCAACAGCGCGGTATCACCGTCGTCCTCCCCGGCTGCCGGAGGGAGAGGCCTCGACGAGCCACAGTCGATCACCCTGACTGGGGAGTTTTGGAGGAAGCGGCGATCTTCTGGAGGCAGGTACTGCTCGAGCTGATCTGTCCGTTTCTGCTTCTCGCGCTTCTTCAAGGAACTGGAGACCGCCTGTTCGTCGCCGCTGCTGGGGTGGGACGGGAGGATATCGAAGATACTGCTCCCCGTGGCCGGGTGCCAGATGGGGCCGCTCGAGCTGAGGCTCGATAATGGATCGGGACTTGGGTAGAGCTCGAGTTTGAGATGGTAAGAATAGGAATGCATGCTCCATCCAGGCTGTGAGCGTGCCTTTCTCTTGAGAGAGCGCTGAGCACTGCTACCGCGTGATGGTCTCCGAAGGAATTTCAGGGTGGGAAGGACTGTTTCACTAGATGGCTACAGAGCAGAGCAGAGTGAGGTTGAGTCATCCTGTGCCGAATTTGCGGTTGTGTATGAAAGATGGTCAAAAAACGGTTGACTTTGGAGCACGCGATGCTGGAAGTTTCCAGCTGGTGCGGCTTCGGGTATCTCCCGGCCGGCAGGGACGTGATTGAAATCAGGAGTAATTAATGGTCGGTCAGGACGCAATGTGCTCTGCAATGGATTTTTACCAGCTCACGAGAGCCGTTCCACCATACGAGCTGGCACATAGCACGTTTACAGACATCATAATCATCACGAAAGGCTGCTGAAAATTCAGGTGGAGACTTGAATGGGGTCTGGTATTCTGTATGTCTCATTACGGAGGTGGGGGTTCCCCCGCTAGACCGAAGTCGGCGATCCGAGAAGCGTGGAAGCCGCCCCTCTCACTGTACCAAGTCCGTCACAACCCGCTAATCGTTCCCTGCGTCGTCACTCCTGATAAAGACATCGCCGCACAGCCGCCTACTGGCCACCACGGAGACGAAGCACCAAGTGCAGCGTCGACTCCTTCTGGATGTTGTAGTCAGATAGGGTCCGACCATCTTCCAACTGCTTGCCAGCGAAAATCAGACGTTGCTGGTCTGGCGGAATGCCCTCCTTGTCCTGAATCTTCGACTTGACGTTGTCAATCGTGTCTGATGACTCTACTTCAAGCGTAATAGTCTTCCCCGTCAAGGTCTTGACAAAGATCTGCATGCCACCTCGGAGGCGAAGAACCAAGTGAAGAGTAGACTCCTTTTGGATGTTGTAGTCGGAAAGGGTTCGCCCGTCCTCAAGCTGCTTTCCAGCAAAGATCAGACGCTGCTGGTCAGGAGGGATACCCTCCTTGTCCTGAATCTTGGACTTCACGTTGTCGATGGTATCAGATGACTCAACCTCGAGAGTGATGGTCTTGCCGGTAAGGGTCTTGACGAAGATCTGCATACCGCCACGCAGACGGAGGACGAGGTGGAGGGTGGACTCCTTCTGAATGTTGTAGTCGGAGAGGGTGCGGCCGTCCTCGAGTTGCTTGCCGGCGAAAATCAGGCGCTGCTGGTCAGGAGGAATTCCTTCCTTGTCCTGGATCTTGGACTTGACATTGTCGATGGTGTCGGAGGACTCAACCTCGAGGGTGATGGTCTTGCCGGTGAGGGTCTTCACGAAGATCTGCATGGTGACTGTGTTGATGAGATGGAGATGACTTGATGTTGGGGGTTGACGTTGATGAACCTGGCTTGGGAGACGATGGTTTAGTGCCGGTCAATGTTGAGGGTGTTGTTGTAGGAAGGATGGAAAGGCGGCTGGTTGGGTGACGTTGGGGATGGATGACTTAAATAGAGGGGGGGGAGGCAAACGGCTGTGTTGCTGCGCTGTTGCAGTTGCGAGCAGGAGCAGGCGCAGGCGCAGGCGCAGGCGCAGGAGCGGACAGACGTTGGTGGAAAGCGGAGGAACTGACCCCTGTAATACTGGTTCCTGCCTTAAAGTGGTGGGGCAGAGACGGGACAGACCAGGCCATACACAGCAGAATAGCGGGTCTGGCAGGCAGATAAAGGAAAGACTGGCCAATGGAAAGGCAGGCACGGCATGGGCGGTTTCGCCCGCGTGATTCATCAGCGACGCTTGGGTTCAGCGGAGAGGGTTGGCAGCGGGTGGCTGGAGGCCAAGCAGTGAATGTCAGCAGGAGGCGGGCTGTTTGATAGGCCTGGGGCGAAGGCAGCCACAGGAGTCTAGAATGTGGCAGTTGCTTCCGCACTCCAGATGACGGAGTGACTATATCTACAGTAGAGGACCTGCATTCCACGCGTGTGGTGGCGTCCTGTCTTGTTTCTTGGAGGCGTTTGCTCAGGAGAGGAGACGAGAGGAGAGGACAGGAAAAGCGAGGTGCAAACGGGGCCAGGCATTGCGTCACTGCCATCTGTCACATGGGAAGCCAGCTTCAAGCAACCCGAGACTGCCCAAACCACTGTCCAGACAGTTCGTTCAGTCTGCAGCAGCACCCTGCGGGCTGGGCTTCCGAGACATCTCCGGGCCTTTTTTCTCTTTGAACCTCACAGCCGGACCATTGTTTGAAGGCCTCATTCAAGTAAAGTAGACACGCTCGACGGTGTGCTCGTTCGTTGGTACGTCAACGAGAGCGTAGGGTCACGGGCCAGCCAGCCCCGGCAAGCCCGACCAACGTCACGTCCCAGGGCCGGGATTGAGATAGGTTAGCTGATGTCCCCATCGCTGGCCCCCGCCCTGGCCCCACTCACCACGACCCGACTCTCGGTGGGACATCTGGAATTGCTGTCGTCGTGTGCCGTGCACGCCTCCGCTCATTCCTGACCGAGCGACGCCTCACTGCCCGAGAATTAGGACGACGACATTACCTCTTGCGCAGCAACTATTGCTGGCGCTGCTTCCGAAGTTGCGTAGCATCGTTAGCGATCTTCAAATTGCCGAAACGCGCACTGCCCTCTACCGGGAGCGAGGTGTTGGCCATGGCGTCCTCCCCCGACAACGCTCACCGATCATCATTACCGCGGGCCTTCAGTACATCATCCATCATCGGAGGTGAACGGAGGGGCGGGACCAGGGCCCGGAGGAATGTGCCAAGAGCGCTGCTCTCTGTCGCACATCACTTGGAGGCCAAGCCGACATCAAACACAGCTATCGTAGCCTACAGCCTCCATCCTCATTGTGTCGGCATCCGCCGCCCTCCAATCCGTCCTTTCAAAGAGATCTACTTTCTTCACGGGCTTATCTATCTTAACAAGGCAGTTGAGGACGGCGACCTCCAGGCCTGTGTGCTTCCTAAGCGGGGAGGAAACTCTGGACAAGCTTACTGACCGCAGCAAAGTAAGCTTATCCCTCTGCACAAAGATGACGGTGCATAAAGCGAGCTTCAACCCCATCCCAGATGGCTGCATGGGCATCATAGTAAGACCCCATGAATCGCGTCCCCACGCTCGCACACCACTGCTGCTTTGGGTACCCCACCCCGGGGAGTTATGAGCCGTCCGTCCTGCAGGTGTGCTGCAAGTCACCCAGAACGGGACACCAGAACGTCCGGGCTCAGGAGCGGTGAGCACAGTAGCCTGGCAGAGGCGCGCAAGAAGGGGACAGATTGCCCGTGCTCGCCCTGCCCTGCCCTGCCGCTGCCAGATCCGGGGGCACAACTGTGTTTTATGAAAGATTCTTCTTATTGTTCTCTAGTGGATAGCTACACGAGATTTTGATTGACACCGCAAGCTGGACAAAAAAAGCGCTGTCCCGCGAGGAACCAGCTACAGGCAGCCTTGGGCTGATGTATCGTCCTCTGCTGTCCCTATTGCGCAGAGGAAGCCGGGAGGGTGAGAAGTGTACTGTAAAATCATATTGCCATCATGTCGTTCGAGGCATGAGCCTGTCATAACGAACGCCATTTTCCGATGCTGCTGCTGTGCACATATCTATGCCGTTTGAGGTCGCGCCAACGAGCCTTCCCCCTCTTCATCATAAAAAGTTTTGATCCGACCCCCGATGGCGGGGAACAAAGATTCAGTCGTACAAAGTCGTTCGTGTCGTCAAGTGGTCGTAAGCGTGTGCTTCCGGCGCGTGAGCTGAGCGTTCATGTCGTCGCGATTGTGGCGGTGACCGGCCGAGTGAAGGAATCGCAGCAAAGCAAAATCAAGTAAATCAGTAGTAAATCGCAGAAACGCCCTCGCTTGAAATGCCCAACAGGAAAATGAAACCCCTCAACCGCCCAAAGAAAATAGTGCCTCCCGCCAATCCCAAATCTTCACCCCCGTCGTGATTTCTGCACCTCTGGTGAGACGTCTCTACATGAAACAGCAGCGAGCCGGCTTAGTTGGAACGAATGACCAGCTTGGACAGAAATTTGTTCGACAACGAATCAAAGTCATCCCTGTCGAACTTCGTGTCTGGCCGTGTTCTCAAGTATGCCTCTGCAAATGCCGTTAGCGATCACGTCGGAACGAGCTGCTCGGGCGGGCCGCAAGGGGGAAGGGGTTAGGGGGTAACTCACCATGCTTCATAACATGCTGTCGGACTTCAGTCATGGCCTCGCAGACTGCCGGGTTGTTGTTGAGCAGCTGGCCATGCCTCCGTGTGTCCCACTCGGTGAAAGCGGGCAGCTTCTGGGATATGGCGTGGAAGAGGCCGACGATGACGCCGACCGGAATAGTCTCCATGTCGCTGCAGAACTTGTTGACGGCAACGGGATCTGGGACGCGGTAGTGGCAGTCGAACTGCATCTCCTCCCAGACAGCCAGGAGGATGGACGCCAACATGAAGATTGTCGGCCAGTTCTTGAGACGGTCTCCGCTGTAGACACTGGAGTAGAGCCCCGAGAGCTCCTCCAGGATGTCCTTCTGCAGGTCACGCCACATGTCGGCCATGGCGCACTTGATCTGGAAGTTGATCATGACAGGTGCGACGACCTTGCCGAAGTACTTGGAGTCCTCGTCATCGATCGTGCCGTCCAACTGCTCCTCAGAGCCTTGTTGCTCGACCATGGTGATGTGCAGGGTCAGGTTGTAGGCCAGCACGAGCTTCAGTGCCTTGCGTATGACTCCCGACTTCTCCTTCATGTAGAAGCGGTGAGCAGTCTTGAGGATCTCGGTGATGAAAGGCGTGCCCTCAAAGTGGTCGTCGATGAAGGTCTCGAACGACTGGTCAATGTGTTTGTCGAGGTATTCTGACAATGCCTCCATCGACACGCCGTCACGGCCAACATCCAGCTTCTCGGTCCTGATCTCAAAGTCTATCGGCTCCTGATCTTCAAGATGGGACTCGACCCAATCGACCTGGAAGCAGCTCTCATCCGCAACAAAGACCTCACGAACCATGACGGGGAGGCAGAAGCCATAGCCGTGTGTGATCCACATCAGTGTCTCCTTCTGCGCAAAGCCCTTGACGTTGTAGACGGACACCCCACGGTCAAGATGCCTCTCGTAGTCAGCCTTCCAGTCCTTCATGAAGAAGCCGATGTCCTTGATGTCGATGCGGGTGCAAGGCACTTGCCAGAGACGAGCATGAGAAGGCTGGCACCCAGCGCAAGGCTCTCCCTTGTCACAGGTCTTCTTGAGGAACTTGCACCGCAGGCAGGCCCGCAGCTTCCTAATCTCGCTCGCCTGTTTTCGCTGCTCGGGCAACAGAGGTCCCCTACGCCTGCCGACCTTCTTCTCGCCACTGCCGTCCTTCTTGCCGTTTGAGGTTCTTCGAATGACTGCCTTGGCTTGGCTTGGCTTGGCAATGGGGCTCTTCCTGGGAGCCGTGGTTCTCCTCGCTGGGGGCGAGACAGACGAGGTCTGGCCACCAGTTGAGCCGACCCCAGAGCCGCTGGACGGGCTCGACCGGCTGCTAGGCGTGGTCTTGATAGGGACGGGAGTGACAGCAGCAGCAGGGCTGATCAGCTCATGCGAATGATGGTGGTGACTGTCTCCGTGGAAGCAGTTGCGGTGGTTGGTGTTCTCCGCGTACGAGTCGGAACCAGGCGAGAATGGCGAGTAGGGGAGTGGCACCTCTTCGTAACTACCGAACTCCAGCGAAGTGCCATCGGATTGAGACGAGTCGGAGTTGGTCCGCAGGTGCAGGGTCTGTCCGGGGTTGAAGACGTTCTGAGCCTGTTGCGTCTGGGAGAAGGAGTCGAAGTTGGGATGGTACATGTCAACCATGGCCCATCCATTGTCGCTCCCGGAACCCAGGGACAATACCTCGAGGTACGTCCCGGTAGGAGAGTTGCTACCCATGCTGCCCACGCGGGGAAGACCATCCGCTGGCATGTGCATGGCCGCCTCGAAATCCTGCCAATTGGCCATGCCTGTGCTCATGTTGGTGCCCATATCCCACGGCATCGGCTGGGCGCCCTCCTCGACAGGGGACATCTGGAAGGTGTTTGGGTCCGCCTGCTGCATGCCACCACCGAGGGCAGCTTGCGTGTTTGCCGGAAGATAGCCTATGGGCGAAGGCTGCAGGTTCGCCAGGAAGGGGTTGAAGCTGATCATGGCGGACGAATCCTGGATGAAATGGGACAGGTCCTGCGGCTGCGGCTGCATCTGCTGTTGCTGGAAGGTCCAGTCCGCGATCAGGGATGGTGCGTGGGGGAGCGCAGCCGTCGTGTAGGGGGCCTGGGGAGACAGCTGCTGTTGGTGAGGGCTAGACGCCGTCGAGCTGTGATGCCCTATGGGAGACTGCCCGAGCGGGGACTGCGCCTGTTGCTCCTCTGGTGACGAGGCGGCGACTGTGTGGGTGTTGGGAGAGTGCATTGAGACGGGTGACACGCCAGCCGCGGCGGCCATGTCTAGAGGCATTTGCCAGTTCCCCGAGGGGCTCTGCCGACTGTGCTGCTGGACCATGGCGGTCGAGGTGGTGGCCGGTATCGAGTTTTGCGAGACGCCGGTGGTGGTGAAGGTTGCGTATCGTTCACGTGGGTCGTACCCGAGCTGTTCCAGCAAAGCAGCCTCTCCTGCCTGGCCGGCGCTGAAATCAAATGTCATGGCTGCCGGAGTTCACAAGTCAGGAAGGCGGAGGAGGGGCAGATGGATTGGGAAGAAGGGACTGCGATGCTCGATAGTATTGTACTGTGGTGTGGCTTCGGGCGCGGAGTCAGGACACCGCTCTTTCAAGAAGGTCTCGAGAAGAGACTGGAGGGATGTCAGAGAAGGGTCATGGGCAGCGCGAGCAACCGTTGGCCTGGACCTGGACCTGGGCAGCAAGAAGATTAAAGCAGAGCGGCTAAGGGTGGGAGGAACTCGGTTGACCCTGGATGGGATGTGAGGAGGGAGGAGCCGAGCAGGAGGGGGGGAGGAGTGATCTCTCAAGGTCAAGGTTGTGCTGTTCTTGTCTGTCAACGTCAAGATACAACAATGCCGAGCTTTACGCAATGTGCGATGTCTTCGGTCTTGGGTAGGGTTGTAGAAAGAACAAGAACAACGTGACAGAGGAGAAAAAGAGAGACCAGGACAGGAGATGGAGCCGAGAAGGCCAGGACAAGACTGATTCTCTTCTCGCGTCCCCTCCCTGCTGCAGTGTTGCCGTGTCTGCGTCTTGCGTCTGCGTCTGCGTCTGCTGTGGTTCGTTCTGGCGCCGGTCTCTGTTGCAATGGGGACGCTCAAGTCCCGCACATCACTCTCGTCTCTGGTCGTTGAAGAAGCGGTGAGCATGCAGCACTAGTAGCACGGCCAATCCCAGCCTCGACATGAATCAGACAAGGGTGCCGTCTCCACAGCTTCGAGAAAGTCTCTTCTCGCGTTCTCTGGGGCAGAAGGGACTTTGAGCCACCTTGCCGGGGTCTGCTGGCCCCAGCGACGGGATGATTGGTGCCCGTTGCAGAGCCCAGAGTCCGGCCTGCTCCTCACCCAGACTCAGTATGGACTGGTAGACCTGCACACGACCTGGTGCCGGCTCCACACAAAATCGGAGGCCGGGACGCCCACAGCACCAAGCCACGTACGGATCCGTGGAGGGCGGAGAGGACATCGCGGGTAGCCTCTTCGCACTGTCCGCGAGACCTTGCCCTCAAGGAGACGAGCAGGGCCGTCATCCCAGAACTGGCCCGAGGTGTTGTGCCTGCCGCCGAAACAGGATTTGAGCGGCATGAACATGTCAACATAGCACCCACCAGTCATGTGTGCCAGTGGGGTCAGGTCTTCTGAAACCCCGACGACGACCTTTGTTGGACAACTGGACCCGAGGTCTGTAAGAGGAGGTGGTGAGTTGTCCCATCTGCTGTATGCTGTCTGTCCACAGTACTCGGGAGATCACATGGTAGTCTAGTAGTATAGACAGTTTGGCTCGAAGCGGCGGGCCACGAAGGAATCCAGCACCTCTCAGCTGCCACACTGCCCACGAGGCACCTGCTCATGGATGCTCATGGTCTTTGATCTTAGTAATGCTGCCATCCCACCCGCGTTGATAGTGCTGATTTTTTGAGACACTGTTGGCACAACCCTACACCCAAACGAAGATGGCCAGCCGTCTCGCAATCTGTTGCCACCCTGTGACACTCTGTGGATGAGCATGATTGCACAAGACAGGACCACCTTGGGATTCTGCGAGGGGAGAACCGTTGTTGATTAAGGTCTGACAATGGATTTCAGATCGCGGCGCCAGCCGATGCCGGCAGATCAGTTGACGGCGTTGGGGTTGCCCAGAGTCGATCATGTTTCCAACATTGAAAAGACTAGATACCACTCACTTGTGGGATCATTGGCCGGACGGCTCAGGTGGGCTGCTCGCCCGCCGACAGCCACATACACACCCCCTCGGGTTCCAACTGCCACACAAACTCTCCCGTCCAAAGGGACAGGAGAATCCTTTCTGTACTCAACCAAACGTACACCGCGGCGTCGTTGCGTCAGTAGGCCGCCTACTTGATGATCCATGGATGGTGCACGTCTTGTGGCCCTTTCATCTTCGATGCTGGCTGAGAGAGCCCCATCGAGGAGAGGAGAGAGCTGACCATGCGGAAATCTGCTGCCTTGTGCATGTCTCCGTCCAAGGGTGGAGCTGTGGGGTGAAGCAGCATCGTGTTTTGTCTCTGCTGCTGCAAAACGGCAGGGCACAATGGGCATTGTGGTGCTGGCAGAAAGCCGTCGTTCCGGAAATGGCCCTCGTCGCCAGCATCGCTTTGCCAAATCTGGGTTGCCATGGCTCCGAGGCTGGGTCCGAGGCTGGGTCCGGTGCAATGGAACATGTACCACAGTCGTGTCCAGCACAGCACAGCACAGCACGGTACGATGTAGGCTCTCTGGGGAGCAATCAGTGCACCAGGGCTGGGGGGGGGGGCGATGTAGCGACACAGTGGGAGAGCAGGCCGGGCCAGGTAGAAACGGCAAGTCTCGGGTGTGCAGGACCAGTGCAATTCGCTCCATCGCATCGTATCATTGCTCAGTCCAGATTGGCCTGCTGGGCCTGCATGGCGACCACGACGGTTCGTCTTGGTCGTTGAGTGGCCAGAGGCTGGACGCGCATTGCTGCGTGGCAGCTATTCGTTGGACGGCGGCGGCGAGCCCTGCTTGCCCCCTGCGCTGTCTGTCAGCCATCCTTTTCTTCCCCACGCCCACGCCCACGCCCACGCCCACGCCCACGACGCTGCGTGTACCAGGCCAGAACGGGTAAGTGCCGTGCGCATCACCGTGCCGTGCGCTGGCGTCCAGACGGCTCTGGGAGACCCAGCCGCAGTGCCAGGGCCAACAACCCTGACCCACGTCCCTCTATTAAGTTCAGAGAGGACCCTGCTCCCGAGTCCCCTCTTTCTTCCCTGACGTTGCTCTACCTGCTGTACTGAACCCCGAGAGCCTGAGAGGGGGGCAAGCGACGCGCTACTGTGGACAATACACGCAACTTGTAGCCTGCCCCGGATGCGCGCTCCCATTGTACATTGTCTACCTCTGTCCTGGGCCACCGAACAAGGGCCCGACCGAGCTGCCCTGGTTCGGCAGGCCATCTTTCGGGCGCGCCTGTGCACGGAGCGGTTGAATCGGACGATTGAGGCTCAGGGTTTTGGGGCTGCATGCTGCTCCATAAGGTGGTGGGGTTGCGATGCTGGCGATGCAGGAGGGGCTTTTTCGCGTCGTGTTGCCCCGTTCGCAAATCGAATGCTGGAAGGAATTATGAGCCTCATCCTTGGGCCGGAGATCGATCCATTCCTGATCGTCTGCAGGCGACGAAACACCGTGATGGCCCGGGCTCTACCTAGGTAGCTTGGAGCTGGACACTAGAGGCCATCGTTGTAACTGACCGCCGTTTATCCGCTGCCTACCGGCGGCTTTTCGATAGAAACCGGCCTTGTTGACCAAGGGCCAGGGCCCCCCGCCGTCACGGGACTACTGTAGAACAATGGGCAAACACCTGCTGCTAGGCAAGCACGGCAAGGTCGAGGAGCTCGTCCTTGCACATACCTAGGTACGCTACGGTCATGATAAAAGCACGCAAAAGGGGCCACGCTTATTTTTCTGGGGGGAGCAGCCTGGGCACGCCTGGGTACTAAGTAATAATCTAGTGCACAGTCTGCTCTCACTACAGCAGATACCCAGGAGACCAAAAGTCGTCGTCCAGTCAGTAAGTAGATTAGACTTGATGAGTGGCCAGGCTGCTATGGGTACGGGTACACTACGTAGATACCCATACAACATGGCATTCCCAGGGACCCCTGACGGATGGACTATCGGAATCTTGAGCGTTAGACCACAATGCTTGCGGTTGCCATTGAGTTTTTGGGACTGCGACCTTACAGCCACAAAGAGCTGTGTTCCGTCCTCGCTTGCCGCGCACGTCTCATCAATTGGTCTGGGACAAGGAACAAGGTGAGGGTCCCGATGTCTGAGCACCTGCGGACAATCCTCTCCCCATCCACGGACGATCGGCTAGTACATGCACAGTGACTAAACCATACGTGCCGAAGCGGGACAAGTTGGAACAGACGACTCGCTGGATGGGTTCAACCCTGTTGCTGAGACTATCATGATGCCGGACTGATGCTGCCTCGTGCCTTCGACGACAACATCGGCTTCTGGCAGGCTGCGATAGCGTGCCTCTTTTTGATATCGTGCAGTGAAGGCATTAAACACTGGACCCTCTCTGCTGCATCTCTGCTGCAGGCCATGAGCGTCTGCAGGTGCAGTCTCAGGGGTGAGGGGGAGAATTTTTTGCCTCCCGAAAACCGCCTCCCCTCCGTGCCTCCTTAGTGTATCTACCGGGTCCAGCGAGACGCCCATGCTGGCTGACTGGCTGGACGGCCGGTGGCCATGGGCCATGGGCCATGGCATGGTCGCAGCTTCTTGCGTGATCTGGTGATCCAGATCGTCTCATCGTTCCCAAGGCCTGTTCCTGTGCCTGGCCTGGCCTGGCCTGGGTCTCGACGTCAACCCAGCGCTTGACGAACGGTGAGTTTCGGCTACTGTGGATGGCACAGTAGATCTGCTCAGGACGGGCGATACACATACACACACACACACACACAGCCACACCCACCCATAGTCAGACCTGGGTTTTCCCGCTGTCAAGGTAGTCTCAGGACTTTAGGCGCCTTGAAAGATGACGTTGGGAATGCCGGATATCGGAAATTTGATTCTGACAGGCCTGCCATATCTGTCGGGGGCTCGTAAAAGTCAAAATTGCACCCAAGACTTCAGGCCGAACAGCGGTCAAGCAACGCCATGTTCTCATGCAATCATGGCGAACTTGCGGCAGTCAGAACCGCCAACGGCAAGGACATAAAATCGCATATAGATTCGTGAAGTAGCAGTCGTGCTCGGGGCGTACTGCAGAAGAACAAAAAACGCAAGGGCCCTCGCTGCCCAGGTGCCCATGGAACCTGCCTGCCTGCCTGCCTGCCTGCCCGGGCCGTACCTAGGTTTGCAAAACAGAATCATCGTAGCACTCAGTGATGGTCAGGGTCGTGTGCCACCGGTTGCGATAATCCTTTGACATAAAGCAGGTTATATGGCTTTCCAGTCTTGCTAGTCATGCTGGGCGCTCAGAGACAATTTGATACCTCGGTGCTCGCCGAGTAACATCGACGGGGCCGATCCCAGTCTGCCCTTCGCCTCTGATCTTGGACCGTTCGGGGCTCGTGTTGACCACAAACTGTAGGCGGCGCTGAGGATGCCCACTTTACGCCGATCCGTTTCGGGGGTTTTCCGGGTCCATGAGAAAGCCCCCTCGGCATCTGCGAACCTCCAGGCTTTTGGCTTCCCACGGGCTCAGCAGGAGGGCTCCTGAAGGGTTGGAATGGTTGTGCCTGGCAGGGCTTGGTCAGAGCAAGGCTCAGGACAGCAGGGTAGTCGAGCGATTGGGAAGAGAAGCGGACTGTGGTAGCCAACAGAAGCACGTAGATACACCTCCATCACAAAGTGAGAGGCTGGCTTCCACATGTCCCTTCATCCGGGTTGCCATCCCTCGAAACCCGATGTTGACGTTGCTGCAACCACTTGTCCAGAGCACCCAGTTGCGGACTCGTCATGTCGATGTCGATACTGTCCCAGCTATGGCGACCCAGGGTTTCGTGCATAAAATGAAAGCACCCTGAGCCCTCATATTGTGCTGGAGGATCTCGTGATCCTAGTTGGGCCGCCCGCAACTGGTACCGGGCCGCGTTGCGATCGTGCTGCTCCTCGGGGTCCCCGTGCCCCACGGGCAAGGCTCGCCCCTCGTATATATCCAGTCCCAGTCCAATTCCAGGGCGAGCAATGGGGACCATGATCATGGTCATGGGTTTGTGCTGCCAGGCCGTGCTGCCTCCTATGACGATGGCATGCCCGAAATGTTGGGCCGGCGGGGCTGGACACAGGTCCTGAGTTGGCGGGTGCCACACCTAGGAAAGCCGGCACGAGTGTGAGGGGAGGGTAAAAGAAATGAGCGGTGCAAGCAAGATGAGAAATGCAACTCGACAGTTGACCCTTCGAGACGACCCAGATGGCACTTGCCAGGTTTGGTCAACTCCCATGGGGATTGAATAGACTTGAGCAAGTCGGCGGCCAAAGAGGTCGAGGTGCGGCTTGCACACTCAACGTGGATCAAAGGCCCCTCTGCCTGTCGTCAGACCAAGCAGCACGACTCCATCCACCCGCAATGAAGCTCGGAATTTTGACCCCTCCATCCGCCAGCCAAGTCAGCTTCGACCGCTAGCTGTGGTCCTTATGAGATAGTCAATCAATCAGCTCACCAATTCATCAATTCATCAATCAAGCAATCAAGCAATCAATCGATGGTCGTCGGGAGCAGCAGAAGTGTTGGTATTGTTCACGTAAGAACAATACCCAGACAGCGGCAAGGCAAGGCGTGAGCGGTTCAAGACCGGGACCCAGCCCGGCCCTGAGACGACCACCCTCATCAGAGTCCGGCTCTGGCCCGTCCTTTCAAAGCGCTCGCACTTCGACTCCTCGTGCAGTTTTCCCTCCTCTCATGTGATGAGACTCCGGACAAAGAACCAGGGCACTCGAAACCGTGTCATCTTCCCCGGCAGAGCTGTTGTTGCATCCATCTTGCAGGCCAAAAACAGCCACCAGCGCACGACGGCCGCAGACACCACACTCGACCCAGTCATCGACACCACATCAACGGACGCCCGAACCTCCGCCATGATTCCCGGTCTCTTCACGTCGCAGCCACCCGTGAGAGATGAGCTGCAGTCTGCGACCACCGTGGCTCAGGACGACACCGTGCGACTCTGCCTACCGTTTCTGTCCGGGGAGAAGCACGACGGATGCAATGACTACGGTGTGCCCCATCTCGGCCGCGAGAGGCACATCAAGTTTCTACACAAGCAATTGGGGAGCCTCCCGGCCCCCTTTATCGCTGCAGACGCAAGCCGGCCCTGGTTTCTCTGCTGGTCTCTGAACGGGCTGAGTCTCTTGGGCGAGGACGTGTCCTGTTATCGGGCCACCTTGATCGACACGGCGCGTTCCATGCAGAACGACACCGGTGGCTTTGGCGGCGGCAATGGCCAAATGTCACATCTGGCAACCACCTACGCCATGGTTCTGGCCCTGGCCCTCGTGGGAGGGGACACTGTGTATGAGATCGTTGACAGGCGGGCCATGTGGAAATGGCTCTGCGCCTTGAAGCAGCCAAGCGGGGGGTTCCAGATGGCTGTTGGCGGAGAGGTGGACATCAGGTAAGGGGGCCACCTACCACCTTCTCTTGTCCCAAGTTCGTCGTCGTCCGCTTGAATCTAAGGTCCGAACATAGGGGCGCGTATTGCGCAGCGGTCGTGGTCTCCCTGCTGAACCTACCCACGGATTTGACCCCCGAGTCCCCGGCATGGACCCCCGACCATGCCACGCTATTCACAAACCTGCCCGAGTACGTTCAGAGATGTATGTACACACATGTCCCTCTGCGGAGGCAGGGAGAACGTCTCGCTAACCCCTCAAGGCCAAACATTCGAGGGAGGGATATCGGCCCATCCGGATGCTGAAGCACATGGTGCATACGCCTTTTGTGCGCTAGGCTGCCTTGCCATTCTGGACTCTCCCGACCGCATCATTCCGAGGTAAGCAACCTCCAAACAGGCAGGCAGGAACTATGGGATGGTGGTCACGCCTGTCCCCCTTCCTCGCCCGGCCAGTCAAACGATGACAAGAAGCTGCGCATGCTGACTGACACTCGCCGCGGGTGCTGTTCAGATACCTTGATGTTCCACGACTCATCTCTTGGCTGTCCTCGCGCCAGTATGGCCCCGAGGGCGGCTTTTCTGGTCGCACTAACAAGCTTGTGGATGGATGCTACAGCCATTGGGTTGGCGGGTGCTGGCCGCTGATCGAGGCCGCGCTCGCAGGAGGAGGAGGAGGAGGAGGAAGAGGAGAAGGAGGCGGCTACGTACCGCCTCTGGGAGATGACCAGCCCGGTCACAGACACAAGCTCCCTCTCCACAGTCGGAGCTTGTACAGCCGAGAGGGATTGATTCGCTACATCATGTGTTGCTGTCAGGACCAGAGCAAACGCGGTGGCCTGCGAGACAAGCCTGGCCGGTAAGTAGGAGATCTCCTGCCCAAACTCCGTGGTGACGTGTCGAGGGCCTTCTGACTCAATCTCATAGTCCCTCGGATGGGTATCACACATGCTACGTCCTCGCGGGCCTGAGCTCCGCACAGCACCAGTCGGGGCTGGTCAACACGGGAGCTTCTGGAATCGACACCACCGCGTTCGCTGCAGGGACTCTAGGCCCTTCGGAGCTCAACAAGGGCGAGCAGCCTTACCTGACTACCTCGTGGTCGGTCACGCCGTACCTCGACGATGCTCAGGTTTTTGACGAGGAGGATCGCCTGGTGCCACTGCACCCACTCTATGCACTGCCGGTCGCTTGCGTGGTGGACATAAAGCGATACTTCGACTCGAAGCCAGGGTTCTAGAATTCCTTGCCTGCTGCGAGCCAAGACAGGTACATGTAGCGTGTTTCTCTCTTCTGCCACTGCGCCCATTGGCGATCTGAACACATGAATGTGGTGCAGGGCGAATCGGAGGACCCGTCTGAAGCTTGCTCCAGATCGCACATTTCAACGGCCACGTTTGTCCATGACACAGCATGTGTGTTTGAATGTCACGTGGCGATGATGGAAGACGACATCAGACGCATGGCATTAATGAACGTGCCCGTCTGACTTGTCTCCCTCGGGAGTAACATTGATCGGGATGGAGCACGGGTTGCACGCCAATGGACAGACAGACAGACTGACTGTATACAAGGCAAAGGCATCGGAGTTCTCGAGAGGTGATGTTCTTGAGATCCAGCATAGTGTGATTCACCGGCCGAGAGATCGATTGGCCCGGCCTGCCTGTCCCCAGGCCCATGGCTATGTAATGAAATTAGATTCCTTAGGATCCCGGTCATATTTAATCCGACCTAGGTGAGAGAACAGAGACTAGTAGCTGTCAATCCCGTAAACCATGCCCTATAAGGACAGCCTCCTCACCAACAGTACAACATATGCGCATGAACCATGCCCGGGGGGGTCGGGGGCCAACGAGATAGGCGTGACTCCTGGAGCGTCGTGGCGAGCGAGGTTGAGATTGCCACTCAGAAGAAGGAGGGTTGATGGCCCTCGGAATCGCGGCATATGGGAAACAGAGATTCCACGGAATGCACTATGAGAGAAGTCTGAGGAGTGCTTGCCAATCAGGGCGTTGCCAGAGGCAGGCCAAGCAGGCGGCGAAGTGCTGGAGCTGTCTTTTCGGGCCTCTTGCAGAAATCCTGACGATGCATTGCAGATTGCATTGCACTCGACCCACGACGTGGCTGGAATGAAGAAGAACCAGGGAGGCGGAGAGTATGCAGGGACCGGGCCCAGAGAGATTGCTTGGGATCATCGTGGGACACCTGGAGTCTGATGTCGAAGATGATGGGAACGACGCCTCCGGCAATACACACCACACCCTTCTGGGCCTCGATAACGGGCCTCTTGAGTTGACGTGTCCGTGCTGGTGTTGTTCATGTACGTTGCCATGCAGTCAGATATCAGATGATCACGCAAATGGCTGCTCCCGATGGGGGGGGGGGGCGCGGGCATTAGGTAGTCTACATGCATTAGAGGTATGTATGGATCGAAGGAGAAAGTGTCTAGGTGAGTAAGAGGGAGGAGGGAGGAAAAGAAGAGAGGGGGGGGGGTTGGCGGAGACAGGCCAAGCAGGACAGTACTGGAGCAGGAGAAGGCTGCATCCCGCAGTGGTCGTTGACTCAGATGCATCTGAGACGGACTGTAAGAGGAGTCCACCATTAGGAAAAAGGGAGTACAGTATGTCGTGCAAGGGATGTTTCGATCTCTGTGGGACACCTCGTGGCAGCTTCCGAAGCAGCGTGTCACTCGCACACACACGCACACACACACTCACACACTCGCACATACACACTCTTTGCACGTGCGAGGACATACATATCACCCAGTAGGCGTCCGGTTCGCCTTGTCGACCTCGAGTCGAGTCTGATGCATGCAGTATGACGTTAGCAGCTTGGTCGCCATTGACGTGGTGGATTGCAATGGACTCGGACTGCAGGCTGCACGAGGAGCAGGTTCGTCCGCCGCCAGAGGGGGGAGAGCCTGGCCCGGAGTCAGAACAGCATGATGCAATAGGCAAAGCAGTAACGGCAGTCCTCCGTAGTGGATCTGTCGTTGGCTGCCAGGCCACGTCCTCGAGTCCGACGAGGTCGAGTCCAGCCTGGTGTTGCTTGGTCACAGGATGCATAATGGCGGACGGGTGGTGGCAGCTCGTCACATCACACTGGACCTCACCGACCTGGCCAACGTCCGCGTCAGTTAAACACCTATCTGGGGATTGAATCGAAGCAGCTGGAATTGGAACGGGTGCAGGGCAGGTTGTCGGGGCCACAAGGCGCAGAGGCAGGGAGAGGGAGCTCTTGTGCTGAACCGCAGTATATCCGCATGGTCGATGTCCTACGGTTGGTTGACGTGGTAGATGGACTAGGGAGAACACAAAAGGAAGGACGAGTTTGGCGCTTGGGCCACATGGAGAGCAAGGTTCTGTGTAGCGTGCTAGGCACACCTACCGTATGGTCTACACACCATGCATCTCCATCTCCGTACCACATTTGGACACCACACGTCGACACCCTCGGTCGACGAGGACGAGCCTCCTGTTCCCTATCCCACTTCCCACTTCACATATTCCACAGCTTTTCATTTCTTCACTTCAATCTGCTCTTGCCTTGCCTTGGTCCTTTCACCCCATTGCCTTTCAATACGGCATGTCCTATGCAGCCCGTAGCTTGTACTGTAGCCCGCAGCCAACACCCCCCCGTAAGCCGTTACTTCGCTGCTCTGAATGGAGCTCATCCAATTGACCAATCACCAGCACGGCCGGCCTCGCTCGGCCTAACGACAGATCCTTCGACCCGGTCCGTGCCCTGCCTCTCCTGCTGCCCCTCCTTTCGAATCATTTTATCTGTCGACCATGGAGCAAGGCCCGTCAACAGCCCCGCCGTCTTGCTCCACACACAGGTCCCTCCAAAAGGCCCCAGCCCCCAGGCCCCAGCCCCCAGGCCCCATGGCCGATCGGATCCAGATCTATACCAATTGTCAGTGTCTTGACAAGGCTCAAGTCAAGACTCCGGGATTCGAGACACAAGACTCAAGACCCAAGACCCAACACTCAACACCCAAACAAGGCATCTGCAAAAAGCCCCACACCATCCACCAGGACCACACTGGCGGAGAGTATCGCCTGCTTCTGCTCTCTCGCTGCTGCCGGGGCTGGGTCGGTAGTCTTCGATGTACAGCTCCCCTCCGCCCTATGTACTGCCAGGGTACTCGGCTGGGTGCTGCAGCACAGACAGTACAGCACGGATACGATGCCCCTCGCTCCATGGAATCCGGGGGTACTTGAGCCGTTGAGCGGTACATTCTGATATCTCGATTAATTTCAAAGCCGCATTGCCAACTCATCACTGCATGAGTGGCATTGCTAAGGCCTTGCTCTGCTCTGCTCTGCTGCGACATCTATAGTACATACACCAGAGTACACACATGCGCGAGACCCGCTGCGCCGCCAGCACAATGGCCTTGCTGCCCTCGACTCGACTCGACTCGACTCGACTCGACTCTCCCGACCTGGTTACCAAATGGCCGGCGTCAATGGCCGCGTCAATGGTCAGTGTCAGTCGGTGGCCCCGTTGACGGGGACCAGCGATTTGCCTCCCTCACCTTCCCCTTCCTGCTCGGCTCTCCTCCCCTCACGCCACACTGCTTACAATCAATCGGACCCGGACTGCTGGACCGTTCGATTGCGTTATACCGCGCAGTAGCTGTGTGCCATGGACTATCACCGCGGTCCCAGCAGCTGCAGGCCCATGCAAGGGTCTGCCAGCTCGCGCCCTTTCTCTTTTCGCCTCACCGACTTCCTCCACGGCAGTCTGGCACGGCCTGTCTGCCGCTCTCTCGTCCTGTGGCCCACATCTCCCATCCTCTGCTTCTCTCTGTCTACCGACCGACGGCCATGCGGTGGTACAAACATAGTACGACTCGTCTCGCACAAGCAAGGCTCTTCCTCGTTTCTGGCCGCCCCTACTGAACCCCTCCCACCCCTGAGATTGGCTGCCACAGCCCGGGCTATCATCAAACAAGCGCTGATTCTCCTCCGCCACCAGGCTTGTAATTTGCCAGCCGCCGTTCGCTCATCCAAGCTTGTTCTGGCTTCCTTCCGGACTCAGTTTCAATTCATCAACGGTTTCGTACCTCCGAGAGAGGGGCGGGCCATTTGTAACCCGTCGTTTTTGTTGTTCTTGTTGCTGTCACGCGTTTCAGTTGCATGGAATGTCTACCGCATGTAATTGCAGCATTTTGGGTGAGTCAGTCTTCTGGTCATACCACTCGCCATACGAGAGCATCTAGCAGATGCAAACCGGTGCTACAAGTAGAAGTGTCCCCCCTCCTCTCCCGAGCCCCGAGGCCCACGGGTCGCTGCGAAGCGCCAGCGCCAGTCGAGATAGATCGCAGTCTCTTAACAGTATCTGCTCCACTGGGAGGGCTGGAGACCCCCCGGTGATAGTTCCTGCCCCCTGGCCGGAGCTTAATCTCGAGCCGTTTCCGGAAAACGAGACGCAGCGTCTCGCCGCATGGCAAGCTGTAGGCATGGCGCAACAAATCCTTCCAGAACGCGAGGCATGTTGCGCCGGTGGAAGCGCCAGTGTTGGGTATTCCTGAGGCTGGAGGGGTGCATGTACAGATCCGTACCTTCTCCCGTACCCGGACCACGGCGTGCCCAGGAACCAGGCATATCCCTTCCCTGCTCTTGGTCCGGATTCTCTATGGCGGCCAATCTAAGTGGCAGGCCGGAAGATGGGCCATGTCGAGTCCTTTTCTTTCTTGCAAATTTCTCTCAAGTCGTCGGCCCCTCGGTTTGCGTCTCTCTTGCAGTCAATTGAGGTACAGAGATTGGTCGGATCCAGAGACGGTACCATTTGCCACATCACTCGGCCAGTCTCTTTGTGCACCGCACCGGGCTTCTACCCAGCAGAGACATGTCCCGGCGAGCCCTTCCTCGGACTCGCGAGGCGCAAGAGCCTTCGAGATACCGGTACCGCGCTTGTGACTCTGATGGCCCAGATACCTCCGGCGCTACACGTCTCCTAGGTGCCGTCAGACCACGGTCAAGGTTACGGTCGTGGGGGAGAGTTGCGGTCACCTCCATGGCCCGGCTCTCCCTGTCATCAGGAGATACGTACCTCGACAGATTAACCGAGAGACTGGACTCACTGGAGAGATGCCCCCATCGCCAAGCTCGCGGCCGTCGTCTGTTCTCGACCTCAGTCCCCTTCGTCACCACCCTAGACTCCCACATGCTCGCTCGTGTGTGTGTACTCTCCTGGCCCGGTGTTCTTGTTCTTGTACCCGCCGTGTCCCTTTCTTCTGTGTCTAGTCCTTGTCTGCATCCGATGGCCACCCCCTTGTGTCTTGGTGGAGCTCTCTAGTTCCCAGCGCTTCCTATCAACTGGCAACGACGCACGCCAACACATCAAGATGGGTCACACTTTGAGAGCCGCATCTCTCGACTTGCATCTGTCGAACCCTTCCCCTTCCTTGCCCTCAAACCCCATGCTATTTCCTAGCCTCTTTCCCGCCGTCATTCCTTTTCCAGGTGGGAATTGGACCGGTTTTCAAGGGAGCCCCGCACCACAATCAGAAATTCTGCAATAAAGCACACATGTCTCGCCGTTGCTGGCCCATCTTCTCCTGCATCTTGAGGCCGGAATACGTAGCAGCATAGTAGCCCTGCCTTCACCACCACCACTACTACCACCACCACCACCACCACCACCGCATCCTCGCCCGTCCCCTTGATCAAGCTCATCCTTCTCAGCCAGGCATTCGGAACGCCTTGAGTTTAGGACACGGCAGACATTCCTGCTCGCCCCCAGACCCCCGGTCCGGCAATCAGCATTACTGCCTTACTCGCTTCACTCCCTCGGCTCTTCTTAGTCACTTCCACTTTGCCTTTAGGTTGGGCTTGATTGCATCGCCAGGAATCCGGATCTGAGACCCGTCGTCGTGCCCATCCACCACCGTCAGAAGAGGACGTTGGTTTTCACTGTTGGCACCGCCACCGCCACCGTCTCTTGGAACACCTCGCCGGGGCACCGGACGACGTTCTTCTCAGTCTCACCTCTAGCCTGCCGGCTCGGGGATCCACGACCTGCGCTGCGCTCCGCATCATAAGCCATTGAGGCCCAACCACCCAAAATGCGTGGATTCTATATGCAATACCTTGACAGTAAGTCGCAGGCGGATTCAATTGGCACCTTGCAGACACCCATTGGCGCTCCGCGAGCACGATCGCATGAGTTCTTCGCGGGCGGTTGTGGTAGGGGTGGGGTTAAGTAACCCCGGGAGGCACGATGCATCCATCTTATCTCAGATCCCCTGCAACACCGGACAGAGAATGTATCGACCTGTGCAACGCGGTTTCTGCTACCTTCGTTCGTCTCCGCTGCTTCTTCTCAGGGGTCGAACAAGGACCCCGACCCAGAGCTTGGGATCAGAGCCTTAAATTGCGTTGGCCTATCGGCCCAACGTGTGCCAGAACTCGTGCATCATTTCATATCCTGCTCTGTCACAAGGCTGAGTGTTTTGCATGGTTGGGTCGGCATGCAGATTGCCTCTTGTTATTCGCCCGCCTTAGATCCCGCCCCTGGCATCTATCTGCATGCAATACTGTCGTGCCGACGCGGGGAGCGGGCTGCCATCGCACCGTGAAGGTGAAGGCGGCGGATGGACTGGACTAGTTAGCCAGAGATAGCCTGGCTGGGCCCCACCCCCCCCCTAAATGGAGCCAATACTCGGGGATATCTTCAGCTGACGCAGGTTTCTACAGGCCTTTGCCAGCGGCGTGGCTGGGAGCAGCCTACATACGAGTGCTACCGGGAACCTGGTGGCTACACGTGCCTGGTCCTGGTCAACGGGCGCGAGTACCAGACCGATCTGGCGTACGAATCGGATGAGCTGGCACGCGAGAATGCGGCCATGCGTGCCTTCATGGTGTGCAGGAACTTCAGCGTCAATGGTGGCATGCTGGCCCGCAACGGCATCGTCCAGGGCCTGCCCGCAGACGACTCCAATCGCAAGCACAGGAAGAGCAGCAGCCGCCACACGTCTTCGGCATCCTCGCACTCCCACTCGTCGCACTCACACGGTCATCACAGCCGGAGCCGGCGTTCTGGACAGCATTCCAGCGGCAGCTCCACTGCATCCTATGAGTGAGCAAGGGCGAGGGTCCCAAAGGGGCAAGCGACCAGTCCCCGCCCAAACTTCGCCAGTGACCACCGCACGTGTCGCAGGTGAGGGCAGCAAGTACCGAAGCCCCCAGGCCGAGCGCTCGATTGTTGCAGGGTGGGCAAGTCGTAACTCGAGGACCGGCGACGTATCATTTCCCCTTGACTCAAATCCATTGGGCCGTGTCTGTGGTCCCAAGGAATGGCTAGGTCTAACCAGGCACGACCAGAACCGACGAATGAGAGAGGCGAGAAGAGAGAGAGAGAGACGCGGATGATCCACCACCTGTCGATATAAAACATGACGAAGGCTTCACAGCAATTGTTTCCTACCACTTTGGGACTCGCCCGCGAAAACCATGGACTGATTTCACCGTACCCACTTCATGACGAACAATTATTTTGGTAAAGAAAGACATGACGAAACCCTGCATTGGCCCCTGGCTATTAACGACATGACGATTTTACGACCTAAAGAGATGAACATTCGAATATTCGAACCAACCATCGAGGCATTTTTGATTTCACCTTGCGCGAGGACGACTCGCTTACGTTCCATCATCTTTTCCTCAACATTGAAGCGAACGACACAATTGATGACTTGGCAAACTACCCAGCTGGGACTGACAGAACCGGCGTCAGACAGACACGGATGATGGGTACGATGGGTCACAGCCAGCTATAATGGGGACGAGCCAAGTCACCATGGAGGATACGGAGGCGGAAGGACTGGAAAAATGGGAAAGGCATGGCAGACGACCGAGGTCTTACAAAACACAAAAACAAATGGGAAAGGCAAGTTGAAGACAGATGCGAATCGAGGTACAAAAGCAAACCAAAAGAACCCCGCGCAACAAAATGCGCCTCAGATTGTGCCTTGCATCTTGGCAAGCGAGGCTGAGGCAGGAGCCTGATAATTGGTTGATTGATTGACGCGGCGGTTGTACTCAAGCGGGTGGCAGGACAGGAGACGGCGAGGCTGGAGAAGACAAAAGCGACGTGACGACGTTTATGACGATTCCAGATTTACAGACTTCTAGAGCTGATGATAATGACAAGCACCAGGGAACATCTCGGTGGCAAGATTTCAATGCATACCACGATTTCGATTCCGATTCCGACACCGGGCGGGAATGCCGTGCCATGTGTAGGTGACGACGGCGATGCTGCCGTGTGCCAGGCCGTTCGGTTGCGGCCAAGCCGGAAGAACGGCGCTAGCAAGATATCACACCTTGGTGAACGAACATGACAATGTCGAGGGCTGGGCAGGCTGGGCAGGCCGGGGATGGGGGGAGAAGTCAATGTGGTGCTGGAACATCAGGGTGAGGCAAGACAAATACGACGGACGTCGCAGTGGTTTAGAGATCAGCAGCCAATATCAGGTGACCTTGCTTCGTACTTGCACGGCAGGACAGATTTGGTAACGGTCTAGACGGATGGTGGTGGCGTGTGTGTTCCTCGTATTGTCTTGTCTGACCTTTTTTCTGTTGACGGATGGAATTAAAGTGAGCTGCATGCGAGACACAATGGCATTGCCAGAGGACATGTGTCCTTGATAGACGGTGTCTCAGCCAGGGCCAACGCCTGTCAGCGGCGTATGACGGACAGACAAAAGCGGGCTCATCAGATATGTCTGCTGCTTCTTTTCTATTCCGGGGTTGCACCAGCCCTGCAACGCCCCACCAGGTGTGCGCTGCCTGCGTCTCGTCTCGCCTCGTCTCGAGCGAGGACGACTGGGGGACTGTGGAAACCATGCGATGCTACGCGTGGACACTACTATCACAGCTGCTGCTGCTGCTTCACTGCCATGTAAAGCAGCATACGGTAACAGTTAGTCCGTAGATGCATTTTGGACAGGTCCGCATTGGACCGGGCAGGACCGGCAGGTATGACTAAGCCATTAATGAATTGGGCTGTATTGAGGACGATGGATGCGAATCCCTCGTCCCTCGTATATGGACTAGACTGAGTACCCAGACCAATACTAGTAGTCCCAGTCCCAAGCATGTAGTAAGATTGGGAGGCAACAAAACAAACAGGTGAGCAGCAGCATCAGCCGATGGGCATGACAATCCAATCCATCCAGCCAGCGTCGGACCTGTCCTGTCCTGCCCTGCCCTGCCCTGCCCTGTCCTGTCCCACTAGGGGCCACTACCAGATCGATTGGCCCTGGCCCTGGCCCGTCAATTGATCCTCATTACCCCACCCCCACCCCCTGTACCTCCTCTGCCCCCTTTTTGCGCTAAACCTGGGATCTGGACATCTAGTACTGGTGGTACTGTAATGCGAGACCAAGTCCCACAGGTACTCTTGTACTCTGTATGGGACGCGTGGTACATGCAACAACCTAGCTAGACGAGGTGAATCGCATGTCCTCCCGCTCCCAATTCTCCAGAGGCACATCTGTCACCATCCTCATCCCCAAGCCCGTCCTGATAATCCCCATCGTGCCAAACCCATCAGATCTCCCTTCCCATATTTCAACACCACACAACAACCTTCTTTTCCTGGCCTTCAGATCTGCCTTGCTGTGACACTCTCACAAGTCCTCATCACTCACTTAACATACCAGGACCCTACCAGCAAACTCGTGTTGGCGGCCATCTCCTGACCGTCCTCGTCGTCCCCGTCCTCGTCGCATAGCAGCAGCCTTTTCTCGTCGCTCCTTATCCCTTCGCATCACGCTCGTTCGGTGCAAGCCGCTGCAACCCACGTCCCACTACAACCGCAACCATGAAGGGTAAGTTGCACCCACAAGCCAATTCAGCAGCAGCGCAATCTGGGCCAGGGAGCTGACATGTCTTCTCATTATAGCTCTCATTCTCGTCGGTGGCTTTGGCACCCGCCTCAGACCTCTTGTACGGTCACCTCCACTTTGACCCATCTCCCTCCCTCCTCGGCCCTCATAGCCACTGGTCCGATCACACATGGCAAATACATACACCATTGAGATCAGGTGTTATTGAAGATTGCAGGCACTGACTATGGACTGAGTTGCTAGACCTTGACAATGCCCAAGCCCCTGGTCGAGTTCGCCAACAAACCCATGATTGAGCACCAGATAGAGGCTCTTGCCGAGGCTGGCGTCACCGATGTCGTCCTTGCCGTCAACTACCGTCCAGAGATCATGGAGAACGCCCTGTCAGAGGTTAGTCTCTAGCTCCCCCCCCCCCCCTCTCTTCTCCTCCTGTCCTGCCCATGAATTATTCCAGCCGCCGGTGGAGCGCGGTCTGCGCCACGCGTTGAATAAAGTCCCTCGGTGGAACTGCTCTGACGGCTTCCATTTCTAGTACTCCAAGCGATTCGGGATCAACATCACTTTCTCGGTCGAGACAGAGCCCCTGGGCACTGCCGGCCCCCTCAAGCTGGCCGCCGATACCCTCCTTAAGGACGACTCTCCCTTCTTCGTCCTCAACTCGGATGTCACCTGCGAGTATCCATTCAAGGACCTTATCGCATTCCACAAGAAGCATGGCAACGAGGGTACCATCTGTGTGACAAAGGTCGAGGAGCCCTCCAAGTACGGTGTCATCGTTCACCAAGCCGGCCACCCGTCCCGCATCGAGCGATTCGTCGAGAAGCCCGTCGAGTTTGTCGGCAATCGCATCAACGCCGGTATCTACATCCTCAACACGTCGGTCCTTGACCGCATCGACCTGCGGCCAACCTCCATCGAGCAGGAGACTTTCCCTGCCATGGTTAGAGATAACGAGCTACACTCGTTCGACCTTGAGGGCTTCTGGATGGACGTCGGCCAGCCTAAGGATTTTATCGCCGGGACCGAGCTCTACCTGAGGTCGCTGGAGAAGAGGAAGTCCAAGCTCCTCGCGCCCCACACCGAGCCATTTGTTCACGGCAACGTAATGATTGACCCCTCGGCCAAGGTTGGCAATAACTGCAAGATTGGACCTCATGTCACGATCGGACCCAACGTGGTCATCGGCGACGGCGTCCGCCTGCAGCAGTGCGTCCTCCTGAAGGGGTCCAAGGTCAAGGACCATGCTTGGGTTAAGAAGACCATCGTGGGCTGGAACAGCACCGTCGGTAAGTGGGCGCGCCTGGAGAACGTGACCGTCCTCGGTGACGATGTGACGGTTGGCGACGAGATCTACGTCAACGGTGGCAGCGTTCTGCCTCACAAGTCCATCAAGGCCAACGTGGACGTTCCCGCCATCATCATGTAAGCCCGCTGTTCTGGGGTCTTGCGGCGGCGGCGGCGGCGGCGATTCATGATGAACAAATCAAGCAGCAGCAGCGCTGGTGGGGGAATAAGGGTCACCATCCACACACGGGACCCCCTGTTTCACTTTTATACCCCCCTTTTTTTCCACTTGAAGGAACCCTTTTTATATGGGATACCACTGTAATCGGCGAATTCCCAACGGACCCACTCCTCTCTTCTTTTCGGTCCCGGCCCGCGCTGCTGGGCAATTATGAGACCCTGGCTCCCGAACATCTGCATTTGAGTTAATGGCCCGGCGTCGGATTTGCGGCACATTGTTTGCCATCTTCACCACTCTCATGGCTGTTCAGAATTTCACCTCGAGACATGTCTCGCACGAAGATTTTTATTTGATTTGATTTTTATGGAGATGTCCGGCGACAGGCAGAGAGAGACAAAGAGAAAGCGAGAGAGAGAGAGAAGCCGTCGATGGCGGAAGACATGATCAGCATAAAACCGGCGATGGATGAATTTGACGACATGGGCACCTTGGGTCCGAAAGGGGATTTCTGAGCATTGTAGAGGTCAAGAAAAAGGCACTCGGGGTTGCTCTTCTGGAGTTGAGGTTTAGAAATGCCAACCAACGGCCTTGTGAGCACGATTCTAATCCGAGTATTTTCTTCTTCTTCATTTCTCTCGTCTACTTCTCGAGTCCCGTGCCTGTCTCACTGTGCTTGCTGGTGACACGAGTGGGGACGGCTTGTTGCCCGTATCAATGTCTGAGCATTCTAGACCCGGGTCCATCGGGCAAGCAGTTTGAGAAGCCCTGTGAATGCACCTGCCCGCGTGTCCCAAATCTCCCAGCCCGACGTAGGTGAGGTGACACACCGACACGGAGAAAAGTCGCCTGCATGAACTGCCTGATTAGCACTCAACCCGAGGCTTGAGGTCGAGGTCGAGGACGACTTGGCAACCGTGCGGGAGTATGTTCCCAGCTACGGGGGAGCGATCGAGTCTCGTTCAAATGTGCCGGGGTGACGCGCAACATTGTCGGCTCAGCCCCTGTATGTGTGCGTGTAACCGTGTCGCGCGACCCGGACTCGTTCCGCCGCCTGTCGGTGGGTGTTGAGTGAGTTGAGTGAAGATGAAGAAGGCGATCCCCTTGGCCGGACTACGACACGTTTCCGAGGCAAGGACATAGTAGTGCAAGTCCAGTCCATGTCGGTTGCATCACGCTGTGCCGCTGGGCTTTTTAGCGGGACGAACCGGTCAAAGTCAATCCTCTGGCGGGCGTGCAGTTGAAGGGGTTTAAACTGGATTTGGGCGGTTCTGCGTCACCAGCCCAGCCTGCCAACAAGCAAAGTTGACAGGGCGGGCAGGGCAACCTTGAGACGCAGTGCCGGCAGTTGGGGGGGGGGGTAGAAGGCGTGGTTGGGGGTTGGGTGGGAAGAGGCGTGCAGCCAGTCGGGTGCAAAGGGCGGGAATCCTGTTTCTGCAGCTGGGCTGGGCTGCTGAGCAGCAGACAGGCCTGACAGGCCACCCACCACACCTCGTTCGGACTTGTCAACCGTGGGGAACCATCTGGGCATCTGACTGCCTGTGCCTGTCAATCATGGATGCCCCTGACTGTCCCGGATTTCCAACGTCATCCTCGCAGGCTGTGTCATCGCATCGGATGGCAGCAGCTCTGATTGCTGCTGAACAGCCCTGCCACGTCCGGCTTGAAGGTGTGAGAGTGTGAGCGTGCGCGCGTGCATAGACTCCGGAACCAACATCAGCATCTAGTAGATACAAAGTCTTCATATGTCCGTCCGTTCATCCACGCCTCGCCTGGTCTTCTGTCTCTTGTACCAAAACCATCCCTTTCAGATCTGAACTGACGTGAAATCTCAATACACCCGTGTCTGTCTCTGCGAGGGATTAGATCAAAAACAAAGCTCCAGCTTGAATCCGGTTCATCCCTTGCGCCAAAACATCAGTACGTGTGCACCGTGTCAGCCGACCAGCCCGCTCGTGTCACAAATGTCACCTGCACTTGATGCGCCCACCAGTAAGCCGAGGCCGAGGAACAGGCTCCGAAAGCTCACAAAGTTCCGCTCTGGGTCGGCAGCCTCTACTGCCAACAACAACAATGTCTCACCGCGAGCCTCGTCGGACTCGGCCAAGGCCCCTGGCCACAGCCAAACCCAAAGCCCACAGTCGCCCGGACGCGGGTCGATCCCGCCATCTCCGGATCTGAGCAGCCAGAAATGGCTCGAGTACATACGGAAGAGCGGCTACCTGTGCCCCATGGAGTCCTCGCCTCACCTACAACACACGAGATCCCGCTCGCTCACGCACAGTACCAACAAGGTCGTACCCGAGTTCGCCCATCTCGCCATCGACATTCCTGAGAAGAGCCCCCGGCGATCACTCGAGGCGCAGCGGCCCACAGGCTCACCAAGATCAGGGCCAGGGTCAGGGTCAGGCTCGTCGAGTCTGAGACGGTACGCAAAGACGCCCGTGTTACGTGTAGGGCAGCTAGAAGGCTACGAGGGCAGACAGAATGCAGCAGCAGCAGCAGCAGCAGCAGCCAAGGTGAATGTCGAAGATGGAGGCAAAACGCCAGGCGCGGACTCGATTGCGGAGCAGTACCGGGCCCTGCTCAAGTCTCGTAGTCACGACGAGCTGCACCGCGGCGTTGCGTACGGCGGTGACGGCAACGACGCAGACACCAGGCAGGCCAGTATCGAGGCAATCCGTGGGGCCACCCGCCGGCGGTCACCATTGCTACCACCGCCATCGCCATCGTCAACGCTGGGGGTGGAGTCGGAGCTAGAGCCAGTTCATGAGCCAGGTCACGGCTCACCAACTTCTGACGGCACACTTGTCGCGTTCGAGGAAGACACCATCTTCTTCAAGCCGGTGTCGTTCTGGCCCGAGCCGCTGTCGCCCATCCGTGAGAGCGGCGGCGGAGGAGGAGGAGGCGATGACGACGACAGCTACGACAGGGACGACAAGCTTGGGCTACCAGAGCGGCGTACCCTACCCCGGCCGGGGGTTCTCAGCCTGCAGATCGCCATGAACCTGCTCTCCAGGGAGCTGTCGTGCGCGGTGAGCAACGAGGCGCTGAGGGCACCAACGGACGTGCGGCAGCTGCAGACGTGGGTGATGATTGAGGCGTACGAGGCGCTCAGGGACCAGGTGCTGCAGATGGCGCTGCCGGCTGACGAGGTCGAGGGCTTGAGGAGGGCCTTCAACATGTGGTTGAGGGCGCTATACCGCGTCCACGACGGCTTCGCCAGGGAGACGAGCGGACCAAGCGACAGCGACATCGAGGCACTGCAGATGGAGGACCTGGATTGACCCGACTTGCTGGTTCATTTATTTGTTCATTCATTTATCTAGACTTCCGTCCAGACTTTGTAGCGTAATCGTAATTGAATCTCCTGTTGTGGATAGACACAGACAGACTAATGAGGCAGATGTGGTGTATATTCTGCAGACCACCTGATCTAAAATGCCATGTACTAGTAGATAGATACCCGGGCCATACCCCTGCCGCCCCCACAGTCCCGCTGATGGTAACATTGAATCCATAGATGCTAGCTCCGTCATAGGTACCGGGGTACTTCACAGCCGACCGTTTCCAGAATCCCATCTTGATCCTCAAGCTTCACTCCTCTCAAGCTTCACTCCGCGTCCCAAACCCTTCTGTATTCTTCCAGGTGCTCGCTATGCCCACTACTGCACCTTGCACCTTGGGCTCTTCACAATGGACGACGACTTCGGAGCCGATCGAGACTTCCTTGCTGCCCTGGCTGCCTCGGACGCGCCCGGTCCCAGTCGCGTGAATCCGCCACAGCCCATCCCACAGAAGATCCAACAGCCCGTTCCACAGAGGCTCGACAGACCTCCGCCCGGCAATGCCGCGTCTGGGCCTGGGTCTGGAGCTGGATCTGGCGTCAAGCAGCCCACCCCTCAGGCCTTGCCTCAGCGCACCGCGGGCTCCTCCATCCTGGTCTCGCCTCGGCAAAAGGGCAATCCCGTGCTCGCCTGCCTCAAGTCCCTCCCCTGGGAGTATAGCGACATCCCCGCCGACTACGGGCTGGGCCTGACCACGTGTGCTCTGTTCCTGAGGTGCGTGTGGTGACACTATCTGTGTGCCTGGGTGGCCGCGACTCTCCCACGCCTCCCACATGGCTAACGTGAGCATGCCTCTGCCTCCGCTGCAGTCTGAAATACCACCGCCTTCATCCCGAGTATATATATACCCGAATCCGGAACCTCCAGGGTCGCTACAACCTGCGCATTCTGCTCACCATCGTCGACATCCCTAACCACGAGGACTCGCTCCGCGAACTTTCCAAGACCAGCCTCGTCAACAACGTCACCTTGGTCCTGTGCTGGTCCGCCGCCGAGGCCGCCCGCTATCTCGAGCTGTACAAGTCGTACGAGCACGCCAACTTCGCCGCCATCAAGGGCGCCCAGGCAACCTCGTACGCAGACAAGCTCGTCGAGTTCGTCACCGTCCCGAGGTCCGTCAACAAGACCGACGCCGTTGCCCTGGTCAGTACCTTTGGCAGCCTCAAAGCTGCCATCAACGCCGACCCAGAGACCATTGGCGTCATTGGTGGCTGGGGGGAGAAGAAGGTTAAGGCGTGGTCCAAGGCCGTCGACGAGCCATTCAGGGTGAAGAAGTCTGCCAAGAGAAGGCTGGAGACGGAAGAAAGCACAAGCACAGGGGCCGACGTCCAGAGGAGGAGGAACCTGGACATGGCCAGGCCTCTTGGCAGGGTGCCCCTAAGGGAGGTGGCCGAATTGGCGGCTTCGAGAAGCCAAGGCGAAGCAAGTGCCAGTGCGGGTGGCGAACAGCAGGCCAAAAGAGCAAGACAGTTTCAAATCGCTGGCGAAGACGACGAGGACGAGGACGAGGACGAGGACGCCGAGCTTGCTGCTGCAATCGCAGAATCGAAGCAGACGGCCGAACAAGAAGCTAGGGCGCGAGCCGGGCATGGTGCCGGGGCATCTACATCGGAGCCGTCCCCGTCCGGGAGCAAAGCCGATGAGCTCGCGGGTGGCGTCGCTGCGGCTTTGGCAAGGTTGAGGAAAGGATGAATCTGCTCGTCCGTGACGTGAGGTCTACAACATCGACCAACACCACAATTCACAGGTAGCCTCACGACAACAGCTCAGCGCCTACTGCCGCTGCTCTAGCGGCAGGGCCCCACGCGATCAAAGAGCAGAGCCCAGGAATTGTCCTGGTGAGTCTATTCCACTAGCTCTGCGTTTAGGGTGTCTGTCGCAGCAAATCAAGTTCCACTCAAGAACGAGGCGGCACTGACTGATGTTCAGCGGGATGCAGTCATGTTGGGAACGAAGCCGCCGCCAATGTGGTCCCGGAAACCGGGTCTGGGGGCGGGAGGGACAGCTCCCCACCCCCACATCGGGACGCCGGTTCAGAGCGGTAGTTGACGACGAGCGCCTAGACTAATAACACAGCATGCTGCCACTCTCTTTGCTGAGATTGGGAATAACCAGTATCAATTCATCAAAGAGCGCCCTCGATATATTCTGCTTCACACAGATCCGTATTCCTTTCCCAGGATCCAGATATATTTGCAAGCAAGTAGAATACCGCCGCCGCATCATCACCATCAGACAGACAGACACACACACACACACATTCACACAAACAAATACAACACAACAATCGCAAACATGCCCGACCAAACCCTCGCGGGAAAGGTTGCCATTGTGACCGGCTCCAACACTGGAATAGGTGCTGCTATTGCTCAGGAGCTCTCGTCCCGAGGTGCAAGTGTCGTCATCAACTATCCCTTCCCAGCCCTGGCCGAGGAGGCTCAGAAGGTGGCCGCAGGTCTTCCCACAGCGTCGACCTCGATACCCGTCGAGGCAGACCTCTCGACAGAGAACGGTCCCCAACAGCTCATAGACGCCACCGTGGCGAGGTACAAGACCATCGACATCCTCGTCAACAACGCCGGCCTGGCCGTCAACAAGCCCCTCCCCCAGCAGACCCTCGGCGACTGGGACAAGCTGGTCAGCCTGAACGCGAGGGCCGTGTTCCTCCTCGTCCAGGCCGTGCTGCCGCACCTGCCCAGCCCGTCGCCGTCGACCCAGGAGCGGCCCCAGACCGACGGCGGCCGCATCGTCAACATTGTGTCCATCTCGGCCCGCGCGGCGCCCCCGCTGCAGACAATCTACGCCGGCACCAAGGGCATGGTCGACAGCATGACCCGCGTTTGGGCCAAGGAGCTCCCGCCCAAGTACGGCTGCACGGTCAACGCTGTGTCGCCCGGCCCGACCATGACTGCAGGCTTCGCCGCCGCCGGCGACGAGTTCATGAAGGAGATGGCCCCCGTCATGGCCCAGACCCCCGTGGGCCACAGGATGGCGCTGCCCGAGGAGATTGCATTTGGGGTCGGGTTCTTGTGTGAGCCACGGGCGAGCTGGATCAATGGGCTGCACCTGAATGCGAGCGGTGGGTTACATATTGAATGAGGGGAAGGTGAGAGATGGGTTATGTCGTGTGAGCTGGGTGGATCACTTGACATTTACTCTCTGCTTGCCCTTCAAAGCAGGGTCGAATTTATTTAAAAGCACATGCTAGTGTCCATTCTGCCCGTATCAGGACATGAGAAGGCCCCAAAAATATCCCAACATGCCTGCTATATGAACGGGTACCATTCTAAATCCAGTATACCAAGCCCGGTATGCAAAGGCGCCCAAAAAGTGGTATCATGCTAAAGGCGCCTATCCATGATAATTTCCAACGACATTTCTGGCGAACGAGTAAATAGATCGATAGATACCGAGGGACAAAACAACAAAGAAGAAAAAGGAGGAGCGTGCCGTCCAATCACCACTGCAGTCCTGCGCCGCCGGCCTTGATGACAAGCACACTGGCCTTGACGCCGCCGTTGACGAGCTGCTCAGCGACGTTGCCAACCGTCTTCCTCAGGTCCAGCCCGCCCACCTCGATCTGGGAGTCGCCCAGCTCAGGTTGTGAGCGCCCGACAACGACGATGTCGCCGGCGTTCCTGGGGATATTGCCGACGCTCTCCCTGGCGCGGGAGACTGCCTCGGCCGCCGCGGTGCCCTTGGTGACGTTGACCTCGGCCAGGGTCACGCGCCCGGCCAGCTCCTTGGGCAGCATGGACCGCAGCGACGACAGCAGCGCGTGATCCCGGGCTGACGCCTCCTCGACGACCTTGACGGCTTTGTCCTTGCTGCCGACCTCGTGGGCGCCGCTGACGGCCGTGGAAGGTACATCGATCTCGTCGCCCGAGTCGTAGGCGGACCAGCTGAAGTGGGCGACGGCGAGGGTGACGTGTGGGCTCTTTGCAAGCTGGAGGGCGAAGCGCAAGGCGACCCGGTCGTCGACGCCGCCGAAGAAGGGGAAGAAGATCTGGTGGCTCTTGTCCTTGACGGGAAGGGTGGCAGCGTCGCGCTGGCTGTGAATGGACATGGCGCTCTTTGTCTTCTTGAGGTTGGGCCGCTCGGCGGGCCCCATGCCGCCGAAGTTTTGGTTGATGAAGATGCCGGTGTTGCACACGGGCTCCTCGAGGGTCTTGTGGATGAAGTCCAGGTGCCCTCGGCCGTTGTAACGGTCCTGCGCGGACGTGACAAAGGGCACTGACGTATCCTCTGTGATGCTGCCGTACTCGCTCCAGGGCACGAGCACAAAATCCGACGATACGTCCGATGCTTGCTTCAACAAAGTCTCGGCGTAGGATGCTTCCGGCACGATGGCGACCTTGCCGGATACGGCGACGTCGTTCAACCGCGAGAAGGTGCGGAAGGCGTTCACGACCGGGTCAATTTCTGAGTAATATTCCTCGCCCTCTGTGACCTGCATCACCGACGACGTTCGCTCCGTGAGCCCCAAGATGCGCAGCCCATGGACTTCAAGGGGTCGCTTTGCGATTGACTGAGAGGTGACTTGTGCTTCGCCTTTCTCTGTGGGCTCCTGCTCCTCTGTGATGGGCTGTTTCACCACCCTGTCGCCCCCCAGCAGGGCAATGAAAGTGAACAGACTGGGGAGACTGTCGAGCCGCAAGTAGACAAGCAGGCGGCGGATCTGGGCAGAGTTCAGCTGCTGCTCGACAGGTTCATCTCCGCTGGAGGCAGAAGAAATGGGGTTTCCGTCCTTGTCGGTCTCTCCGCGTCGCCACTTCTCCATCTTGTTTTGGTACCACGGCGGGTAAAGCCACTTGACCAGCGGTGTCGTGGCCACGGTCGTCACAACAGCCATGACGACGAAGATGGTGAAGGTACGCTGGGAGAGGATCCTGGCCTGAAGCCCAATGTTCTGTTGTTCTGGTGTCAGCAAGCTCCCCTATTCCCCGAACACGTCAACTTGCTGTAGCTAGGACCACTCACAAGCACGATGAGCTCCACGAGGCCCTTGCAGCTCATGAGACATCCGATTGTGAAGCTCTCTCGCCACTCGAGCCTGTTCAGTCTGGCTGCCAGGGTGCCTCCGATGATCTTCCCAGAGAAAGCGATGGCAATGACACCAAAGACATAGGCCCAAGTGATGCCGTCATCGAGCAGACCAAGGTTAGTGCTCAAGCCCGACAGGGCAAAATACAGGGGCAGAAAGAGCACGGATATCAGATCCTCAATCTTTTCAGTCAGCTTGATGGCGAAGCCTCCCTCGTGGGGACAGATGAGCCCGGCAAGGAAGGCACCAAAGATGGGATGCACCCCGATGATACCTGTACGCCTTGGGATTAGCTTCGGAGAGGGTATGACATTACATCATGTGATGGCTCCACACGCGAAGGCGGGAGTGGTTTGGAAGGCAGAAAGAAGCACAGAAGGGCAACGTAAAAAAACGTACCGGTGAACCATGACGAGAATAAGACGATCAACAGGGTCAGCGAGACCATGCCCTGGGTGGGCCCATTCTGAAGACTGCCGGTCCTCCTGAGGCACCACAGGAAGCAGGGCCGTACAGCAAAGCACAGGAACAAGGCCCAGCCGATGGTACAGAGCAGGGCGTAGAGGGCGGCCAGACCGTTGGCGTTGTTGACAAGGGCGACGCACAGGGCCAGCAGGATCCAGCCGGTGACATCGTTGCCGATGCCGGCGGCGAGGACGGTGACGCCGACGGAGGAGCGCAGCAGCTTGAGCTCGGTCAGGATGCGGCAGAGGACGGGGAAGGCGGTGATGGCCAGGGCGGTGCCGATGAAGAGGGCGAAGACGCCAAAGTTGATGGAGACGGTGTCGGCCTCGGCGCGGAACTGGTGGTACAGGCCCCATGCGATGGCGCAGCCCAGGCCGAAGGGCAGGATCATGCCGGCCAGGCCGACGGACAGGGCGACGCGCCAGTTGCTGGTGAAGAGGCGCACGTCGACCTCGAGGGCGACGAGGAAGAGGAAGATGATGAGGCCGAGGTTGGCGACGTTGTTGAGCACGGGCATGGACTCGGCGGGGAAGATGTTGTCCTTGAAGCCGGGGATGCGCATCATGACCGAGGGGCCCAGCATGATGCCGCCGATGACCTCGGCGATGACACGGGGCTGGCCGAGGTAGGACAGGGGGTAGTGGAGGAGGCGGCAGAAGATGATGATGATCATGGCCTGGATGATGAAGAGGGTGATGGGGTTGGAGGCGCTGTACTTGACGGGGTTTGCGCCCTCGAGCACGCCCGTCTGGGGGGCGACCTTGCCATCGCTGCTGTTGGATGCCCCGGCGGCGGCGACGCTGGTGACGGTGGAGGCCAGGGCGAGGAGGGTAGCGAGAGAAGCCTCAGCCATGCTGAGCAGTCCTGGAGGAGGAGGCCAGACCACGGGTGGTTTGTATGTAGTAAGTATACTGGGCCAGGGTGTGTGTGTGTAAGTCACTGGAGCAAGCAGCAGTAGGGCTGCGACGCTGCGACGCTGTGACGGGTGACCCGCGGGGGCGGAAGGGCCGCGGATTGGCCGGCTTAGAGGGCTGGTGGTGGGTGTGTGTTTGGACCAGGTGTTTGGGAGCGTGTCAAAGCTGGACCCGGGAGTCTGGGCCGTGAGCCTCGCGACCAGTCCAGCACTGCAGAGGATGCGACGTCCGTGTCAACTCGCAGCTGAGAGAGAGAGAGAGAGAGAGAGAGAAGGGGACAGAGTAAAGACAGGATTCAGGTGCGGAAGAAGAAGAAGATGGATGCTGACGGTGCAGGCCTCGAACGGGTGGGAAGGAAGGTTTGAAGGCGGGGGATAAGAGGGAGAGAGAGACCCACAAGGAGGCCAATCACTGCATCAAGAACTCGACTCGACTCGACTCACCAAGGTTCGTGTCGAGATGCAGGTCAGGGACAGGGGTTATGGTGTTATTCTATAATAACGATACCTCGCTGTCGAATGGCATCCGATGAGATGAGGAATCAATCAAAAATGCGAGGTGCGGTCAGGTGAAAAGGAGAAGGGGGCAGAGAGAGACGGAGGGACAGAAAGAGATCCCGAAGAGATAAAGACAGAAGCATAGACACAGAGTTATACAGTAGAATACCCAGGCAGACAAACAATCAGGATTCAATCAGGTGGTCGAGGCTTGAGGATTGCGGCTTGCGGCTTGCGGCTGCTGTTGCTGCTTCCACTGCCGCCAACTACGACGGTTCGGGACTGGAATGGGCGTGCCATGGCACAGCACGGGCATGGATATCAGCATTGGCACTGGCATTGGCACTGGCATTGGCGCCGGCACGCACTGGGAGTGGGTAGGTTAGGAGGAGCAGCCAGAGGAGGGGAGCGGTCAACAGACGGGGTCAGCAGAGGTCATCCTACAACGGATAGCCCTGCACTGAAGACACGAGAAGGGCAAAGAAAGGGGAAAGGAAGATGGGAGGGGGAAGGGTGAGCAGATAAAGGGCATTGGCAAAGGCTCCCGACTCGACCGCCGGGTCCAAAAGGCTTGGTACTTTCTTGGGCCCGCTCACACGCTCATCACTCTTTCCCTCACGCTCACACACACACACACACCGGCACACCATACACCAATACATAGACTGACAAGCTAACATCTATGTGGTCTGGAAAGTCTAGCTCACATGCAAAAGTGGAGGAGGAATGACACGACAAAGGCAGTCAGTCAGCCAGTATGGGAAACAGGCTACTGTCGCATACCGCCCACCAACTACCTAGCCTCAACCCGCAAGGGTCCTCGGGGGCCTGGCCGACCATGGACCACCCATTGTGCTGGTGCTGGTGCTGGGTGCACGGGACTTCTAGGCCATGGTCTAATAACAGCTGAAATCTTGCCGGGCTATGATATGCTGTGTTGTGTTAAGCATGTTCGTGACTGGACCCCTGTGCGATGGGAATACAGTAGGTAGGGGTCCACTGCAGTGGCACCCTTACTCAACCTCGTCTCCACCTCCACATTCCACATTCCACATTTTAGTGTACATCAATCTGCGTTGAATCCTCCGCATCTCACACCCCACCCCCCCCCTCCCACGTGGGCCACAGCCCAAGCATCTCAAACATGCCCCCCCCGCATTCTGGGGCATAGGCACACCACAAGTACATTGCTGCACTGCGTGCTGCTGTAGTGTACGATGGTGATTAGAAATCGGGTCATCAACTCATCGGAAAGGTGTGCATGGCGAACAGTGAGATCCAGTCATCTGATGCGGGGCCAAGCCCTTGCATCTGTACTATTGCAACCACCACATAGACACGCCACCTGCATAGCACTTCGCTATAACAACAGCCATTATCAAGCGAGGAGCCAGTCCAGACTTGAGTGGCTTGACAAAATTCGACGACTAGAATGACTCGAACAATTCGTTGCCGCTGAGCAGGCCGGCCACGGTGAGCGGAACCGAGTCCGCACCTCCAGTGTACTGAAACTGTACCTGTCGTGTGATTGCTCGCTTCACCTCTTCCTGCCTACCTCAGTCTTCTGCGTCGCATAGGATGTCCTAATTTAGGATACCTACCTCTAGGATAGGACGCATTGGGTACATACAGTCAGGGCGACATAGCACGTCAGGTGTGCTCAGTTGGTGCCAGCAGTCAGCCAGACAGACATTTCCAGCCCTGGGTATGCGATGACGGCACCTTGCAAAGCGATGCAGAAGAAGGCAATTGGTGTAATTTGGGACCATCGTCTTCAATGCTTGTTTACAAGTATTCCATACCATGAATGAAGTCTTAAGGCTGAAAAGCAGTGACAGCCTGCTGTGCTCCATCTTCTACATTCCACTCAGTCGTCAAACCACTCAAACACAGAAGGGAGGGGTCACGAGCGATGCACGTGTATCAAAGTCTTTGTTTTGACAATTGCAGTCTTCGCATGCCCTCGTAAAGAGTGCAGTGCAATGACCGCCACTTGACGACCCAGGGACAGGCAGGACCCCCCTAGGTGGGTGATAGATACATGCAGAACCTTGGAAGTTGCCAAATATCAAAACATCCAAACACTGACTGTCCCACCTTTGATGGATGCGAGATGAGGCATCGACTTCTGCTACTGCACTCAAGACCACGAGTAGTCTGCTCGGAAGGACTCAATTGGTGAGACAGAGCCGTCATTTTTAGTGCTCGCACCTTTTCATAGCGAGCGTGAAGACCTCATCTTTCACGTCACTTGGGGCGGTCAAGCAGTGAAGCTCGCGTTTACGCGCCTCAAGTCCCCCGCTGGAGATGTCGACATTGTTGTTATTACCAGCGAGTACATTTCCGTAGTGGCCTGATCGGGAACGGCATCGACAATTTCTGTTGCATCGACGGGGTCGAGAGCTGGGCTGTCATCTGTCTCCTCAGCCATATTCCCGTACACAGTCATGTCCGTTCCCGAATAGGTTCCGTTCGCCACATTGTTCAACGGCGTCGTGAAGAAGAAAAGGGACTCGGGGCACGGAGAGGTCCAGTCGCAGGATGGGTGTGACGGAGAGCTTTTCGGTCCTTTTATGGCGCAGATGTAATCAGGGATGAGGTCCTCTTTGTGGGAGACATTTTAAGGCGACACAGACAGCAGCGAGGTTTGGGTTTTGGCACAGGATTTTATTTTCTTGGGAGGCGAGGTTCACCAGGCCGGACGACACTGGTCTCGTGAGCTTGCAATTCCTTCTCTTGGCGTGAGGGGGGGGGGAGGGATCGGAAGATGTGTCGGATGGACTTTTGATTTTGGGGCGGCGAGGGATGTGGGAAGGGTTTGATGGTGTGAGTTTGGCTCTGGGAAGATGGCAGAGGGCAGCGTGTATAGTGTTCAGTGTTCAGTGTTCAGTGTTCAACGTGCCGGCGTGGAGTTCTGTGCAGCGTGGAAATTGAAGATGTCGGGAGGGCTGTTGAGAGAAACCAGGAGTGGGAGTGGGAGTGGGAGATGTGCGCAGAGTCTGAGGTACCTACTCAGTGTGGATATGGAGAGAAAGTGCGAGGCTGTGGAGGCAACGCACCTGAGGAAGGAGCACACCGGGGTAAATCAATTGTGGCTGGGCTGCCTTCCCCAGCGTCTTAGCGGAGAGGTCATCATTTCTATCTTCATTTTTGAATGGCCGAGTTATCGTTCGATGACAGAGAGAGACCTTCTGACTGTTGTTTCATACTACAAGTGTATTGATAAGTTGATGGTCATGCGCCCCTTTTCGCGTAAGTGCACGACGAAACAATCGTCTTCTCTGATCTGCCACTCTGTCCTATGTTTCTCTCAGCTGTTTATTTGTGTCAAATACACCTACTTTTGCCTATCTCATCTGCAATCGTGAATAGATCATGTCACAGTCTTGCTGCACTGAATTCTGCAAGGTGGCGCCTAGTGACCATTGAATGCAAGGCATGACATCTGGGGCCTCCAGTAACACCCCAATCAATAAAGACCTCTTCACGTCCAAAATGAAAAGAAAGGAAGACGGCACCCATTATTATTGATTATTACGGCTCTCATCCCTTGTTGTGCTATTCGCAAAATGCGTCACACAAATTCAAGTCTGAGCCATTCATCTGCCCTCCATATAATTCCCCCCCACTTGACAGACCTACCATAGTCAGTGCTAATTGCTGGGTAGTTCCTGGGGCAAGAGCCTTGCTGGTGCTGTATGGCATCCAAGGCATGTATGTGCATGCAGATGTGGTTGCCACACAAGTTTGCATGTGTGCTTTAGTACGGTCGCGAAGTGCCTGAATTACAAGAAAGTGTCGTCTACTTGTGGATCAGGTTTTGACGCCATTGAATTTGGTGGAAAAGTGCGCCAGTCATACCCGTTTTGTCGGGTTGCCTACGTGGTTGTTGTCGGGACTGAGAATGGACCTTCTGGTTGTGTGTGTGTGCGTGCGTGGTCTTGTATCAATTATTTGCTGCTTGGGTAGTAGATGTACTAAACCGAGAACAGTCGCAGGTGGGGTTGTGCACTGCACTCAAGGGACAAAAGTGTGAGCAACCTTCAGTGTAGATAGTCATCAGCAGTCCAGCGGCGTCGAAAGATATTTTTAGCATCAGGTCTTTGGCACCTTTTGCTGCCGCAGCGGCACAATGCCGAGGCCTGCCCAAGCCACACACGACTGGGGGTGAGATTCACAACACAACCTGCTTTCGGCCATTCTCTTTCTTACCTACTGAACAGCCTGCTGGAATTGCTGGAGAGTCGCCTGCTGTGGGATAGTCTCACAGTCTAATCTTAACCTTTTCTAGGATGTCTCTTGTGGGATAACCTGCTGCGGTGCCGCTGCGTAGGCCCCATCTCTCACAGGGCAACGTGCTCTGTCCTGCCACTGCAGCACCGTGTCTCACCAAGGCGAGGCCCCCGTTTCGGCCCGGGTCCGGCCCAAATAAACGGAGCCACACTGGTTACACCTCTCAAACCAACGTCGCACGCAATCTCTTACTCAATCGTACTGGCACTCACACCAACCTTACTCATCCAACTGCCCTGCCGGCGCTACTGAGATAACCTCCGGCTGCGGGTCCCGGCGCTGGCCCCGCTCCGTCCGCTTCTGGCCCGGCCTCACGTCGAGGCCCCGGCCATGCCCAGAAACACTTCCTACCCAACCACACCACGCTGCCCCTCCAAACACCACCTGCTCTGTCGGCCGGCCCTTCCGTCAGAGGGGATAAGGGCGTGAACTTGATGACTCCACCATTGCCATCCGTCCCCAGTCGTGTCTGGCACCGGCCGCCATTGAAACAGGCACAGTCTCTTGTTGGCCACCTCTCGCGCTGGCTGTGAGCAGAGCAGCCAGCCTCACCTCACCTCGCCCGAGGGTCTAGACTCGTTTTGCTCGCCCTGCCCACCGCCTCTGCCATGTGTCGCCGTGTCTTAAAACTTGACCTGGCCCTCTTTTTGCGACATGGCTCTCTGCTACAAGCGTCAGAACTGCTGCCTATCGTTTTTCTCTTTCTTCTCTTTCTTTTCCACTTGTTCCTGTCCGTGTTGCACCGTGTGACCATACCAGGGCAGAGCCTCGATCGACTCTCGACGTCTCACAGACAAGCGTCCACCTCTTTCTCGTCTACTGACCCATGCCACTCGTTGATTCTTCGAGCAACACAGAATGAGGTCCTTTATTCCCAGGCGGCACGCCGTCATCACAACCATCACTTGCCTGCTCGCCCATGGCCGAGCTACAAATCACGCCGGTGTGGAGGCTGCTGCTGCTCCTGCCGCCAACCCTCCTTTTCAAGTTACGCCGGTAGCTCAATCATCAGCTCAAGGCAAGTTCAGCCTCTCATACCACCCGGACTCTCCCACCATCATCCGACTAACACACACGCACACAGGCTCTCAAGTCATGTCCAGCCCGCCCGCGCTGAGCTGGCCCGGGGCCAGCAACAACCAGTCGTATCTCGCCTTGGGCATAGAGATGCCCATTATAGCCACTGCTAGCGCTGGCTCTACCGACAGCGCAGAGCTCATGTTCGTCTCGCCAAATACCTACCTGCTCTTTGTCCAGCAGGGCATGACGCTGGACGGCTCCACCCAGCTGAACATGAGCGGCGGCCTGCTGAGCTCCGCCGCCGACCCCTTCGTCTCGTTCGAGGAGCCGACCGGGCTCTTCTCCTCCATCTCATCCGCCATCTCAGGCACCTCCTCAGACTCGTCGTCGTCGTCGTCGTCGTCGTCGTCGTCCGACCAGCGTCTGCTCGCGGTCCTGCTCTACACCCCTCCCGCCGCCCAGCCCGGAGTCGCCGCTTTCAACTGGACCGCCTGGGCCGCCGACATGAGTGCAAACCCGTCGCTGCGCATGGACTTTGACATCCAAGACTTTACCACCCGGTCGGGGCTCGGTGACCCCGTCGCCGCCGAGATGCTGATTGTCCAGGACCAGATCACCACCCCCACCGACAACCCGGACGACAACGAGCAGAGCCTGGTCCCCATCAGCACCCTCATCACGGCCGGCGGGCAACAGGCCGAGGCCACAGACACAGCCGCATCATCGGCTACTGGGGCGGGCGGGGCTGCGGCCGCAGCTGGTGAGCAGACGGGCGCGGCCGCGGCTGCTGCTGCTACTGGTGCGGCTGGCACCGGCGCATCTGGCGGCAGCAGCCCCTCGGGTCTCGGTATGATGGCGGGCGCGGGTGGCGCGGGTGGCTCTGGTGGCTCTGCAACTGGCGGCGCTGGGGGAGTCAATGCAAGTGGTTCGGCAGCCGGCGCGAGCTCGACAGGTGCCGCAGGTGCAGCAGGTGCAGCAGGTGCAGCAGGCTCGGCCGGCGCGGCAGACCAATCCGGCTCCGAATCCGAGGATGGAAGCGGTGATAGTGCCAGTGCAGATGGCTCTGGCGCTGATGGTGCTGATGGCGCCAGTTCTTATGGTGCTGATGGCGCCGATGGTACCAGTGCAAACGGAGCTGATGGTGCTGATAGTGCCAGCACAAACGGAGCTGATGGCGCTGATGGTGCGGATGCTGTCAGTTCAGATGATGCTGATGCTGCCGCTGGTGGCGAGGACGGTGCCAAGAAAGGAGACGGGAGCGGCGCCGGGAAAGAAGAAGGAAATGGTGCTGAGAAAGGAGGAGATGGGAGCGGCGCTCAAGACGGAGGAGACAGCAAGTCCGGGGAAGCAGGAGAAGACGGCGCCAAGGCAGGAGACAAAGGAGGTGCTTACATGGGAGAGGACAGTGTCGCCGACAAGGGAGGGGCAAGCGGCGCGGCTGCAGCTGGAGCCAAGGATGGCGAAGGAAAAGGTGACGGCGAGGGCGCTGACGGTGAAAGCGAATGCGACGCAGAAGAAGAACAAGGTGCCGGCGGCGCAGGAGCAGCAGGCAGCGGGAGCAACAGCACCATGGCATCTGCCACCGGCGGAGCTGCAAAGTCGGGCAGCGGAGGCAAGAACGGCCTCCCGCTCATGGGAACGGCGGCGGCGAAGCCAGCAGGCATGATGGCAGCAGACGGCGAGACACCCCCGGCGCCCGAGATGACAGGGTCGGCGGACCCGGATGACGATGGCCTCTTCACTATCGGGTTCGACATCGACGGCAAGTTCGGGGCGACCATCACGGCTGAGCTGCCCTTTCGGGTGGCCCGCCGCACCGTCGCCGCGCAGGAGGGCGACTGGACAATGACGCTCAAGGGTGACGCGAAGCGAGCCCTGGGCGGCCTGATGCAGGCCACCGCCGTGTCGGCGAGCGACACGGTGCTTGCGACCAGTATGCCCACCATGACGACGACGACGACGGCGCCGTCCGCTGGATCTGCGATGACCACCGCCACAACGTCGGCCTCGAGTCTCACCTCAGGCTCGACGAGCCTGTCTTCTACCGTCCTGTCTTCCACGGTGCTCCGTGTCTTCAGTGTGACTTTTGTTCCGTTGCTTGTTTTGATATTGATCTAAGGGGCCACTCCCCGGTATTGCATGGGAAGTGTACTGGGGCGTTCTGGTTGTTCTTTTGGTCGGTTGATCATGTCTTGTGTATCATTATCAGGATTCGGAGGGGCCTCTTGAAGCAACCATGCTCATCCGGCATTGCAGGTCTGGGTTTTGGAGCCGACGCGCTGTCCTTGATACCGCTGTTGTTTCGTACATAACATGTGTTTTATAGTTACAGTTAGAGAATAGAATCACCTGGTCCTTCTTCTCCGCCTATCAAGACCCCCACCCAACCTTTCATACAGTGTAGCTTTTGTCCTCATTCACTTACAAGACTATAATGTTCATTCCCCATGCAACGCCAAAACGCAGAATCGAACGCCTCGGGTATTCCCATCTATAGGTCCTTTCCCCGGGACCGCCATGCAAGCGCAACAAGACCAACGGCCTGGCCCAAAGCGAGGGCACTCCCTCCACCTGCCAGAAATACCGGCGCGCTTTTCCTTGAGCGGTCGTTGGTCGAGATGGCCACCAATGTGAACACGCCAAAAGAAATACATTGAAGAAGAGAAAAGGTGAATACTTCATTTTTTTTGTGGTGGGAGTCCAATCGATGGCCCACACATGACCACACGACGGACAAGACATCCCTCCCTATCCCGTCCGGAGTAGTAAGATGAGACGTCTCGAAAACGAGTGGAATTTTGATGGGTATCATCGCTAGAGGAAAGTTGAAAAAGATTTTGCCCCTCTTCCAATGTGACATCCAACAGACAAACCAAAAAGCAAAACCATAAAACTACCGCATCGCTGTGATATGCATAGATTCGTGCCGTCATAGGCTGGGACGCAAGCTGTCGAGTTCGACAAGTCGCTTGAATTTGGGCTTCCCACGGCGCTTTGTGGGGGATGAACGCGATTCGTCGGTGCTCTCAGCTTTTTTGTGGTTGCTAGAGTCTTCAAGTGGTTCAGTGACGAGTGTATCGTGGTGGCTGTTGGCAGGTTCATCGGGGCTCCCATGAACAGATTCTCCACGCGTGCTGGGGACATGTTCTCCATGCGAGCTGGTTGCAGTCTCTTCACGCGTTCCATCGAGGGGAGCCTCATGCGCGCCGTCGAAGGACTTGTCGAGGAGTTCATCATAGTTGCCAGTGACGGGCATACCATGCGCGTCGTTCAGGGCCTCCCTTACGGTCAATGCCGATGTTCCGGCGATTGTCATTGATGAGTCCGTTGTCCGTGTCATCGACGGCGTTCGCGCCAGTGCATATGGCGGGCTCCACTTCCGCTTCGAGCTCCTCTTTCACCCTGCTTTCCTTGGCCTGGGGCTTCCGCTCCAATTCAACATCCTCCTTCGGTTGAGAGTCTTCTTCCGGCTTGCAATCGGCGTTCCTCATTTTTTCGCGTTCCTTAAGAAAGGACTGAAATCGTGACTTAGACTGAGGTAGAACGGGCAAACTGTGGTATGCAGCTGAGAGATGCCTGTCAGGCACACTCCCAAGACCGCGCGCTCTCATCTCGCCCGGGCCCATCTTCTCAGGCAGCTCATCGGCTCTGTCGCCTCTGGCACGACGTCCCTAGTCGGATGAGGGCCAGAGGCCTGATGAGTTGTGTGCCTCGGAATTGGTCTCGGCCAGTGAGACCTCCTAGGAGAAACCAGGATTACCATTGTCTGGCATCGCATTGTCAGAGAGGGCAACCAGCAACTGAGTCAGGCATCTCTTCGTGGCTGCGTCGTCCCGAAGGACAGAAGAGAACGTCGCATCGCGGAGAGGCTCCGGTAGACACTGGCGAAGTGCCTCACGCGCTCTGGCGTTGTCGCTTAGCCTGTGTATGATTAGCCGTGTAATTTGCGCAGGCGTGCAGGCGTGTGGGCGTGCGTTTGGGGGTGCACACAGCGCCGATTCAACACAACTGGGGCTACATACCGCAAGAAGCACCTGACGACGTGTTTGAGCAGTCGGGCAGTCTGTTGCTCAACCAGCTGACCCACCATATTGCTCAGGACGGTGCCCACAGCATAGAATCTCTCATAAGTGGCGCAAATGTAGTTGAGACCATTGTCGTCAAGAAGGATCTTCTGCACAATGAAGATGGCGACAGTCTTACTGAGCTCCGAACCCGTCTCCATTATCCTTAGGCAGAGAGGGATGATCTCGGTGGTCAACAGGAAGTTGATGACCTCAGAGGAGTCGTTCTTCACAAGCGCCCCAATAACACCGAGGCTAGTGAGGCGGAGATATTCGAAAGGGCGTGATTTGGAGGTCGTGTTCAGGAAAGGATAGAGATAGAGGGGGATGTGGGCTAAGAGGGGTGATTAGTACTCGCATCAAGGTTGGCGGGGGACAGGGTGTGGCAATATACCGTTGAGGAACAAAGTACGGGTCTCATTGTGGGAGGCCACGCACTGCAGAAGGGCCAAGGCATTACAGACTCTGTTGCTGGCAGCGGCGGTGAGCTGGGATGGGTTGAGCAGGGTGTAGACGGAGATGATCTCCTGGACGAGCGAGGTCATGACGCCAAAGGAGTGCCACAATATCAGGGCGAGTTCAGGGACCTGTTCCCGCTTCTTGCTGAGCTCCAGGAGGGCCTGTTCGCGGGAGTTCTCGTTGAGCAGGTCGGCAATGTACTGCATGGTGCGGCGGTTGTCCTCGGACATGTTGGGGTTGTCTGCGGCAGCTTCCTGGTGGACAGGGTTCAGCGCATTCGTGTGGTTCGAGGAGGAGTTGATGCGATTGTAGTGGGCCTGCTGCTGGGCGAGGGCGGAAGCAGCGTGGTGTTGAGCTTGAGCTTGCTGTTGCTGCTGCTGCTGCTGGTGGTGAGACTGGGCGGGGTGCATCCAGTGAGTGTCCTGGGGGAAGTGCTGATGGGGGTACATTGGGTGATTGGGCATCATCTTGGCTTCGTGTGGTCTTGCGTCGTCGCGCCCCGCGACGCCGTGCTGTGTGGACGAGGGCGATTGAGTGTGGCGGGTCGGGTCGGGCTGTCGATACTCGATAGCAGAATATTGAGTGGTGGAAAAGAGCGGCAGGAGGGGCCTTGTCGCGCAGGGCAGGGCGGCTCGCGAGAGGTCGGTATGGATGAATCACTAATGACAGGATGATGGACAATGGGCTGCTTGTGTGCGCGTGAGGGAGGGAGGCGATGCGATGGAGGGTTTGGGCACTGGGCGAGGGTATTCAAGGGTTTTGGCTTGGGCGGGTGCGATGTTGTTGTCAAGAGGCCTTGAAGGGAGGAGCGAGGCAAAGCTCCAGCCAAGGTCCAGATCGCTGCTCTGCTGCGGCGGTGGGGAGCAGGGTGGTCTGTGCGCACAGGCAAGTGAGCGCCGCCGGCTGAGGCTACACACTTTAAGTACTTAAGTACATACAATTGTTGGTGCTTAATTGGCGACACTTGGTGTGCTTTGGCTTATTATCTCCATGTTTGTAATCTAGTTTAGTCTAGTGTGCACTGCACTGCTCACCTCCCACACACAGGTCGAGACTAATATATCTAGACTATATAGGAGACTGTCCTTTACGACCCATATTTGCACGCTACATTCAGCTAGGGTGGTCACCTTCTCGGGCACTTTGGTTGCATGTCGCCCTTATTAGAAGAGTCTAACAAGTACTCACAGGCCCAGCTTCTTCCCGCCCACCCAGGAACGGAAGGGGAAGAACACACTGACGCCAGCCTCGCGCCGTTTCGCTTCCATGTCGGCGCCGCTCTTCCTCGCCGCACACTCGCGCGTCTGCTGGGCTTCTGCTGTGCCGGTGCCAGCTGTGCGAGTCTCCTCGTATACATGGCTCCGGATCTCCTGAAAGGAACACGGATTCGCCTGCCTGAGTCGTTCCTCACCAGCCTGTCGCGTACCCACTCCCGTCAGTTGGCATCGAGGGCCACTCATCTGAGGCCACAAGCCCGTCAGGGCTACTCAGCACGCAGCGTTCCTTGCATGCCTGCGACCTCCCGGGTTCTCGGCCGCCAGCAACTAGACGCAGACGAACGGACGGCCTCGTAGCAAGAACGAGGCCACGTAGGTGATCCGTCTGGCCCCACCCGCAAGACCGCCCCAGGTGTCTCGACTTGCTGGCGGGTCCTCAGTCCGGCGTCCGTGGCCAGCAGCACCCCACCGTACGAATGGATCACGGCAGAATCCAGTCGCGCTCGTCGGAAGTTTTCGCGTCAGTACGGACACGGCTTTTACCTCTCCCACCTCACCGTGCGGCGGTTCCCGGGATCTCTGCGGCAGACAGTATGGCACAGCTTGGTTGACGATCACCCAGTGCTCGTAGGATTCGAGGGCATCAAAATCATCAACGGGCTTGTTAGTGCATGCCCCGTGCGTTGCTAGCCACCGTGGACGACCAGCACGGTCGGCGACAGCCGCGATGTAATGGCTGCCACGGCCATGAGAAGCGACGAGCAACGCACGTCGTGTTCAAGGACGGCGCCGGCCAGGGTCGGCTTTGCCAGAAACTCGATGCACCCCTTCTCTCTTACATCGGCCGTACCTGCATGTGCAGGTAAGGTCTGAGGCATTTTCGCAGCGTGTATGGATACTGCGCAGCCTCACTCGGTACCTGTCGCATATCGATCTTGCTTTGCTGACCATTACCCTCTTCGCTGTCCATTCTGCGACTTGGCGCTGCCCCATAGTCTCCAGGCACAGGCAGCTTGACTGTGTGATTCGCTGCCTGCCACATACAGCGCAAAGCCTCTCTCTCGGTTGCCCGTAGTGCGGATGGACCAAGAAGTTCAGTCCTCTAGCTGCTCGGCCCCAACGGTTGGGTGCGTATAATGCCCTATAGGCTTCAGGGAATTCATGAACCTAGGCACTGCAGCTTCTATTGAGTGCCAAATGCCGGCGACAGGGCGCGTCTTGGTACTGTGGATCATGCTCTTAGAAAAGTTCGTGCTGAAAAGGGCCCGATCTCAGTGATCTCCCATTTCCTAGCAATTTGGAATGTTTTCGGCGGCGCTTTTATCCCCAACTTCTAGAACGAACGCACTAGACAACACCAAAACAACAAGCTCTGTGGCCAGTCGTCATTTTCAGCAATTTCTGGGGCCTAACCAGCACGGTTTGACTATCCGGTTAGCCGAATGGATACCTTTACGGACTGCGGGTTTAAAGCCTTCAGTTCCCCAGCTTTACACCGCTGATCGACCCTCTTTCTGATATCAATCAGTCAGTCAACCAACCTTCCATTCCAGTCTTCGCGCCGGCCAGAGCACATTTCATACATTCACTCATTTTTACCACCACTCATCACCCCTCTCTGGGGTCCATGAGCACAGACTGATTCCATGTCCGCAGCATGAACCTGCTCCCACACCAAAACGGTTATCGTGAATTACAGTCTCATCCTCAACCGATGAACTCATAATGGACACTACACAGTCTAGGGGGAGGCTGAGAGCCTTCCTCAAGCATGCCACTATCCACATCTCCTCAACCAAACATCATGGACTCTTCAATGATTCCGCTTCGGCACACAGCGTCGAGGACGATAGCAGATCCCAGAGGTCTTCCAGCAGTACCAAGAAAGACAGCAAATTGAGAAGAATCGGTCGAGGAATTCGACAATGGAGATCGAAACGGAGAAGGCTGCACGGCGATACACGACCAGACACCTCGCACTCATTAGAAGGGAAGAGTTTTACGTCGTCTGAGGCGAGCCTTTCCGAGGACACATCCGAAAAGGAAATTATTGCGAATAGGCGCACCTCGAATGATAGACCAGAGTACGATCATCTCGAGGCTACCGATGATGACATGGAGGAGACTCCAGAAGAGATATACCTGCGGAAGGAAGCCCATGTGGAGGCTTCCACACGATCGAGACCAAAGGAGGATGTCACATCAAGTGAGGTCCAAGGGGAAACTACATCAGAGGAGACGACCATTCCACAGACGGCGATCGTCCCCCTGCCACCTTCCAACATTTACAGCTCATTATTGTGGTCGGATCTGGCCCCGCATGCCAAAGCCCTCAAACCCAGGGGCATCGTGTTCAGACGGGACAGGAAACAAGCCTATGAATTTGCCCAGAGCACACTGAACAGTGAGCCCGCATTATGGACCGATGCCTCTCACAGGCCGGTAAAATACAACGGTAGAATCTCCCAGCACCACGGAGGGATCGCAGTGGCTCAGAAGATCGACAAACAGTGGACGGTACATTCCGCATACACCAGTGGTGTTCCAACTATCAATCAGCTCGAGCTATTGGCGATTCTCATGGCCCTTCAGAGGGCAGTGCAAGAAAAGCAAGCAGGCACATTGGAGAAAGACACGATTTACATTTGCAGTGACAGCAGTGACGCACTGTTGTGGCTTGAGAAAGCCTTCGATTTGGCCACTACGATCAGGAAAGTCGCTCGGGAGGCATGCGCGTTGGAAAATGACGTGGATGACATCGGTTGTCTAATGCAGCTCTCTGACGCTCTTCGTAGGTGGAAGGTCTTGCGCTTAAGCGATTATAACTCCCTAGGGACCAGCCTGATGGCCTCGATCGGCAGGAGGATTCTCGAGCAATACTACGAGTTGCGCAAGCTCGGGGCCAGGGCCGAATTCCACTGGGTCCCCGCCCACTCTGGGATACCAGGAAACGAGATCGCAGACAATCTGGCGTCACTGTCCAGCTGGTGGATTGCCAAGGTGGCCAAGATGGCTCCTCACTCTGCCCAAAAGAATATTGGGCTGGTGATGCCGCTGAAGGTGCTCAAGTTTGACGAGCCGTGGACTAGACATTGCCCACACCAAGGGCAGCCACAATACAGCGAGCACGAGGCATTACAGGTTTTGGCAGATACCAAGAACCTCAATACCGTCCTCTCGATCAAAGCTTCCGGCTCTGTCAGTTGCGACCAAACCATGGGCCCAATCGGGACGAGAGCTGGGACAGGTGTCATGGCCCTACAGCCCGCGCCCCAGAGTGCCACCCGACCTATTTACTCTCTCCCCTTCCACCCCTCCTCAAAATCTGACGAGGCCACGAAAAAATCATCAGCTCTGTCCATCAAGGCCGAGTTCACAACAGATCATGGAGTTGCCTCTGAACTGTGTAAAGAAGTGACGCCCATATCACCACCATTACTTTCCCAGCCCAATTTGAAAGGTCAAAGACAGCGGTGGAAGAAGAAGAAGCAGCGAGCAGCGGTTAATAAGTTTCCGTGTACTTACTGTGGTGAAAAGGGCCACATGGCCCACCATTGCTTTGACAGGTTCCCGGAGCAGAAGGTGGTCGACCCGCAGAGATATGCTCGCTGCGATGCGCGTAAGAGACTCGAAAAGGTGACACCGGGGGCGTTCCAGAACCTGGTCTGGCTCCATCCGCAGGTGATGTCCGAGCCGATCCACGGCGAGGATTCCAGGTACATGCTCGGCCGGGTCGGGATATGTCCACATCTGAAGCCGATGCCGTTCGCGCTGTGGGCGGTCCGACTCCAAGTCTCACAGCCCGGCCAGGGCGCGACCGCCGGGTCCATCCAGGACGACCGCCGGCACCTCAGAGAGAAGTACCGTTGGGACGAGGCACAGCGGGATGCTCAGCTGGACTAGAATATGTATGAGCCCGGAGAGGAGCTCCCTAGCTGGAGAGCTCGGGCTTCCCTTGCCTTGGGTGCTTCCATCGTCCTCGTACACAAAGTGGCACATGGTTGATTACAGCAACGTTCGTTAATGACTTACGTATCCAGCCCGAGTCGGAATACTGCATGGCCGGACGTGGGCTTGGAGATGTCATGAAAACATCCTTTGTTGGCATTCAATATCCAAAGACGGAATGGGACAATTTCCCGAGGATTCAGAGATACATACAAGATACGAAAAATAAGAACAAAAAAAGTTTGAAATGAAATGAAATTACTCCACTACTCCATTATAAATTAATCCGTGGTAATTCCGTATCTTTGGAACAGCAGTGTAGAGCCGCGTGACGCAATACTGAATTGCTTAATGCTAAACTAGGCAAGTGGTTGAGGTCAAAGATGATAGATCCAAAAAAGTGTGTACATGCGTCGCCACTCCGAATTGCATTAGTGATCCTTCTACTGTCGTCTCGAGAGATGCCTATTAAAAGTACTACATGCTCATGTGCAAGCACTGCCCGTCATGTGCTGCTATTGCTCTCTTTTTTCCACCAGCCCTCTAATGCCCGGCGTCGTTCCAAGAAGTAGGAAAGTCTCCTGATGTATCTGAAGTCGAATATCCGCCGGGCCATTATGGGCCCAGTGGGAGAAGAAAGGGAAAGAAAGGAGAAAATCTCGAGCGAGTGGTTCCGGATGCATGAATCGTTGCCAATCGTGCCGCTTCTCTTTCTTCTATAACACATTGCGTTTGCTGTTTCGTCATAAAGCTCCCCTAGCCGTCGATTCCCGCCTCTTTACAGTTGTTGCGGTACATTGCCCGATCGCTACGGCCTATACCGCCTTCTTTCATAGCCGGAGTTCCCTCAATATCTGATCTGCCATGTTCTTGAATTGCCACGTGTTGCCAGTTATGCGCTTGAACTGGATGCCATGCAAGCTGATCATTGGCACTTTGACAATGAAAACCTCAAACTCGAGCACCATGTTTCCACCTAGGTCGTCCTGCACCCGAGTTGTTGTTTCTCCTGGAGGAGCCCTTGAAGGGCCTCCAGTGTCGCGAGAATTGTCGATGTCCGAAACATCCGAGTTACTGCTGCTTCGATCTTCCCGCGCCCTGCCTGGAGTCCGTGGCGTGTTGGGCTGAGTCCCTTCCAGCACGTCGCGCACGTCATCTGCTCGCTCGCCCCGAAGACCGAAGCTAAAGCGTCTCCTGTGGCCGGGAAGTTGGTTCGGGCTGTTGGGAGGATCGACCTTCTTCAGGTCTATGCTGGGTGAATGAATACAACGGAACCCACCCCGGATCTCGTTGTAGTCCACGCCCAACTGTTTGAGTACCCGTTTGATGTCTGCTCGTATCTCGGGCACGGGCCTTGTCGAGGTTGTGCTGACGCTAAAGAGGCCCTTCAAGAAGACGGGCTTAGCGAGACTCGGGTTGTCGTGGCGTTCATCGTTGGACAGACCGCTTTGGTCACCGAGCTCCGCATCCGTCTCCTCCGGCACGTTCAGCTCTCGCTGTTCCTCGCGGCGGGCTCGCCGGGCCTGGATGCTCTCACGCCTCGCATGGCCCAGAGACTTGGCCCTCATGGAGACGGACCGCGAAGCGGCCGCGCCCCTGCTGTCGCTTGGAAGTTTCGGCCTCTCAGTAGACTGATCAGAGCCACTCGTGGGCGGTGGCTCTTTGCTCTCCGTGTCTGTCGTCGATCCATGCGATGCCATGGCCCGTCTTCTGCGGAATTCTGCAGAGTTGACACTGGTTGACCGTCCGAGCACCTTCTTCTGGCCCTGCGCGTTGGCACCGGCAGAGAGCGGCGGGCTCAGCAACTCACTGTGTTGAGGCTGGCTGCTGCCCGATCGCAGCCGCGAGCTTGACCCGTCTTCCTTGTCGCGCCTCGAGCGCCTGATACTGAAGGATTTCCGAGGTGGTATACCTGGTACAGGCGGTTGTTCGGATGGAGAATGGACGTGAACCTGTGGAGGGTGTGACCGGTCCTTCTCCGGCCTTTCAGCGTCTCTCGGCCGTCTCCTTGTGGAGAATCTCCTCAGAATGCCAGCTGCCGCGCTCTCCTTCTTCTCCGGCCTGTCCGCTGGTGTCTGCGCGTCTGGGCTGAGTGCCGCTTTTGGCGACAAGAGCGCCTTGTCAGGCACGTCGTCTTCCCCATGTGTCCGTGCTCGAGGTCTTGATCTCCCGCCAGTCGCCTTTTCACCCGGCATCTCGTATGCTGACGCATTGGTGTGGGCCTCCTGTGGCGGCGCTATTTCAGGAACAGGATCCTTTTCCCTCTGGACTGGAGGTTGTTGCGTTGCCATGGTCGGCACGACGTCAACCCTCTCTCGGTCTTGCTTCTCCTTCACTAAGTAGTAAATAGAGAGCAGCGGGCTGAATGCATTAAGAGGATCGTTTCCGAGTGCGAGAGCTTCGCTGCTCGGAGCGGTCAACGTGTCCCTGCTGGTCATAGAATTGCGCCGCTTGTAGAAGTCGAACATGCCTCTTTTCTTGTCCCCTTCCCTGGACGGCTGAGGGAGATCTTTTTCCTGTTGATAAAGGCGGACACCGCGTTGGTATTCCTCCGACTCGATCAAGCGTACCAGCTGCGCCTTGATGGTATCGGGTGGTCCAAAATTGAACCCAGTCATGGCGTTGATGACCTCTGGATCCAGTGGCAGGGTGAGCGGTTCACGCCGGGGCAGGAAGTTGTCAGGCGGGCTGCTGTAACCCTTGTTCACCCAAGGATGTGCCATGACCTCGGCCATGGTAGCTCGTTGTTTTGGGTCCGTGACCAGCATCCGGGAAAGCAAGTTCTTACACTCTGTAGACACGGACGGAGATTAGCCACTCATTCTCATATAGTATCTGGCTTGTGTTGAAGAAGTCTTACCGCTTGAAAGCCAGTTTGGGTAGTCCACGAGGCCCTTCTTGATCTTCGCATGCAGTGCAGGCATGCTCTGATCGTCAAAAGGTACCTTCCCGCACACGAGAACATACAGAACAATACCAAAACTCCATACATCAACTTCGGGGCCGGTGTAGGCCCTGGCCTGGAGAAGCTCTGGCGCAGCGAAATACAAGCTACCACAGAAAGTCTTGAGGTGGCCATGCGGAGCGAATAGATTGCTCAAGCCAAAATCGATGATCTTGATATCCCCAGTCTTGCTAATGAGGATATTCTCGATCTTGAGGTCGCGGTGGACGATGCTGTTTCGGTGGCAGTAGTCGAGAGCACTAGCAATCTGACGACTGAACTTGCGGGCTTGTTTTTCCTTGAGCTTCCCGTGGGAGATGATGTAGTCGAGCATCTGACCGCCGTTGACATATTCGAACAGCATGTACCAGTGGTAGTTGGTCCTGACGACATCACGCAGGCCGCACACGTAGGGGTGGTTTAGCAGGGTGACGATGGCGGCCTCTCGTGCGGTCCGGATCTCTTTGCCCTGTTCATTACGCTCCTTGTCTGCTCGGCTGTGGTGTCCGTCGTCGGTTATACCCCTAGGAATGATCTTGCACGCGACCTGGAGGTGAACAGCAATGTTAGCGTTGCCTCGGAGGTGGCTGTATGGCGCGTCATTGTACACTTGCCTGCTCATTACTCTCCTCCTTCTTCGCCAGCTTGACCTTGCCCATGCTGCCAGCCCCGATTGTCTTGCCAAGGATCCATTTCCCCGATTGTGTCGGTATCGTCGTGCGAGACCTGGCCTTGGGCTGGCCAGAGGACCGAGGGTCGTTGGAGGACGGGACGGCCGCAGGGCCAGTGTTGTGTGCAACTGTGGTGGCCATGGCTGCAGGGCGTGGTTGTGGGGGGTGAGAGGATGGCTGGCTGGCGCGAGGGTGCGGGTGCGGACGAGAGGACGACGGGTTGGCCCTGGTGGCGGAGGGGGCTCTGTCCCTCTCTCTGCTGGTGCTTCTCGGGTGTTGGTGGGCTAGACTTGTCCGCTCATGCTCGTGCTGTGGATTGGGCAGGACCTGAGGTTCTCTGTGCCGGCTGGCGTTGCTGCTCGAGTGGGAGCGGGAGTGGGAGACCGAGGAGGCGCGGTTGGGAGTCGCAGCAGAGGAGGCGTGGTTCTGGGCCTGGGCCTCCTGGGGGGCAGCAGCACCAGCAGCAGCAGCAGCGGCGGCAGCGGCAGGAACAGGAGCAGGGACAGGGACAGGCACGGAGGCACCGTGGCGGGAGCGGTTGAATTGGGAGGTGGAGGTGGAGGCTGCGGTGGACTGCTTGCGAGATGGAGATGAAGGGTCTTCTGGATGGGCGTGGGCGTGGCGGTTGGGGTCGAGTTGAGGCCCTTGTGGATCAGGGAGAGGAGCCTTGGAGCCGGGCGAAATTGCTGCTGTCATTTGTTAAGGGGATCCGTACAGGAACGGGCTGGGTTGCCGACGATGGGGAAACTTGGCGACTGACAGGAGAGAGAGCAAGCTCTGTGGACTACAGGGACCGGACCTATCCTGGGATAGCGCAGTGTTGAGTTGTAATGAGCAGGCAGTCTACGCCGGGAACAAGCCAGTGCCACTGTGGCCAGTATGTGCCAGTGCCAGTGCCAGTGCCAGTGCCAGTGCCAGTGCCAGTGCCAGTGCCAGTGCCAGTGCCAGTGCCAGTGTGGATTTGTTGATGTGGATGTGGGCAGCACAAGCAATAGCTTTGTGAGCGTGTTGCGACGTGGTCGCTGTCGCCGTCCTGTCGCCGCGGCCGTCCGTCGCTTGTTGCTGTCAATGTCACGGGCGCTCGCCTACTCGTGCCGCACAAGAGGTACAGTAGTCCAGGTAGTCACAGGTCCTAGGTCCTAGGTCCTTGCAGGGCAAGGGATTGTATTCGGCGGATCAACCAGGCACAATAGGGTAAGGTACTGTTACTGTAATTGTCCGGGGTACTGCGTATGCAGCAAGCAAATGAGTCGGTGCAGGCGAAAGCAGCAGGCGTGGGTGGGGACACGATCCTGGGGGTTGCAGACAATGGGAGGCTGGCAGGTTGGAAGGGCAGAGGAGCGGGAGCTTAATGGACTGGGACAACGGGAGAACGGTGGAGGGGATCCGGTTCTAGGTTGGGGAGGCACGGTACAGGTACGCAGCAAAAGAAGGTTAGGCGGAACCTGGTCGTGGTCTCTTGTCTCGACCTTCTTTCTACTCTACTCTATTCTTTCTGCTCCGGCTGTCTGTCTGCCTCTGTCCCCACTGCTCCAGGACAACTGGCAATACGATGCTAACAAAACCTGGAAGCTGGGTGCTGGGTACTGGGTGCTGTCATAGTTGGTCGGTTGTCGGCTCGCGATTGCATTACGATGCGATGCCATGCGATGGCTGGGGTCACTGATGCTCGACTCGATCCAAAGCCATACCCATCACAGCGGGACCTGGGTGGTTCCGTTCTTATCACCGTCCTGCTATAGAAAACGGCCTTGTTGAGGCTGCTGTTTTTGTGTGCGGTGCATTGCATAATACCACGAGTAGACTATGTGTTGACGCGTGCTCATCAGGCAGCGCCAGGTCCCTCCCTACTGCATTGGCTGACGTTGCACCATCATCTCCCACGATCGTCCCTCGATTTTGCAGTCCAACATCTAGTGGCAGGATTTGTTGGCAGATTTTGTTCTGTGGGTACACACGGCACGGCCAGCCTTTCGAAAACATAACACTTGTACGCATATGATGTGTACAAGTGTTATACATGCCTTCGGTAGGCAGGTGTTGGTGAGGCCAGAACTTCTTGAGAAGGCAGAGAGGGTTGGGCTTTATTCACGGGTACCTACCTACCTTATTGAACGCAAGTTTCCATATATTTTCGGATGAACCCGCGCTGTGCTGAGCTTGGCCTAGTTGGGCTGGGCTACTGTGACTGTGTGGGTGTGGGAAACGGCTGAACTGATGGCTGACAGGCCTGAACAGCTGCTTACTGGGCGGTTGATCAGCCTCACGCGGGGGAAAGGAAATTGACAGGCAGCGGTTGAGGTACCGTGCGTTGCGTAGATAGACTATCGATACACGTCCATACACACAGACATGGGCAAGCCATAGCGCCCAGACAGGCTCATTACAGAAGGAACGTTCCAAATTGGATGTGCGGATAGGCTGCAGATGGGCTAGGCCCCAGACCCCTGTCACCACACTTCAAGGCCCCTCCCCCCACCTTATCAGCTCTAAATCTTGCGTGCTGACCGGGTCTGTAGCAACAGTTGCCATAAACCTGGGTACGCGCACATGCAAGCCTAGCCTTCAGCTTCAGCAGACCCCAACATATCGACCACGAGGCAGACAGTCAACTTCGATTGCATATCCGCCATTGTCCGCCGGACCAGATTTACTCTCTCGGCACCGTTTCCTTTGTTGGCTCCCTCTGCCTCTGCGAGCTCCCACAAGGCTCTCCACATGTCCTACAAGCGGACTCGCGCGCAATACGAGGCCGATCTCCAGAAATTCCAGTCCCCATACGTCGCCTATGGTACTCCGCTGCCACCTTTGGACCCTGACGTCCGCGACGATGGTTCCTACGTCCCCGTCTGGAAGCAGGAGGTGAGGGATGAAAGGGGCAGAAAACGCTTGCATGGCGCCTTTACTGGCGGCTGGAGCGCCGGGTAAGCACTCTCACAGTGACTTGTTCCCAGAAAGCCTCCGAGTCGCGTTGCTGACCTTTGCGCGCGACGTAGCTACTTTAACACCGTAGGATCCAAAGAGGGATGGGCCCCCTCGGCCTTTGTCTCGTCACGGTCCAGCCGCCGCAAGGATGACAAGTCTGCCACCAGCCAACGACCCGAGGACTTCATGGACGACGAGGACCTCGCCGACGCCCAGGAATCCGAGAAATTACAGACTTCGCACGCCTTTGCCGGCCTGGGCGTAACAGACGCCGACCCCGCCCGCTCAGGGGGACTGGCTGGTCTGTTCCACGTACAAGGCGAGACTATGGGCACGAAATTGCTCAAGAGGATGGGCTGGAAAGAGGGCCAAGGTGTCGGTCCCAAAATCCGCAGAAAGGCAGAGCTTGCTATGGGGTCGAATCAGGCGTCGGATTTCACGAGTGACACGTACCTTTTTGCGCCGGAGAATGCTCCGATGATAGAATTTGTCCGCAAGACCGACCGCAAAGGGCTTGGTCATGATGGAGAATCAAGGCTCACACCTCTTGCATCATCGAGGCTGGGACAACTTGCAGAGTCGGACGACGAAGATGCAGACGAGCCAGGTTTCAGCCTTGGTCGGCCTAAGCCCTTGAACTCCAAAGGCCACAAGAATAAGGACCCTAAAGCCCGCGGAGGCATCGGCATGGGCGTACTGAATGACACTGGCTCTGACGACGAAGACCCATACGAAATTGGACCGCGCATATCGTACAATAGGATTCTCGGTGGCAGCAAGAATAATAAGAAAAGAAAGGATGCGAACTCGACCTCGACGAATCCGTCTCTTAGATCCAAGCCAGTTTTCGTGTCGAGACGGAAGGCCGCGGTGAAAGCGGCCTCCAGCGACGTGCAAACATGTCATGACGGCCGACCACCCTTAAAAGGGTTTGTTCTCGGCCAGGTGTTGGATTCTCTGATATCGATGATCAACGCCGACGGCAAGTACCCACCGCCAAAGATACCGACAGATTGGAAGTCGAGCAAGAGGCCCGAGGCCAACCGGAACGCTTCGGAATATGAGTCTACAGCAGATGCTGCAAAAGCCTCTAAATTGGACCCGTTGAGTCGAGCTGCCATACTCGGAGAGAAGCAGCTGCCGGGAAAGTCAGTTTTCGATTTCCTATCCGTCTCTGCCAGAGACCGCTTAGCAGCTGCGACGGGGAAGGCAGACCTGCCTGCAGCCAAAGGGGAGATTCCAGAAGGCTACGCACTATCGGAGGAGGAGAAGCGGCGCGGTCTGTTGGAGCAAATACCGACTCTGGATAAACAGAGTGCTTTAGGCGCCATGGCCAGGGGTGCCGCGGGTGGCGGACCTTATGGAGACAACGAGGATAAGCGATCTCGTTATAGGGCCTATCTCGAGCTGCAAGCTGGCCTGAGGACCGAGGCGCCTATCAAACCGTCCAAGATGGGCAACAATGAGTGGATTCAGGAGTTTCATGAGTTCTACAACGTTGCCAGGATTTTTCGGCCCATGACCGGGTCGATGGCTTCCAGGTTCACAACGTCGTCGTCTTCCAACTTGGCTAGTGGTACTGACGGAAAAGCTGGAGACGCTGGCCTGCTCTCCAAGCCCCCATCAAAACCCGAGGACCCGGCTGAGGCGGCGGCCAAAATGGGCATGTTTGGACACATGACGCGATCAACCCGCGACTTCTATCCGACCCGTTTGCTGTGCAAAAGATTCAATGTCAAGCCACCAGCACACGTCCAAACTGAGGCAGATGCGGACACTACAGAGACGCAGAGACCACCTGGACCAATGCCCTGGCGTGGTGTGATTCAAGACAACTTGGTCAAAGAACCCGTGACTGAGTCAAACGACCAAGGACCGCCGGCTGGTTCCTTGAAGCTGGAGGTCTTGATAGACAGCAGCAGGAATGAAGCTCTGGAGGGCACAAAGGCCGGCGAGGAAGTTTTCAAGGCCATATTTGGTGACAGCAGCGACGAGGAAGGCTAGGTATCCCGGTGAGAATTACAGAAAATCAAATTTACCATTTGCCTTCCTATGCAGCTGGTGCTCTTGCTTTGAGAGCGACGGCCTCCCATTCATGCCCTTCTTGAGAGCCGCTGGCCACGACATTGATGTTCTGCAGGATCACGCGGGCTGTTGATGACCGAACAACCCCTGAATGACCAGTGTTCACGCAGCCCGTCTAGGACTCTGAGACAACGTTGTTTGTGTGGCAGTAATGTGTGGCAGCAACGACAATGCCAATAGGCGAAGAGACTTGATAGTATTCTGCAATTTTTGATTATATTGGTTCATGAATTTGAAAAGTTCTGGGGACCGTACTCGGGTGGATGAAGCTATAGATGGACTACACGTGCCGCAACTTCTAGTCCTCCAGTAAGTACTTAGGTAGACACTGTAGGTGGTGGTTAGCTGAGGGAGAGAGCCTGAGCCGGGGGTACCCCTCTCCAGGGCCGCCAGGGGCAGCTGGCCGTCCTGCTCCAGGGCCGTGGCACAGAGCTGAGCGTCTTGCCCGTTTTGGCGCTCGCTTACTGCAACTTTGGACCTTCATCTCTCGTTCATTTCGATCCGACCTAAGCGCAATTCGAATACACCAGTCTACAATCTGCCCCAAGTCAGTTCTCCGTCCAATGCTTGCAGTCTTTTGCGTTTGATCGTGTATTCCATAGTAGGTTGTCTGTCGCATCTTGCTGCCACGCTGCATCATCCGTCCTGCCTCCTCCATCCTCAATCCTCCACGCTCTCGATAGACCCCGCCGACCCGACCGGCCAGCCCGTCAATCAATCACCTCCTGAGGTAGACTACTTGTACCTTGCAGCGAGCGATGCTCTAGCCGCCGCCGACGACGAAGCTGCCAATATCCCCATATCAACATCACAAGACGGAGCCCAGTACCGTCTCCACTACAGCCAAATTGTCAGCACCACAGGAACCCAGTCGGGGACGTTCCGTGTCTTCTGGGTCAAGCCCTCCGAGACGAGTCGTCGACGAAGCCCTGCTAGGACCTGACGATCCCACAGCCAGGGACAGCCAGGAGAGCCTCTCCGACCCGGCACCACCACCAGCACCACCAGAAACCACCGCTGCCGACAGCGTCGTCCGCTCCACCCAGGGTCCAGGGGCAAGACAGCAGCCTCCGCCGCCTCAGTACCCTGCTTCTGAGGCTTCCCGCCCGACTGCTACGTCGCTCGTTTCTCACCGGACCGCACCTCCGCCTTTCTCCTCTCTCTTTGCCAGCTTTCCGCCGCCGGACCAACACAGCCCTGCTTTTGAGCTCGAGACCGACGATCCCTCTGGCTCTGGAGTAGCTCCTTCCGACCCTTACGACACAGAACCAGTCCAACGCGACAAGTCCCCTGCACCAGCCTACGAGCCACCGGCTGCATCGAGCTCCTCGGAAACCCCGAACACCTACCAAGACACCCTCGCCGAGACCAAACGCGCCCTTCCCCCCGATACCAAGGGTGAAAGCAGCTCGCGCTCCAAGGACGAAGACGCCGAACCACCACCAGCCTACTCGGAGGGTTACAGCCCCCTCCAGTCCTTTACATACCTGATGGCTGCCGCAGGAGGAGCCTCGAGTATTATTACTCAGGTGCAACAGGGCGGACCGCCCATCAACACTATCGGAGGTTAGACACGCTGAACCAGCTTGCTGAAAGCATAATTGCTGACATGCCAAACACAGATGTCGGCGCCGATGAGACTATCACCATGGACCTTAGGTACGTAGAGCCCCTGTGGACAGTCTTCGGGCGTGGCAGGACAAGGAGACTAACACGCAGTACCAGAGGCACACGGTTTGTTCTTTCTCGTGACGAGCTTCTGACGCTCCCCGAGTTCGTGCTGCTATCCCTCTTCCCCAATGGCCTTTTCCCCGAAGGTCACATGGGCGGCTCGACCGACGGCGATGCCGTTCAAGTCGATGTTAGTTACACATGCCCCTGTCGTGATGACCCCGAAGAAAACGTCGAAACTGACACGCTATTCATCCGCAGTACGACCCCGAATCTCTACAATACATGCTGGAGTTTTTCCGCAAGGTAGCGTCGTCAATTCCATCCGAGTCTTCACCACCACCATCCCAAGATGGCGATGCGATGCCCATCGAGCCATTGGGCGGCGCAGGGCGTGATGACTCGTCGAAGAGGGCAGGCATCATAGTACTGCGCGAAGACCTCGACTTCTATGTTATCCCGCCCAAGGCAGACATCCAGCAGCCGGAGATGATCGAAGTGAAAAGGGCTGCAGCCAGGGCGCTCTTGAGGCAAGACGGCATCTTCTCCGGGCTGAAGCGAAGTGACGAGCCCGGGACTACAGAGGCACACTTGATTGAAATGTTGACGGCTGGGTATGTCGCAGAGTCCCAGGCTATTCTAGCCAGGCCCTCTCTTTTGAAACGCTCTCTTACTAATACGGCGGGACAGTGGGTTCAATCATGATGACCAATGGGGACACCGCGCGGGCGAGCCTAATAAGGCTGTTGTCTGCAGCCTGGCTCTTGCAAGGCTTCGCAGTGACATCCGTGGCAATGAAATGGGCAACAACGCCGTGGGCATGGCTCAGAAGCTGTTGCTGTTCTGGCGCAAGCCGGCCAGGAGATGTTGGTGGGAGGGTGTGGAACTCGACAACGTTGAGGGTGTGCAGGGAACACTCAAGGTGTGGATCCGTCGGGTGTGGACGCTGGAAATGAGCGTCATTGGGCTGCGGTGAGGTGCGGTGCTGTGATGTGAGCGTTCAAGAGGAGAGCATGAAGCGCCTGATTGTATGCACCGAGTGGAATGACAGAAGAGGAGGACATTGCAGGGGCTGGGCGAGCCTTTGCTTTCAGATACCAACGTATATAATTGGGCTCGACGGCCTGTGTGGGAGTGGCGAAGTGTTCATTTTTCTGTTTCTTCAGTTGTCATGGTCAAGAGCACAACACGGATACCATATTCTATTCTTTGCAACTTCTTGGGCCACATCTTGTGAACAGCAGCCGGATGAAGCAATAAACCTTCGATGAGGCCATGTCTGGATGTCTGGCGGCTGAGCCATGAGTTGAGAGCTCGACCTTTGATCAGCAAGCTCGCGGCGATGGTGTGTGCACGTCCAAGGCGGAGTAATTCAGATGCGGTTATCGAACCTACATCCCGAAGCGGATGATGACATCAATTACCAAGCCTCGCTGTCAAAGCTGGGAGAGCCGCTTGGCCGAAGTGGTGGTGTCGGGGGGCTAGCCGGCAAACACAGGACGGCGCGGCCAAGGAGAATACAGCCGGCCCACACCTAGACGATCGAAGCTGGTGATTGGGGTTGAGACAAACGAGTATGACGAGATATTTTATGGGTAGATACCTGAGGCTTGGGCAGTGGGAACCGCTCATGGAACTCCTGAGGTCCATGAGTATAAGTTCTTTTTTATATCAACGGTAACTTGTAGGCAGACGTACCCATGTAATTGAGACGCATGGATTTATACACATGCCTTGGGGAAGTGCCTCTTCTGCAAGACCTCCATCCCAGCTAGGGCCTCGGATCTCCCATGTGTTACCGTAGGCTTGGGATCGACGGCAACCTCACTTGGCATGAGTTTCAAGATCTGCGCATCTGGGGGAGTGTACGCGTTCGGGATCCCAAGCATGACGCTACGAAAGACGAGCTAGATCTCTTCTGGCTTCTTGGTACTGGGCTGTCTTATAGTTCGCTTGTCTATCTATATATTGGGAGGGGTGGGGGACTTGTTGAGTAGAGTCGAACGCAGAGGACTTACCCGCCTGGATCAGAGACACGGCAACTCGGATATTGAACGTCTAAGCCACGGGTCTGGTTCTCAGCGTTCTTCGAAGGAAAGCACTGGTAGAGAAAGCCCTGTCGCCACGAGATCCTGCCACAAAGGGACGGACTAAGGCAGAAAGGAGTTGGAGAGATCTCATCATCCATTCTTGGCCTCATCCTTTTCGCGGACTTCGTCAATACTCAATTGCGGCTCCCCAGGTACTTCTTCATCATCCCTCTGGCGCCCTCTCCTTCGAGAATCATATCAGACGACGGCTACAGCTGGCTGACTTGAAGGCAGCCAATCATCTCACGAAGCAACACTAGAAGGATTGATCATTCGCACTGAATCCCACTCGCCTTAGGCAACTACTAGCCATGATGAGGAGGCCTGTCAGTCTGATAGCGGTCTTCGCCACTTTGGTGGGAAACGCGCCTTTCAGCGCCGCACAATCCTCGACCTCTGCTGCTGGTGCTTGCCCGACGGTCCTTACTCCCTCGTATCAAGCCCCAGTTGTCGGCTCGGGATGGACGACACAGCTCATTGCCACGGGCTTGACCAAGCCACGAAGCCTCACCTTCGACCGGAACGGGGCCCTCCTCGTCGTCCAGCAGGGGTCGGGCATCGTGCGGATGACTCTCACTGACAACGGCGGCACGTGCCTGGCCATCAACGATACCACGACCGTGGTTGAGAACTCGGATGTGGGTGTCTCTCATTTCGTCATCATGGGAAACTTCACATTACTGATCAATCTACCTCTCTCTAGCTGAACCATGCCGTTCAACTATCGGCTGACAGCCGCACTTTGTATGCCTCCACCTCGAATGATGTATTTCGTTGGTCTTACGATGCTGCCGCTGGCACTGTGGGAGACAACGAGACGCTTGTGACCAACATGAGCAACACCGATGTAAGCTGGTCATATGTGACTCCCCCTACCAGTGGCTGATCAGGTCTCAGCACGTATCACGGACGTTGCTGCTATCCCAAAAGGCCGACAACAGTCTGGTGGTATCTCGTGGAAGCGGCGAAAACTTGGACTTCGGTGCTGCCCAGCTTGATTCCGGAATCTCACAGATCCGGGCCTTCGATATTGGCAACTTGCCGAATGGAAGGCCTTACAACTACCCGTCTGAGGGGAGGTTGATGGGTTGGGGCTTGAGAAATAGCGTCGGTGTCGCCGAGCATCCCGTCACGGGCGGGATATATAGCGGTATGACCTGCCATTTTGGTCCAAATGTCTCCCTGTGCAGGACACTTCTGACAGAGATCCAGTCGAGAATTCGGCCGATCAGATCGAGAGAACCGGGACAGACATCCACCAGGACAATCCGGGCGAGGAAATGAATTACCATGGCTTCCTGAACGGCTCCACGGGTGACCAGAGCGGGAACTATGGCTATCCGAACTGTTTCGCCCTCTGGGGCACCGATAATTTTCCCGACAAGGGGAACATGACAGTTGGTAGCCAGTTTGCCCTCAACCCTAATGCCACACTCAACGACACGACTTGCGCCGAGGACCACGTCTCGCCACGGTTGACGTTTCAGGTAAGACTCTCTTAAACGTATGGCCACCTACACACCGAACGAGACTGACTAGGTGGAAAACCAGGCCCATACAGCCCCTCTGGACATGCTTTTCGACAGCAACGGCACTACGGCTTACATCACGTTCCATGGCTCCTGGGACCGCACAGATCCCGCGGGCTACAAGCTGTCCAGCGTGCAGTTCGATAGTAACACTGGCGCACCAGTCGCCCCATCCGACAGCAACAGCGCCACGGCCGACGTGCTCAGCAACGCGGACCTTTCGAAGTGTCCGGACTCGTGCTTCCGCCCTGTCGGGCTCGCGTGGGACGGCCAGGGCAGGCTCTTCATGAGCTCGGACTCGACGGGCGAGATCTACGTGCTGCAGCGGTCCGAAATGTCCGCCACCGGGGGCACGGGTACCGCGACGGGGACCAGCTCCGGCACCGGTACGCTGGTTACGTCGACCTCGAGCACGAGCCCGAACGTTGCGCCGCGGTCGGGTAGGAATCGGCCGGGTGGTGAGGCTATGTTCCTGACGGGCCTGGCGGTTGCGCTGTCGGTGGTCTGTGGGGTGTTCTTTACCGTGGCCTAGGGGCATTTAAAGCATCCACTCACACCAGGTCGCCTTTCAAAGTTGCACAACCACTTCAGTGAGTTGTGCATAATACTTCATGGGATAATAAGGGTTATCGCTCTTAGTAATAGACACTCGAGTAATAAACTCACTTGGGAAAGTGACTTTGAGACGCGGCCGCGAAGCTTACAATGGCTGAAATTATGACTCGTCCCTCTTCTTTTGTTTATCAATAGCCAAGCCGGTTACCCCCAACGCCTTGCAGCCAGCCCCTCGGTTACTCCTCGAGAGTCTTGACAATGTCCCACTCGCCCCGCAGGTTCTCCTTCCACAGCGTGACCTTGTTGTCGCTTCCACTAACGGCGAGAACGTTGCCGCTGAGGGACCAGCTCACCCGCCAGACGGGGGCGTCGAAGTTAAGCACCTTGGAGTTCCACTGCCCGGGGCTCGCGGGGTCCGACGTCCAGATGCGCACCGTCTTGTCCTGTGACGCACTCGCGATGTAGCTCTTCTGCAGGACGGTGGGGCTCCAAGCGACGTCCCTGACCCAGTCCGTGTGGCCCGAGAGCGGCTCCCGCTCGGGCTTGTAGCTGTTGTTTGTGGGGTCAAAGACCCAGATCTTTAGCAGGTTATCGCAGCCTCCCGAAACGAACCGCCGGTTGCCTGTCGCGCCGGGGCCGGGGGCGCTCGAGACGATGGAGCCGGGGGTAGTGGCCGGTGCCCACGATACGGAGTTGACGCCCAGTCCGTGGGCGGGAAAGGTGGTGTGCTCGAAGCTGTTGTCCTTGAACTCAAGGACGGAGACGTTGCCATCGGAGGAGGCGCAGGCCAACAAGCAGCCGGACTCGTGGGGCGACCACGAGACGATGTTGACCGAGGCCTTGTGCAGGGCAAAGTCGAAGATCTTCTGCCATGAGCCCTGCTGCTCCCGCCAGATAAAGACCTTGCCGTCGTAGCCTGCGGAGGCGAGGATGTTGCCGTATTTAGGATGGGCCCAGGACACGCACCAGACTGCGCCTTCGTGTCTGTGCCGCGACACGTCCGCCAACTGTCAGCGACGTGGCCGCGTCTTGCCATTGGATACCGTACGCCAGACTCACCCTTTGAGTGTCTCTGTCAGTCGCTGGGACTCTCCCTCGATCTCGAAGATCTTGATTGTGCGATCTGAGGAACATGTCGCGAGTCGTCGTCCATAGTAGTCGAGGACGGCATCGTGCTAGGAAGCGAGACGGTCAGGCTGAGTCAAGCAGCAAGGTTGTGGCTGTTCCCTTGGGTTTCGAGGTGGAACATACTATCATGTCATCGTGGCCGGGGTTTGAAATGACTTGAGTCGCCTGTAGTGGTCATGGTCAGAATCGCAACCCGATGCAGATCAGATGCATAGTGGACGTAGCAAGCAATACACACCATGGTGGCGGATAAACGACGCGGTTGGGGGCAGACCGTGCAACTGGTGGTGAAGAACAAATGCAAGGCAGCTCCTGGGTATCTCAATGAGGTTCTACAATGGCACGAAGGCTGGGGAGGATGGCAAAAGCTTGGTTTTCAAGGAGGCCGTCGTGGAGTGGTGGGCAGTTTCGCGACGTGTGCTGTCCTGTCCATTAAACCAAGTAACTCTCCAAGCTCCGGAGGTACAAAGTACATGTGCGCGGCAGAGGACGACGTCAATCAGAAGGGTCCACCTTGGTTGTGAGTATGTAAGCAGCAGGGCCCCTCTGCCACTGCAACGTACCCCGGTACCTCTACTATGCATGTACTGTGGTAGGCCAGCGGCCGGCTGACGGAACTAACTGACTGCCTTTGCCTCGGCTCCTGGCTTTCGGTATTTGCCTCCATTAACTGTCCACATGAGACATGAATTCTTTTTCTGCGATACCAACTCCCATACCACTAGTTCAGTCTTTGATGTTGTCAGCTGCCTTGCCGGAGACTTGACTGGGACATACAGAGCATCCATGGGCTCTGCTGTCAAAGACGGCCAGTCCCCCCGGTTGAAGGCCGTCTCCCCAAGTGCTCTCACTCACAGTGGATGAATCATGCCCTTCTCATAGATCAGACGTACTTACATATGAGAAAGCCTTCTTTTCAAATAAAGGGTCTGATTTGATCTTGTCTGATGTTCGCCTCGGAGCAAGCTTCCAGGGAACAAGCAATAGTCACAAAAGCATCGCTATTGTTCAAAGCCCCCCCTCCTTCACACCCAATCTCCACCACTTTGTTTTAAGCAACCTTCAACTTCAAGCAAAACTGGGTTGCAGCTTTCTTTCCTTCAACCATCGGATTGCGGTCACAAATCACCACGTGTCTGGAACTTATTTCAACATCGTTCAGCACTTACAGCACATTGTGAGCACTCACGGCTCTCTGCGGGCACTTACAACTCATCGTGAGCACCAACCATCAGGCTTGATTGACAACAGAGGGCCATCTCTGTCTTGACAACAAATCCCCATTCACCACTCCTCAGTCCCAACACCCATCGTCAGAATGTCCGACAATCTCTGTGGGCCCTCCGCCCCGACCAAGGGCTTGGTCGGGCATCTTGATCGCGACCGTACCCTTCAGCAGGACCGCATCAACGCGGGCTCTCCTGCCTCTGCCACCGGGGTAAGTTTTGACCAAAAGACATCTTGCGCGAAGTTCCAAGCTGATCTGTACAGTCTTTCCGCTCAACCACCCGAGAGACACCCAGCACTGCTTCTGGAGATGCGGCTTTTGCCAACTTCACCAGTGCCCCGCCTCAGCCCAATGCCGCCGCTTCTAAACAGGCTCATGTTGCACCGAAAATGAACCCCAACCATAACCCATTACTTGGCAGGCAGTACTGGCGACGCAACACTGGCCAAGTTCAAATCCCCTTGAACAACGGCCCGGACAAGTTTGACCTTGAGAACCATGTCAACCAGCCCATTCCTGCACGACGTGGCGGGCTCGACCATCAGCGCCCAAGCGCAGCCCTGGCGGCGGTCAATACTTCCTGGGTCAACGATTTTAATCGCCGGCAAGATGAGGAGACTTTGAGAGTCCAAATGGAAGCCCTGCGACTGCAGGAGCAGAGGAACCTACCAATACCGCAGACCGGCCCCTATGCTGCTATGCGCCCTATCCCCAACAACACTCTAGCATATGGTCCAAGCTATGGTCAGCCTGGATTCGCAGCACAAGGCGGCTATAACTACCCCGGTGCTCAGCCAATGTTGTATGGCAATGGCAATCCATACGGCCCTTCGCACATGATGCAGGGTGGCCAGTATCTCGCCACAGGTCACCCACTGCAGCAGGATAATGTCGCTCCGCATGATCACTCTGCTCTAAGCACCGCTCAGACCGGTTCGAATGGCCTTCCCTTCAGCCACTATCCTCAGAACATTGCCCTGGCTGCCAACACCGAAGAGGCCCTTGGTGCGGCCTTCGCTGCGTACGATCAGGACTTTGAGGGAGAGATGGACCAGTGGGTGGCTGCTCATGGGCCCGAGGACCGCCAAGATCATGAGGCCATCATGACCGAACATGCCAATAAGCTGGATGCCGAGCGCGAGAAGGGTAATCCAAAAGTCCTGTCCCAACGGGATCCTAAGAATCGCTTTTACCTCAACAAGCAGGAAAGCTATGAACTCGACGTGTATGCTAAACGGATCCTGATCACCATGGTTGAAAGCGACAACGAGAAGTTCAAAGACTCTTCCTTCACCGAACTCATGCGCCGCATTGTCAACCACGAGGTTGTGATTGACGGCGACGACCTCGTCGATGTTGCCACCGGCAAGCCCACTGACTTGACTCGTCGCGACCTCAAGCCTTTCATTCAGGTACCTGACATGCCTCCTACGTTCATTCCACCTTCAGATGCAGAGCTCAGGGCGAAGCACGAGGCTGATCTCCAGGCAAAGCAAGAGGCAGAGTCCAAGGGAAAGGAGCCGGCCGTGGCCGTGTCGGAGAGTTCGGGTGGTGCCTGAAGGGGGCAAGACGTCCAGACAGAAGTGGTGGGGGCTGACGTTTGGAATCTGTCGCCCGTTTGGAAGCCAACGAAGCTATTCCTCTCGGAAGGGGATGGAGAAGACGGAGAGGGTCGTCACGACTCAAGTGTCAACTTCCTTGCCTCGCCGTGCACTGGATATCATGGGATCCAAGTCCCCGCCACCCCGGTGTCACGCACTGGTGCCGACTCAGAGATGCCGTCCATGGCCGAAAAGGCTGAAGAGATGAGAGACCTAGCCGAGATTGCGATTGCAGAGTCAAAACAGTTTACACCCTTGGCATCGCCGGTGCCGCCATCATCACCGATGCGATTTGCGTCTGCGCCCAGGCCTGGTGGGAGGACATGATTGTTGATTTTGCATTGTTTTTTTGTGTTTTGTCTGTTTGTCAAATCTGTTTGCGCACCCCCTTTGTACAATTTCCAAGCTGCTCACATCCCCTCTAATCAACCGCACAAGCATCATCTATCCACCTTGCCCCCTCGGCATCATATCTGTTTCCACCTTCGCATCTTGTTTGTTTTGCATCACACGGTTCACAGGAGTGTCTAAGGAACTCAATTGGCGTTGGAAAACAGGCTCAATACAGGGTAGCTCGTCAGATGGGGGAGACGCTCTTGTCCATGATACAGAGGCTCTGTCTTTGCCCCAGCATTTTGCTGTCAGGTTCTTTGCGCATATCCTAGGTGGCAGGGCAGCTCACGCGGGTTTTAATTACAGACTCGGCAGTACTACAGTCTGCATTGTATAGTACTCTAGACCAGGAATTGACTGCATACAACTTGACGTGGGTGCTTTTGAACTATGGCTTGCCACAGATGTTCTACACGTTCAGCTTTTTCAATCACCAAGCACTGTGGCGAAGGCAGGATCACAAAAAGTCCACAGTCGTACAGGTTCTGATGAATCATGCTGGTGGTTTGGATGTATTCAAGAAATTCAATTGGGTATTGGTATCATAGTTGGTTTTCCTTTTCCTAGGGTCAAGAAGGCTGCGCGTCTAAACACACCTAGTGTTTAAGCTTCCTAAGCCAGCTCACCCTCCGTGTCTGCTTCTGCGCAGGTGAACACCCTGGACCAGTAGCCCCATCCCTTTCGCTATCCCTGTGCTCGCCTGCAACATTGTGTATGCCAGTCTGCTTGTCTGGCAACATCGCTGCACTGCTGCCCGCCTCAGTTGACTGGGACTGGGACTGCTTTAGCATCCGCCGTTGCATGAAGGCCGCACCGGTGCTGACTGCCCTCCTGAGGCCCGATTGCGCCGGGGGTGTGTGGCTGCTGATGTTGCTGGTTGTCGACCGCCTAGGCATTTTGAGCGTCTGGGATGCACATGAGGATATGCTCATGGACGGATCCCGAGGGTGAGAGGCGCTAGCATCACTCGTCTCCGCCGACTCAGGCGCCGCGTCAGCGAGTCGCAGAGCCAGCCAGAGGCCGGTGACCGTGATTAGCTTTTTCGTCGTCTCGTCAACTGGCTGCGTCTGGCGCTCGGCGGAGGGCTCCTCGGCAGAGAGGGGAGACGGCGGAAAGTCCTTGGAGCTCGGTGAATCAAAGTTGTAGCTCATAGGGCGAGATGGCGGGTAGCGGCCTTGGGATGACGACACCGTCGTGTAGTCCTCGAACACCTCGAGCGAATTGGGTGTCAGGCTCGCCAAGATCGGGTGGCGCCTGGACAGGGGATTGATAAGGCTGAATGTGTACTTGTAATCGGCCGGCTCCGCAGCAGATGCACCGTCGCTGGTCGTTGTAGTAGCAGACGACGAGAGTCTGTTTGAGTTCTTAGGGTTATGCACGGCCGAGCTAGGACCGCTCCTGGTGGAGTTCCGCCTGGCCCACCGCGCAGTCTGTGTGATGCCGTGCTTGTCGGTATAAACAAAGTTGTAGCTGCCCTTGGGGCCGGGAGTTGCCCTCCAAACGGTGCCGTCCTCCATCACAATCTCGTCGCAGTCCTGACCTCTCACTGGGCTCAATATCGCGAGAGGCTCGCGTCGCCCCCCGACATTCTCGTCCTCCTCTTCAGAATCACTAAGACCGGTGTCGTAGTCCTCAGATTTGAGCAAGATCAGGTCACGCGGGCTGAGCTCGCCCTTGGCTCCAAATATCCGGGGAAAGAGGTTAATGTAGCGGGCCGTGACGATGGGACCAGCTATCAGAGACGCGGGAAACACGTCGATTGCGGGCCGTGGTCTCTGGTTGGCAGGGAGCTCCTGAAGCTGGAAAAGCAGCCTCGGGCGTATGTTCTTGAACAGGTGCTTCTTGGAGCCGCGCTTGGGTGCCGGGCGGGCGAGGAGGTACTGGCTGCTCTTGCGAGGGGCGGTTCTCCTTCGTCTGGGCCGGGAGGTCGACGACGTCTGCGAGGCGTCGGAGTCGTAGAAAGATGGCTCATCTTCTGTCATTGAGGACTTTGGGGTCTCCAGAACCTCGGGCTCCTTGAACCGGACAACAGGAGCAGCAGGCACAGATCTCCGAGGGGCGGCAGGGTCGCCGAGCACGTCGGTGATGGGCCGCACGTAGACTTCAGACACAGGTCTCGTGGCTTTGGGTGTCTGGGGCAATGGCCATGTGCTTGCATGAGGCGGCGTCGTCGTTGAGCGTAGTATGGGGGCGGGAAATGCTGATCGTAGGTATGGTCTCTTCCGTTGAAGAGGAGCGTGTGTGGGTGATTGTGGAGGGTGGCCGCTTCCCGAGAACTCATGGCCGTGGAGAGAGGCGCCGGCGTGAAGGAACATTTTGTTGATGGCAATCGATGCTCAGACACAGACACAATACACTTAATAAACGTACAGTACACATGCAGCTGGCAAGGTGAGTGCAGGAGCGTGGGCTGCGTGGGCAGGAGTGACCGGCGGGTTGGTCACGTCCTTGAAGTAGAAGGAGTGACTGAGACTCCTTCCACGCCCGTGAGTCCCGGGTGTCCAGCTTCGAAATCCAAATTCGAACCAAAGTCCAGGTCCAATTCCTGCCGAGATGGTCCGCCCCGGTTCGTGTGTCCTGTTCCCAGAGATGCCGTCACTCTTTTCCAGGGCCGGGCGTCAAACACGACCATGGGCGCGCCGGTGAAGGTCTGGCGTGGTTGGTAATTGGGGCCGGAATTGGCGGATAATAAGGCAGAGCAGGTGACTGACTGGCTGGCTTGACTCTGAGGTCAGGGACCAAAGCGAAAGGCAAAGACAAAGGCAACGGCGTGCAATGGGCCAGGCTGTATGGTATGGCGAGGCCGGTCGCAGTTGTATAGTAATATCAATTGAGCTTGCAGAATAAAGTTGTCGGACAGCGTGTGACGTGGATCCAGGTGGAAAAGCGTTCAACGAGTGGCGTCACAGTCGGACATTTATCGCAAGCCCGCGCGCGTGTTTTGTATGAGATCGGACGACAGGATCCGAGATCAGCAACGAATGCCCAAGTTTGGCAGTTTGATTTAAGCTTCCAATCGTTGAAGCCTTGCTGTCATCAGGTACCCGGTGGCAGCTGGATACTCCCCCGTGCAGTCCGCTGGAAAGATGGCAGGGTGGCAGTTATTGACCGGGATGCCTTGCTGCGGGAAGACGCGTCGTCCCTGCAAGAATGTGGGCTCTCTTAGGTATATAGGACAGAGGGCGGGATGTCCAGTGGCAATAATGCAAAAGAAGCGCGACGAGGTGTTGGATCAGGAGATTGAGAAGATGTAGTATGTGGTTGCAGAAGGTTTAGGCCGGGAAAGAGGAGGGGTTAGAATAGAACAGAGAGAGAGCGAGAGGAGTCGAAGAAGGCCCAGCCCAGCTAGCTGGCGTGTGAGGTTAAGAAACGGAGCGAAACGAAGACCAATCCGCCAGGGATGTGGTGTAGTGTAGGAGTTGCAGCGGGTGGGACAAGCCTCCCGAGGTGCAGCAGAGAGGTGTGGTGAGCTGAGGATGCAGAAATCCTGCATGTGCAAGGCAGCTACTTTCCTATTGTACATCAGCCATGACCTTGTTCGGCGCGTGTCACTGTGCCCACTCGGCTATGCTGCGCCCGTTCCAATGAGAAGGGGGAAAAGGGGGTCAGTTGGGCTAAATTGGGCGTCCTTGGGGCGACGGGCACCGTGGATATGCAAGGGCGTTCTTCAACAAGCTACTGTGCTCGTTGCACTCGCTGGCTCGGCTGGCTGACATGACCTGACTTGAGACTTGTCATGATTCTCGGACTCTGTGATGCGAATGTTGGATGCGTTGGCGGTGTTGGCTGTTCGATGTTGACTGTTGACTGTTGGCTTACGATATGCAAACCCACCACATCAGGGCGGTGACGAGGCTTGTCAACTGGTTCCTCCGTCTCCAGCCTTGATGAGTCCTTGTACTGTGCAGCACATGCAGCTGCCGGTCTCATGGACTAATTCTACCTAGTAGCTCTAGGGCACTGAGTAGTGTTGCGTGGTATGGAGTAATCTAGCGATATTGACTAGGTGGCCGTGGGTGGGACGGCAGTTCTTGGGGACAGTCGCACCACACCACACCGCATGGCCATCGATGGAGTGGGGGAAACACTGCGGATATAGCCGTGGAGATGATGAAGTCGCCTCCGGGTCCCTGACGAGACTGTCGGATGGGAACAAATCCTAATAACCAACGGGCCTCGGGAGTTGTGATCGTAGTCTGAGTGTGCAGTTGTGTTTCAGCTCCCCATCCTGCCATCCCAGCCCGTTCTTCCTTCATCAGACCTCAGACAACAGACATCCATGATCCCCACATGTTTGCCACCAGTCATCTTGTGCTACGTACATGTGCTAGATTACAGCACCGTGCAGCACTCGCTTCATCTGCCAATGGACGCCGATGGGAACGATGATTGGTAGTGAGTGGTATACGGAGTGACAGTAATAAGTACCTGCAGCACCGCAATAGCAATAGCAACAGCAGCAGCAGTGAGTGGCGGGTGAGATATTGAGTGGCTCCGAATCCCGCGGCGATGAATTTCCTCTACAGGGTCCAATAATAATCGGCAGCCTGGCGGCGCTGACGATATTTTTGGCGTCAGGTGTTGGTGCTCCTTTCGTCGATTTTTTGATTGCCCAAATCTCGGCACATGCCGAGGCGTGCCCAAGCCACAACGGGGGGTGAGCTCCACTCCAGCAGAACAGACATGCTGGCATGCTGTGGGCCCCGATCCCGATCTGTCAGGGGGACGTGCTCTTCAATGTTCTCTCCTCCATTTGGATTTGGCTCTGCCTGCAGTCCAGTCTGGTTTGACAGACAGCAAGCTCATTTCTCATCACATGTTGCTGCTGCGGAATTGATTACTATGAGGCACCCAGTATTCTGGTCCCTTCCACTACATTCGTCGCTATGGCCGCCACAAACATCCACAATGGCAGTCCATACACGACACTGACGGCCACTTTCTTGTCGTGGAAGGCCGTCCTCTTCGCCGTTGCTGCCGGCAGCCGCGTGGGCCCGACCTACGACACCTCTTCGAGCCTTCTTGTCCCCGGCAGCGCGCCAACCCTCCTCACACGCCTGTCCTCTTGGGATGCCATCTACTTCCTCAAGGCCGCCGAAAGGGGCTATCTTTTCGAGCAGGAGTGGGCCTTTGGATCCGCCCTGCCCAACTGCATCTCCTTCATCATCCGAGGTACGCTTGCTCCTCCTGCCTGTCGACTGTCGAATTCTAATCACAGAGTCCTCAGCCCTACGGATCACTCGGCTCGGCCTGCTCACTGGCCCCGACGCCAGCACTCACCTTGAGGCTCTGGTCGGCGTCATTTTCTCCAACGCTTGCCATCTGCTGTCGGTACTGGTCCTCTACCAGCTAGGCCTGCATATCTGGAAGGATTCGAGGTGGGCACTGGTGGCTTCCCTGCTGCACGTGCTGTCCCCGGCTGGCCTCTTCCTGTCCGCCCCCTACGCCGAGAGCGCCTGCTCCTTGCTGTCTTTCACCGGTTGGCTGCTCCTGGTCAAGAGCTGTGTCAAGACTGGCGCATCCGTTTCATCGCTTCCCAGAGATGCCCTGACCCTACTCGCCGGCCTCTTCTTTGGCCTTGCCACCTATTTTCGTACCAACGGCCTGCTCAACGGTGCCCCGCTGGCCTTCGATTTTCTCTTGACCTTCTACCAACTGACCGAGGATCTCGATCACCGCAAGACACCCGATTACCTCCGGAGACTAGTCGTCCTCGGTATCGCCGGACTGTCTGTCGCTGCCGGCTCCGTCCTCCCTCAGTATGTTGCTTACCAGACATACTGCTCCACCACCTCCGCGGCTTCCGAGACGAGGCCATGGTGTACCCACCTCGTGCCCAGTATCTTCAACTTTGTCCAGAGGCAGTATTGGTAAGAATATTTCCCTTAATCCACAAACTGCGGACCATATGAACATCGGCCTCGGGCATCTTCAACGTCCGCTTGCTCACACCGCAACACAGGAATACCGGTTTTCTCCGATACTGGACGCTGTCCAACGCCCCACTCTTTGCCCTTGCAGCCCCCATGCTCTTCGTCATGGGCAAGGCCGGGAAGGATATTTTCTTCCAAAGCTCCAGGATCTCCAGGGAGCACGGGTCCGCATCGCCCCTTGACGGTGCCCGTCTCATCTTAGTAGTGAGATCAATGGCGTTCGCTCAGGTCCTGCTCGTCGCTATGGCCTTCACGAGCTATCACGTCCAGATCATCACTCGCCTGTCTTCCGGCTACCCGGCCTGGTATTGGTGGCTGGCCGCTTGCCTGAAGAACCCAAAGACGAGCAACATGGGCAGCGGGTTTGTGGTTTTCATCGTCGTGTATGCTTCCATACAGGCCGTGTTGTTTGCTTCTTTCTTGCCTCCGGCTTGAGAGAGACATCAGTCGGATGATGATGATATGCCCGTAAATTACCTTGCTGTGCCGAATTATCGACTGCGCCCAGTCAAGGCAAGCCAAGAGGCCTCTTATGATGACTTGGTAAACATCCCGTGCCCATCGTACAGTTCTGGTCTTTCAAATAGCCCAGTGTGTAATTCCAGACCGAGGGCCGAGTTGTTTTTGGTCTGATTCGTTATCTCCAGAGACAAAACTACTCCATTCCTAATGTGATCAAGTGGTGCGCGTGTGCAGGAGTCCTTGCTCTTTTCTTGTCCTGAAACTCATCAAGAGGTAACGCATTCACCAAAAGGAAACGGGTCTCGTTGCGATGAATATACTTCCATCTTTCTCGCCTTTCTACATACCGAAGGACGCGCTTCTGAAGCGGCACATGCTATCTAGGCAAAGCTGTTCCTCCTGTCTTGTATTGTACATTTTCCAAACAGAACCATTCATTGGTCATCCCCGTGTTCTTCTTTCACCCCGGCGCGGGCCGGCATGGTTACCAAAATCAGCGTCCCAGTGGACACCCTCCAGCTCTTTTGGACTGAAACACGTCGGGGGCACTTCAAAGACGTCCATACTCAGACTTGTGAAAGCGGTAAGTCTTGTGGCCGCGACCATGGGGTGGAGGGCTGCTGGACCTCTCTGGGCGGCGATGCGGAAGCCTGTCGCGTGAGGCGTAGCGGTCCGAGGCATGCTCGGTGTCAAGCTCATTGCGGGGCAACGGGTGGCCGACCGGGCTGGAGTAGCGATGGCGCGGATACCGGGGCTGCAGAACAGCTCGCGGGGGCGAGCCCTCGCGGAAGCCATGGGATGGCGAGGTCCTACTGCTTCGTCGGCGGACTAGGCACAGCAAGTTAGTGGCGAAACAATGTCACGTTTGAGTATGCGATGCCGGCATTGGGCGCTTATGTGACATGAAAAGGAGCAGGGGCGTGGATGAGGGGGCTTGTGAAGTGTGTGAAGCCAAAGGCAAGAGGTGTTGAGCAGGGCTTCGGAAGGTCAGAGAAAGAGGTGAGTGGAAGCAAGTCAGCTTACCTTCTCGATCTTGCCAGTGCCTGGACTCCTCCCGTCCACGGTGGTAAGTGCCGTGGTAGCCAGCGCGAGACCCACGGTAATTACGGTTGGTGCGGTAGAACTTGGCCGAGAAGCCGCCATCTCTGTCGCCGTCGCTTCCCTCGCCACGCTCCCTCTTGTTACCGGCCGTGACCGTGTAGCGGCCAAGCATTCTATACTCAGCTGGCTCAACATCCTCGGCACGCCGCAGCAGCGGGTGCGATCCACCGTCGCTCAGGCGCCTGGCCTTCCCGGCGGGCTCGCCGTCCCCCTTCAGCTCGGCCTTCTCGCGCTCGCATTCCTGCTTCAGCGCGGCCCTCTCGCGCTCGATCTCCTCGAGGCGTCGGAGGCGCGCGAGCTCGTTCCTGCGGAAGGCGGGGGCGTCCCAGCCGGTATAGTACAGCCAGTCTCGGAGATCAGGGTGCTGATAGGCGAACCTCTCAACCTCGAAGTCGCTGTCGCGGAGCACGGGAGAGGCCGAACGGGGACGCTGCTCCCGGCTGGGCTTCGCGTATGCATGGCGGGCGGGCGGGGCCTTGTAGGCCTCCCAGGTCATGGGGTCTTCGTGCTCTGGGTTGTCCACGGCGGGTCGGGCTGGCAGGGTGTCGTGGCCGTGTCCACGCTTGCTGTCGGACCGGGACGCAGATGAGTGAACGGCGGTGGTATCACCTCGGGGTCCCCTGTATTTCGGGTCAGGCGTGGCCTCGACTGTTCTGGATAAACGCCTCTCGGCACGTGGCTCGGTTGGCACAATGCTGGTGACCGTGGAGACACGGGCGGGAGGGGTCTTCTTGCGCGAGGCAGACTGGGGCGTCGACTCTTGGACAGGGATCTTCTGCAAAGGCAGCGAGAGTTTCGTACCAGTGATCTCGCCCTCTTCGGTCGAGGATCGCGTGGTCGGTTTCTCCTCTGAAGCCACCGTGGTGCTGCCGTTCGAAGCGTGTCCATCCTTCCTGACAGTGTCATCTTTTCGCGTATCCTTGCGGCGGGCACCGTCGTTTGATTTTCCTTGGACTCCTGCGGCTGCGCAGCCGCTTGCGTGCGAGGGCGCGGTGCTGTCGCGCTCAACTTCTTTACCCACAATCAGGGTGTTGCCTATATCTTTGTCTCTGCCAATGGTCCTGGCTGTCACCGGAGGCGTCAACTTTGCCATCAGTTTCTTAGTCATGGCCTGAGATTTCTGGATGCTGTCCTTGGTGCCAGACTCATCAGTAGCCGTCACTTTGGGCGGCTTCTTGGATCGTGAAGTCTCTTCGCCCAAGCCCATTTCGTCAGGCAGCTGGTACGACAAGCCTGGGATGGTCTGTCCTTGGGCGGTGCTAGTAGTCGTGGTCTGAACAGGCTCACTCCTGCTAGGCATGGATTGTTCTTGCTGTTGGATCTGGCCTGACGCGTCCTGGGTGAAGCTCATGCTTTCAGGTTGAGAACTTGCGGTTGGCAGTCGGCGCTGCATCAGCTGCTGCTTCAACGTGGCAGCTCGCGCGTTCCAGTCAGTCTTCTCGGATTGCTTTGTCTCGCTGGGCTGCGGGGAGGGGTTCGACATCTTATAGAAGCTCTGGCAACCCTTTTGCGAAGGATACTCTAGGTAGAAAAAAACAGATCGATATGATCTGGTGGGAGATGCGTCTAGTGCAGGAAGCAGCTTTCATTCGATATTTCCGTTGGTGTCGAGGTTATGGTCAGGTGATCAAGTGAAAGAATGTCAACACTAGCCAAATAAATCTTGTTACCGAGACGACAACACCCCAGGAAGAAAGGTTCGAATTCTGTTTACAGTGAATGATGTGTGAGGTTCAGGGCATTTCGGACCACTGTGAGGAAGTTACGGAGCTGGGAGATATTGGTTAGGTCGGCATCAGAAGGACGGGTACCCACAGGCGAGTGTCTTGTGGAGAGACCTACAATCCCTCATACCGGAACACTTTAGAAAGCCATGCCTACAAGCGTGCTGGCAACATCAACGGAGGCTTACCACGGGCGATACGGATGACTGCACATGGCCTCCTGTGGCTCACGGAACATGAAGCTGTGCTGAAGGGACAGGACAGCTCCCACAACTGCAAACGACCTGGTCCCAGTTTTTTTTTCTTCTCACAACACCACTCACGCGCATCATTACTAGCTGCGTTTGAGCCGCATTACAGACCCCACTGAGGGCAAATTGTTGCCAGTGAGAAGTTGTTGGCTCGGGTAGCTGCTTCTACGTTGCATTTCTCCGGATAGGATGTCCCTTTTGTTTGCTGGGAACATGCCCAACAATATTGGCTCCATGGCCTCTGCCAATTTCTTCCACTGTCAAAATTTCGTAGTCTCTTTATTTCCCCATCGTCCATCTGCTGGGTCTTGCTTCTAGTCCTCTAATACCTGGAGCCTGATCTGGCGAAAAAGCCTTCTGACGTTTATTTCTACGGGCGTCTGTGGAGACTCGCGGCGACGAGTGACGGTCTATCAAGACATTAATCATTCCAAGCCTTTGGACCACAAGTGGAAAGACCAAAATGTGGGCTTCACAATCTCAGATATTGCTCAGCCAACCTCTGACACCAGTATCGCAGGCCAAGTATCGCGTGTGCACTCCCTCTGGCTCCGCCTCGGGAGGGAGCAGGACAACATGCATCATCAGTATCAAAACACTTCACTCTTGTGTCAGACACCTCTACTAGAATCATTTCCAAGAGCCAGGGATGCATAGGTTGCGTTGAGCCACCATGGCAATGCGATGAGGAAGAGACGAAGTTCATGCACCTTCAGGCTGAAAGAAAGCGTTGCAAGCATCGAGCCCACCCCTGGAAACTTGAAGCGCATTGCCCGTGACCAGCTCAAGCCGGCATAATCGAAGCGAGCCATAGGATCTTGAGACTCTGCAGTTGACTGGCATGCCCAGGACTGGTAACGACGTATTTCACACATTCACTGGATATCGTGGTAGCTGAAGCCGGCATGAAAGAAGTCAATTAAGCGACGAAAAATATGCAGCAGGCAGATATAGACCTGCTTGGACAGAGTGACACTCTAAAGATACGCTGGGAACGTTCTTCAGGTCATTAGAGAGCAAATTGCCAGAGTGGTAGGCCGGGACCCAGGAGAGTGTACAAGGCCGTCCAATGATGATCTAGAGACTTTTTGTGGAAAACCAGGGGGTGGAGGATCATTTGTTTGTAAATCAAATAAAACACTCGAATTGATGAGATGAAATAAGTGGAATGGTGACAGAGTGTTGGCAAGGCCGGTTGGGATACTGAGTATTGCCCTGTCTCGAGCTACGTGCCGCTCTTGCTTGAGAATACAGAGAGGACAGCTGACACAAAGTCCATGGCCATTTTCCATACGATAATAAGCTTTCAACTTGACCAGGTTCCCAATGACGCTTAATCATCTGCCATCCTGGTCCGGATCGGTTTCCTGGAATCATTAGCTACTAAGCGTGGCTCTCTTGCATTCTCTCCTCCTCGGCTGGATGAGGCAACGGGAGCCTGCAAATCATCTCCCATCGCTGCACCATCACTCCACGGCTTATTGTGGATGAAACATGACAGCTGCTGCTAATTGTGAGGGGTTTTAACCGAGGCTGCGTGAGAATAGAAGCCGTTGGACTGGACCTTGCTCGCTTGAGCAGCCTCATGCTGGGTGAGCTGCGGCCAAAGTGTGTGATGGCCTCAAGGGGGTTGCTCCTGGGCCGAAATGGGGTTGGGTGGTTCTGGGCCGAGGTAAGCTTGAGCTTAACTGCTCAAATAATCCATGATCTGAGCAGGTTCAGTTAAGACAAAGCTGCGCCAAAGCAACGGGGATCTCTTATCAAATGGTGAGTCCCACGAATCCGCTGGAGTCGATTGCCTCCAGCCAAAGCATCGGCGTCGAGGGCCCAAAGCGGCGTGGCAAACGGAGGCCGTTTACTTGTTGTACCTGGACTAAGCCGCGAACTGAAACGGGAGGGGTGCACAGGCCTCTGAGCGGCCCGGCCATGTGGTTTCAGCAAGTGGTCGTTCCAGCCAGACAGCCAGACTAGCTGTGGAAGGAGCCTGGAAGCGTCGAGGAGCTTGGAAGCTGCAGTGGTCCGCGAGCCTGGGTCCTGTGTGCGTGCCTTCCCGCCCCCCGAAACTCAATCGGCAGACGAGTTATCGACAGAATTCAACTCTCCTCTTGTGATCTTCCCGGGGAAACTCAATCCACCGTCGCAGCAACGGGCACGCCTGAGTCTCGATCCAAGCAGCGACTCAAGACACAACGAACTGCTGGCACTCAGCCAGTTAGTCAGTCGGTCATCGCCACTTGATTGATCGGACTGATGATGGTCACGATACCAGTACAGCCAGAAACACTCTGTACCGCATCATCACCACCATCACTGTCATCATCGTCATCATTTCTCGCTCGGAACTACCAAACCGACAAGGCCAAGTGTCGTCCGGTCTTCAAGCCTCGCCGTGACCGTCCCTGTTGGGTTGTTTTAACACCAACATGATCTCTTAGATCCCGATGTTCCGTTCCTGCAGCAGCTGTTCAATGCAAGACCATTCCTTTTTGCCGTGTGGTTCGCGACGACCGCCCGGCAGCTACTCTTGCAAGTGCAACATGTGGTCCACCGGTCCTGTCAGTCTCGGCTACCGGCTGCACCTTGGAGTCTTGGACCCCTGCCTTGCCTCACGGACCCTCATCGATGGCTGCCGTGTGTCAATTTCTATTTCTCTCGTCAAACGCACTGGCCTCATCGCGACTGCACACATGCTGGACGGAATCTGTCGGCCTCAGGATCGCCCGGATACATTTCATCCACCCATCGGTTCTCCCAGGACGGGGGCACGAAAGCCAATCTGGTCTGAATGGTGCTGATGCAATGGAGATCGTTCCAAATCCGGCTAAACCTCGTCCTTGACCGGACGAAGAGCTTTGCGCCGGCTCGCTTCTGACATCTAGGGTTTCAAGTGAAACACAGCGCACATGGGTCACGATGCCACACCGGGGGCTCCACTTGCTGCCACTCCGAGTGACTTGGCGCTGCCTCATCACTGTCTGCCACAGACGCCCGCCCCTTACCCATCTTTGGCGCCCATCGCCATCACTCACCCACTCCAGCCTGCCGTGGCGCTTCCCTTGCCCAGCATGATCATCTAGCAAGCGGTGTCGCGAGCCTGGTCCCTGTTCCACGGGTTTGAGCCTCACACCATCTCGCTACCAGGATGGCTGCCCAGTCTATTCCAGGTACCGGTCGGGGGGCCTCCTTAACAGATCCACACCATCGTCAGAGCCCCTCGTTGATAGCATCCTCAATGTCAAGATCCGGTTCTGCCAATGTTTCCCTGTCATCTGCAGCGTCCACTCCGCTCCTAGTTTCGCGTGCTTCAGATCCAATGTCCCCACTTTGTCGTGACTGCTGCTTGACGCTGGCGTCCTTTCCTGTGTGATCCCAGTCTGGCTGTCTTCTCTCTCCTGCTCCTTTTCTCTACTGCTGGATCGATCACAACAGAAAGCGACGAGAATGACAAACGCGAGTACGTGAGAGCGTCGTCGGTATGTTGATTGTGCGGAGGGTCACGACATGATGAAGTGTTACTATTTTTCTTGATACCCTTTTCATTCGCTTCAGAATCCCCATTGACTGGGCTGGCTTTCTTTCAAAACCCCCCTTCGCCAGCTGGCGTCGCCAAAATGGCGATATCTGGAACCACTTCGGCACTCATTGCCGCCTTCGCATTGTGAGTCGTCGCTGTTCAGGCATGAGATGGCCGTCATGGCGTCGCACATAGCTGACGAGTAACGGATAGTGGCATCGTTGTCAACGCTGCGTCGGCAGCCCTCTTCCTCAACGTTAGGGGCCATGGCTCGTCGATCTTTCGGGACGGCAAGAGGCTGGTCCTCGCTATTTTTCTATTCAGCACCGCTACATGGGCCCAAGTTGGCTTCATTACAACTCTAATAGATCCGACCGCCGAGAATTCGTGTCAGATCGCCATCGTCTTCACCACCATGTTCGACCAGCTCGCTCGATATTCGATTGAACAGCACTTGCTTTGGGTTATAAACGATGGCACTCAGGCCTCGGTAGGCCAGATCATCCCGCAGATCTTACTGGGCGTTCGATTTGTTCTGGGGGCCGTTTTTGTCGGACTCTCGAGACCGCAATTCAACACCGTTTGTATACCGGTTTCATCCGTTCTCGCCCTTGCCGTCACATTGGTAGTGGTCGATGCCGTGATTGTCGCAATCCTGGCCGGCCGGGCCATTTCTGTCGGGCTGATCAAGAAAATGCAAGACGGCGGCCAAGACTCGGCCCGAAGCAAGGCTGTTGTTGCGTCGCTTATTGGTCTGACAATATGGATGGCGGTCAGTTTTATCGCGGCCTACTAGGCCTGTCATCATGGAAATTGAGTACTGACAAGCATACAGACGAGTGTAGCGATGCTGCTGGGCATTTCCACCACTGACTATATATTCAGAAGCACTGTCCCGGCGGGTGGCCTCACCATTTTGCTCAGTAAGTCTTTTCTTACAAAACCTGGCAACATGCCTTGCGAATCGTTCCCTAATTTCCATAGTTATTGTGACTGCGAGCACAAGCGCGTTTGGAGACAAGAAGCCAAGGGATAGAGATAGGAACGTACCGGAAGCACCATCGCCAAGACAGATTGTGACAGCACGGTCGATTTCGACCTCAGCGTCCAACGAATATCCACCGAGCAGGTACGAGGATTTGAAGACCGAGCAGATCACTTCTAGTACCGCATTTGTCCAGCCTAGAGAGGTACCGTTTCCAAACCAAGGCTTGCCGAACATTGCGAACCCCGGTATGGCAGGACAGGGAGTGGGCGGAGTTCCAGTCCAGGGCCAGTTGTTCCCTCCGATGCGGGCGGTCACAGCACCTACCAACCCTCGTGATGCACGGCCACAGGAGAAGCTACAGACCAAGCCTAGGACGCTGTTTTCTAACGCCGGTGCCGGGCCAGCGAAGGCGATCACGATCGGGAAGTTGGCTATATCGGCCCCTGTGCTTCAGGAGGGTGGCTCAAATCCGTTGGACAAGGTAGCCACAACCGACCTCGACACAGCGGCACGCAAAGAGAAAGAGAGAAGGGCACTTCTCGCGAGCCAGACACAAAGAACGTCCGCCGTTCGCAATGAGGCCGCAGCTACGGCCGTTGACCCAGCACAGGGCGTTATGCGAGCCACGAGTACCGTTCGTAAGGAAGTGGTTGGTCGAGCATCCTTGCCCGCTTTGCCTGAGAGCGCCACATCGGCAACAGGCGTAACGACGGGCTCCCAACTTTCACCCGGAGGCGAGGAGCTCCGGAGAAGATCGCCGAGACATGCGCCGTCGACCTCGCAGGCCTCAGCGACATCTATGGCAAGCTCCGCAAGTAGCCGGCCACCTTCTCCACCACAAAAGTCGGCGGCCCGAGCTCTGCCTAAGAAACAAGACGTTATTGTGAGGACAAACATTCCTCCATCTCGACAACTACCACCCTCGCCCGAGTCCACGGTCCCTGAACCAGCAAAGACACCTCTGCAAAGACGACCGACGAATGGCCTGCCTGGAAACCCCAGAGCCATGTCTGTGAGGAGACCACAAGGTGACCCAGGGCCTCAGAGGCAACAGACGGTCATGTTCGTCAACAACATCATCTACGACGACCCGAACTTCGTCGAGAGTGTCATGGGAGATGCAAAGGAGCGAGGCCCGAAGGCGGCTGTCCCACCACCAATCAATACGGCCTCTGCGACGAGCCCAACAACGCCAGTAATACCGGAAACCCCTGGCACTTCAAATTCGGTTGTACACCGCCCGAGACCAATCCCGAGAAGAAGCAACACATCAGGCATGGATACGTACTTCCCTCCAATCGCACCACCAAAGGGCCACAGGAAGTCAAAGTCAGCTGGATCTATCCGCACCGTGAAATCTATGTTGCAGACTGTGCCAGGCAGCCCGACAAATCTTCCTCCGCTACCTCTGCCCCCCACGCAACAAATTCCGAGCTATGCTACTCGGCCGAAGCCTAATGATACAAAGAGCATGACATATGATGAGAAGATGACCCTTCTCTTCCCACAACCACCGAACGCAGAGGGAAGTGCACGAAGAAGATCATCAGTGCCATCATTACCTGGGATGCCCGCCTCATTCGTGAGCAGTTCACCGACACTGACGGACAATCTTGGCTATAACACCCAATTCCGAGATTCGAAGAGAACCACGACGTCGGTTCAGACAAGGAGCCTATTCAACGAGCCGGAGGAAGCGGAGGAAGCATCGCCCCGAGAGGTATCAATGATGGAGGCCGGCCGTGAACGGCCAAATGCCACGGCGTACCAGAGTCTTCTATCGGAGGCTGGCGAAGGTATCTTGGCCGAGGAGTACCCGCTGAGTGAGAAGAGGCAGTCTGTGGCAACGGCAAGAAATAACAAGCGAGCATCTTCACCGGTTTTACCCGCGCGTTTCAGTGTCAGGTCAGAGACAACGATGGATGACACCACTGCGGACGACGCAACGACGGAGTGGGGCACGGTCCATTCTCCGGCTCCTGTTCAACAGATAGGCTTGACAGTGCACCAGGCCCGGGCTATCGAGGTTGGGAAGGCGGACAAAACCCCTGCTCAAGATCAACGGGCCGTTTCGGCGATGACCAACAGCGAGGAGATGATTTTCATGCTCGACGCGTCTGTAGCGCGGGACCTGCAACCGAACGGAAAGGCGCCTTCAAATATGGAGGAGGAGAGCCCGGTAGCTTCAAGAACGTCTTCTGGCCAATTTTACCGACGAGTTGGAGACGAAACCCTCAGTTTCTCTTCACGGCCCGAGAGAACGCGGTCGAGGAGAGGCCCGCCGCCTGTTCCTCTGGTGCTGAGCAACAGACCAACAACAGCCAAGCAAGCGGTTCTCGTCAAAGCTGCTGAACCATCGCCTCTGCCATCCCCAGAGGAGGCTCTCATGATGATCCAAGCACAGCTGAAGAAGTACGAGCAGCCTGGGCCAGGTTCGTCCGAGAGCCCGGGACACGGCCGACTCGCACTTTTGAACGACTTGGAAGCAGAGATGGGCCAGCAAGAGACGAGGTGGCATGGGATGCAGCACGACCTTTCTCGAGATTCATTCTCTACCGTCTCGCCTACCGCGCAGTCCCGTCGCGCATCTGAAGTTGTTGCCAGATCACCATCAGAAGCGCTCTCCAGGAACTCTTCCACCAAATCGAAGGAGAGCATTGCTGCAGACCGGAGAGCATCACGCCGGGCACGTATCGGTAGCATCTCATCTACGAGGTCCTCTTCGCGCGAGAGCGAAGATAGCAGGAATCGAGCGAGTCTGTGGCAAAGAAGGCTGGCTGAGGCACAAATGGAGTACATGGAAAATGCCAACGAGCTCATTCGCAAGCGCAGTTTGAACTTCCTCTCCGTAGCCAAGGCCGACTTGGGCAGCCCGACGCCCCCGGACTCGGATGAGTCGGAGGTAGAGATCGAGTCCAGGCGAAATCTGGCCGCTCTCCTCGAGGCCCGTGCCAAGTATGAGGTGCGCGAGACGGAGCAGTCTGCAAGGGCCGGACAGCTTCTCTGGACACCTCGTCGGGAATCCGAGCACGAGAACGGGCTCATGTGGGTTCGGCCGCAACGGCCTTACGAGCAGCATTTGCCGCTCCAGGAGCCGCCTCTGCCAGGGCTCTCGGTGCGTCCTGCTCAGAGGAAGGAGAGTTCTGCGTTGTCCATCAAGACCACTCAGCTATGGCAGAAGCCAACTTCGCTCAACAATACCGGACTGTCTGGTCTTTGGAAGTCTCCAGCTGAGGTCCAGGCATCCAAAGATGCCGCACACACGACACCAGCTGCAAGGCGCCAGGCTCCCAGCTACTACAACCCCGGTATCCAGCGCTCCCGATCCGCTTCCGGATCCCGCCCGTTGACGCAACGACCACCGCGGCGAAGTAAGCGCATCACAGCGCTACCCGACATCGTGGAGGATCCTCAGCCACTCCCAGACAAGCGAGGAACTCTTGGCATCTTCCAGTTCCCCTGGGGTGAGAAGTCTGACGTGGCTTCTGTACAGCCTCGCCCACCACTTTTCATGGCCATGCCAGGCACAATGTCCACCGGCGGCAGAGGCGTCAACACGGCTCTGGACGCGAGGGCCAGACAGATCGAGTCTGATGAGTACTCTTCGTCGTTCTTTGATGACTATGACGAAGATGCAGAAGGCGGAAGCGACTCTTCGAGCGACATGGGGTCTGAGAGTGACGACGGGTTCGATGAGTCCACATTGTGGGAAATTGCAAGCTTGCTGAAGACTGATCAAATCCCTTCAACGAACAGTATGTTCCCACCGCCAGAGAATGCTACGAGTTACGTGGTTGATGACTACGCGGATGAGGACGAGGCTGCTCGAGTTGCTCGTCAGACCATTCTTGTAGGTATCGAGGAGCCTGATGGTCTCCAGGAGATGCCATCTCCACTGCCCCCACTCAAGTCGCCGAAGAGGACACAGTCGGCTCTCTGGCATGCCGCGCGGGATGCGGAGCATGCACTGTCTGCGAAAGGTCTTCCTCAGCCCGAAGACTGGCACAACTACGATGCGCCGACCGAGACCTCCCGTGCGAAGCCTCGCCTGCCTGCGCAACCGGCGCCGATCGAGAGTGACAATCTCTGGATCCCATCGCAGGCCGAGGTTGGCAATTCGAAATCTCCAATGTGGTCACCACCCAGCAGCGCAGAGTCAACTCAACCCGTATCACCGGAAAGATCGCCAGAAGCGCCGTTGGAGCGGGGTCTGGCGTCGGAGCTTCCCGGCCTGAGGGAGCTGTCGCGAGTTGTTTCTACGACAGAGTCACTTTGGAAGGTGGAAGAGCGACCCCAGAAAGGCGAGCATGGCGTTGGCCTGCCACACCCGGATAATTGGCAAGCACTCAATAACACCAAGTCAACCGTCCGCGCGAAGCCTCGCCAATCTCAGCCTGCCATTATTGAAAGCGACAATTTATGGAAGAGTTCTGCCGATACTAGTCGAACCAAGAACTGGTTAGAAGCGCCAACACCAGTTGCGACTAGCAAACCTTTGTGGCAAGTGGTGGAGAAACCGAAGCGAGGTGAGCACGATATCGGACTTCCGCATCCTGACAACTGGAACGAGTATGATGGTGCCAAGTCTACTATTCGTTCCAGGCCGCGACAGTCTGGTCCCGCCGTCATTGAGAGCGTCAACTTGTGGCAAGCTGCTTCGGTTGAGCAGCCCGGGCCAAGGAACTGGTTGCAGTTACCAAGAGCAATTGCTACCAGTGATCGTCTCTGGCAGGTGACTACGCACCCAAAGAGAGGTGACCATTCTGTCGGTCTGCCCCACCCCCCAAGCTGGGATAGCTACAACAACGTTGTGACGACAGTTCGGGCAAAGCCTCGACAAGCTGGTCCCGCCACCATCGAGAGCATCGACCTGTGGCAAGCTTCTTCATCTGATAAGTCTGCACCGAAGAACTGGTTGAAGCTGCCGAGCCAGCGTCTATGGCAGGTGACTTCGAACCCCAAGCGAGGTGACCACGCCGTCGGCCTGCCTCAGCCTCAGACTTGGGATAGCTACGATGGTGTCAAGACGACTATTCGGACCAAGCCTCGACAGTCTGAGCCTGCTGTCATTGAGAGCGTCGACCTGTGGCAAGCCCCGGCAGCTGAGATGGTCGCTTTGCCGTCTAAGATGTGGGCACCGAGGACGCAATCCGCTCCTGTGACCCGCGCTGCGTCCCCTGTCATGGAGGCTTTCAACCTGCCTGAAGCAGCCAAGCTGCTCTGGTCAGCGCCAGCATCACCAAAGCTGTCGCCTGGTTCCGGCCTGTTTGAACCCAATACTAGTCGCTCAGACTTCAGGACGTCCTCTCAGACTCCTGCCGCTGTTGACATGAGCCGCAAATCTCGACCAGCAGATAGGAGGCCGGTTGATCGGTTGAATTCGACAACGCTCTGGGTCGCCGACGCGGCACCCAAGGTCGAGCGCAACTGGATTTCGCCGATGCCCAGTCCCAAGAACAAAGCTTCCAGGATCCCAGCTCCAACAATGAAGTCAGCTGCTCCGGCTACAAGACACCACCGACCAACTATTGTTACCTCAAGAATGGATTGGGATGCTGCTCTGCGACAAGCACTTGAAGCCAGCTACCCGAAGCCATCGCGTCAGGCGACGACTAGTAAGCAATGGAAGGAAGCCCTCGACCAAGCGGTAGCCGCAAGCTACCCAGCGCCTACAATGTCAAGCCGCAAGACCACTGTACAGACAAGTGCTGCGGACTGGAACAATGCTTTGGCTGAAGCTGTCTCAAAGAGCTATGGAGCTTCCTTCGACTCGTCCAGGCGCCACCCTGTGTTCGCCGCATCATCCTTGGCCTCCAAAGCTATGGTGACTCATCCTGCCGCCACTGGCTACACACATGATTCTGCTGCCGTGCACCCAGTCTTCTTCGGTTCAGGCATTATCACATGCCCGAAGGATAATATCCACCCAGCCATGGGCGGACAATTGTCCTCATCTGCTAATGAGAATGAACGAGTTCTTCTCTCAGCCGATCAAACAGCAGTTGAGGAAGAAGAGTACTTCGAAGAAGAGTACTACGGAGAAGAGGGTATGGACCCAGCGCTCCTCGCGCGCATCCAGGCACTTGAGCAGGAGCGTCAATTCGCAGAGGAATGGGCGAGAAACTCTTTTGCGCCTGTCGACGTCACTCCCCAAATCCCACTGGATTCAGTTAGCCCTGGAAGGGAGGAGGCATTAGAGGTCCCTGAGCAGGCCTTTGAGTTCGACTTCGAACCGGTCGACGTCACCCCTGCTGTTCCACTCGCCCCATTGTCAACGGAATCGATTGCCAGGGAGCCAGCCGCTTCATCACAAGGGGCTGTGTTGGAGTCCCCCATGGTCCAGCGTCTGAAGCGCTCGGACACGTTCCAGTCTGTCTCCGAGATGAGCGAGACCGAGGAGTCGGTGGTCAACCTCAGGGATAGTCTCGTGAGTGCGAGTACTCCAACAGAGAGGAAGCCTGCAGGGTCTAGGATTGAATTCATCTACTGAGATGGTGGAGTGAGGGAAGATGGAATGGAAGGATAGGAGAGGTGGAAAACCTTGGCACCCCCCAGATGTGTTTTGTGTTTTTGTCCTGTGTGACTCGATCGACCGATCCACAGAAATGATACCTCGGACTTGTAAAATTAGCATGATGTTACAGTCTTTTGCTTCCAACTACACACATTTGCTTAATCAAATTTCAATTCAAACAATGTGCCTTGTGCATTGTCTAAGGCGCCATTTAGAAGACGCTGATTAAGTCTAAACATAACGGCCTGAACGCCTTGCCTGATGATGCATCCTGTCCGATCTATTGAGTTACTTTCTTTTCGCTTGAACTTGCCGCTCTATAACACGATGTATCCCGCCGTTCCATTCTATGGCTGTACATGGCACGTCCGCACGTCCAAACGTCTTAGGAAAATCCCTCCCAACCCTACACACTTGAAAATAAGAGGTTCCATTTTCACTGATACTCGTCGCAATCCCATCAGTCTTTGACCATTAGACCGCTCCTGCCTACCACCACACCATACCCTAAACCCCACTCTCATCCCCCATCAGAGCGAGAAGTCAGGCTCGGGGGAGGACGTGACGGGTGAGCTGTCGACGGGCGAGTAGACGGGCGAGAAGGGGTCGCTTTTATGGAAGACGCGGCTGCCAAACTTCCACACCTCGTCGGCAACCAGCTGGGTCGCGCCATCGGCGCCCGTCTCCTCCGAGAAGATGACCAGGTCGGCGTCCGCACCGGCCTCCAGTGAGCCCTTGACGCCCGTCAGGCCCAGCATCTCGGCCGGGGTGGACGTCACCGCCCTCAGGACGTTGGGGATGCTGGTGCCGGACCACTTGAGGAAGTTGTTTACGCATTCGATGAGAGTGATGGAGCTGTGTGGAGGGGGTGAAGTCTGTTAGTATGATCGGCCTTCTCACTTGGGCCGAGAGCCGTTGGGGGCTTTTGCTTCCTGCGACTCACCTCCCTGCTATGCTATCCGTTCCCTCGAGTGTCAGGACGTAGCCCTTCTTGATGATGTGGTGCTCGCCCTCGCCGTTGGTCCACTTGTACCGCCCATCCGGAAGGCCGACCATGTGCATGGCGTCAGTAACGAGGATGAAGCCGTCGGGATGGGCGTTGTGGGCGATCTTGATGGTGGTGGAGTGCAGGTGGATGCCGTCGGCGATGATGCCAAAGTAGGGCCGCGGCAGGCTCTCGGCGATGCCCAGCACGCCAAAGATGCCCGGGTTGCGGTGGTGGAGCGGCCGCATGGCGTTGAAGAGGTGGGTGATCATCGTGGCGCCGTTGGCGACCGCGGCCGAGGCCTCCTCGTAGGTCGCCTCCGAGTGCCCGATGGAAAAGATGATGCCGCGCGACTGCAACTCAGGGATGAGCTGTGTCATGTTGCCAAGCTCCGGCGCCGACGTGATCATTTTTATGGGCAGTGGCCCCTGGGCCACCTCCGGGTTGATGTTCTCGGCGCCGTACATGTCCTCGAGGTCCTTGAAGGAGTGCGCCTGCCTCATGACCTCGACGTTGTGGATCCCGTTCTTGCCTGGGTTGAGGAAGGGCCCTTCGCAGTGTGCGCCCAGGGACTCGGCGCCGTCCTCAGCTATCCTCTTGGAGCCGGACGGCGCCAGGTGTGGCAGGACCTTGCGGTACAGGTCGCTCGTTTGGGTTGTGACTGTCGGCACGTAGGACGTGACGCCTGTCTGGACCAGCCTCCGGTTGAGGTCTCGGACGGCCTTGCCGTACAGGGACATGTCGGGCACAACGGTCGAGAAGTTGAGGCCGAAGGCGCCGTTGAGCTGCACGTCGATGAGGCCCGGCGAGAGGATGCGTCCGCCAAGGTCGATGGTCTGGTCCGGGAGGACAAAGTCGTCGTAGAAAGCCTGCTGGGTCTCTACGATCTTGCCTGTCGCCGAGCTGACCCAGAGATCCTCGTTGACCAGCCTGTCGCCCTTGACGAGACGGCAATTTGTGAACTTGGTGATGCCATACTGGCGGTGTTCTGTGACGAGAGCTGGCATTCTCGGCCTGAAGGGTAACGATATTGTCTAGGCTGACGGTAGCCTCTAAGGGGATGGTTCCAATCTATGGGGGGTATTTCGTGTATTTCAGGTGTTTCCTGAGCCTGCAGGCTTCTCTGTGATGGTGAAGGGATTCCATGAACGAGAAGGAAGAGGTTAAGACAGGGCGAGTAAGGGACTATACTTAACCAACATACCAACAAGGTTAACCGCCACTAAGGTAGCACTCCGGTAGCACTCCGGTCGTGACGATAGGGCTTTGTACTGACTGATAGACCCCGGAAAGCCCAGAGAAGGATGTGGGTAGGTATCACGTTGCCGGCACACGCAGAGCCGGATCTCGCTTCAGGCTCACACTGACTGCTCCAGACGGCAGCGCTAGAACTGAGGCTACAAAGACTGATGCGAACCCACTTAGTCATTGGGGGGCACCTGGTTGGATGCATGGTGATGAAACCGGTAATAATAAGATAAACTGAATCGAGGCGGCGGCACATCGATCAGCATGGGCACAGTGCAGCACAGTAAGCCAGTCGTCTCAGGGCGACAGTCCACATGGCCACGGTCACTGGCTCCCGTCCATGTGTCAAGATACGCCTCGACTGCCAGAACAGTCTGCGCCGCCTGCGCCGGACGTCATCGTGGGTGGGACGAAGCCCGCGCGAAGGTGGAATTTGGAATCCGCTACGGGTTGATAGGTAGGCCCAACTGCTGTCTTCAGAGGGGATGGTGGAATTGATGACAGACACCATGGCCGTAGGATTGTCTGTTCATACCAGCCCCAGTGCCGCCGGATCGCAATGTCCAACCAACGGCGTTGACGTGGTGGTGGTGATGCTAGCCGGCCGTCACGCCGCCGAGCGAGGTTGGGTGTGCTCCGCGATGGGTCCGGCTCTGGTCCAGTCTCTGCACACACCAGGTGCTCCTTGTTGCTGCCACTGATATGGCATGAAGGAGGGGCAAGGCGACGTTGAAGCCGTCTCAGAGATACGTGTGGTCGTTGGTGGCGGCATGTCTCGAAACCCCGCCGTCACATGGACGACCTGCCCTGTGGATTGGCAGGACGGGAGGTTGAGGTTGACGGCCGTGACGTTACATTGTCGCATTTGAGAGATAGGATGGTCTAAAAGTTACCTGGGTACATGTACGTAGCACCTTTCTTAGTGGCTGACCTTAACCGTCCCATCGCGGCCTAGCGCCGCCTGTGCTCCTTCGGGGAGATATCCCTAGCCCTGGGGCCAATTCCCTTAGTGTGAGGGAGGTGGGGGGGGGTGGTGGAGGCGGGCAACAGCAGCAGTCTAGTGTAGCCTTCAGCCTCATGGCGCTCAATCCCGGGGAGAGAAGCAAGCGCTACACTCTAGACCTACTCTCAGCACCGCCGTCTGCGTCAGCGCATCTTGTCATGGGTGAATCGGCACATTACCCTGCAACACAACCGACCTGCCATCAGTCTCTCTTGACTATTCTCACTTACCTGACCCCCCTGCCTGACCTCTGTTGTGGTGCGGAGTGGGAGTGCGAGTACAATGCCACCCTCGCTTCCCTCCACGTGACAGCCACATAGGATCCGGAGCCGACCTGCAGCGTTCAGGGCCCTCAAGTAAAGAGATAAGAGCTGTTATGTTCTTTTATCCAGGAGGGACACTCGAATAGCAAACAGCAATGGCTAAGCCAGACGGTGACGTGGACCCACTATGGCAGGACCTTGATTGGTACGTGAAAGGCCATTACATTCTGTTACGAGATCACTTCCTCTCAACTTGATTCTCGAGTCCCAGGTGCAGAACTCGGTGCGCTGTGGCTCAGAAACGGGCCGCCCGGCATTTATTATATTGCATCATGAGCTGACTGTATGATGCTGATGTAGGGCCATTGGCCAGATGCTCTTGATGGGCTGGGATGGCACTGAAGTCGTGAGCATAACTTTAATCTTGGATGTAACATCTCTTTCCTGAAGCTGAGCCCCCACAGACTCCTCAAATACGCAACCTCATCGTGGATCACCACCTGGGGTCCATCATCCTCACAGCCAAGAACTTGAAGTGTAACAGTGCCTCTTTCATCGTGTCCCGCCTGCTCAGCCATACATGCTGACCCGTTTCCCTACACAAAGCTGCTCAACAGGCAGCCAAGCTAGTCCAGGAGTTACAAACCATTGCTCATGGGGCAGGACATCCTTATCCCTTACTGATTGCCGTGGACCAGGAAAATGGCGGTGTCAATAGTCTCTTCGACGAGGACTATATATGTCAGTTCCCAAGTGCCATGGGCGTGGCAGCAACAGGCAGCCTCGATATGGCGTACAACGTAGCCAAGGCGACTGCGAAGGAGCTCTCGGCCGTGGGCGTGAACCTCATTCTCGGTCCGGTACTGGATGTCCTGACCAATGCCCGCTACCAGCCAATGAGCGTCAGAGCCAGTGGTGACGACCCGCAGGAGGTCTCCCAATACAGCATTGCTGCTCTGAACGGCTACAAAGATGCCGGCCTGGCGACGTGCGGCAAACATTTCCCAACCTATGGCAACCTGGACTTCAGGGGCTCCAGTCTGGATGTCCCCATCATCACACAGACCCTTGAAGAGCTTGGCCTCAGTGCCCTGGTGCCGTATAGGAATGCTATTGCGACGGGCAACTTGGATGCAGTTTTCATAGGCGGCTGTGGCATCGCGTCAGCAAGCATGAATGTGTCACACGCATGCCTGTCGGACCAAGTGGTCGACGACCTGCTTCGCCAAGAGCTTGGTTTCAAGGGAGTCGCCATCTCGGAGTGTCTCGAGATGGAAGCACTGTATCAGGAGATCGGGGTCAAGGGAGGCACCGTGATGGCAGTGGAGGCGGGGTGCGACCTCATTCTCCTGTGCAAGGACTACAATATCCAACTAGAAGGCATTGCCGGGCTGAAGTTGGGCATAGAGAACGGCATCATCACCAGGAACAGGGTCATGACCTCTCTGAGAAGAGTCCTCCGCCTCAAGTCAAGCTGCACTTCTTGGGCCAAAGCACTCAACCCATCCGGCGCCTCTCTTCTTTCCCAGATGCATCCTTCGCATCTCACACTATCACGACAGGCCTACGAGAACTCCATTGCAGTAATGAGAGACAAGGACAGGCTGCTCCCCCTGTCCCAGTCCTTGGACCAGGGAGAAGAAGTGTTGTTACTGACACCGCTCGTCAAGCCTCTACCAGCGTCGGCTGCCACAAAAGCCATCGAAGCCAAGAAAGGGGCCAGCGCTTCCTCCATCCACGACAAGTGGACCCACCGAGAGAGAGGTGCTATAATGAGTGGCGAGGGTGTCTTTCGGGAGATGGGGAGGGCGCTCGCACGCGCAAGAAACGGCAAACTTCTACACACGTCGTATACCGCCAACGGTGTCCGCCCGGTGCATGAAAATCTCATCAACAGGGCTTCGGGCATTATCATCGTCACAGCAGACGCCAATCGGAATCTATACCAGTCAGGCTTTACGAAGCACGTGGCCATGATGTGCTCGATGCTTCGGGCCAGTGGCCAAAAGAAGTCGTTGATAGTTGTTGCCGTGAGCTCACCGTGAGTTCATCCTATGCAGCTTGGGTTCTTGGCGAGACTGTCCCGTGTTTTGAGAGCGAAGCGAACCCCAGAGTATACCAACGAAGACTAACAAGGCGACAGGTATGATTTCGCCATGGACAAATCCATAGGGACGTACATCTGCACTTTCGATTACACCGAGACCGCTATGCAAGCACTCGTGCGAGCCTTGTTTGGCCAGTTCACACCACAAGGGTCACTGCCAGGCACGCTGAGGAAGAGCAAGAAGGTCCTGAAATCGAGGCAGCAATGGCTTGTGGAGAACTACGAAAAAGCACGGGATGGGCGGCCGCTGGACGACCTGATCAGGAGCCTTGCCAGGGCTAGCGCACCGAACCTCGACTTCCTAAGGGCGACTTCTGCCCCGTCTTTCGACCTCTACAATGCCAACATTGAAGAGTCACACTTTGTGGTGCGTAACAGCAGCACGAAGGCGCTTTATGGTTTCTGTGCGACATATCACACTCAAGGCATCGGCATAATCGGCGCTCTCTTCGTAGACCCGACGAAGCGCAACGTGTCTATTGGGCGCTCGCTTCACCGCCGCGCCCTGAGACACCTGATACAGAAGCGAGGGATCCAGAAGGTGCAGCTCGGAACCTCTTTTCCTGGGGTGTTCCTCGGAATCCCAGTCGATGACAGCACAGGGCTAAGGAGCTGGTTCATCAACAGCGGCTGGGACGTGCAGTTCCCCAGGCGGCTGACCAACATGGCCATCACGGAGCTGAGCAGCTGGACGGTGCCCGAAGGCTTGCTGCAGAGCATCTCGCGGGCGGGGATCAGCTTCGACCTCATCCACGGGCTGGACAACGCGGACAACGTAATGGAGCACGTGCGATCGCACGCCAACGGCGAGGTGCTGGAGCTGTACAGAGTGGCGCTGCAGGAGGTCAAGACGTGCGGGGTGGTGCGGGCCAAGAACGGCGGCGGCAACATCCTCGGGACGGTGATCATCTGCAGCCCGGGCAGCTCGCTGGCGCAGCTGATGCCGTCCCTGCAGTCGACGTCCGGGGCGGAGGCGGTGGGCGGGATCGTGGCGCCGCTGGTGGAGTCGACGGCGCAGCAGGCGACGCTGGTGCTGCAGGGCCTGGTGGTGATGGGGGTGAGGCAGAACAAGGCCCACAAGACGGCGAGGAGCGTGCTGAGCTGGGTGACGGACGAGCTGTGCGAGCCGTTGCTGGCGATGGGGTTCCAGATGCTGCAGGTGTTTGAGGAGGTGACCAACTCGCCCGAAAATGTGAGTCAAGGCCATGACACGCCATGCCGTACCCAAGAATAGCCATGGGAGAACAAGTGCTAACTGTCTGCAGTGGTCTGAATTATCTTGATCCGGTTCGCTGCTGTTTCTCTTCTGGACATTACATACAGATTCGGCTCAGGGGGGGGGGGGGGGCTAGGCATCACGAACAGTAGTCACTTTAGTATAATCTGTCTTGCTGTGTACAGAACAGCGCAATTGAGTAGTTGGATATTTGATCGTCCCGTCTTGATCGGATTGTTGTAAGGTTGGTCCGACGTCAAGGTCGAGGTGGTTGAACATGACATGTACGGACTAGACTACACGTTGAAGGTACCTCGGTACCGGTGTCATTGGCAGGCTGGTTAAGGGCTGGGGACCCTCGCACCCGTGGACCTGGGCTGCAGCTGGGGCACGCTGCTCCGTAGACAGGTACAGACATGCCTAATTCGTACTCCGCTTTTGACCAATTGGCCCTCCCCCGCAGTAGCAGCGGGTCCATTTCAGTCCAGGCCCCCCCACTGATTAGGGAGATTGATGAAGCTTAAGATGAGCAAGCACAGGCGCTGGGCTTGGGCATTGCATGGAAACTGAGCGGAACCCCATCTCGTGCGCCCGGCCAACTCGACTCACCCACGCCCATGCCCACGCCCGCCCGCATCCTCTATCTACCACCTCACGCTTCCTGCTTCCGGCACCATTCCCCGAGAGAAGCGAAGCGAGCTGCGACATCCGACAAGCGAGCGAGCAGCCTCGGGACCGGCGTCTCTTCCCCTTCTGCGGACGAGCCTGGCACTGGAATGCACCGCTGACGCCCCGTCCTCGTGGTCGTCGCATGGCCGATAAGACTAGAATGCCCATGCCCAGATGTTCACCTCCAACTCGGGTCATGCTGGACCTGCCCACGGAGCCGGTCCAAGCCAGACTCACAATCCGAACCCGCCGACTGCCGCCCACGCCAATGTCCTGCCTCACAGCCTCCCCATGGCCTCCAACATGAACAGCGCCGCTGTGGATATCAATCATGTCTTCGACCAGGACCTCAACTTTGACGAGTCGCTACTGTACGTGCCGTGATCGATCCTCCTCCCACTCCTCCTGCCCTATGTCTACCTTCCACAACCCCCCCCCCCCCAACCTCGATACACTATTCACATTCCACATCGCATATTCCACGTGCCAGGCACATGGCAAAGCATGCCATGGAAATACCATGCCATGCCGTACCATGGCGCATGCGCCGTTACTACGACACGGCAACTCGGTTGACTGCCCAGTAGACGCGCCATGGCTAACAAGAAATTACACCGGACCAGTGACGGCGTCAGCGGGCTCGCACCTCTCCCAGTCACCCCCTTCTACGAGTTTGAGAACTTCAACACCTTCGAAGATCCCTTCTCGTCCTACTCCGCCCGCCCAGCCTACGATGTCCCTGCCGACAATACAGAGCCTTTCAACGAGGAGTCGCCCTCCCAGGAGCTGGACAACAAGCTCCTCAGCTTCTCCGCGCCAATCCCCAGAGCCCAGATCATCGACGGCGGTGGCATCCTGACAGATGTCAACATGACCGCCGAGCTCTACGGCATGTTTTTCGTCGCCGAGGACGTCTTTGGGGGAGACACTGCCGGGCGCCCCTTGGAGCTGACCTGCTACCGGAGGAACTTATGGCAATGCTCCGGTCAGATTGTTTTACCACGGAATATCAGTCATATCATAGACGAGCAGTCGCAACAAGTCCAAGTCTTCGACCTAGCAGCCTCTATCACTGCGATAGAGTCCATTGAGGGGAAGACGACAGAAATCATATCGATACCGTGGAAGTCTGCCGGCGACGAAGGGTCCAAATCGCCCACTGCGCCTCCGAATATTACTCTTGATCTGTCCACCGGTCAGGAGCTGGACCACAACCGGGTCTCCCTACCGGTTTCTTGGAAACGATTGCAGTTCAAGCATGCGACAGCCAACAATGGCCGGCGCAAGGGTCTTCAGCAGCACTATGTCGTCCAGATCAGCCTCCTGGCCAAGGCCAAGACCGGCGAATATCTCAAGCTCGCAGACATCCAGTCCGGGCCCGTCATTGTCCGTGGGCGCAGCCCGAGGAACTTTGACAGTCGCAAAGACGTGCCCCTGTCCGGTGACAAGAAGGCCGAGAGAAGGGCCACAGCGACTCCTTCAGATACCACGCCTGTTCCCAAGTTAGAGCGAGTGGGAGATCTGGCGCAAAACTTACCAAAGTATCATTCGCTAGGGAATGTGCAGGTGCGAACATCTTATGTTGAATCGCGTGACAAACCGAGGGCAGAATAGAGAACTAACTCAGACGACAGCAATCTGGTGACTGGTCATCACCCCATCCATTCGTACAACAAGGGCCGCCGCCTTCCAAGAAACTCGCACTTTCACCAAGCCTCGGTCGGCCACCAGTGCCGCCGTGGTCCTCAGAGCCATCGATATCCAAAGCGGGACAGCCGACAACGCCGCGCAGCAACTCGTTCCAGCGCGGCGTGCCGTCGAGCTTGCCCATCAACCTATCCCTTTCCGAGGACGAGCGCAGCCCCAACCGCTCCAACTCGGACTGCACATCACCGCATCATCCCAAGTCGATGGCGGCCGCCCAGAGCCTGCAAAAGAGCCCAGAGGACGACGAGGAACAGCTCTATGAATACTTTCCGCTGTCTCTGGACGATTGGTGGGTTCAGATCTTCTTTCTATCTCACCTCCAAGGTGCGACTCGCTGACGTTGACTTCTTCCTGTAGGCAACAGCCTGTAGATGCCATATACCGGCCTCACGTCGTCCACCACGTGTTTGTGCCTCCCGAGCTCAAGGCGCAGCAGGTTCGGAACAGGACCAAGCGGTACTTCTCGTCGGACTGATGTTGATTTTGATATTTAATGTGATGCCTGCCATCCACGCCATTTTCTTGTTGTATTATAGCATGCCGCCTGCGCGGCATGGGGCATTTCCTGGATGAGACCACGACAAGGAGGCGTTTATATTTTTGTGCGTGTGTGTGCGTGTGTCCACGGCTTGATGTGAGATTTGTGGGAAAACAAGGACTGTGATCAGGCAGTGGGGGTATCCATGCCGTGCTGTATTGAGCAGTACTGAGTCTTGTTGGTGATTATACCCTTGCTTCTTCTCTTTTCTGTACACACAATTGGCCGGTGGGAGGTCTTGGTACTTTTCTGTTGTCATTGCCTGCCGGTGGCTTGGGTCTGGGGACGGTACTACAATAATGAGCTTGTGGTACCTCGTTGCATGTTATACGGCACGAACATCAGCATATGGAGGGATTTGCAGTATCAAGCGTTTTGAGATCGTCATCAAATATTACATATATGTGTGTGTGTGTGTTTGCGGGCACCGATGGGACATCGTCCCGTGGGGCCTCCCCATGCTACTGTCGCATATTTCAAATCCAAAATGTTTCCCATGAACCCCTTGTGCAATGCTAGATGTATGTATGCAGTCCGTGAACAGCCACCTTGGCGGCTTGTTCCGGTGAATCGCTCACTCCGAGATGTTCAAAAATGACCTGCTCTCCAAAGTCAACGGATTTTGTGTATTTATGCAAGCCTCCCCTCAGTTCGCCTTGCCCTCCTCCAAGCAGGCCAGCGCAACCGCCGCCCCGAGCAGCGAGCTCTCCTTGGCCCCCACCAGGGTGATGGTGCCGGGCTTGCCGCCGGCGCAGGCCGACAGGAGGAGCGCGTCGATGTAGGCCTGGCAGTTTTCCAGGTAGCGGGGGTACTGCTCTATGACGGACCCGTTGAAGGCCACCACGTGGGCGTCGAGGGCCAGCTCGCCGCGCGCCGCCGCCGCGGCGAACTGGGACGGGGGGCTTGACGCCCCGGCGGCCAGGAGGAGGTCGGCCTCGGCCTCGTTCTTGAACTGCCAGAGAGCGAACAGTGATGCTGCTACGATGGCGGCTGAGCGCCGTGATACGTGTGATGCGAGGGAGCGGATGAAGGCCATGTCTGCTGTGGTGGGCTCGACAGAGGATGGGTGGCGGGATTGGAAGGTGGCAAGTGAGAGTTTTAGTGACGATGAGGTGTCTCTATGAATTGTGTCAGTTTGGTTTCATTATAACGTCCTTTCTGTGAGAATGGAGGCTGTACGTACGCTTCTATCAAAGATATTGTTTCCGAGTCGAGGGAATAAGGGAGGTGCAGTGACGGGGGCACAACGCCGCCCAGCACGCCCGTCGTGCCGATGGCCTCGACGAGCGCCAGCCTGCACATCTCGCCCAGGTAGAACCCGCTGACCATGTGCTCCAGCGGCTGAAACTCAGGCTTCGGGTGTGATGCGTTGAGGGCCTGGTCCCACCGCGTCACCGGCAGGATCCCCTTGCCGAACATGCCCAGTTCCGTGTTGACGATAACGTGGCTTGCCTTCTCGAACCAGAAGTCGGGCCGGCTGCCAAACTTGGCCCGCCCGATGGTGGGCACGGGGAGATGGACGGCGATGTTAACGCCGGTGCCCAGTATCAGGCCGAAACGCGTCGACGAGTTGAGGTAGGCCTCGGAAAGAAGGCAGGCGGACGAGTCGTTCACGATGGCGGCCAACTCCACGTTGAGACCCTTGGTCTCGCACGCCGTTTTGATGATGTCCCCCAGGTCGTGGCCCAGGAGGTCGTCAGCGGCCAAGAAGCCCTTGCCCATGCCCTGCAGCTTGCCGCCCTTGTGGGAGGTCTGCTCGATCGGGAAGCTCCACGCCAGGCCCATGAGAAGCGGCTTTTCAGGGCTGTTCTCAGGTCCCAGGGCCTTGGATACTGTGTCTACTATCTTCTGTGCCATCCAGTCGAAAAATGCCGTACCCTTGAGCTTCTTGATCGCAGGGTCGATCTTGAACGAGTCCAGCCGGGCGATGCGGCTCTCGCTCCCGCAGGCCTCCCGGCCTCGCAGCTCAACCAGCGCCACCCGCAGCGTCGAGCCTCCAACATCAAGGGCGAGATACTGGCCATTTTCCGAGCGGTTCGGCAGCTGGTGGTTGTATGACGGCAGCATGCAGGCCGGGTTGGTCAACAGGGCATCGCTGAACTGTGCCTTCAGCCCCAGCGAGAACTCGCTCAGGCCCTGCGGCCGGACAGGGTGCAGCAGCAGCTCCTCAGCCTCCGCGAGGAATTCCTCGGGGCTTCTGCGTGGTTTGGAGGCCACTTCGGCTCCGTTGGGTGTCGAGGACCCGGGCCCGGCGTCCTTGATTGCTGCGGGACTGATCCAGAAGGCGAGCAGGGCCTGGAGGAAAGTCTTGCCCCGTAGCAAAGACTTGAGCGCCGCGAAAAATACTTCGCGCAGTGTTGGCATTGCAGCGGAAACAGAACGAGCGGCTGACCGTAGCAAGTGTTGAAAAAGGGGGGAGGGGAAAAGAGGGTTCGTCGAGATATGTAAATCAAGTCATCGGGCTTAAATGGAGCGAGTCGACGAGGTGCCAAAGGAATCAAAAGCCGGTCGAGTCGCCTTATCAGGCACAATTATTATACGGAGAAGAGACACGCACACCCGCAGTGCCACCGCAACCACACGGCACGCGGATTATACACACCTACGGGAGAGGGACCCGGCAGGAGTGGAAAAAAAGGGCTGACGGCGGAGACGGTTGCAGTTGTGGTCACTTCGTATCCAGCACAAAACGTAGTAAATAGGAAAGGGGGGTGGGGGCAGGCTAGGCCGTATGTCAATGATATGGGAAGACAGCAGATGCAGCCACGCACTAGAACTCGTGGAACCCGTGAAACGAAACAAAGAAAGGCAACGAGAAACGAGAGCCGGGGGCCCCAATCAGGAGCAGGGGAGGTTTCCGTAGCGCGGCTTGGAGGGGTGGATGACTAGAAGCAATTGCAGATGCAAAGACGCAAAGTCGGAGCAGGCTGATGAAACGATTGATGGACGGATGGCTGGCTGGCTGAATGGACGGATGGATGGTTGTTTGTGGTTGTGGTTGTGGTTGTTGTGTGTGGATGTCTGTGGTTGTGTGTGGTTGTGTGGATTTGGTTGGTCGGCTGGTTGGTTGTGGGTTGTCTGTCGACAATCTCTCTTTCCTCTGGGCTCTTTGGGCAGTGCTGTGGGCCAACAGGCTCAAGGCAAAGTCATGGTGGACTGGACTGCGTTATTACTCGGGTGGTGGTGTAACGGAAGAGACAGAGCACACGACCAGTGGTAGCCCCATCCCGCTCGAGTGATTTGCGCCCTCGTTCGTCCAAAGGTGCTGTTGAATCAGGGGATCGTTGGGTCCATGCGAGGAGGAAGTCAGGGACATCCCAAGAGCCACAGAACTGACCCGCAGGAGTGGCAGGAAGGGGATGGGGGACTGGGACGGGAATGTGGATGTGGACGGGTTGCGTGCTGTGCTGTGTTGTTGTGTTGTGAAGGCAAACTGGAACGTAACGTAACGTTGCCCTGAAGCCCGAGTTCCAGAGTCAAGCAAGCCTTGATCGGCGTCACGGCACAAGAGGGATTGCTCAACTAACCGCCGACCTTAACTTTGTCGTCATTGTCGAGGATCCCCCATTAGTAAATGCCGGTTTTCTCCAGAGGATACCGAGATAATTAGGCATAGGTTGAAAATCCATTGCAGGAGAGGAAAGCACACTGAGGGGGATGAGTACAATAGTATGTCTGTCTGTCTGTCTGTCTGTCAATCTGCATGTGGTATTGACGTTGCAGCAACCCTAAAAATCGTACACCCCTCCCCCCCACCCTGCACATATCCAACATCTGCCCTAACCCCCTCGACGTTAGCCCCCTTTCACCCTCTTTGGTATCTCGATATAACTTCCTAGCCCTAGGCTGTATAGTTCAATCTAATATACTTGAAGACCGGAACTGGAGCATTAGATTCTCCCAGGCAGAGCGCAAGGGCTTTATAGGGACCAGGATCAGAACAAAGACCAATTTGGCTGTAAACAAATCGCATCAAAAAAAAACTGCTCCAGTACCCATACTCCAGTCCGAAGTACCTTACCCAGCATTGCAACCTTGACTGATCACTCGTTACCTCCTACTCCATACTATGATGCCTATGTCCACCTAGGGTCGGGCACAATCGCGTCTCTCGTTACAGATTGCGGCATCAAACATTCGGCCCGTCAATCGGAGCCCTCGACAGCATCCACAACTTGTTATCTGCTGGCCGCCACCTAGTCGCAACCAACCGTCCATAATCGCTCCCACGCCCACACCCACGCAGCTCCCATAGCCCGACCGGGACTGGTGCCAAGCCATCGCATCTTCCACATGGCGCCCGATAGTGGTGTCCCGACTCCGATCTCCCTTGCCATCCATTCCCAGTGTGGAAGTACACTGAGTGTTGTGGTAATGCTTTCTGCAGAACCTCCACAGAGGGCTGGTCTCTCGAAGGTTCCCTCGTAACCACCCTCTCCACGCGAGTCAAAGCCGGGGCTAGCTCTCAGTACACAAGGCTAGCCGTCTGACAGTGGCCGGCGCAGAAGCGGCGATGCCACTTAGTGGTCGAGAGGGGCCATTCTCATCCCGCAAAGGGGGCACATGCTCCCATCCATGTGGGCGACTACGTCGTAAGGCTAGGCCTGGACTGGATCTGGCATGACCCGGCACCACACCGTTCCCGTCTGATAGACTTCACACAGTGGGGGTTTTGCTCCATCACACCAGTGAACGTTCCATCATCTTGGTTCACATCGTGGTTCTGGTTGCCGGAAGTCGGACACCTCTGGCCCTTGTGTCCGCTGGCAGTCTACACCACGCCGGTGATGTGCCGGCCGTGGGACTCGTCAGGGTACCCGAGTACACACGCTGAGGTCATTGCTGGTCGCTGCCCACAGGACTTATCATGGCTGGTCCCGATAGTAGGTGGTGGAATATTCTCTCTCTAATTTTTCCTTTTGTCATTACCAAATCCTCCTGCGCTCAGGCAAACCAAGCTCCCCGGAAATATCTCTCACTGGCGCCCTGTGAAGGAAAACACTATCCTATTAACACCCACGCCAGCCAGTCAGGAGCCAGAAATCTCTGGCTAGTTGTCGTTTATTCCCCTACTATCATACCTGTGTCTTGAACATGAGGTTCATCATCCGCGATGACGCCGAGCAGGCCAGCGTCTACGTGGCTCGCTACGTTGTTGATCGCATCAAGCACTTCAACCCTACTCCATCACACCCCTTCGTTCTTGGCCTGCCTACAGGCTCGAGTCCTCTCGGGGTCTACAAGGTTTTAGTCGAGAAGTACAAGGCTGGTGAGGTAAGCCTGCAAAGCTATCACCTCTGTCAATGCATGCAAAGAAACTAATAAGCCAAATCCACATAGATCTCATTTGAGAATGTCGTCACTTTCAACATGGACGAGTACATCGGCATCCCTCGTGACCACCCGGAAAGCTACCACTCTTTCATGTGGAAGAACTTCTTCCAGCACGTCAACATCAAGCCCGGCAACGTCAACATCCTGAATGGAAACGCTCCCAACCTCGAGGCCGAGTGCGTCGACTATGAGGCCAGGATCAAGAGCGTTGGCGGGATCGACCTCTTCCTCGCAGGCATAGGCGAGGACGGCCACATCGCCTTCAACGAGCCCGGCTCCAGCCTGGCATCCCGGACCCGCGTCAAGACACTGGCTTACGACACCATCCTGGCCAACTCGCGCTTCTTCGGCAACGACCTCGAGAAGGTGCCCAAGATGGCGCTGACCGTGGGCGTGCAGACGGTGCTGGAGGCCCGCGAGGTCGTGGCCATCATCCTCGGCGCGAGGAAGGCCCTGGCGCTGCAGAAGTGCATCGAGCAGGGGGTGAACCACATGTGGACGCTTTCGAGCCTGCAGCTGCACCCACACCCCATGATTGTGTGTGACGAAGATGCTACGTTGGAGTTGCAAGTCAAGACTGTAAAGGTAAGCTTTTTTTGTACCGGCATCTCAAGTGGAGACCTGCCCTTTCAGCCTCAAGTCCCCCTTCTCTCATGCACGCGCTACCACACTACCCCTAAATGGAGCCTGCCGCTAATCTCTCCGATCACGTACAGTACTTCAAATCCATAGAAAAGGTGGCCAGCAGCCAGGGCTTCGAGCAGATCCTCCCATCCTCGATCCGCACCGGCCCCAACGTGAAGAGCTTCAAGCCCTTGTCCGCCCAGCCAGTGCCCACGACCGTCATCGACGAGGTCTCACCCCCCATGTCGCCCCAGGAGTCGTCGCCGACCATCCTCAGCCCCCAGCCGACGACCTCGAGGCTCCTGCGTGCCTCGTCTCCGGCGAACGAGTATCCTGTGCGGTCCGTGTCTCCTGATTTCGACCTGGTCCCAGACAGGATGGCAGACCGCTTGCCGGACCCGGGCTTCGCAAACAGGCGATTGACTCCGAACCCGGAGACGCAGAAAGCTAGGCAGGTTGACGTTTACTAGGTGGTTTTGTAGGATATCCTTGTTCATCTGTTTCTGTATTTTTTGAGTCTGGGTCATGGCAGGAGGATTAGAACCCATGGCGTTGTGGCGGAAGACACAAGATTGGCAGGTCACGCTGGCGTCTGTTGAGTGATTGATTCAAGCTGCGCAGACAATCGTTATAGGGCTCACTGAATGTGAAAACAATCGTTTAGAGGTACAGGGTGATCTGCGAAGATTTATGAGACTAGCTCTCTTGTACGATGTGAGGCAATCAATGGGGCCATTAGAGTACCTAAAATAAGAGAAATGCCCACAATATACTAGATCCCTACGTGGTCTGTGATGCGTGCAAGTAAGTGAGCAGTCTAATGAGGGATGTTGGTCCCATCAGTTGAATTTTGTTCAGTACCTGCCGCCTATGTGAGTAGCTTGATACTGTTGCTCGCAGATTCGTCGATTTGCCTCCCATCCTTGCTCACAGTGGTCTGTCCCTTGAGGATATCCTCACCCTGCAACTTACCATCGGCTGCCACTCCTATCGTGCCAAGCTCCTTTCCTTCATTATCCAACAACGTGGCCGTGGTGCCCTCATTGACACCGTACAGGCAGACCTCCAAGTCCTCGGAATAATCATAGACTGCACCCCTCACGCCCTGCTTACCGAGCAGCAAGATGGAATTCTCCCTGACATAGAGTGGCAGTGTCTCGAAGCCATGCTTCTCCCTGAACCAGCCAGGCCCAGTCCGCACCTCATTGGTGAAGAACGACGTCCACTTCCCCTTGGGCAGGTAGAACTCGACCTCGCCGCCCTCGTCAAATATGGGCGCCGCCAGCAGGTTCTCGCCGACCATGAACTGCCTGTCCAGGTACCAGGACGTCGGGTCGTCGGGGAACTCGAGACACATGGCCCTCAGGCTCAGCGGCAGCCCGCCGTCAATGGCCCTGGCGGCCTGCGCGTAGAGGTACGGCATGAGCCTGTTCTTGAGGGCGGTCCACCTGGCCAGGGTGCGCGTGCACCCCTCCTCGCCGCGGTCGTCGTCGTCGATGGTCCAGGGCACGCGGTAGGAGCTGCTGCCGTGCAGGCGCGAGTGGCTGCACAGCAGGCCGAAGGCGACCCAGCGCTTGTAGACCCAGGCGGGCGGGTAGCCCTCGAAGCCGCCGATGTCGACGCTCCAGAAGGCGAAGCCGCCCAGCCCCAGCCCCAGCCCGCCGCGCACCGACTCGGCCATGGCCTCGGGCGTCGACTCGCAGTCGCCGCCCCACTGCAGCGGGAAGCGCTGCGTGCCCGCGCAGGCGGCCCGCGCGAACAGCACCGCCTGGCCCGCGCCGTACCGCGCCTCGAGCGCCTCGTAGACGACGCGGTTGTACAGGAAGGCGTAGTAGTTGTGCATCTTCTCCGGGTCGACGGCCGGGTCGTGCCAGGCGACGTCGCGCGACGGGATGCGCTCGCCAAAGTCGGTCTTGATGGCGTCGACGCCCTGGTCGAAGAGCTTGTTGAGGCAGCCGACGTACCAGGCGCACGCGGCCGGGTTGGTGAAGTCGACGAGGGCCATGCCCGCCTGCCACAGGTCCCACTGCCAGATGTCGCCGTTCTTGCGGCGCAGGAAGTAGCCCTTCTCGGCGCCCTCGCGGAAGGCCTCGCCGTGCTGCGCGATGTACGGGTTGATCCACACGCACACCTTCTTGACCAGCCCGGACGCCTTGAGCCGCCCGATCTGCGCCTTGGGGTCCGGGAAGCGCTCCGAGTCGAAGACAAAGTCGGTCCACTTGAAGGCCGGCATCCAGAAGCAGTCGTAGTGGAAGACGTCGACGGTGATGTCGCGCTCTCTCATGCCCTCGAGGAACGAATTGACCGTCGCCTCGTCGTAGTTGGTCGTGAAACTCGTGCTCAGCCACAGGCCGAAGCTCCACGACGGGACCCTGCCGGGCCTGCCTGTGAGCGTCGAGTACCGGTAGAGGACCTCCTTGGGCGTCCTGCCGTGGATTATGTACCACTTGAGCCTCTGGCCCTGGATACTGGTCTGGACGCGGGCGCAGCGCTCGCTGCCGACCTCCAGCTCGACCTTTCCGGAGTGGTCAATGAAGATACCATAGCCACGGTTGCTCAGCCAGAAGGATATGTTCTTGTAGGCCTGGTCGCTGGACGTGCCGCCGTCCGCATTCCACAGCGTGATGGACTGGCCGAGCTTGTTGAAGGCCCCAAACCTCTCTCCAAGGCCGTGGACAGACTCGCCCACGGCCAGAGACGTCTGTGTGAAGAGGTAGTGCTCAAAGTCCCGCATATCGCCGGTCTGCAAGGGGTTGCTGGGAGCTGGGCTGTAAGCAAGACCAACGCTCCGGCTAAGAAGAGAGGTGAGATGCTTGGAGCCGTCCGCGGCGTCAAAGCTGATGTCAAACGTCCCTGGGCGGACAGTAGCAGCCAGGGAGCCCGAGGTCAATGTCGTGCCTTTGCTCGCTTGGACAACCTGTGATTCGACTTTGGGTTTGCCATTGGGATACAGATCAAAATGAGGCCCTCTGTTGATGGCCCCATCCCAGTGGGTGGTCTCGACGGATATGATGCCGTCGCTCTGGGCTTCAACGTCCTGCGTGGATTTCAGCTGGTGTGTTCCTGTTCATCTCGCATGCCAGTGCGTGTCTCTGGAGACGTACAATGGTCAATGTGCTCAGGTTGAGAGTATCTCCGCGAGACTTGATCTTCTTGGTGGGGCATAGCAGACTCAAGCCCCGATCAGTCTGTTTGATGTTGTATACCTCCTCTGCGTACTCGACCCTCACCCCCTCGGCTGTCAGCCACATGCCATCGCGGAACTTCATAATGAGACGACAGTGTGGTCCAGCTTCACGCTCAAGTGTGCGGTGAAGACGAGTTAGGAGGTGTGTTTACTCCAGAATTAGTCTGGAATTATGTACTAAGAGAAAGAAGTAGTCCTCAACTTTGAGAATAGTGTCTGCAATAGAGGGGGAGAGGAGGGGTTAGAGAAGTGGCATGTTGAACCTCAACAAACAGCCACGAGCATGTGAGAACGAGACGGCAATACGGGCCGGTGCATGCGATGCTCAAGTCAAGGTCGGTTTACAGTGGGTTCAGCAATGGCAGATCTTCGGCAGCAGATCTCAAAGACCACAGCTAATAAACTCACGAGGTGCCGTGCATGTGAAGTGTGTGACTTGGCCGGCGTGGTATGAGTTGGCGTGAACGATGTTGAATGCTCTATTTCCGAGCCTGGGCTTGATACCCGACGGGTTGTTTGTCCGCTACCCCAGCACGCCTAGCACGCCTAGCGAACCCCAGGTTTCCAGGAAACCTGGGGGGCCTTTCAGAAGGACTCTAGCCCGAAATGGGTGGAATGCTCGGTGGCCGGGACAGTATTCAGCCGTCACAGCTCCAATGCCACTTCGACTAAGCTTCTTGGGCTTCTCCAACGGCCAGCAGCGCCAACACGATCCCCTCATCATGAGCCTCCTTTTTCCACGAGTCAAATTCGACGTCGCCTTCAAAGGGGCAAGGCGCCCACTCCACTCATCCTCCAAGCTTCTCCATTCCAGGGATTACACACCAGATGTTTTCCGGATGAACAGGCAGGCCACACCATGATGTCGGCTGCTGAGGGGGCCTCGGGCCATGCCGTCCAGGAGAGGAGTGAGGAGTTTCTCTCTCAATTGGACTCCCGCTCGGGGCCACACTTTATTCTTTGTTGCTCTCTGCTCTACAGATCCCTGTGGTAGAGACCTGTGAAGCAAACCTTATTAGAATCACGGATTCTGGGGGTCCAGCATGACTGTCATCTCCGACCTCATCTGTACGACACTACGGCCGAGGTCTGCTACTCATTGTACACTGTTTGGACCCCGTCAGGATTTTTTGGGACCGGTCAACCCGGGCCGTCAAGGCTTGACTACTGAGCGGTAGACTGGGGAAAGGGGAAATGCAATGCCCATGTCCTGAACTACGCAGAGACATGGTTTCCCCAAATACCACCCTGCATCTAAGATTGTACGGATGCTCGACGAGTCACAATCAACCTGCCTCTGGGCGCGAGAGCAGAGAGGTTAGTCCTGCTAACCCACGGGGGTGGTAAGCTCCAGAATGTTGCCGAGAAGGGCATCATCTATATCCATTGTGGGTGTGCCAGGGGAAAAACAAATCTCGCCTGTCTTCCCGTGATGCCGGCGCCAAGGGCAGGGCGACTATATATCAACGGCCTCATCCAGCTCTCCATGACCAGTGTCACCCTGAGCTCGACCAGGTCTTCCCTCCTCAGCAGTCAGTCCTTTCACGTCCGAAGATGAGGAATTTCACCCCCGTCCTCGCCACTCTGGCACTCGCCAGCACTGCTTGTGCACAAGGATCCTTGTGGAATGGAACTTCACCAATCTACAAGAATCCCAACGCCACCATTGATGATCGAGTGGCCGACCTCTTGAGCCGCATGACAATAGAGGACAAGGCCTCGCAACTGCTCCAGGGCGACTTCTCCAACTGGATCAATGTCACAGATGGCACTTTCAACGCCTCTGGGTTGGAATGGAACATGCAGTATCGGTCGGCCGCCTTCTATGTTGGATACTACGCCAACTGGACCACTCTCTCCAGCGGCATCAAGGTTGCTCAGGATTACCTGACCCAGAACACAACCCTAGGGATACCCGCCTGGGTTCAGTCCGAGGGTATCCACGGCTTCCTGGCTGCCAACGCCACCGTCTTCAACTCACCGATCGCTCACGCCTGCGCCTGGAACCCCAGCTTGGTCGAGAAGATGGGCCAGGCCATTGCACAGGAAGCCCTGGCTCTGGGCGTGAACCACATCTTTGGTCCCCTGGGAGATCTCGCCCGTGAGCTGAGATTCGGCCGGGTCGAGGAGACGTACGGCGAGGACGCGTACCTCTCAGGAGAACTGGCATATAGCTATGTCAAGGGGTTGCAGTCCGGCAAGGTCGCGGCAATGGTCAAACATTTTGCTGCCTTTGCCTCGCCAGAACAGGGCATCAACACCGCGCCCGTCCACGGAGGAGAGCGGGAGCTCCTGACTACATACTTGCCCTCGTTCAAGCGGGCGATTATCGATGCCGAGGCCGTGAGCATCATGTCGGCGTATCATTGCTACGACGGCGTGCCAGCAGTGGCCGACTACCATCTCTTGACCGAGATTCTTCGGGATTCCTGGTATGTCCTCTGTCTCTCCCTTTTCCCTTTTTTGTTCGCATGTTTCTGTCACCATTAAGGTCATCATAGCCTTTTTAAGCATGATCTGGCTTGCTACGAATCTATCTGCTCTTACGGCATTATTCTTATTTACAATTCTCGAAAACATTGTCTATGGACAGGACTGGCAGAATACTGCGCAAAATGAGACATTTTACTAATGATATTTATAGGGGTTACGAATATTTCGTCATGAGCGACGCAGGTGGCACCGACCGTGTTTGCACGGCTTTTGGGCTTTGCCGAGCCTCGCCTATCGACTCCGAGGCTGTCGTCTCACTTGTTCTTCCGTCTGGAAACGACGTTGAGATGGGCGGTGGATCTTACAACTTCCAAAAGATCCCCGACATGGTCGACGCCGGCACGCTTGATGAAGCCATTGTCGACCTCGCCGTGTCGCGAGTGCTGAGGGCCAAGTTCAAGATGGGACTGTTCGAGAACCCCTTCCCTGGAGTGGCCGAGGATGAGTTTGAGAACTACATCAACACCAACGAGACGCAGCAACTCGCACGCCAGCTCGACACCGAGTCCATTGTCCTGCTCGAGAACCACAACAACGTTCTACCGTTGAGCAAGACGGCCAACGTAGCCGTAATTGGCCCCATGGCCTCCGGTCTCATGAACTGTAAGTGAATCAACTCCTTTATCATTAATCCGAGCATTTGAACGTTTCTCCTGCAATACTCTTCCCGAATTTTCATGATTTGGCAGAACTAACCGCCCTCGACGAGCAGATGGCGACTATGTCGTATACAAATCCAATTACCGCGGCGTCACCCCACTCGACGGTATCAATGCCGTCAGTGAGGGCACAGTAACCTTCGCCCAGGGCTGCGAGCGCTGGTCGACTGACGAGTCCGGGTTCCCCGAGGCCATCGCTGCCGCCGAGGGAGCTGACGTCGCTGTTGTCGTGGTGGGCACCTGGTCCCGCGACCAGGGCGAGCTCTGGACCGGGCTGAATGCGACCACGGGCGAGCACATTGACGTCTCGGATCTCAAGCTCGTCGGCGCCATGCCAAAGCTTGTACAGGCCATCATCAACACGGGAAAGCCGACCGTGGTGGTCTTTAGCTCCGGGAAGCCGATTACTGAGCCATGGATCAGCAAGAACGCCTCGGCGCTCGTGCAACAGTTCTATCCTTCTGAGCAGGGAGGCAATGCTCTCGCTGACGTGCTATACGGGAACTACAACCCTAGCGGACGCCTGAGTGTTTCCTTCCCGTACGACGTGGGAACGACCCCGATTTACTACGATTTCCTCAACTCGGCGCGCGCTTATCCCAATCCCGGACAAGTTTTCCCCAATGGGACATTGGTCTATGGCAACAACTATGTGCTGCAGTCGCCCTTGGCGTTGTACGACGTGAGTAACTCCCTTCAAATGTTATGTCCTCTTTCAGTTAAATGCAGCATTCGTTAACTTGGTCCTAAACATAGTTCGGCTACGGCCTCTCGTACACCAACTTCTCATACTCGCCCGTCACCCTGTCGTCAACCACTGCGTCCGCAACTGACACCATCACCGTCTCAGTGGATGTGACCAACAACGGTACCGTCGACGGGACAGAGGTCGTGCAGGTCTACGTCAAGGACGTCGTGTCCTCGGTCGTTGTCCCGAACAAGCAGCTCAAGGGCTTCGCCAAGATCCCCATTGCGGCCGGCGCCACGGAGACGGTCATTGTCGACGTCAACGTCGCCGATCTGGGGCTGTGGAACAGCAAGATGAACTATGTCGTCGAACCTGGCAACTTTACCATCCTCGTCGGAAGTTCAAGTGGGAACTTGCCTGTGAACGCTACGTTGACGGTGGCATGATGCAACAGGGCAGTGATTGTACAGAGACAACATAGTACTGACACCAATATTAATTGAGTTCATAAATGACTTGCTGCAAATGAATAGCCTGAAGATGCCCTTGTGATTTCTCTAAGTGTGATTTCTCTAAGTGTGATTTCTCTAAGTGTGATTTCTCTAAGTGTGATTTCTCTAAGTGTGACTACGGCGTGGAAACGCAATCTGGATGACCAGAGGACAAGTGCTTGTAAATCGAATCAAGTGAGCTACAACATTAACGGGATCGAAGTGAAAACTCTTGTCTCAATTCCTATCTGTTACCCACTGTGAGCAACATTATATCAGGACTGGATGTAAAAAAGACGAAAGAACACTCCCTATAGCTTGTGTAATGAACGTGCTGAACCAAGGTGTCAATGTCCCCGCATATCTCACCATTGACGTCCTCACCTTTCAATATTTCCAGACCCGATCCGGAAATCCACTACCCACTATTCTAGAAACACTTGCGATGCACAATAGAAGGCCCGCTCTCGTCGTACTCCTGCTTCGTAATCCACATCTGCTGGAACGTGGACAGAGACGCGAGGATGGAGCCTCCGATCCAGACCGAGTACTTGCGCTCGGGGGGCGCAACCACCCTCACCTTCATCGAGGACGGCGCCAGGTTCGTGAGCTCGTGCTGCAGGCGATCGGATATCCCTGGGAACATGGTCGTGCCACCAGACTGTTGAGAAGGAGCGAATCAGTAGGAGTCAGTGGAGAGGGAGGAAGAGAGAGGAAGAAAAAGGAATTGAATGGGTAGGGAGAGACTGGTAATAACAACTTACAATGACCATGTTGGCGTACAAATCTTTCCGAACGTCGATATCGCACTTATTTATGGCATTGTACAGCACATGATGAATCCCACCGCTCTCTAAGCCGAGCACAGATGGGTCAAACAAAGCCTCTGGGCAACGGAAGCGTTCGTTCCCGATGGTAATGACCTACAGGCACGATTGTATGTGAGCCAATGCCTCATAACCCAAGGAAAGAAAGAACACGCCGAGATATCCCGGGAGAGGGGGTTGGTCCGCCTTACCTGGCCGTCAGGCAGCTCGTAGTTCTTCTCGACGCTGGAGCTGTCCGCCGCGGTCTGCAGCTCGCGGTCAAAGTCGTGGGCGACGTAGCACAGCTTCTCCTTGATGTCGCGGACGATCTCGCGCTCGGCCGTGGTGGTGAAGGGGTAGCCGCGCTCCGCGAGCAGCTTGACCATCCAGTCCGTGAGGTCGCGGCCGGCCATGTCGATGCGCGCTATGGCGTTTGGCATGGAGAAGCCCTCGTAGATGGGCACGACGTGCGTCACGCCGTCGCCCGAGTCGACGACTATGCCTGTCGTCCGCCCGGAGCTGTAGAGGGAGAGCACGGCCTGATCAACGGTTTTCCCTTTGCGTCAGCAGCTCTGCTCGTCTTGGTCTTTGATTGTGAGAAGGGGGAGGAAGCTCACCTGGATGGATACATAGAAGGCCGGCGTGTTGAACGTCTCGAACATGATCTGCGTCATCTTCTCCCGGTTCGATTTTGGATTCAAAGGGGCTTCCGTCAGGAGAGTAGGATGCTCTTCTGGAGCCACGCGCAGCTCGTTGTAAAAAGTATGATGCCAGATCTTCTCCATCTCGTCCCAGTTGGTGACGATGCCGTGTTCGATCGGATATTGAAGGGTGAGGACTCCTCTTTTGGACTGGGCTTCGTCGCCAACGTACGAGTCTTTATTGCCCATACCGATCATGATCCTAAACAAGAGTCTTTTCTCAGCCATCCCTCCTGTTTGTTCCGCCAGGGTCGAGAAAATCGCGGTCGATGGATGATTCGGATGGGACGCGGGGAGATCGTGAGGGACAATTATCAAGCTTGTACATACCCATGGTGGCGAGGACGTCCGACAATGGAGGCTGATCACGAAGGGGAATTAGCCTTGTGGTCAACAAGCAGATCTTGAACGAATTGAACTTACGAAATACGGCCCGGGGAGCATCGTCGCCTGCAAAGCCGGCTTTGCACATTCCGGAGCTGGAGTTGAGATTAGAACTGCAAGGTTTTAATTCCCCTCGAGTCGCGTCGGCACATACCCATTGTCAATGACGAGAGCTGCGACTTCGTCTATTTTTCCATGGTAGATTGATAGTCAGTTTAACTGATGGGAAAACAGGGCCAGCAGAGCGGATGGGGAAAACGACGCTTCCAGCACTCGAAGAATCAAAGAACCCTCCCGGATCGCAGCGTGTGGCCTGTCGTATCGCAAGAAATCCACAAACCTTCCATTTTGTTTCTCGTTACTCGATTCTGAGGTAAGCTAATCTGGATTTTGTGTAATGAATGTCTAGGAAGGAAAGCAACCAATGCTGCACATGTGCTGATTGACGAGTAAAACCTTTTGTCGACATTGAAAATTCACGCGAAATAAAACATATAAATATTTAAAAGACACAACCAGACTTATTCAAAATGAACTCAGGCATCATCTTTTGCGCTCTAAGGCAGACATTTCCGAGAGTCCGTCCCATCTCATACAGAATGTCGTTGCCTGTAGCATGATTATTGACTATATCCACCAAGCCGCCAGGCTTCCAAATTCCGCACCCGTCGGGGTGCTTCGGGGCCGCGCGGCATCCACGGGATCGAAGGGCTCGGCCAAGACATGAACTTTTGCTATTCTGAGTAGGACAAGACGGACTGCCTACTCCAGGCTTCAACATATTTACCTGGGCATTCAACCTCCTTTTTCAAAGCCAAGAAGCCGTCGTCAGGCCTGCGGTCAGCCCGCCGTATGATTCAAGCTCAACCCAAATAGGAAGATGAAGTCTTCAACTAAACTCTGACGTCTGTCAGCAAATTCCACTCCATCGCTCTCTGCTAAACCACGCTATTAAAAGGAGGGCTGAAACTCAGGCGAGTGGGTCAGAGTCTTCCAGTATTATGGTCAAGACCGAGGCCTTTGACGAATGGTTGCTTGTATACTACGCCTGTCCCCTAACATACATATGGACCGCTGCCTCTTGGTTCTATGGGTTGGCAACTCCTGTAGGCAGTGATTTGTGGAGGCCTGTTTCGAGGACATCAATCAGAATCTGCCTTGGATCTGTCATAATCAATACCGACTACGGTCTTGTAATGAATATTAATACTGGTAGATAAACGTTACGACAGTATCATCACACCCTTCTCGAACAGTCACTATCGGCTCGCACTCAATTGTTGTCTTGAGGAATATCCATCAGAGTCAATTATAAACAGCTGAATCCAACATCTCGACTGCATATATACAGCACCCAATTACGTCAAGGTAAACTGACTACTAGTTCCATTAAAAGCCGTGATCGCTCCCCCAAGCGCCTTCGAGTCACCATAGTATTTCACACGGTACGTTCCCGGCGTGGCGTAGCTCTCCGTCTCCCAGGTAATAATGACCTGCGAGGTCCCCAGCAGGCTGTTGGTCCGCTCCCACGTGTACACGAGGAACCAGTCGTAATCGCTGCGCACCTGTGTCCATGATGTACCGTCCGCGCCGAGCTTCTCGACGGCCGCGTACGTCCCCTCAAGCCGCAGGTTGTTGCGCGGGTTGGCGCCGACAAACGTTGTGTTGACGACGGACCCGACGGCGTACGATGCGCTAGGCTGCGTCACGACGTCGCCATACTTCTTGCCGGCCGGCGCGCCGTCGTACACTACGCCTGTGATAAAATCGAGCGAGTTGGCGCGGTTGTCCGGTGGGGAAGGCCCAGCCGCGGGCGCTCCGGTGGCCGTTGGCGCGAGGTACTTCATGTTGCTGAGCGTGAGGTTGATGTAGGCGTTCAGCTCGTTGGGCCCGTACAGCGTGCTCGCACCCTCGTACCGCTGGATGGCGTACTCCTCCTCGGTGGTGACGTAGTGTGCGTACGTGTTGGCCGGGCCACCGATCACGACGATGGGCTCGATGTTGGCCGAGTACGTGGCAGCGGCTTCGGTTTTGACGGCGTTGCGCCAGCGGCGGCCGGCCATGGTGGTTGCCTCGGAGGGCGAGACGATAATGTGGAGCTGACCTGCGCGGAAGGACTGCACATCGACGATATTCGGGGACCAGTCGTAGGGCTCATTCTGCTCGCCAACGTCGAGAAGGATAGGCTTCGGCGCTTGGCATTTGACTTGCTCGGGCCCCGGGGCTTTGAGCAGGGCGGCGACGGCACTCCAGACCGGGTTGTTGGGCGATCCAGAGTCACCCTGGGTGAAGTCAAACGCGCCTGGCCAGTCTGTGGTTCCGGCCGCGAAGGAATAGCCAAGCGCAGCAGGACAGGTGCCGGCAGCAGTGCCGTTGGGCAGCTGGAACTTGAAAGTGCTCATGTCCTGGTAGAAGTGGAACGATTTGACGGTAGTGCCGACGACGGGTGTGGACTGAGAGTCAAAAGAATCATACAGATCTTTTGCACCTTGAAATTGACGTCGTCCAATCTCATAGCAGGAAGACACGCCGAGGTCGAGGGCTTGGAACTCGGGACCGCGACCATGGCACGACTGCGATTTGCCATCCGCGCAGGTACTGTTCTCGTAGCTGCACATCTGGCCCGATCCGTCGTCGCAGAAGGCTCCGAGCACGTTCGGCGTGGTATCTCCGACGTTGGCTTGGGAAAATCCAGCGACAAACCCGTCGGCCGCAGTGCCACCCGACTGTACAGCCTGCTCGAGCAGATAGGCTGCCACACCCTTGTTGTCTCCGGCCACATGGGTGTTGTTTCCGTACATCGAGGTTCCGTGGACAGGATACCATGTCAGCACGCCCATGTTGAGGCCGTCCGAGGCACGCTGGAAGCGGAGCATTGTCAATGTCGTATCTGTGGGGCTGTTGTATAGGGCACGCTCTGCGGACGGGTTGTTCATGTAGGCAGATGGGCTTCGCGAGGCATTGCCGTCTGTGATATTGACAGTGCCGACATCAAGGTAGCCGGTAGTGAGGCTCGCATGGGCTCTCTGGATCGACAAGACCGCACCGTCGGCGATCGCATTCAGGGATTGGGCATCAAAACCGGCGCTGGTGATCTGAGGAAGCAGGTAGTTCCACCAGGCTCCTGGGCCATTGTGGGAGTGAGTTCCAGTCACAGCGATATTGGTCTGGCCGTAGGCAGAATATTCTCCGCCGAGGGCGGCGAGGCGCTCAAGGATGGCGTATCTCTGGGCTGTATCACCGGCAGCCACATCCAGGACCAGATAGACGAAGCGGTCGGTGGGGTTGCTCGCGTCGCCGACGATGAACGCACGCGAATAGAGGCGTTGTCGAAGACCAGTGCCGATTTGTGCCAGGTCGGCATATCCAGCAAACTCTACTTCGACGACGGGTCCAGTAATATCAGCCTTGCCTACACCAATACTGTACAAGTCATAGTGGTAAGCAGTTGATCCAACAACAAGACATGGAAGGCAGATAGCTTACAGGTACTGGTCGCCCACTGCTGAGGCTCTGACCTTGGAAGTGAGGAGTTTCTTGACCTCTTGTGGGTCGTCCAGGTCGACATCACCCAGATCCTCGAAGCTCGCGGCAGGATACCTTGGCTTTTGATTACTGCTTAGCACGGAAATGGAGAGCAGGACCATGGCAAGAACTGAGAAGGCGGCGAAGATGCTGAAGACACCCCTCCGCTGACCATTGCGGTCCCTGAATATGGATTGGGCCATGGTGCTTGAGTGGTCTCGGCAGGAGACTCTGCTCTAGGTGAGGTGGTGTTCTAAGGCAGACAGTATGAGGTTGCCAGATGGCCCAGTCCGATGGCGTTCAGATCGCACCTGTTGTCACCAAAGAAGCCAAGCTTTGATGAGCAGAGCTAGAAGTGAGCGTCCCTGGGGTGGGTCAGGGGGGCAAGAAGTAGCTGCGATGCGGGATGGCAGGTCGTTCTTATCATGAGACTGGCAGGCGAGAATCAGAATACCTTGCGCCATGTACCTCGTCACTTGTCTCCACTGTGGCTTGTGAAGAGCAGTTCATGGACATGCCTTACAGGTGGGCCAGCGTGACGTTAAGATTGGAGAGAGTGTGGCCCTCTCGCGGGTCGGTGAATCTCTCGAGGGCGACATCATACCATGGGACATGGACCACGATGCGCTTGGAACTTGGAGATGAGAGGTCACCAGTGGTCACGTCCCTTGCGCGTCGCCTTCGGTGTCACCCTCTTTGTGACACCGTCTCCGCACAGGGGCGAGGAGAAGGGAGCTGAAGGGATGGCATTTTCCCATGATCCGCGTTGGGGAAGCAGTGAATCGGGCAGTGTTGCATTGCGCCCTGGGTGCTGGACGTGCTGGACGGGGAGGAGGTGGTGGTGTTCGGTCGATAAGAGGGCGGAAGCGGTGCTTAGCTGGAGCTAGGTTAGATTTCACGAAGCCGGCAGCCACCAATGAAACCACGGTGCCTGTCACAAAAGAGAAGGTGGTGTCGGGGCGAGGGCGAGTGAGAGGCAGGCACGCAGGGCAGGGCAGGAGCAATGTCGATGTCAAGCCTGTCGCCTGTGTGCAAGGCAAGAGCCGGGCGGCCAGTGCGGGGGAGTCCCTGAGCATGATCACCGACCGTGACAGGTGACACCTTGTTTCTCATCCTGCCCAGTCCAGCTTCCCCAGATTCTGTACCGTCCTAATAGCCTGTCCATCTTTGCCTCCTCTGAGAGTCCAATATCGTCACCATGTCCTGGCAGTTGCAACCTGTCAACAAATTAGCAAGCGACACAAGGAGCATGCCAAGGTAGGGATGACAGACATTAATATGGACATGCACATGTACATGCACACCGCAATTATTCAGCCAATTTATTACAGTACAGTACATACGAAAAATGAGGCCTAGTTTGAACATCGACAAGATCCACGGTCGTGGAGAAGGACAAAAAGGCATGACTGGCGTCGGACGGGAGCCGCGGGCGTTGGAGACGTTGCTGGTGTGGAGGGGTCTAGCGGGTGGGCAGCCCCTGTCTGCAGCCTGTGCGTGCCCGCATTGGTCCAGCTGACCTCGTCCGCCGCTAGAACCGGCTCTTCAACCTGCATGCGGGCCACGCGACTAGCTGGATTCTCTACACTAATAATCACTGCAGCAGACTACACTGCACATAAACATCGTGTATGTACTTGAGTATCCGTGTATGCATGTGTTGTAATGCCGTGTCCGACTTCCGTATCAGGCTCAGGTTGCAGCGATGGATAACAACAACTTGTTTGAGCCCTGGTAACCTCATCAAGCTAAGTGGGAACAATCTCTCCTGGGCAATGCAATCGGGGCTTCTTATCTGCCACCGTCACACTGCAGATCAATATCTACAGTAGACTACACTATCTGTCTGTCTGTTCGCTGCCAGGGACCCTGACCAGATCTCTCGTGTGTGCCTACCGAAATCCACTTTATTGTTCCCACGAATCTTTTGGATCGTCTGTTCACCTGCTGTACTTTTAATATCTTTGTTTCGACCCCCTTTCAGTGTCCCCTTCGTTCCGGCTTGAAGGTCAGCGATTCTCCCTCTCCCCTGTGGTGCGCCCAGACAGCCTAGGCCCTTCATATGCAGCCTCGCCAACTACTCGGCCACCTCTTCCGAGATGGTGTGGTGAACCCTGAGGCCCTAGGTCAAGAGAGGCCATGATGCCGCGGCAGAGATATCACTATCATAAGTCAAGCGATCTAGTGATAGCAGGGTGTGAAGGACGGATAAGAAGGCAAGAGGCTATCAGCATCTCTGTCTATCTTTGTCGACTTCTCTCTGGGTCGGCCTTCCGCGGGCCATGCGTTGACTGTGCCAGTGTGCCGTCGCGCTCGACCAGTTCCCCGTCCTGCCTTTGTGGGTGAAGCCACCTCTCTGAGCTTCGTGTGCCCTCTATCCAGGCACAAAGGTCTCTCAAGCCTGCTGCCTCAAGCCTGCTCAGTGGCGTTCCTAGCAGCATTGAGAAAGCCCACTCAATATGGCCTGGGCTCGGACAAAGGCAGAGAGAGGTTGGCTGTTCTCGGGTATTGAGATGATCTTCGGAGCATCAGCAAGGGTGTCTTAGAGTGAGATCAGTTCATCTTGAGTCAAGGGCGACAGTGGCTTCTCGAACCCGACGATCCATTTCAGGTCAGCCAGCCTCACGCAGCGACGACAAGGTCCATCAGAAACAACCCTTGGTGACGGTGAGCGGCGGCGGAGGAACCTGGTCTCTCAAATTTCAGCGTCCTCTCACCGCCACTCAAGGAGTACAGCAGGCTACGAGAAATGGCAACAGCGTCGAACACTGTGGGCTCATTCTCCTCAGAAATGTACGTTCTATGGAGACGTTGCCAGCAGACTTAAAATGGGCACTGCGTCGATCTTGCGGGTGCTCCCGCTCGAACGACAAGCTCAGCATGCAGCACACAGACTGACAGACCGGTTCCCCGAGAGGCATCTCCACCTATCTGATTCTCCTTTCTCAGCCCGTGTTGATTTTGTTGACGAAGACGAAACAACTCGATGGCCATTTTACCACTCTCACACTTGGACCGTTTCGCTATTTTTATCATGAACTGCTTCGCGTTGTTGTTGCTGGATCTGTAGTGACAAAAGCGCTCCGGTTGTGATGTGACATGACGGAGACAACTGCCGAATGGTTAAATTAGACACGCCCGCCGCGAGTCGGCAACAGCTCCACAGCAGGACTGCTGGTTGGAAGGCCTCCCGGAAGATCATCCAGAATTGTTCGACGTCCCGAACACTATTGACATCCAAAAGTTCTGTGGTCCGATGAGATACGGACATGCCGCTGGGACTTCGCTGCGCTGGACTAACCTAGCCGCCATCTGCACAGAACTCCTTGCAATCACTCCCGGGCAGGGACGGCCACTATCTATCGTTCGACCATGGTCCTCTCCTTCCTTCCGGTCCAGGGCGCGCTCCTGGCTTATCAGTGCCTCGGCATAGGACCGCCCCTCCTGACCATCCCAGGCGCCAATGGCGACGCCGCCATCTTCGGCGAGGTGGCTCCCTACCTGGCCCAGGACTTCACCGTGTGCACCTACGACCGCCGCGGGTACAGCAACAGCACGCCCGATGTCACCCCCGCGCCAGCGGACCTCACCATGCCGCACCGCCTGCAGCGCGACGCCGACGACGCCGCGGCGCTCATCTCGCACGTCGCGGGCGGCGAGCCGGCGCTGGTCTTCGGCACCAGCAGCGGTGCCATTGTCGCCCTCGAGCTGCTCCAGCGGCACGCCGGCCTGATCGACTTCGTCGTCGCGCACGAGCCGCCGCTGGCCTACGTCCTGGGCGGTGCCTGGGCCGAGGAGACGTATTCTGTGTTTGATGGCATCTATCAGACGTTCCTCGACGATGGTGTTGACGCTGCGGCGGCGGCGTTCCTGGGCCCCGGCGCGGCGAACTCGACGGATGTCGAGACGCTGGCTGCGTATCATGCCCTGGTGGACCCTGCTAAGAGGGCCAATGCGGAGTTGTTCTTTGGGTATGAGATCGCTGCGTATACGGCTGTCAATGAGAGTGTGGATGCGCTTGTGGGCTTAAAGGATAAGTTGGTGATGGATATAGGTGAGGCGTGCAACGTCCCCAGCTGTAACATCAGCACGATACTGGCGTCGGAGGTGGGAGTGGATCTATATATCACACCTGGTGGGCATTTGGGATATGTCTCGGAGCCAGCAGGATTTGCAAGTAAGCTTTCAAGCATTTTTGCTGAGCATGGACAGGTCTAAGAGGGCGCAAGATTGCTTCTGTAAAGCGAGAGTAGCTGTACGATATCTACATGTTCGAGAGCAGAAGCGTATATAATAATATCTCAATGCGAACTGGCAGACCACAAAGTTCCCTTGGCCTCTTCCCAAGATCAACATGTCTCGCTCCCTTTCCAGCTCACCATCATTCACCGAGCCTAGCTGGACACATGGATCAAAGTCTATTTCAGCTTTGGGTTCTGGGTGCTCTCTGCCCTGATACGGTCGTCAACCAACATCAGCCCGCTGACCGTGCTCGTCCAAATTAGCACTTAGCAACAATGCTTCAGTCCTGCCTGTATAGGCACTTGTAATTAATGGCTGGGGACTCAAGTTGTGCGAGGCCGTTGGCGAGCACGACCTGTCCCATCATGATCGCCAACGCCGTCTACCTCACTACGCCTCCTAGTCCTCCCACGCATCCCAGTGTTGGTCCCCGGTAGCCGGCCGATGACGCGGCAGCTATACTCATCCTGGAGCCGCAAGCCCAGGGCGCTCTGCGGGATAACGGCCCCCTTGAAGCGGCCGCCATACCGTTCAAGCTCCCACCTTATGTTGTCGGGCCCGAACTTGTAGACGGTGGTCATGTCGTACACCAGCCCACGGTAGCACACCCATATCGGCATCTGCGGGTCGGCCTCGACGCGGTCGCGGGCCACCCGCATGCCCTCGGGGAGCGGTACATGGCTACCGTTGTTTGCGTGCAGGGTGTCCAAATCTATCTCCCTCAGTGGCGGTGCCAGCTTTGCTGTGATGAGGTCGGGTCTCTGTACCAGCAGTTCCTGGGTGATGTCCCCGATCAACTGCTGCTGATCCTGCGGGATCCTGCTGGGATCATACACGTGCCCCTGGAACTCGACCTCATTATCTGTGAGCTGGTCCATTTGCTTCTCAGGGACCACGCGGCCGACCCGGAGATAGTCGTACTCGGCGAGGCACCGGTCAGCATCACCGTGGTATCTCTCGAACAGTGTGGTGGAGTCTTGGCCCGCCCACTGCCGTAGAATGGTTTCCCCGCCGGGGTGGGAAGCCATGTAGCCTGTCAAGTCGTACACTTGCCCTCGGATGATCGTATACATTGTTGCCTCTGGGTAGATGTGCCAAGCAACCTCTTTTGCCGTAAAAATGGTCTCTTCTCTAGGGCCAGGTCCCCTCTCGAGCCCTCCCGAGGCAACTACAGCACATCGGTATGGCTTGAGATCAATGAGAAGCTGATCGTAGTCGATGGTTCCGTCGTTTACAATAGCATTCCATGGATTTCCCCCTGGGCGTGTTGTCATCAAATTTTGGTGGTGAGCGCTTTCGAAAGGGAAATTCGATATGTCGAACACGTCATTCCCGACCACAATCCAAAACGGCTTTCCATGTCTTCCATCTCTCTCAAAGATATCTTGCTGTCTTATCGGCCGGATGAGCTTCCCAAGACGCTCGCCTTGCGCCTGAAGAACTTGTTGGAGCCCGGGTCGCGCCTTGAGGCCCAAGAGCGTTCTCTCGCAATGGTCATCGAAATTGAAAGCCAATTGGTCATCGGCCCATGTCTCCTCGATCACGTCCGTCGCGTTGTAGACATCGTAGCCACTCGCGCCGTCGTCAGCGATGATCCACAAATCTCCTGTCGAGTTATGGTCTCCGACCTCGCCCACCGTGTAGTAGCCCTCATCAGGAGCGTTGGGGGCTCTTCGAGCACTTCCCGCGGTCCTGTTTTGGGGTCCAGGTGGCGCTGCAGCGCCTGGCCCTGCGGCACCAGGAACGTATTGCTGAGGTTGTGCGGAAGGGTTGTACGCCACGTATGAACGTAAGGAGGGAGCGTTTCCGAGGTTTCTCTGCGCCGGTGGGGACTGCCAAGGGGGGAGAACATAATTGAACTCGAGAGGCATCCACCTGTCCGGAACCATCCCGAACACGGGAGCATTCCGCTCGACGTTGTCAAACATCGCCTTGACTGTTTGATAGACGGCATTGGGCATCGGAAACTGTCTCTGACGATTTGGGATTTCGTCTTTCAGGATCCTCAAGAGAGACTCCCGAGTGCCCAGGTCGCTGTTGGGATCGAACGCAATATTGCGCTGCTTAAGGGAAACCCGATGAGCTCCCCACGACCCAGCCATAAGAACCTCAAATGGTCTTTTAGACTGTGCAGCAGCGTACGCGTTGGCCGCATTGCTCGGTGTCCAATCGTTCTGCTGGATATAATCGAAATCTGTATCAGACCTTTGTGCACGAACGGGCATAATTGTCATCATCAAGTACCCGATCGCCTCGTCAGGCCATGTATGACCCTGTGTCAGCAGGTAGCCATTGCTGTTAAACTGAGGCCCCCATCTCTCGACAGCACCGAGACTGTCGTAGATATTCTGGGCTGCCTCTTCATCACGTCGTCTGTGAGCGGCACGGAATCGCCCGGCTTGGTTTCTCAGAAGCGAACGGGCGTACGGAGAAGTTACCCACTGCATGTACTTTCCACCGTACCATGGGCGAAGGATTTGCCACAAGGCTCTGCGACCTTCAAAGTCGTTGGCGAAATTTAAGAGCTGGAGATAAAACTCCTGGGCAGCATATTCAAGCTGGCATATCTGCGGGGTACCACTGCGAAAACCTAACCCCATACGACTTTGTATCAGCTTGGGAGCGCGCAGAGCTGGCAGTCCATATTTGCGGACGTGGAAGGCCCAAAATTCATCCGAACTGTACGCCTGTGCCACGAAGGCTGGGAGACCGTATCCAAACCAAACATCCTCTCCGTGATCAGCGAAATCCACGCCTTGACCCTGGCCCTGTGCAGTGTCGAAATTGGGGAAATCTTCCATGAACATCAGGAGCCCTCCTGCGCTCCAATCGTCTTCCCTCAGAGGCCACTCGCCCAGGGCGCCTCCAATCAAGGCCTGTTCCCATGCGAATCCGAGCTCGTTTATCCAAGCCGAATCCTTCGCTGAGGTGCCCGGCTGCTCATAAAATGGTTCTTGCGCACTCCACGGGTGCCTCGGCAGATCCAACATAGCTGATCTATAGATCGCGTGCATCATTTCGTGGCAAAGGGTGAGCGCGAAGCTGAGGTGGGCTTGCGCCCTTGAAGCATCACTTATGTTCGAATTTAGCAGCGGCCGGATAAGTCCGGGGTTCAGCAGAATTATCACGTAGTCGTAGCCCATGGGAGTGGACCCTCCTGGTTGAAGTCCTTGGAGATAAGGATCTCTCATTGTCGTGGTGGCCCCATGCATATTGTACCTTTTCTGTATTCCTGGCTGTAGAAAACTGATAACCAGCCTTTCCGCAACGTGTCCAAGTATGTCGGCCAACTGCTGTGGACTCAGAATTCGGGGCGTGTTTTCCCTGGCCAAGAGGGGCGGGGCATCCAGATCCTCGGGTGTAACCTTTTCTACAGAATGTTAACAAACCAATACAAAGACTAGCGAGAAAGGAAGTGTTGCAGGTGGCAAGACGGGAGACGGCGCCATGGGCCGGGGGGGGGGGGGGGTAAATTGCAACAGATACGCACGAAAAAGGTGAGTGTTGTTGGTGGTCTTGTTGTCAACAGTCAAGACTGCGTCTAGGCTGCAATGTGAAATGTCAATATGGTGCTGCTGAATGAGTAGGGTGTCTTTTCAATGCCATGCAGTCCACGTACAAGGTATGGTGGATTGTAGCCAGCAGAAGCCTATTCGAAAGCTCGATTGCCGGCCGCAACAAGTCCCATAGCAGAGGATTGTCCACGTTAAAAGTCGCATCTGGTGCGAAACGACTATCCAGTGTCCCCCACAACCCTTCGGCCAGAGAGCGGTCAAGATTATACCAATTCCTCTTGGCAAGAACCGGAAGCCAGTTGTCTTCGTCAACTGTCAGGACCGCCGGCGGGGTCCCACGCAGACTGTTGAAAAGCACGGCTTGCCCTATTATCGTGGGTTAATACCCTCCGCCCCCAGGTGGAACAATGTACACACATGAAACATATCCTTTTAGTTCTTCTTCTTGGTGAAATTCGTCTGTGAACAATCGGTCCAGCTCGGGGTCACTGGGTTGCGGTACTGTGATACCCATCCCGCGAAACAATACTGCCTCAGGGGGTTCCAGGTCAAGGAACCTCTCTTGGATGTCTGGATGCTTAGGATGGAGTCCCGACGAACTGTCATCCTCCCAAGGAACTACATGATATGTCAACAGACCGATACGAAGACATACATGGTGGATTCAGAAACATTGAATTGGAAACAAGTAGCACATACAACCATCGGCTACCCCAAACCTGACTGCCCATGGTGTTAGCGGAGGACGATTCAAAGGCCCCGCCATGTTGTAAGCGTTGTCTCAATTCTGGACAAGTAAACAAGCGGCGTCCGTCGTGGCTGCGAAGCGGAGGGGCAATCACCGGGAATGAAAATAGAAAAGAAAAGCACACGTTGCAGCTGTCGCAGCAGGTGATGGAGGAGACAATCAGTACTGTTGCGCAGCCTATGTTGCCAGCCCTGATAATGACACCCATGAGCACCCTCGATACGGCCATCCTTCATGCATTCGCTCTGCTGTGTCGGCCGACAAAGGAGTCGGGCCCGCTTGCGGAAGTTGACAGTGGTCCACAAAGCCCCGGCCTTCTTTTGTCCCAGCCTAGCAATTTCTTTTCCCTCTTCTCCCAACTCTAACACAATGGTCATCAAGTTTGACCAAAAATTGTAGAAGGTCGCGAAAGACACTGCGCACTCCAAAGTATGCTCTGCGTCTAACGTTTAGGAACATTTGAAAGCTTGCAAGCCGAGGCCGAAACTCGTGCTATTGTTCCATCGACCTCGTGTTGGGTCAAAGGGACAGGTGTTACATCGATACAGAGGGTAGGGTCAGAAGCTGGCAGAGCAGACTTATTCGAGCCACCAGTATGAATGCGTTGAAGGGTCTTTGGTGAACCAAAATAATGACTTCACGCTCTCCTGAAGTCGACTTGCTGATTCATTTACGGAATCAACAAATTTTGCATTTCTGATGAACAGCCATTTAGAATTTATAATCAATGAGATTCTCTTCTGGGCTAATGATGCCTCTTAAGTGGCCGGGTCAGGCTTTCTATGGTCGATTCATTGTCAGGGGCTTAAATGGCTTTCGCAGTTTTCGCAGAGCCGCGGCCTCATCTCTAGGAGCTGCTAAACCAGGAGGTCTCCGGACACCACTTATTGTTTTTTGCATGGTGGTATTGTGAAAGCTAGCAGCAGGTCGCTTCGTGGAAGTCGAACTTGGCTCACGGCTATTCTCGTTGTTCCCCGCTGTATTGCCGGATTCGACCCCTTTGTCTGGTGTTGAAGGTCGGGGCGGAGAACTGGAAAATTGAGTGTAGTGCTTCCCGGATTTGGGTTCTTCTTTCTTCGGCAATTTGTGCGCCACTGCCTTCGAGGCATTGATCTTATGACGACAGAAGCCGGGGTCTATCACTGAGCGCTTTGGAGCGCCTGAAGAATTCTGCGACAAAGTCTCGTGCGATTCCCCTGCCTGTACACGAGACATCTTTGGATGCGGCAGGGCTGCGAAACGCGATGCATTCAATTCGACATCAACTGAGGTTGTATCCGAGTCTTTCTTGACAAAACCGAGAAGTGTGCCTTGCCCGGCTGAACGCACCGCTCCCACTTGCTTTGAGAGAGGGCCAGCCGTAGTGTTGCCAGTGATTCCGTTCGTGAGGGAGTTAGCCTGACGAGTGCCGGCTACCATGGAGCCTAGCTGCGAAGCCATTGTGAAGGTGGATGCCTTGTTCATCGTGGTTGCATATCCTTTTGCCCGTTGCGGCTCTTTGTCGCTTTCACGGCTGCTGTTCTGGACCGCGAGCCGAGGACGTTTCCGCCCGAAGGCTTCGGACGGAGGCCCGCCCCATCTTGATTCGGCGTCTGCGGCTGGTTGTTGCTGGCTAGGGTCTTCGGGAAACAGATCGTCGTTTGGACTAAAGCTTTCTGGAAGCTCGCTGTAGATCGCTTGCTGAGTGGGAGCGTTACGCCCCAAGATTCTGCCGATCGCCTCCAGCTTATGGGTTTCAAGGTCAGGTCCGATCTTGGCGAATGTCTTTGCGACAGGTTCAATAAAGGGCGAAAGCTCTACCTCGGACTGCCCCCCGCCGTAGGATGAGCTGGAGAGTGGACAACTGATGTACAGCAAAGCCTTTGCGCGAGTCATGGCTACATAGAGTAGCCGGCGTTCCTCGTCGCTATCTTCAGAGCGCATATGTGGAATCGATCCATTGTAAGCCGCTGGAACGAAGACAACAGGCCACTCAAGCCCTTTGGCAGCATGAATCGTGGATATTGTGACCATGGGCACCGCCTCCTGTTCTTGACCGTTCTTCTGAGTGTCCGAGGCCAGTGCCACGTTGGCCAGGAATCGGGCCAGGACATCAGAATTCCCCGACTGCTCTAGCCCCTCGACCTCGGGGAGTTCTTCGTCTTGGTCCTGATCGAGGTCTTTGGTGAAGTCGTTCGCAAGGGCCCGAAATTCCTGCACGTTGGCCCATCTTTGTTCAAAGTTCTCGGCGTCGCTGTACGTCTCCCGGAGGTATCGTTCAAGGCTGATTCTCGTGAGAATCTCGTCAACAATGTCAACCAGACCGTATGTCTTCTCATCTGCAGCACTACCCATCTTTTTCTGTATGTCCAGGATGAGACGAATTACATCCCCGCTTATTTTCTGTTCCGTTGACTTTTTGATATTTGTCTTGGCCAAACGATCGCCGCGGCAGTGTTTGACAAGCAAACCCCACAGACTCAAGGACGACTGCTCGGCTTCTTCGACCAACGCCTTGATTGTGGTATCTCCAACACCCCGCTTGGGAACGTTCAGAACCCTCGCAAGGGCATCGTTGTTTGCCGGCTGGTAGACCACCCTTAAGTAGTCAAGTATGATCTTGATCTCTACGCGGTCGTAGAACTTGACGCCTCCGACCATCTTGTAGGCAATGCCCGCCTGGCCAAGGGCAGACTCGATATTCCTGGAGAGGGCGGCCGAGCGGAGGAGTATGGCAACATCGCCGTGACCCAACATACAGCCGGACAACAACTGCAGGCGGCTAATCTCCTTGACTATCCACTGTGCCTCGGCAGTCGAAGTCTTCAAGCGCCTCAACGTCGGTCGCGTTCCCTTGTCGTGAATGGGCTTCAAGACTTTTTCATACCGATTCGAGTCCTGTTGTATGATGCTGAGAGCCGTGTCCAGGATGGCCTGCGACGAGCGATAGTTATGTTCCAGGGATATCTGGTCCGTGTTGGGGAAGTCGTGAAAGAGACGTTGGAGGTTCTTGATCTCTGCCGACCGCCACCCGTAAATGCTCTGATCAGGGTCGCCAACGATGGTGATCCTGTCGTGTTTTTGAGCAAGGAGGCGCATGAGCTCGTACTGTATGCCATTTGTGTCCTGATACTCGTCAATGAGCACAGCATCGACATTGGACACGCAGGCCGGATGCGTCTGGAGCAGCTCGACGCACCGGGTGAGAAGGTCGTCGTAATCAAGGAGATTAGATCTCTCAAGATGGTCCTGATACTCGCGGTAGCACAGCTCAAAGGACCTCGCACCCTCTGCGGCCTCGCCACTGCGTTTCCTTTGCAAGTGGGCCGGTTTCCACTCCTTGCCCTTTGCTTTCCTCTTGCTTATCCATGCACGTGCCTGCACAGGATCTATGCTCAACTGCAGTCGTTTGCAAATGCGGTTGATGATGGCCCTAGAGTCGCCATCGTCGGCGATGGCGAACTTTTGATCCAGTCCAATGTGTCTGCCGTATGCTGCGAGATAACGACGGGCAATGCTGTGAAAAGTGCCAAGGACCATTCGTTTCTCACGGCCGGCTCCCAGGGCGCTGCCAATGCGCTCTCGCATCTCACGAGCGGCTTTGACGGTGAAGGTGGCAACAATGATATTCTGCGGCTGGTAACCAACAGAGTCAACAAGCCAGACGACACGAGAGGTGAGTGTATGTGTCTTTCCGCTGCCAGGGCCGGCCATTATGGCAACGGTCGCCACCTCTGAGCACACTGCCCTGCGTTGTGCATGATTCAAGGTACGGAGGATCGAGGAAGACCTCGGTGATGCTGCCGTCATGGCCGTGACAGAAACCAGAAACAGCAACGCACGCGCCGCGATCTCCGATGCGTGTAGTCTAGTTGAGAGACTGGATGATGCTGATAGTAGAGAACGAGAATGAGCGATTGACAACAAGCGTTTGCTGATCACGATTCGTCAAAAGGTGCACCAAGTCGGGTGCGTCACGTCACTGTCTGTGGACACCCATGAGACGCGTCTCGGGAGGAAGCCGGGTATGGCATGGGAGGGTCCATCAACGGGCGCGCGCCGCTTCCGCGCGGTCACCTGCGTCCTTACTGCGCTTCCAGGCTACTGTGTAGGGGTCCAACGGGAGGCGGCACTCGGATCACATCTTATCATATCATGTAAGCAATCTCGCACGGACCACGGCCTTGATCACCACACCTGCACGGGCAATCATTCATTCATTCATTCAATCAATCAAATCAATCAATCAATCAGCCATTTGAAGTCAGTCCACGGTACGGTCCAAGCTGCTTTGCGATGTAAGCGCTAAACAAGCTCAGTCACATCGCATCCCACGGACACACTCTCACAACTATGCGCAAATGAGAAGCAGAGAGCATGATCTTTCGTCTCCAGGTCCATAAGGTCCATTTTAATCGCCTGGTTCGCTCTGGGAAACCACCAATCCAGTCGGCTATCACGTCTGCTGCCATCCATTCCATGCAGTGCACCTTGCTAGATAGAGCGTTGACTGCTGCTCCCACACATTGGCCTTCTTGCCCACATCACAGAGCTTGTTGTGGGCTGTCCGCTGACGCTCTCGTCGCTGGCGATGGAAATTGACTTTATGCCATGCACGGGGGCCAGCGGGAGATCGGGTAGGAGGGGATACCGCGGCTTACAGATATGCCTCTATTTGGGTCGACTCGAGGTGGGAAAGCTACGCTAGCTCTCGTCCCATCAGACAAAGCATGCAGCATGGCGAAGCATCCGTCAATGCCGGATCTCGCAGCTGCAGCGGTGGGATAGTCTGATAGTCTAAATAAGCGACGACTATCTCCTGCCCTGTCACCGCCAGCATCGCACAAAAACAGGGGCAGCACTCCCTCCCGCTCAGCCGCTCTAGTGTTCTGTATCTGATCGCCTGCAGATCGCCATCCAAATCCATCACTCCCACCCAGCGGCTTCACATGGGGACAGAGAGCAGGAAAAAGCCTGGACGGGATATACAGGATGCAATATCAAATGGGCGGGGAACGCCCACGCCACCCAATCATCGGGGGCCCTCTGTGTACCACCCGCATGGCGGGCGCTTAGAGACCCCTGGCCCCCTGCACACCCACGGCCCCTCCAGCCAACCACATTACACGGCGGGGCTCTGGCCAGCCCTCGGTGCTGCAAGCCCACCGCGAGGTCACGACGATGTGCGGCCTCGTTCGACGAGTCCCAGTCCAGAAGCGGCCTGCCATGCAGCTGCCGCCCTGCCCTGCCCTGTGCCTGCGTGCGCCTGTGCCTGAGATGGGGGCGTCCACCAGGCGGGAGCCCAGCCCATTGCACAATTTGCAAGAGAAAAGCCGGCATTGGGCCCTTGAGTGGCTGCATAGTCCCCACGCCCTCCCCTTCCCTCCGCCTCTGCATCACTCCGGTATCAACAGCCGCTATATACCCTTCTGCCTCCTCTCTGAACGGCTTCGGAGGCTGATCTTTCCTGCGTCCCCATGCTACATCTCTATCACAATGTGTTTCGGCCCATCATACCTTGACTAAGAACCATACAGTCCAAACCCCCCCATCACGCCTTAGTTTCGGTGGAGTAGATGGCAACCATCTGGTCTACTTGAAATAAGCCTTGGCCCCGGAACTCTCTCATCTGATCCTCACCATGCCCCTTGGTCTTCGCAAACCTCCCACTTCTCTTATACATCTTTCATTCACTTCAAGTTTCGTCACAGTTTTGGTAGCCGCCGCTGCTGCACCATATCCACCCACGCCGCACGAGGTGGAAAGGAGGGATAACAGCAACCCGCTCGGCATCAACTTGGGTCCTGCCCCTCCACCTGACGAAGGCCCTCCAGGAGCAAAGTACGCGCTCCGGGACCCAGCATACCTCCCAGCTCAGATCGGCGGTATCGTCGGCTCATACGCTTTCTCGCTGGTGCTGGTCGCCATAATCCTACTGAGCTTGGCCAAAAAGCGGCGAGAACATCTTCGAGCAGGAGAGGACGTCGGCGACTGGGAGGATACAAGCTTTGGATTCCAAGCCCCCGAGCCCTTCTCTGCCTCCAAATCACAGGACCACTTTCAGTACCAAGGCCAGGAGCACCCGCCGCAGCACAGTTTCCAGGAGCTGCCTAAGATCCATACCCAGAACCACGTTCAGGGCCACGTCCGCAACTTCTCTCTGCCCTCGCCAACCTCGGCGCAATTCTCGACAGGAACACGGGAACAAAACCCTTACGTCCTCCCATCACCAGACGGCAGTCTCCGCGGACGACCAGGCGTTGATCCACACGTCGATCAGTCTGTCGTCATACAAGACAGGGTCATGGCGCAATCACAGTTAGAAGACATGTACAAGTACGTGATGGAGCAGGAGGCAGCCAAAGAAGCCGGAGTGGAGTTCAAAGGCCCCACGTTTCCCGGCGCAGGGCAGCAACAGCAGCAGAAGCAACAGCAGCAGCAGGAGGTATCATCACAGGGCATGCTTCAGAAGAAGGGCAGAAACAAACCCGCAAACCTTAACCTAAGCGGCGACGCTAAGTCGGAAAAGACGCAGTCCCGGACCTCCTCGATCCTGTCAGCCCTCAAATCCCCGCTGGGAAAGAAGAAGGAGAAAGTGCAAGCCATCAGCATCTCCTCCCCGATCATGACACCCATGACAGGCACGTTTCCCCCGCAGTATGTCGGTGAGGAGATGAACGCCATCCCGCCTCGGCACTATGCCCCGGCCGCGCCGCCACCAGTCCCTGCGGGCATGGCCACGTTCAGCCAGCGGCGGAATGTCCAGATGGCGCCCCTCACGCCGCCGGATGATATGTCGCCGGAGAGCACGCAGAGCATTGACGAACGGCTGCGCGCCATGGCAGGCAAGGGCAAGGACAGAGACGCCCGGGACGAATACGACGAGGACGAGGAAGAGGAGGAGCGCCAGGGTCATGGCCACTACTACCACCACTCACGCCAACAATCATCCATGACGAACGAGGCGGACCCCATCTCCGCTACTTCAGAGACGTCCACGACGCCGCTGGTCAGGAATGAGCGGGTCCGTGACAGCAGGGCCTCGGGGGCTTCGGGACTGCCGTCGAGCCCCAAGCCGGGGGTCAACCGGTTCCCCAGCCTGAACTCGCTGCCGTCATCACCGAAGCCCGGCGCGACCTTCTCGCGGCCCAATGCCCCGTCGGCGGTGCGCACGGGCGGCGCGCTGCCGTTGCGTGCCTACGAGCCGGCGCTCATATCGCCAACTACGTACGACCGCACGGTCAAGCAGACCGTGTTCGAGAGGGCGGGCCCCATGTCTCCCGGCGGGATGCACACGGCGCGCACACCTCTGACCGGGGCGCAGGTCCCGTACTCGCCGTACCAGCCCTTCTCGCCCGTGGTGCCCATGACGCCCAGCCTCGTCACCAAGGCTGACAGGAAGAGGATGAAGAGGATGGAGCCCAAGACGCCGACGATGGAAATGGTCCAAAGCAGCGAAGACATCTGGTGAGCGGCTGGCTGGCTCAGTGACTCGGCCCGGGTGGGGGCGATCGGGATGGATGCTCACATGTCGGAGAGGTGAGGCAAGTCAGGAGCTAGTCACGTTGGAAACCTTTGGTGATAGTTTGGGCATGGAAGCTCCACTAGGTATCGTTTGTGGATGATTGGAAAACCTAGGAGGACTAGCTTTGGGCGACGCGGTACGGCTGGTGAGCAAGTATCCGGCGAGAAGGCCGAGCCCACCTAAGCCGTCGCGAAGACGACTTCTTGGTCGGATGGATCTTGGCGGAGCACTGACGAGAACTTTTTTTAATCTTGAGTAGAGTAGCATTTTATGTCCTGGGGCGCTGGGCTTGTTTGGAATATAATAACTTGATGACCATAATAGCACATTGGGCCTGCCTTTGGGCAAAAGGACATGACAATACCAAGCACGTAAGCCTCAGCGACCTAGGGTTCACCGGGTCGTTTGACCATGGCCGGATGGCTTGGTCGTGTACGGGATGCTTGGCCCAGTTGGTGGTGCTGGCGCTCATGTTTGTGTCGTACAAGCTGAAACACGAGGCAAGCGAAGGCAAAACCGCCGCCAAGTGGGTGTGCCAGGCAGGCAGCCTGGACCACTGGGCGAGGCTCGAGCTGGCTCGACGCTGCCGCCGCTTACCCCGGATGGCAGGCCGCGCGAGACACACTCGATAAGATTGCGACCGGCCAGCAGTGCGGATCCTCCCGCGATTTGATGACTCGGATGAATCGGACGACCACGTAGACTAGTGCGTCTACACCACGCCGGTAGAATGGCTCGATAATTGTTCTAGAAGAAGTGTGCTATGCAGTAAGTCACACGATTCTCGCACTTCGTAGGCAACTCCGAGTGAAGAAAGATTCTAGCTTTCCGTTGAAGAACGACTGCCGGGTGGGAAATACGCGGGCGACTGACACATGCAGCTGCATTGATCGCGGAGGAGATGCAAGAGCAAACCTTATCGTGCTGCGGAATGACGACAGGCTGAACCATTGGCAGCGCCGTTAAGGCTGAGACCCTGCGATATGCCATACACTTTTCTGAAGAAAAAAAATTCAGGGTACTCTGTAGATCGTTCGTTTTCCAGAATCGTGTTGCATGTGAAGCTGTCACCACCGTGCCACATTGATCTCGTGAACTGTAGTCTGTTGGCGACGAGTGAAGACTGAGTGCTCGTTGGCCAGCTTGTCAAGTCCAAGACGTGTCTCTTAATAACGACATGTATGCAGTACGGCCCGCAGGGATTCCCGAGCTGTGCGAATGATGTGATCCAGATGTCAGCATACCCTTCTTTCTTTGGGTGAGATAACCTCCAGTATGGGGGTAGCCTTCAGTGGCCTAGTACTACGGTAACCTGTGTGTAAAGGTGCGGACTTTTCATGGTCCGTTCCTAGACGTCTCTGTTGGATACCTGGACAATCTTTTGGGGTCCCTGTGAGCTGTAGCTGGCGAGCTGAGAGAGAGCTGAGAGGTGCAGTCGTCGAATGTGGATAAGATGGGCCAATAGTCAAGGCGCCTCTCGTCTGATTTGGGGGGTCGTCCTAGACAGTGTCTCGGCCAGGTAGTCACGAAGTGTAGATCACGGCTTCGAGGGGGCCCGAGCCCGATGGCGCAGTGTGCATGTGGAGGTATTCGTAGTTCTAGAATGTGATTACTGTAGCCACGTCTCGCCACAAGTGAGCCGTAACCCGTGATGTGGGCAGTGGGAGGGTGCGATGAATGCGACGACAGCTGCGACGGGATCAGTGGGCGATGTAGGCAGAGGGCAGCAAGGCCGGGAATCGAATCGTCTGATAAGCTCAGGGTCGAACGAAGATTGGGGGGGGGGCGCTGAGCGACCGTACCGTCCCATCGAGTCAACCTCAATCAACCCTGGGGAGGCTTGAGCTTGGGAGGGGGGGGACGAGTCGTCGGTCGAGTCGTCGACGGCCGTGTGAGGAGGATGGGTGGGTACTGTTTCTACTGTTGCCTTTCTCCGCAACAGCAGCAGGACCATCCCCACCTACCGCTTGACAGTTGAGGGGACTCTGGCCACTCCGGCTGGTCGGCGCTGGTCTGGCTCAGCCTGGCAGTGGCTGGCTGGGCGGTGATTGGCAAATGCGGACCCGCTCGTACCTGGCTAAGGCTTCCCATAGGCTAGGTGCGTCCATCGATCGCCCCTGCCAACGAAGCAAGGAACCTTGGATCCCTTTCCCACCCGGGGCCACTACGCCAGATACGTACTCGTCCTTCGCTCGCTGCTGGTGGCCCAGGCTGGGCATGAGCCAGGAGCACCCCCCCTCCCCTAGCAGCACAGTAGGAACGATGATGCTACCGGCGCCCCCCGGCCGGGCTCTTGTGTTCCATGCCATTTTGCAAGAAAATGGACTGATTGCGCTGCTCTGAAACCTTTGCTGCTCCCTATCGTTCTGTCTCCCGACCTTAACATCTTACGATTTCCTCACCACCACTAACCCATTTTTTCCCTGGCCCATCCATTCTCGCCAGGCCTACTCGTGCTACAGAACCGGTCTCGCGGCCCAGTCACTGCCAGTCACTCCCAGACAACCTTACGACTCCCTCGATACGGAACCCACCGTCCCGTGCCGTCAGACGTCCCATCTCATTCCAGACCGTCGAGTCCGATCTCCCACCGACCGTATCAGGAACGGCCAGGCCAGGCCAGGCTCAGAGGCCAGCTCCTCACGCAACAGCCAATCCGGGGTGACATAAGCCGGGTCGTCACTCTCAGACCAGCCCACGCCTCTCATGCTCCTGGAGGCTTCCATCAAGAGGCACCCAGGGCCACTGAACCCCGAGCTCTGAGCAACTCAAGTGTCGAACGCCCGCACCGTCGAGGTCTTCGGCCGAAGCAAAAGCGTACTGGGCGCACCCCGTAACCAATTGATAGTCGATTGAATCGAGCCCAATCAAGCTCAAGCCCAGTGCAGTCAATCGAGGCAGTCCTAGAGGACGCGCACAGCCACGCAGCGAACAGTCGCGCGCACAGCCAGTCTTTGACCCTGTGCTGTCACCTATTGAATTGGAATTGGGTCGTGATTAAAAGCAAAGTGCACCAATCCACCCCGCCACGGCACAGCGAGCTTCGTGGAAAGCGACAGTGACCAACTGGTGAGGTCAGGGGGGAAAAAGAAAGCTCTGCCCTGCCCTGCCCTGCCCCTCTCCTGCGCGAACGGACGCTCTCCTGCGACGCTGCGGCAGCGAAGCGAGGCGCCGAGCCACTCTCTGCCAGCTCCCGCGCGCGGCCCCTCCACCCGGCCCATACCTGCTCTCCCCATCTCTCATTTGGGTCTTGCCTGTCCTGTCACGCGTTCATGTCGAACCACGTTTGCATAGCTAGAACGGTCTAAGCATTGCCCGTCGGCCCTGACGCTCTCCGTTTTGCCCAAAATGGCAGATCAACACCAAGATCCCCAGCAAGTCTGGAATGCTGGCCTCGACAACTTCGACTACCGGTCCAGCCATCCCCACCCGGCCTCCTCAGCCCCAACCTCTGCTGCACCCGCGCCCGCGCCCGCATCCGCACCCGCGCCAGCTTCAGGCACGGGAACAGGGCCACGATCGGCATCAGGATCGCCCTCCCAGTACTCGCTCGCCAGCGGTACTGCCGCCCCCGGCCCCAACACCGATCCCATCACCACCTCAGCCCCCGATACGGGCTTCCCCGAATTCGCTGCCTCTACCGCCTGGTCCGACTCTAATCAGTTCACCCCTCCACTTGGCCCCAGCGACGGCGAGCCCTTCGACGGCCTGAACCTGTTCCCAGACAACTGGAACGTCCCAACCGCCTCATTCCCAAACCAATCTCTACAGTACCGACCCAGAACAGACGGCCTTCCAACCTTTAGTAATCCACCTGGTCTTCAACTCCAGAACGGCGAGCTATTTACCGCCTTCATGAACAGCGCCGCGGCCAATCCCGGCGACTCCTCGTCCGGTCAGGGTCCTGTCGTCACCGGCATGTCTACCCTGACGCCAGCTCAGGAGGAGCAGCTCAGGAACATCGCCATGCCGCCGCACCTGCAATACCAGTCCCCAAAGAGTGAGCCCAGCCAACTAAGCCCCCAATCGAGTAACGGCGATGGCCACAAAGGAGGCTCCCCGGACCCGTCGAAGCCAGGCAGCCGCAAGCGCAAGTCTTCGGCCGACTTTGATGACCTGGACGACGATGACGACGACGAGAGCCAGCAGCCTGTCAAGAAGACCGCTCACAATATGATTGAGAAGCGGTACAGGACTAACCTGAACGACAAGATTGCGGCACTACGCGATAGCGTTCCAAGCTTGCGAGTGTTGTCTAAGAGCGCAAGGGGAGAAGATACTACGGAGGACAGAGAAGAATTACACGGCCTGACGCCGGCACACAAGTTGAACAAAGCTACGGTAAGGACATGACGGTGCCTTGAGTCACGACGCGAGCTAACAACACATCTCAGGTTTTGAGCAAGGCGACAGAGTACATCCGTCATCTCGAGAAGAGGAACAATCGCCTTAATGACGAGAATAGTGCCATGCAGCAAAGAATCTCAGCCTTCGAAAAATTATTCATGGCAAGTGCTATGAACGGCACGATGAGCCCGGTACAGAACCAGAATTCACCCATGCAGTTTGGGCAGGACGCCTCCCAATTCATGAACACACCGGTGGGAACTCCACGAGGGCTGGATCCGCAAGGAATGATCCCAGTGCCTGACGACATGAAGCGCATCATCAGCGCGCAACTAGCTTCCGGTCGACCATACCCCGTTCCACAGCAACAATTCCAACAGAACCCCGCCATCATGCGACAGCAACAGATCCAGCAGCAACAGCAAATGCAGGCCAACCGTTGGCAGGGCGCAAGCCCATACATTGGCAAGTTCATGGTCGGGTCGCTTGCGGGATTGATGATCCTAGAGGCCGCTCGCGAACA